>CM059562.1:72401094-73601094 GCA_030386875.1 Morinoia aosen
ATTTTTTGTGATTTTCTTGGGAATTTCTTGTGAGTTTTTTGGGAATTTCTTGTGAATTTCTTGGGAATTTCTTGTGAACTTGTGAATTTCTCGGGAATTTCTTGGGAATTTCTTGGGAATTTCTTGAGAATTTCGTTGGAATTCACTGGAAATTTCTTGGGAATTTCTTGGGAATTTCTTGGGTTCTTGGGAATTTCTTGGAAATTACTTCTTGGAATTTCTTGGGAATTTCTTTGGAATTTCTTTGGAATTTCTTGGGAATTTCGTTGGAATTCACTGGAAATTTCTTTGGAATTTCTTGGAATTTTTTTGGAATTTCTTTGGAATTTCTTTGGAATTTCTTTGGAATTTCTTGGGTACTTGGGAATTTCTTTGGAATTTCTTGAGAATTTCTTGTGAATTTCTTGGGAATTTCTTGTGAGTTTTTTGGGAATTTCTTGTGAATTTCTTGGGAATTTCTTGTGAACTTCTTGTGAATTCCTTGGGAATTTCTTGGGAATTTTTTGGGAATTTCTTGGGAATTTCGTTGGAATGCACTGGAAATTTCTTGGGAATTTCTTGGGAATTTTTTGGGAATTTCTTTGGAATTTCTTGGGAATTTCTAGGGTTCTTGGGAATTTCTTGGGAATTACTTTGGAATTTCTTGGGAATTTCTTGGGAATTTCTTGGGAATTTCGTTGGAATTCTTTGGAAATTTCTTGGGAATTTCTTGGGAAGTTTTTGGGAATTTCTTTGGAATTTCTTTGGAATTTCTTTGGAATTTCTTGGGAATTTCTTGGGTGCTTGGGAATTTCTTAGGAATTTCTTGGGAATTTCTTGTGAATTTCTTGGGATTTTCTTGTGAGTTTTTGGGAATTTCTTGTGAATTTCTTGGGAATTTCTTGTGAACTTCTTGTGAATTTCTTGGGAATTGCTTTGGAATTTCTTGGGAATTTCTTGGGAATTTCTTTGGAATTCACTGGAAATTTCTTGTGAATTTCTTGGGAATTTTTTAGGAATTTCTTGGAAATTTCTTGAGAATTTTTTGGGGAATTTCTTGGGAATTTCTTGGGAATTTCTTGGGAATTTCTTGGGAATTTCTTGGGAATTTATTGGGAATTTCATGGGAATTTCTTGGGAATTTCTTGGGAATTTCTTGGGAATTTATTGGGAATTTATTGGGAATTTCTTTGGAATTTCTTGGGAATTTGTTGGGAATTTGTTGGGAATTTCTTGGGAATTTTTCGGGAATTTCTTGGGAATTCCTTAGAAATTTCTTGGGAATTTCTTTGGAATTTCTTTGGAATTTCTTGGGAATTTCTTTGGAATTTCTTGGGAATTTCTTGGGAATTTCTTAAGAAATTTTTTGGGAATTTCTTGAGAATTCATTAGATATTTCTTGGGAATTTCCTGGGAATTTCTTGGGAATTTCTTGGGAATTTCTTGGGAATTTCTTGGGAATTTCTTGAGAATTCACTAGAAATTTCTTGGGAATTTCCTTTGAATTTCTTAGGAATTTCTTGGGAATTTCTTGGGAATTTCTTGAGAATTTCTTGATAATTTCTTGTGAATTTCTTGGGAATTTCTTGGGAATTACTTGGGAATTTCTTGGGAATGTCTTGTGAATTTCTTGGGAATTTCTTGGTAATTTCTTGAAAATTTCTTGGGAATTTCTTGAGAATTCATTAGAAATTTCTTGGGAACTTCCTGGGAATTTCTTGGGAATTTCTTGGGAATTTCTTGGGAGTTACTTGGGAATATCTGAGAAATTTCTTGGGAATTTCTAGGGAATTTTTTGAGAATTCACTAGAAATTTCTTGGGCATTTCCTGGGAATTTCTTGTGAATTTCTTGGGAATTTCTTGGGAATTTCTTGAAAATTTCTTGGGAATTTCTTGGGAATTTGTTGGGAATTTCTTGGGAATTTCTTGGGAATTTCTTGAGAATTTCTTAGAAATTTATTGGAAATTTCTTTGGAATTTCTCGTGAATTTCTTGGGAATTTCTTAGGAATTTCTTGGGAATTTCTTGAAAATTTCTTGGGAATTTCTTGGGAATTTTCTTGGGAATTTCTTGGGAATTTCTGGGGAATTTATTGGGAACTACTTTGGAATTTCGGGGGTTTTTCTTGGGATTCTCTTGAGAATTTCTTGGGAATTTTTTGCAAAGTTCTTGGGAATTTTTTTGAAATTTCTTTGGAATTTCTTGGGAATTTCTTGGGAATTTCTTGTGAATTTCTTGGGAATTTCTTGTGAATTTTTTGGGAATTTCTTTGGAATTTCTTGGGAATTTTTTGGGAATTTCTTGGGAATTTTTTGGGAATTTCTAGGGAATTTTTTGGGAATTACTTGGGAATTACTTGGGAATTTCTTGGGAATTTCTTGGGAATTTTTTGTGATTTTCTTGGGAATTTCTTGTGAGTTTTTTGGGAATTTCTTGTGAATTTCTTGGGAATTTCTTGTGAACTTGTGAATTTCTCGGGAATTTCTTGGGAATTTCTTGGGAATTTCTTGAGAATTTCGTTGGAATTCACTGGAAATTTCTTGGGAATTTCTTGGGAATTTCTTGGGTTCTTGGGAATTTCTTGGAAATTACTTTGGAATTTCTTGGGAATTTCTTTGGAATTTCTTTGGAATTTCTTGGGAATTTCGTTGGAATTCACTGGAAATTTCTTTGGAATTTCTTGGGAATTTTTTTGGAATTTCTTTGGAATTTCTTTGGAATTTCTTTGGAATTTCTTGGGTACTTGGGAATTTCTTTGGAATTTCTTGAGAATTTCTTGTGAATTTCTTGGGAATTTCTTGTGAGTTTTTTGGGAATTTCTTGTGAATTTCTTGGGAATTTCTTGTGAACTTCTTGTGAATTCCTTGGGAATTTCTTGGGAATTTTTTGGGAATTTCTTGGGAATTTCGTTGGAATGCACTGGAAATTTCTTGGGAATTTCTTGGGAATTTTTTGGGAATTTCTTTGGAATTTCTTGGGAATTTCTAGGGTTCTTGGGAATTTCTTGGGAATTACTTTGGAATTTCTTGGGAATTTCTTGGGAATTTCTTGGGAATTTCGTTGGAATTCTTTGGAAATTTCTTGGGAATTTCTTGGGAAGTTTTTGGGAATTTCTTTGGAATTTCTTTGGAATTTCTTTGGAATTTCTTGGGAATTTCTTGGGTGCTTGGGAATTTCTTAGGAATTTCTTGGGAATTTCTTGTGAATTTCTTGGGATTTTCTTGTGAGTTTTTTGGGAATTTCTTGTGAATTTCTTGGGAATTTCTTGTGAACTTCTTGTGAATTTCTTGGGAATTGCTTTGGAATTTCTTGGGAATTTCTTGGGAATTTCTTTGGAATTCACTGGAAATTTCTTGTGAATTTCTTGGGAATTTTTTAGGAATTTCTTGGAAATTTCTTGAGAATTTTTTGGGGAATTTCTTGGGAATTTCTTGGGAATTTCGTTGGAATTCACTGGAAATTTCTTGGGAATTTCGTTGGAATTCACTGGAAATTTCTTGGGAATTTCTTGGGAATTTTTTGGGAATTTTTTGGGAATTTCTTTGGAATTTCTTTGGAATTTCTTGGGAATTTCTTGGGTTCGTGGGAATTTCTTGGGAATTACTTTGGAATTTCTGGGGAATTTCTTGGGAATTTCTTGGGAATTTCGTTGGAATTCACTGGAAATTTCTTGGGAGTTTCTTGGGAATTTTTTGGGAATTTCTTTGGAATTTCTGTGGAATTTCTTGGGAATTTCTTGGGTTTGTGGGAATTTCTTGGGAATTACTTTGGAATTTCTTGGGAATTTTTCGGGAATTTCTTGGGAATTTCGTTGGAATTCACTGGAAATTTCTTGGGAATTTCTTGGGAATTTTTTGGGAATTTCTTAGGAATATCTTGGGAAGTTCTTGGGTTCTAGGGAATTTCTTGGGAATTACTTTGGAATTTCTTGGGAATTTCTTGGGAATTTCTTGGGAATTTTTTGGGAATTTCTTTGGAATTTCTTGGGAATTTCTTGAGAATTTCTTTGGAATTTCTTTGGAATTTTTTGAGAATTCCATGAGAATTTCTTTGGAATTTCTTGGGAATTTCTTTGGAATTTCTTGGGAATTTCTTGGGAATTTCTTGGGAATTTCTTTGGAATTTCTTGGAAATTTCTTGGGAATTTCTTGGGAATTTCTTTGGAATTTCTTGGAAATTTCTTGGGAATTTCTTGGGAATTTTTTGGGAATTTCTCGGGAACTTTATGGAATTTCGAGTGTTTTTCTTGGGATCCTCTTGGGAATTTCTTAGGAATTTTTTGGGAATTTCTTGAGAATTCATTAGATATTTCTTGGGAATTTCCTGGGAATTTCTTGGGAATTTCTTGGGAATTTCTTGGGAATTTCTTGAGAATTCACAAGAAATTTCTTGGGAATTTCCTGGGAATTTCTTGGGAATTTCTTGGGAATTTCTTGGGAATTTTTTGGTAATTTCTTGTGAATTTCTTGTGAATTTCTTGGGAATTTCTTGAAAATTTTTTGGGAATTTCTTGGGAATTTGTTCTGAATTTCTTGGGAATTTCTTGGGAATTTCTTGGGTTCTTGGGAATTTCTTGGGAATTACTTTGAATTTCTTTGGAATTTCTTGGGAATTTCTTGGGAATTTCTTCGGAATTTCTCTGGAACTTCTTTGGAATTTCGTGGGTTTTTCTTGGGATTTTCTTGGGAATTTCTTGAGAATTTTTTGCAAAGTTCTTGGGAATTTTTTTGAAATTTCTTTGGAATTTCTTGGGAATTACTTGGGAATTTCTTGTGAATTTCTGGGAATTTCTTGGGAATTTCTTGAAAATTTTTTTGGAATCTATTGGGAATTTCTTGGGAATTTCTTGGGAATTTCTTGGGAATTTCTTGGGAATTTCTTGGGAATTTCTTGGGAATTTATTGGGAATTTCATGGGAATTTCTTGGGAATTTCTTGGGAATTTCTTGGGAATTTATTGGGAATTTATTGGGAATTTCTTTGGAATTTCTTGGGAATTTGTTGGGAATTTGTTGGGAATTTCTTGGGAATTTTTCGGGAATTTCTTGGGAATTCCTTAGAAATTTCTTGGGAATTTCTTTGGAATTTCTTTGGAATTTCTTGGGAATTTCTTTGGAATTTCTTGGGAATTTCTTGGGAATTTCTTAAGAAATTTTTTGGGAATTTCTTGAGAATTCATTAGATATTTCTTGGGAATTTCCTGGGAATTTCTTGGGAATTTCTTGGGAATTTCTTGGGAATTTCTTGGGAATTTCTTGAGAATTCACTAGAAATTTCTTGGGAATTTCCTTTGAATTTCTTAGGAATTTCTTGGGAATTTCTTGGGAATTTCTTGAGAATTTCTTGATAATTTCTTGTGAATTTCTTGGGAATTTCTTGGGAATTACTTGGGAATTTCTTGGGAATGTCTTGTGAATTTCTTGGGAATTTCTTGGTAATTTCTTGAAAATTTCTTGGGAATTTCTTGAGAATTCATTAGAAATTTCTTGGGAACTTCCTGGGAATTTCTTGGGAATTTCTTGGAAATTTCTTGGGAGTTACTTGGGAATATCTGAGAAATTTCTTGGAATTTCTAGGGAATTTTTTGAGAATTCACTAGAAATTTCTTGGGCATTTCCTGGGAATTTCTTGTGAATTTCTTGGGAATTTCTTGGGAATTTCTTGAAAATTTCTTGGGAATTTCTTGGGAATTTGTTGGGAATTTCTTGGGAATTTCTTGGGAATTTCTTGAGAATTTCTTAGAAATTTGTTGGAAATTTCTTTGGAATTTCTCGTGAATTTCTTGGGAATTTCTTAGGAATTTCTTGGGAATTTCTTGAAAATTTCTTGGAATTTCTTGGGAATTTCTTGGGAATTTCTTGGGAATTTCTGGGGAATTTATTGGGAACTACTTTGGAATTTCGGGGGTTTTTCTTGGGATTCTCCTGAGAATTTCTTGGGAATTTTTTGCAAAGTTCTTGGAATTTTTTTGAAATTTCTTTGGAATTTCTTGGGAATTTCTTGGGAATTTCTTGTGAATTTCTTGGGAATTTCTTGGGAATTTTTTGGGAATTTCTTTGGAATTTCTTGGGAATTTTTTGGGAATTTCTTGGGAATTTTTTGGGAATTTCTAGGGAATTTTTTGGGAATTACTTGGGAATTACTTGGGAATTTCTTGGGAATTTTTTGTGATTTTCTTGGGAATTTCTTGTGAGTTTTTTGGGAATTTCTTGTGAATTTCTTGGGAATTTCTTGTGAACTTGTGAATTTCTCGGGAATTTCTTGGGAATTTCTTGGGAATTTCTTGAGAATTTCGTTGGAATTCACTGGAAATTTCTTGGGAATTTCTTGGGAATTTCTTGGGTTCTTGGGAATTTCTTGGAAATTACTTTGGAATTTCTTGGGAATTTCTTTGGAATTTCTTTGGAATTTCTTGGGAATTTCGTTGGAATTCACTGGAAATTTCTTTGGAATTTCTTGGGAATTTTTTTGGAATTTCTTTGGAATTCTTTGGAATTTCTTTGGAATTTCTTGGGTACTTGGGAATTTTTTTGGAATTTCTTGAGAATTTCTTGTGAATTTCTTGGGAATTTCTTGTGAGTTTTTTGGGAATTTCTTGTGAATTTCTTGGGAATTTCTTGTGAACTTCTTGTGAATTCCTTGGGAATTTCTTGGGAATTTTTTGGGAATTTCTTGGGAATTTCGTTGGAATGCACTGGAAATTTCTTGGAATTTCTTGGGAATTTTTTGGGAATTTCTTTGGAATTTCTTGGGAATTTCTAGGGTTCTTGGGAATTTCTTGGGAATTACTTTGGAATTTCTTGGGAATTTCTTGGGAATTTCTTGGGAATTTCGTTGGAATTCTTTGGAAATTTCTTGGAATTTCTTGGGAAGTTTTTGGGAATTTCTTTGGAATTTCTTTGGAATTTCTTTGGAATTTCTTGGGAATTTCTTGGGTGCTTGGGAATTTCTTAGGAATTTCTTGGGAATTTCTTGTGAATTTCTTGGGATTTTCTTGTGAGTTTTTTGGGAATTTCTTGTGAATTTCTTGGGAATTTCTTGTGAACTTCTTGTGAATTTCTTGGGAATTGCTTTGGAATTTCTTGGGAATTTCTTGGGAATTTCTTTGGAATTCACTGGAAATTTCTTGTGAATTTCTTGGGAATTTTTTAGGAATTTCTTGGAAATTTCTTGAGAATTTTTTGGGGAATTTCTTGGGAATTTCTTGGGAATTTCTTGGGAATTTCTTGGGAATTTCTTGGGAATTTATTGGGAATTTCATGGAATTTCTTGGGAATTTCTTGGGAATTTCTTGGGAATTTATTGGGAATTTATTGGGAATTTCTTTGGAATTTCTTGGGAATTTGTTGGGAATTTGTTGGGAATTTCTTGGGAATTTTTCGGGAATTTCTTGGGAATTCCTTAGAAATTTCTTGGGAATTTCTTTGGAATTTCTTTGGAATTTCTTGGAATTTCTTGGAATTTCTTGGGAATTTCTTGGGAATTTCTTAAGAAATTTTTTGGGAATTTCTTGAGAATTCATTAGATATTTCTTGGGAATTTCTGGGAATTTCTTGGGAATTTCTTGGGAATTTCTTGGGAATTTCTTGGGAATTTCTTGAGAATTCACTAGATATTTCTTGGGAATTTCCTTTGAATTTCTTAGGAATTTCTTGGGAATTTCTTGGGAATTTCTTGAGAATTTCTTGATAATTTCTTGTGAATTTCTTGGGAATTTCTTGGAATTACTTGGGATTTCTTGGGAATGTCTTGTGAATTTCTTGGGAATTTCTTGGTAATTTCTTGAAAATTTCTTGGGAATTTCTTGAGAATTCATTAGAAATTTCTTGGGAACTTCCTGGGAATTTCTTGGGAATTTCTTGGGAATTTCTTGGGAGTTACTTGGGAATATCTGAGAAATTTCTTGGAATTTCTAGGGAATTTTTTGAGAATTCACTAGAAATTTCTTGGGCATTTCCTGGGAATTTCTTGTGAATTTCTTGGGAATTTCTTGGGAATTTCTTGAAAATTTCTTGGGAATTTCTTGGGAATTTGTTGGGAATTTCTTGGGAATTTCTTGGGAATTTCTTGAGAATTTCTTAGAAATTTATTGGAAATTTCTTTGGAATTTCTCGTGAATTTCTTGGGAATTTCTTAGGAATTTCTTGGGAATTTCTTGAAAATTTCTTGGAATTTCTTGGGAATTTCTTGGGAATTTCTTGGGAATTTCTGGGGAATTTATTGGGAACTACTTTGGAATTTCGGGGGTTTCTCTTGGGATTCTCTTGAGAATTTCTTGGGAATTTTTTGCAAAGTTCTTGGGAATTTTTTTGAAATTTCTTTGGAATTTCTTGGGAATTTCTTGGGAATTTCTTGTGAATTTCTTGGGAATTTCTTGTGAATTTTTTGGGAATTTCTTTGGAATTTCTTGGGAATTTTTTGGGAATTTCTTGGGAATTTTTTGGGAATTTCTAGGGAATTTTTTGGGAATTACTTGGGAATTACTTGGGAATTTCTTGGGAATTTCTTGGGAATTTTTTGTGATTTTCTTGGGAATTTCTTGTGAGTTTTTTGGGAATTTCTTGTGAATTTCTTGGGAATTTCTTGTGAACTTGTGAATTTCTCGGGAATTTCTTGGGAATTTCTTGGGAATTTCTTGAGAATTTCGTTGGAATTCACTGGAAATTTCTTGGGAATTTCTGGGAATTTCTTGGGTTCTTGGGAATTTCTTGGAAATTACTTTGGAATTTCTTGGGAATTTCTTTGGAATTTCTTTGGAATTTCTTGGGAATTTCGTTGGAATTCACTGGAAATTTCTTTGGAATTTCTTGGGAATTTTTTTGGAATTTCTTTGGAATTTCTTTGGAATTTCTTTGGAATTTCTTGGGTACTTGGGAATTTCTTTGGAATTTCTTGAGAATTTCTTGTGAATTTCTTGGGAATTTCTTGTGAGTTTTTTGGGAATTTCTTGTGAATTTCTTGGGAATTTCTTGTGAACTTCTTGTGAATTCCTGTGGGAATTTCTTGGGAATTTTTTGGGAATTTCTTGGGAATTTCGTTGGAATGCACTGGAAATTTCTTGGGAATTTTCTTGGGAATTTTTTGGGAATTTCTTTGGAATTTCTTGGGAATTTCTAGGGTTCTTGGGAATTTCTTGGGAATTACTTTGGAATTTCTTGGGAATTTCTTGGGAATTTCTTGGGAATTTCGTTGGAATTCTTTGGAAATTTCTTGGGAATTTCTTGGGAAGTTTTTGGGAATTTCTTTGGAATTTCTTTGGAATTTCTTTGGAATTTCTTGGGAATTTCTTGGGTGCTTGGGAATTTCTTAGGAATTTCTTGGGAATTTCTTGTGAATTTCTTGGGATTTTCTTGTGAGTTTTTTGGGAATTTCTTGTGAATTTCTTGGGAATTTCTTGTGAACTTCTTGTGAATTTCTTGGGAATTGCTTTGGAATTTCTTGGGAATTTCTTGGGAATTTCTTTGGAATTCACTGGAAATTTCTTGTGAATTTCTTGGGAATTTTTTAGGAATTTCTTGGAAATTTCTTGAGAATTTTTTGGGGAATTTCTTGGGAATTTCTTGGGAATTTCGTTGGAATTCACTGGAAATTTCTTGGGAATTTCGTTGGAATTCACTGGAAATTTCTTGGGAATTTCTTGGGAATTTTTTGGGAATTTTTTGGGAATTTCTTTGGAATTTCTTTGGAATTTCTTGGGAATTTCTTGGGTTCGTGGGAATTTCTTGGGAATTACTTTGGAATTTCTGGGGAATTTCTTGGGAATTTCTTGGGAATTTCGTTGGAATTCACTGGAAATTTCTTGGGAGTTTCTTGGGAATTTTTTGGGAATTTCTTTGGAATTTCTGTGGAATTTCTTGGGAATTTCTTGGGTTTGTGGGAATTTCTTGGGAATCTACTTTGGAATTTCTTGGGAATTTTTCGGGAATTTCTTGGGAATTTCGTTGGAATTCACTGGAAATTTCTTGGGAATTTCTTGGGAATTTTTTGGGAATTTCTTAGGAATATCTTGGGAAGTTCTTGGGTTCTAGGGAATTTCTTGGGAATTACTTTGGAATTTCTTGGGAATTTCTTGGGAATTTCTTGGGAATTTTTTGGGAATTTCTTTGGAATTTCTTGGGAATTTCTTGAGAATTTCTTTGGAATTTCTTTGGAATTTTTTGAGAATTCCATGAGAATTTCTTGGAATTTCTTGGGAATTTCTTTGGAATTTCTTGGGAATTTCTTGGGAATTTCTTGGGAATTTCTTTGGAATTTCTTGGAAATTTCTTGGGAATTTCTTGGGAATTTCTTTGGAATTTCTTGGAAATTTCTTGGGAATTTCTTGGGAATTTTTTGGGAATTTCTCGGGAACTTTATGGAATTTCGAGTGTTTTTCTTGGGATCCTCTTGGGAATTTCTTAGGAATTTTTTGCAAAGTTCTTGGGAATTTTTTTGAAATTTCTCTGGAATTTCTTGTGAATTTCTTGTGAATTTCTTGGGAATTACATTGGAATTTCTTTTGAGTTTCTTGGAATTTCTTGGGAATTTCTTGGGAATTTTTTTGAAATTTCTTTTGAATTTCTTGTGAATTTCTTGGAAATTTCTTTGGAATTTCTTGGGAATTTCTTGGAATTTTTTGGGAATTTTTTTGGAATTCACTACAAATTTCTTGGGAATTTCTTGGGAATTTCTTTGGAATTTCTTGGAAATTTCTTAGGAATTTTTTTGAAATTTCTTTGGAATTTCTTGGGAATTTCTTGGGAATTTCTTGTGAATTTCTTGGGAATTTCTTGGGAATTTTTTGTGAATTTCTTTGGAATTTCTTGGGAATTTTTTGGGAATTTCTTGGGAATTTTTTTAGAATTTCTAGGGAATTTTTTGGGAATTACTTGGGAATTACTTGGGAATTTCTTGGGAATTTCTTGGGAATTTCTTGTGATTTTCTTGGAATTTCTTGTGAGTTTTTTGGGAATTTCTTGTGAATTTCTTGGGAATTTCTTGTGAACTTGTGAATTTCTCGGGAATTTCTTGGGAATTTCTTGGGAATTTCTTGAGAATTTCGTTGGAATTCACTGGAAATTTCTTGGGAATTTCTTGGGAATTTCTTGGGAATTTCTTGGGAATTTCTAGGGTTCTTGGGAATTTCTTGGGAATTACTTTGGAATTTCTTGGGAATTTCTTGGGAATTTCTTGGGAATTTCGTTGGAATTCTTTGGAAATTTCTTGGGAATTTCTTGGGAAGTTTTTGGGAATTTCTTTGGAATTTCTTTGGAATTTCTTTGGAATTTCTTGGGAATTTCTTGGGTGCTTGGGAATTTCTTAGGAATTTCTTGGGAATTTCTTGTGAATTTCTTGGGATTTTCTTGTGAGTTTTTTGGAATTTCTTGTGAATTTCTTGGGAATTTCTTGTGAACTTCTTGTGAATTTCTTGGGAATTGCTTTGGAATTTCTTGGGAATTTCTTGGGAATTTCTTTGGAATTCACTGGAAATTTCTTGTGAATTTCTTGGGAATTTTTTAGGAATTTCTTGGAAATTTCTTGAGAATTTTTTGGGGAATTTCTTGGGAATTTCTTGGGAATTTCGTTGGAATTCACTGGAAATTTCTTGGGAATTTCGTTGGAATTCACTGGAAATTTCTTGGGAATTTCTTGGGAATTTTTTGGGAATTTTTTGGGAATTTCTTTGGAATTTCTTTGGAATTTCTTGGGAATTTCTTGGGTTCGTGGGAATTTCTTGGGAATTACTTTGGAATTTCTGGGGAATTTCTTGGGAATTTCTTGGGAATTTCGTTGGAATTCACTGGAAATTTCTTGGGAATTTCTTGGGAATTTTTTGGGAATTTCTTTGGAATTTCTGTGGAATTTCTTGGGAATTTCTTGGGTTTGTGGGAATTTCTTGGGAATTACTTTGGGATTTCTTGGGAATTTTTCGGGAATTTCTTGGGAATTTCGTTGGAATTCACTGGAAATTTCTTGGGAATTTCTTGGGAATTTTTTGGGAATTTCTTAGGAATATCTTGGGAAGTTCTTGGGTTCTAGGGAATTTCTTGGGAATTACTTTGGAATTTCTTGGGAATTTCTTGGGAATTTCTTGGAATTTTTTGGGAATTTCTTTGGAATTTCTTGGGAATTTCTTGAGAATTTCTTTGGAATTTCTTTGGAATTTTTTGAGAATTCCATGAGAATTTCTTTGGAATTTCTTGGGAATTTCTTTGGAATTTCTTGGGAATTTCTTGGGAATTTCTTGGGAATTTCTTTGGAATTTCTTGGAAATTTCTTGGGAATTTCTTGGGAATTTCTTTGGAATTTCTTGGAAATTTCTTGGGAATTTCTTGGGAATTTTTTGGGAATTTCTCGGGAACTTTATGGAATTTCGAGTGTTTTTCTTGGGATCCTCTTGGGAATTTCTTAGGAATTTTTTGCAAAGTTCTTGGGAATTTTTTTGAAATTTCTCTGGAATTTCTTGAGAATTTCTTGGGAATTTCTTGTGAATTTCTTGTGAATTTCTTGGGAATTACATTGGAATTCTTTTGAGTTTCTTGGGAATTTCTTGGGAATTTCTTGGGAATTTTTTTGAAATTTCTTTTGAATTTCTTGTGAATTTCTTGGAAATTTCTTTGGAATTTCTTGGGAATTTCTTGGGAATTTTTTGGGAATTTTTTTGGAATTCACTACAAATTTCTTGGGAATTTCTTGGGAATTTCTTTGGAATTTCTTGGAAATTTCTTAGGAATTTTTTTGAAATTTCTTTGGAATTTCTTGGGAATTTCTTGGGAATTTCTTGTGAATTTCTTGGGAATTTCTTGGGAATTTTTTGGGAATTTCTTTGGAATTTCTTGGGAATTTTTTGGGAATTTCTTGGGAATTTTTTGGGAATTTCTAGGGAATTTTTTGGGAATTACTTGGGAATTACTTGGGAATTTCTTGGGAATTTCTTGGGAATTTCTTGTGATTTTCTTGGGAATTTCTTGTGAGTTTTTTGGGAATTTCTTGTGAATTTCTTGGGAATTTCTTGTGAACTTGTGAATTTCTCGGGAATTTCTTGGGAATTTCTTGGGAATTTCTTGAGAATTTCGTTGGAATTCACTGGAAATTTCTTGGGAATTTCTTGGGAATTTCTTGGGTTCTTGGGAATTTCTTGGAAATTACTTTGGAATTTCTTGGGAATTTCTTGGGAATTTCTTTGGAATTTCTTGGGAATTTCGTTGGAGTTCACTGGAAATTTCTTGGGAATTTCTTGGGAATTTTTTGGGAATTTCTTTGGAATTTCTTCAGAATTTCTTTGGAATTTCTTGGGTACTTGGGAATTTCTTTGGAATTTCTTGAGAATTTCTTGTGAATTTCTTGGGAATTTCTTGTGAGTTTTTTGGGAATTTCTTGTGAATTTCTTGGGAATTTCTTGTGAACTTCTTGTGAATTCCTTGGGAATTTCTTGGGAATTTTTTGGGAATTTCTTGGGAATTTCGTTGGAATGCACTGGAAATTTCTTGGGAATTTCTTGGGAATTCTTTGGGAATTTCTTTGGAATTTCTTGGGAATTTCTAGGGTTCTTGGGAATTTCTTGGGAATTACTTTGGAATTTCTTGGGAATTTCTTGGGAATTTCTTGGGAATTTCGTTGGAATTCTTTGGAAATTTCTTGGGAATTTCTTGGGAATTTTTTGGGAATTTCTTTGGAATTTCTTTGGAATTTCTTGGGTACTTGGGAATTTCTTTGGAATTTCTTGGGAATTTCTTGTGAATTTCTTGGGATTTTCTTGTGAGTTTTTTGGGAATTTCTTGTGAATTTCTTGGGAATTTCTTGTGAACTTCTTGTGAATTTCTTGGGAATTGCTTTGGAATTTCTTGGGAATTTCATGGGAATTTCTTTGGAATTCACTGGAAATTTCTTGTGAATTTCTTGGGAATTTTTTAGGAATTTCTTGGAAATTTCTTGAGAATTTTTTGGGGAATTTCTTGGGAATTTCTTGGGAATTTCGTTGGAATTCACTGGAAATTTCTTGGGAATTTCGTTGGAATTCACTGGAAGTTTCTTGGGAATTTTCTTGGAATTTTTTGGGAATTTTTTGGGAATTTCTTTGGAATTTCTTTGGAATTTCTTGGGAATTTCTTGGGTTCGTGGGAATTTCTTGGGAATTACTTTGGAATTTCTGGGGAATTTCTTGGGAATTTCTTGGGAATTTCGTTGGAATTCACTGGAAATTTCTTGGGAATTTCTTGGGAATTTTTTGGGAATTTCTTTGGAATTTCTGTGGAATTTCTTGGGAATTTCTTGGGTTTGTGGGAATTTCTTGGGAATTACTTTGGAATTTCTTGGGAATTTTTCGGGAATTTCTTGGGAATTTCGTTGGAATTCACTGGAAATTTCTTGGGAATTTCTTGGGAATTTTTTGGGAATTTCTTAGGAATTTCTTGGGAAGTTCTTGGGTTCTAGGGAATTTCTTGGGAATTACTTTGGAATTTCTTGGGAATTTCTTGGGAATTTCTTGGGAATTTCTTGGGAATTTCTTTGGAATTTCTTGGGAATTTCTTGAGAATTTCTTTGGAATTTCTTTGGAATTTTTTTGAGAATTCCATGAGAATTTCTTTGGAATTTCTTGGGAATTTCTTTGGAATTTCTTGGGAATTTCTTGGGAATTTCTTGGGAATTTCTTTGGAATTTCTTGTAAATTTCTTGGGAATTTCTGGGGAATTTCTTTGGAATTTCTTGGAAATTTCTTGGGAATTTCTTGGGAATTTTTTGGGAATTTCTCGGGAACTTTTTGGAATTTCGAGTGTTTTTCTTGGGATCCTCTTGGGAATTTCTTAGGAATTTTTTGCAAAGTTCTTGGGAATTTTTTTGAAATTTCTCTGGAATTTCTTGAGAATTTCTTGGGAATTTCTTGTGAATTTCTTGTGAATTTCTTGGGAATTACATTGGAATTTCTTTTGAGTTTCTTGGGAATTTCTTGGGAATTTCTTGGGAATTTTTTTTGAAATTTCTTGTGAATTTCTTGTGAATTTCTTGGAAATTTCTTTGGAATTTCTTGGGAATTTCTTGGGAATTTTTTGGGAACTTTTTTGGAATTCACTACAAATTTCTTGGGAATTTCTTGGGAATTTCTTTGGAATTTCTTGGAAATTTCTTAGGAATTTCTTTGAAATTTCTTGGGAATTTCTTGTGAATTTCTTGGGAATTTTTTGAGAATTTCTTGGAAATTTCTTGATAATTTTTTTGGAATTTCTTGGGAATTTCTTTGGAATTCCCTGGGAATTTTTCGGGAATTTCTTGGAAATTTCTTTGGAATTTCTTAGAATTTTCTTGTGAGTTTCTTGGGAATTTCTTGGGAGTTTTCTTTGGAATTTCTTGTGAATTTCTTGGGATTTTATTGTGAATTTCCTGGGCATTACTTGGGAATTTCTTTGGAATTTCTTTGGAATATCTTGGGAATTGTTTGGGTTCATGGGAATTTCTTGAGAATTACTTTGGAATTTCTTGGGAATTTCTTGTTAATTTCCTGGGAATTTCTTGGAATTTCTTTAGAATTTTTTTGGAATTTCTTGGGAATTTTTTGGGTTCTTGGAATTTTTTGGGAATTACTTTGGAATTTCTTGGGAATTTCTTGAGAATTTCTTGGGAATTTCTTGGGAATTTTTCGGGAATTTCTTGGGAATTTCTTGTGAATTTATTGTGAATTTCTTGGGAATTTATCGGGAATTTCTTGGGAATTTCTTGGGAATTTCTCGGGAATTTTTTGAGAATTACATGAGAATTTCTTTGGAATTTCTTGGGAATTTCTTTGGAATTTCTTGGGAATTTCATGGGAATTTTTCGGGAATTTCTTGGGAATTTCTTTGGAATTCCCTGGGAATTTCTTTGGAATTTCTTGGGAATTTCTTTGGAATTTCTTGGAAATTTTTTTGCCATTTCTTGGGAATTTCTTTGAAATTACTGGTCAATTTCTTGGGAATTTCTTTGAAATTACTGGTCAATTTCTTGGGAATTTCTTTGGAATTTCTTGGAAATTTCATGGGGATTTCTTTGGAATTTTTTGGGAATTATTTTTGAATATCTTGGGAATTTCTAGTGATTTCCTCGGAATTTCTTGGGAATTTCTAGGGATTTCCTGGGAATTTGTTGGGAATTTTTGGGGTATAACTTGAGAATTTCTTGGGAATTTCTTGGGAATTTCTTGGGAATTTCTTGGGAATTACTTGGGAATTACTTGGGAATTCTTTTTGAATTTTATGGCAATTCCTTGGGAATATCTTGGAAAGTTCTTGGGAATTTCTTGGGAATTTCTTGAAAATTTCTTTGGGAATTTCTTGGGAATTTCTTGGGCATTTCTTGGGAATTTCTTGTGAATTTCATGGGAATTTCTTGGGAATTTCTTGTGAATTTCTTGGGAATTTCTTGGGAATTACTTGGGAATTTCTTGTGAATTTTATGGCAATTCCTTGGGAATTTCTTGGAAAGTTCTTGGGAACTTCTTAGCAGTTGATAGTACGATTTTCCCCTTGTTTTTATTAGGCCCAATAAGCGAATGAGCTTGACGTGGCCCTTGTCACCTTTTTAGATTACCTGTATTGTAATTTTAAACGTGACCTTGTGACAATAAATTCTATGGAGTTTCTATGGAGTTTCAATTGTTTTGAATTTCTTGGAATTTCTGGGAATTTTCTTGGGAATTCCTTGGGAATTTCTCGGAAATTTCTTGGGAAGTTCTTTGGAATTTCTTTGGAATTTCTTGGGAATTTCTTGGGAATTTCTTGTGAATTTCATGGCGATTCCTTGGGAATTTCTTGGAAAGTTCTTGGGAATTGTTTTGAATTTCTTGGAATTTCTGGGAATTTTCTTGGGAATTCCTTGGGAATTTCTCGGAAATTTCTTTGGAAGTTCTTTGGAATTTCTTTGGAATGTTTTGGGAATTTCTTGGGAATTTCTTGGGACTTTCTTGCGAATTTTTTTGGAATTTCTTGGGAATTTCTAGGGAGTTTTTTGGGAATTTCTTCGTAATTTCTTGGAAAATTCATGGGAAAAAGTTGGGAATTTCTTTGAAATTTTTTGGGAATATCTTGGGAATTTACTTGAAATTTCATTGAAATTTATTGGGAAATTTTTGGGAAAGTCTTGGGATATTATTGAGAATAGGGATATTCATGTGAATTTCTGGGAAAATTCTTGGAATTTCTTATGAATTTTTTGAGAAATTTTTGGGCATTTTTTAGAAAATTCATGGGAAAAACTTTGGGATTCCTTGGGAATTTCTTGGGAATTTTCCTGAAAATATCTTGGGAATTTATTGGGAATTTTTTGGGAATTTCTTTGGAATTTCTTGGGAATTTCTTTGGAATTTCTTGGGAATTTCTTGTGAATTTCTTGGGAATTTCTTTGAATTTATTTGAAATTTCTTGCAAAATTCTTCGGAAATTTTTGGGAAATTCTTGAGAAGTTCCTGGGAAAATCTTGGGATATTCTTGGGATATTCTTTGGAAATTCCTTCTAAATGTTTTATTACGAATTTTTCGGAAATTCTTAAGAAAATCCTTGGGAAAATCATAGGAAAATAGGAACAATCCGTTGAATGTTTTGGGAAAAGCTTGGGAAAATCTTGGGAAAATCCCGGGAAAATTTTTGGAAAATCTTTGAAAAATCTTGGAAAAATTCTTTCAATTATTGAGAAATTCTTGGGAAATTTTTTTGAATTATTTGGGAAAATCTTGGGAATTCTTGGGATATTCATGGTAAATGCTTTGGAAAATCATCGGAAATTCTTGGGAAAATCTCACGAAATTTTTGGGAAAACTTGGTAAAATTATGAGAATCTCTTGGGAAAATTTTCGGAAATTTGTGAGAAAATTTTACGAATAACTTGGGAAAACTTGGGAAAATTATGGGAAATTCTTTGGAAAATCATCGGAAATTCTTGGGTAAATTTCAAGAATATTTTGGGAAAATATTACGAAGTTTAATCGCAGTCAATGCGTTTGAGCATGTTAATGTTCAAAAAATGTCCAGAAAATTATCAGAAAATGCTCATAAAAAAGCACAAAAATGCCCCAAAAATCGTTGAAAAATCTTTCCTCATTTTACAACTTAAATTTTCACTGTCTTGTTTCGCTAAATTAGGCTTTCGTTCTTAGTCTGGTTTTCGTTATCGCTCTGTCTCTGAATTTCTTCTAAAATATGCAGCAATTCTCTATTTTCTTATGCTCTTGAAACTGCTTAACGAGGGTGTACGACAGTAGTTTTAGGGAACTTGCAATAGTGAATAATTTTATTCGCAAAGTTTACTTTGCAATTCATTGGTAAGTTGTATTGTAATTACAATGCGTAGACCTTAGGATTTTATTAGGAGTATATTTCAACTATTAAGATGCAGAAAAGTAAACTTCGGAAACGTTTAATATTTTTAGGGAACAACTTTATGTAATCTTAGACTTTCACCCGTCAACCACAGGGATTTATTAGGAGTATATTCCATCGGTAGAGTAGCAGCAAAGCAAGATTCAGAAACGTTGACTAATTTTTTAGGGAACAATTTTAGGCAACCTCAGACTTTCACCTGAGCAATTACGATATCTCACTCAACGTGAATTCGAAAGTCCGCAAATTTTAGTGGAGATATCAAGCTAGCCGGTTAGGCGAGGACTTAATAGAATTAGAAGCGGGCACCTACGAATTAGCAGCTGCTGCTATACGAAGCGGCGAGTGGTCACACTGCATTCTTCCAGCCCACGCCGTCTCGACGTAATGTGAACGTGCAAGATCTCGACAACACTACGATAATTGTGCACTCTCTGAGTTACAACGCTTCCACCGCCGAGGCTGCTTTTTTACGTTTTTTAGAGAAGCTTTTGATGAAATGATTACGAAGGCTTAAAATGACGTTTTCTAATATGACGGGTTTTACCATTTGAATTTTGAATCTTGTGTCTTATGCATGTACGTTCATGCATCGTTTTACCAGTTACCATTTTTGAAAATAAATACTTTATTTCTACGTTTTGTAAGTTGAGTTTTCTGTCATGAATTTCGAGTACTTTGAATTGTGCGTGAAGGGTAAAAAGTTAATGCCCTCGTTTCTTCTTACTAGGATTTCAAAAGTGTGGTTGAATTCTCATCCGATGACCATTTACTCATTTGAAAGAACATGTGAAGGAAGCTAATTCTCTCTCAGCCTTATTTGTAGTGAAAATAAATAGCACGTATATATTTTTACTGCGTGTCACTGGACGAGTAAGTTGTTTTATCATCCTATTGGGAAAAATAAATTGAGGTTGTCACCAAATTCAGGAATTTTGTCGTGCACATTTTGCATAAAAGTACGTAGCTTATATGAGAGTTTTAAAAAGTCGTTTATGATATGTGTTATGATATATATCATTTTTTTATGATTCTTTTGCCAAAATTATTTGACGAAAAAAGATTGCGCGCCGTAGGCAGCGAAACCCTGACACTATAATAATGGAATATTAATTTGAACCTAAGACAGAAAGAATGAACTATTCTTTTGTGAATGGAGTACGTGAGAAATTAAACAAGGTTACTGAGAAGAATCTTTGATTATAAGTTGAATTTCTCTTAACACGTTATCAAAAGTGGCTCCCAAAATTTCTTGTGAAATCTATTACATTTGCATAATACATTAGTTGCATGAACAGCCTATTGAATGAGAGCCATGTATGTACGAGCTCCATATACACAGGATACTCTATAGGATAATCTATAAAAATACATTAAACGATACTTTTATTCATGTTGATAAATGATGGGAATTATTATGAACAATAACGATCCGGTTGCAAAAATTTTTGTTTTCAAATTCCGATACGATTTTATGGGGTCATTTCAATGTATGAACCTACGATCGTTAAAAGTTTAATAATTTATCAGCAAACTCAGATAAATTTTCGTATTCATGCCAGATCCTCCTCGAGACTGTTCCGATATTGCCGCCCAGGGCGAGACGGAGAGCGGCGTGTATGTGATACATCCGGCCGTGTGTTCTGCGAGGGTTACTCTCAAGGTGAGTAGAGGGATACTCTCAAGGTGAGCACTAAGGTTAATCTAAAGGTGAGCACTAGGGTTACTCTCGAATTGAGTACGAGGATCGCTCTTAAGGTAAGAAGAAGATCTACGCTTGAAGCAGGAAGGAGGGATACCTTCAGCAAGACCAAAAGGATAAGTCTCATATTGCCATAAGAGTTACTCTCATGCTGAGGGGTCACAGCCACGCTCCAATAAAGTATGAGGTTGGTTAACAAAGTATGAGGCTGGTTAACAAAGTATGAGGGTGGTTAACAAAGTATGAGGGTTGATAATGAAGTATGAGGGTGGTTAACAAAGTATGAGGCTGGTTAACAAAGTATGAGGGTGGTTAACAAAGTATGAGGCTGGTTAACAAAGTATGAGGGTGGTTAACAAAGTATGAGGGTTGATAATGAAGTATGAGGGTGGTTAACAAAGTATAAGGCTGGTTAACAAAGTATGAGGGTGGTTAACAAAGTATGAGGGTTGATAATGAAGTATGAGGGTGGTTAACAAAGTATGAGGGTTGATAATGAAGTATGAGGGTGGTTAACAAAGTATGAGGGTTGATAATGAAGTATGAGGGTGGTTAACAAAGTATGAGGGTGGTTAACAAAGTATGAGGCTGGTTAACAAAGTATGAGGGTGGTTAACAAAGTATGAGGGTTGATAATGAAGTATGAGGGTGGTTAACAAAGTATGAGGGTTGATAATGAAGTATGAGGGTGGTTAACAAAGTATGAGGGTTGATAATGAAGTATGAGGGTGGTTAACAAAGTATGAGGGTTGATAATAAAGTATGAGGGTGGTTAACAAAGTATGAGGCTGGTTAACAAAGTATGAGGGTGGTTAACAAAGTATGAGGGTTGATGATGAAGTATGAGGGTGGTTAACAAAGTATGAGGGTTGATAATGAAGTATGAGGGTGGTTAACAAAGTATGAGGCTGGTTAACAAATTATGAGGGTGGTTAACAAAGTATGAGGGTGGTTAACAAAGTATGAGGGTGGTTAACAAAGTATGAGGGTGGTTAACAAAGTATGAGGGTTGATAATGAAGTATGAGGGTGGTTAACAAAGTATGAGGGTTGATAATGAAGTATGAGGGTGGTTAACAAAGTATGAGGCTGGTTAACAAAGTATGAGGGTGGTTAACAAAGTATGAGGTTGGTTAACAAAGTATGAGGCTGGTTAACAAAGTATGAGGGTGGTTAACAAAGTATGAGGGTTGATAATGAAGTATGAGGGTGGTTAACAAAGTATGAGGATTGATAATGAAGTATGAGGGTGGTTAACAAAGTATGAGGCTGGTTAACAAAGTATGAGGGTGGTTAACAAAGTATGAGGGTTGATAATGAAGTATGAGGGTGGTTAACAAAGTATGAGGGTTGATAATAAAGTATGAGGTTGGTTAACAAAGTATGAGGGTTGATAATAAAGTATAAGGGTGGTTAACAAAGTATGAGGGTTGGTAATAAAGTGTGAGGGTGGTTAACAAAGCACGAGGGTGGTTACTCTTAAGGGCAAGCCTGAGCTTTACGTTCGCCCAAAGAATTAGGATTTAAGAATCTTAATTTTAGAAAACTCAAGCGTTCTACTTTGTATAAAGAAACCGATTTTGATTTTGATCTCAGGAGATTAAAGTTGGAAATTAATCTTGATTATATAAGTTTTGAGTTCCAATTTGAGCACTGTTTGTAAATTTCGTTACCTTATGATTTTATCAATTTGTTGAGTTTGATACTTTACTAATAACAAGATGCCAGAAATTGATGAATAATCGTATCTGAAGCGAACTAGAAGCCACTGATATCACCTCAAAGTAACTTGATCACAATATCTCATAGTAATATTAAAGCAAACTTGCGAAGAACAAACTCAGAGCAAGGGTCACATTTTACAAAACTCTGAGGGTGTGGCGGATTCGATTGAATTAAATAAATTAATTTCAATGACGCTATTAAGTGCTAAGATTTTTTGAACCTGATGTTTTTAGGGTTGACAAAATTTACGCAGATATATTACCTACAAATTATCGAAAATATGTAACTTATTTACACTCATTCAATCATTCATAGACCGTTTAACAAACCATTAGCTAAAAACAATTTTTTTCAGCACAACATATTTGCGTACTAAGCCTGTCACTATTACAAATAAAGTTTCTAATTTTAAACATCGTTCTCACCTCTCATTCTTCTGCAAAATATCCATACTGAGTGCATCCCGCGCAGGCTAAGGCGGGGTCTTATTCGACCAGCAAAAATGTCCGATTTCTTGAGAAGGAGTTAAAATCCTTCGCTCTTAATTTGCAATTGTAATTTCATGCGTCGTCGTGTTCATTCTGTCTCCGGTCGTTTGGCGACCAAACCAACACAAATGTTTGCTCAGGAATTTACTGAAGCTTCTGAGCTCTTAGCGCTGGAGAGCGAAAGCATCATATCCTCACAGTTGAGTAAACAACCAAAAAAATCAGGAACACGTCGAGCTCAGTTTTTTGAAGCCTCTTGTAGCGGTCAGGCTTGTAGGGGATGCGTTTACAGCGTCTGCGCGTAGGACAGGTTGACAACTTGGTGAGCGAGCCAATCAAAGTTCAAATCGCAGTGCGACAACGCCAGAAGTAAACGTATTTTTGGGAAAGTTATTTTATTGTTTTAATAAAATATGGTGTACTTTAATTGATCAGGTGTAG
This sequence comes from Morinoia aosen, assembly GCA_030386875.1. Lineage (NCBI taxonomy): Eukaryota > Metazoa > Arthropoda > Malacostraca > Amphipoda > Talitridae > Morinoia > Morinoia aosen. The sequence continues at coordinate 72,423,753 of CM059562.1, forward strand.
GTTGGCGTACACTGCTGGGAAGTGCGCAAGAATTTCAGCGAAGAAATAGAAGTTAAAAAATGTTAGACATATTCGATATTTAAGAGCGTTATATTTTGGATGCGTTGCCCACGAGAAAGTAGGAAATCAAAATTTTATTTTAAAACTTATAATAACTACAGCAACAAATTGTGCGTGAATAAATTTTCGTCGTTATTTTTAATGCAAATAAGCATCTAGCTCTGTACGTTGCAGTCGCTATTATTTCATGGCATTCTAAATAATAAGAATACATTCACTTACGAAAAGCATATGAAAATAAAATCTTTTCCTATCAATTCATTCACGCTCATTCCCTGTTCCCATTTGTCTATAATATGAAATTTTTACTAAAGTGATGTTTTTAAAGGCTCTATTGAAGACGAGATTTTCCAGTTTTCCAACTCTCGTATACGTGCTTCAAATGATATAATTAGCAGTCACGGTATGAAAAGCTAATTACTCACTCATAATACTCTAATTTGCCTCCTCTATGAGTCATGAGCCGCTCCTCTATGATGAGTTGGTTCGCTCTGCAAGAACAATGCCAATATCGAATTTACAAACTCAAAAAGTTCGCATTTCATGTAAAACTTATCTCCATCCCTCGAATTCCAGATTATTTCTCTCGTACAAAAGTTAACACGTGAGCATTAACATTCGAGATCCTTCATTCAAACCTCTTTGATAGGAAGCCATGGCTGAGAGCCTATCTTTCAAAAATTGCGAGTTCTTTGAAGCAGGAATTTAATTTCAAGGTGCAGTTCTGGCGGTGCATAAGAACTCCTGATTAGCTCAGTCCGTTATGGCGGATCATGCTGGGACTCGTGCTCCATCCGCAGTTGGATCGTACTCGAGGGACCGCAACATTAGCATTTTTTTAAAATAAAATTTGTCCGCAGTGTATAGGAGCTGGTGAGAAGCATCGAGCATCACCGCTCCGTCTCAGCAACATGGTTGAAGGCGAATATATCTTTCTTAGTTTGCCAGACTCGGTCGTTAACCGTGAATATTTCGTCAGCACCTCGAGGGTGCGAGCATAATTAGGTTTTCAAAATGAAGGTTCCACGCGTAATTAATGCTGAAGTCTTACACTTTTTAAGCCCTCGAACGTCTTATATTTTTTCGCTCAGGCGAGCAGACTGACCAACTTGGGAGTTGTAAGCATTAGCTAAGAGTAGGAAAATATCAGAGTCGGTAAATTAGAGGCTATCGATAATGAACGCTGAAGACCTTCTGCAATCAATGATGATCGAGAGCCTGCTACAATCTCCGGTAATGAGGCAAGAAACGTAAAGATTTGCAGAAGCTAATAACAAGAAAACAGAAGCAACAAAAATGGCACAAAAACCGAGTCCAACGTTAATTTTATTTATCACGCAAAGAGAAATTCAACCAAAAGTAAAATGCGATGCGGGTCTTTGGCCCTGTTCACTCACAACAATTTTATTCAAACGATAACCCATTTCTCAAGTTAGCGCACAAAAGTGATTTTACTGTTCTCCTATCGATTTCGTTTATTTATTCGGGTGTAGTAAATACGTTGCGTGTCTTGAGAATGTGATAACTATCGTGTAAATCTTTCAAAGCAAGATAGATGGCGGATAATTAAAAGCCAACCAATGGACCTGCAATATTGCAAAATAAATGAAGAAGAACATCTCACAACTTTCGCAGCTGCGAGTCCGTATATGTGTTTCAACAAGACGCACGAGAGACGCAGGAACTTTTCGATAATCTCAGACGACAGAAAAATAGACTATGCATAGAGTATCTTTTTCGCCATATTGCATCCAAAAAATTTGCCGTCCTCTGAAGAAGCTATACTTGGACCGCTAAAATCAAGGACACCCCGGCGAAAAAGTTAAACTGTATGGTATATTTAGTCACAATGTCTGGTCAGTTTTAGATAAGACTGTGTTTTTCTTAAAAACCTTACGACACTTTTTGTTACTTCGATATTATCATCAAAATTTTCGAAAAATATGAAAAAACACCCTCGCATATTAGAATTTTTTTATCGTTGACGCAGCCGAGATTCTATTTCCAATTTTTTCTGCTGAGAAAGTTAAGAAATATTCATTGCTTTTAAGTAACACACGGTATGTGTGTAGAAATACTGCGAATACCATGGGACACAATATTAACACATTGACCGCCATGGATTAGACTAATGTTCAGTATCAACTAAAATTTAAAGTCAATTGTAATAAGCAATTTTGAAAGTAGCAAACATTATGTGGATAGGCTTTCATTTAGCTTTGATTAAGAATTTATAAAAATTTAGTTTGTGACTATAGATCGGTCTGCAGTATTATGAAAACTCCCTCCATGTACAACCGGTGGTACTCGTACGTGACGGTTAACGTGTTAAGGTATAACGTTGTTGAGCCATGCGATCAGTACGTTTGGTGAAGTGCATGCAACTGTACAGGCAGTGTTTGAAACTAAGGATTTCAGAGTCTCTGATGGATTGACTTATAAAGGCTCTCACTGCCTCCACTCAAATGTTTATACAAAACTCCGAGAAAATAACATGACTTCAATTCACAGCTTTTTACTTTTACTGAGAAACAAATTTCACATCAAGATATTACCCATCTAAAGTTCATGATTTCGATTTTGAGATATTAAACTCATTAAAACGTGAAGCCACAAGCAAGCAAAGCAAGTGAGACGAAGGTAATTTTTTTGTTATTCATTAAAATTATCCTGCTTCTCATGATAAACTCTCACGCGTATCGCATGATAAGTTGAGCGAAATTTTCCATCACATTTTACAGGATATTTTTTTTCCCAAAGTACGCTATCTGAGATTCATTGTTGCTAAATTCACGATGGTAAATTGATACCCAGCTCTGGTTACTGTTCGCCAAATTTTTATTGAGCAACGTATGCAATTTGAGATCATTTGCCCGCTAATTTGAAAGCATTACATGCAACTGCGGTCACCAAAAACGGGTCTCCAGTTTTTATTTATTTGCGCCTCGCTGACGCTGCAGCTATAGAAGCGACCACTTGAGCTTACGTATTGCCAACGACGTTCGGTAGTTGGTCTTAGGTCGAACATATCGTACATTGAAAGTGTCTTGCATTTACACATTGTAGTGTACTAAAATGAATGCTCGTTTAGTGGCGTGGTATTGTAGATTTTGTCAAGACCTTTGAAAATGTTGCACTTTCGTAAGTTTCATGATATATGATATTATAAAGACCGAAATAATGATGTGCTGTCGTAAGCTTTGTGAACTATACCAAAACTGAAATGATTGTTATTGTACTGCAAATTCTAATGCAATACTTAATGCAAACTACTGATAACCTTAATGGAAATGTTTAGCGAAGGAACCGGTGGAGTGATTGCGATGGACATGCCTCTAAAGTATTAATTACTTCGAGTCAATTTAATTAAACTGAAATATTTAATTGTATGTCATTTTCATACATCGTTATTCTCGAACTGTGAATTTCCAAACTAAAAAAAGAAGTGATAAGTTTAGGATAACAAATATCAAGCAAGCGCTCTTGAAAGAAAAACGCTCGCTCGAATACAAATCTATGCTGGAAGTGAGGCACACGAAGCGACTAAATTACCAATGCTACAAAATATAAGCCTCAAACCCCACCGCAAAAACTGGCAAAAACTATACTCGCGTAAAATTAAGCATAAAACAAAGGCGAGCAGGCGTTTGAAGTTTGCGAAGAGATCATGTTAAGGCCCATAGGCTCGGCTGCCACATCGACGCATTGCTGGAGATTGGAGTCGAGCTTGGGACAGCAAGCACGCAGTAAGCACGGCTGCACCAACGTTGATGCGTTGGCAGAGTTTTTTCTGTGATATACTGTTGATGTTGGGCACGATAGCAGTCTTAATTTGCTTAATTCAATGCATAATGTCATTGCTTTCTGCTTTGCAATGGGCAAAATCACCGCATGATTATGCTTGATTAAAGATTTTTCTTTAGATTCATTTGATAGTTGAACGTTTAGGATTTTTTCTGCGCATGTGCAAGTCTAATAACTGCAATTTGGGACCTTCTATCAGGACAGCCCCTAAAATTTACCGTCAGATGTTCTATACAATGGAGAATTGAAGTCAAGGTCTTGGGAATTAAAAGGCGCAGCTTTTTCGACTTAAGTGGTTCAGAGCAACAATTCTGTACTTTTTTGCAGTCTGGTTAGTGTGCTCATGCAATTTGACTATCATGGAACTGCTCATTATTGTCTCCTACTTACCCGCTGCGTGAGACGTGCCTTCACACTGAGGAGTCTTATTTTCATCAATTTGTGAATCAAATGCCCACTTTGCTGTAGCAGTTCTCAGTTTTTGTTCTGACGCAGCCCTCTCGCACGACTGTTATTTCGTTTCGCCACAACGCCATGAATTCACAAAATGCAAGTTGTTTTCCGCTTCGGCGAGGAAGCTTGAAAATTTCTGTAGGTGTTCGTAAGCGTTGTTAGTTCAGGCTGCTATACAATGTTGGTGAAGATAAGTAGGAGTGCGGTTTTAACAATACAGCTCTTAGCGGTTTTACTGCTCCGTGTTACTGTCTAACTCTGCGTTTTATGTAGTAATAAAAAAGAGCATTTTCAAATTATAGAAGCGTCACACATCCATAAACATTCATTACAGTGTTACTATGTATATAAGAGGTCCGTAGAATCGTACGGAACCAAGCACCGCTTTTTAAAAATGTCAGAAAAGGTTTCAAAGCTTGGCGACTTTGAAACCCGCGTCTCTCAGCCACAAATAGAGGTGTTCGAACATTTTACGGCTATCTTTTTGTACCTACGATTCACTTATCAGACGAAGGTACTTATGCCTGCGAATGACAGTGGTCTACATAAATTGTTTTCGCTATACATGGCGATTGGTGCAGGGTGATTCTATAGGGCCTCAACAGTGCATTACAGAGCTGCCATGGCAAGTACTCGTATAAAACCCGTACACTAAATCAACTTCTGTGTTGTGTTGAGTTTGACTGAGTGTTAATAATGTTAAATAAAACTTTGGACCCTTTAAAAATTATAATAAATTTTATTGCAAAGTAGTGTTTACCTGAATATTAAAAAAATATGTATTCGTAGACAAAGTAAGTGCTTTGTTCTCGAATTGACTGTACTCAACGCTCAAGTCTTTCGTTGTGGCAGCTGATATATCGTCAGCGCACCTGGCTCAAGAGTAATACACTTTATGTGACATGCCTGGCTTAAAGGTTTTTTTTGTTCATTTTACAATTTCTCAAGCTGTATGGTAATAACCATAGTAAAAAGCAGTAAAATTAGTCATTATTTTCGCCTATATGGTTCGCAAATCTCGATAGCAGAAATTCTTACTTACTTTTATTGGTATTGAGAGCTTCAATAAAAGCGGAAGTGAATAGAACTATTCCACCATGCACATTTTTATTTTGCAGGATTTTTTGGATTCTTTGAGCTTGTCAGTCATCATAGCTCGAGCACAAACGGCAATTACATCACGATACGATGTCACGCACCCACCGCATCCAAGTTCTGTTTCTGGAACATTACATTTAATCTCATTTATTGTAAAGTGTACATCCGAAATGAGACCTGTGCTCGTAGCCGTCTCATTGCTCTCTGTTATGTACAGACGTCAGGTTTCTAAATTGGAGTTAAGCCAAAGCCACCTGAACGTATATGTGTAAGGAATAAGAAGCATGGTATAATGCTCCCTTTTTGAGATGTAGGATGTATTGGTTAATATCTCTTATGTGAGATTTAGGAGGGATCGATTACATCTTTTATATTAGTTAAAGGTTCCTGTTCGAGATATAAGAGGCATTGGTCTGTATCTCTCATATCAGATTTAGGAGAGACCGATCATGTCACCTATATTAATTAAAACATCATATTTGAGATATAAGGGGCATTGGTCTGTATCTCTCATATTAGATTTAGGAGAGACCGATTGTGTCTCCTATATTAGGTAAAGCTTCCTATTTGAGATATAAGAGGCATTGGTCTGTATCTCTCATATTAGGTCTAGGAGAGACCGATCATGTCTCCTAAATTAGTTAAAACTTCCTATTTGAGATGTAAAAGCATTGGTCTGTATCTCTCATATTAGATCTAGGAGAGACCGATCATGTCTCCTATATTAGTTAAAGCTTCCTATTTGAGATGTAAAAGCATTGGTCTGTATCTCTCATATTAGATTTAGAAGAGACCGATCATGTCTCCTATATTAGTTAAAGCTTCCTATTTGAGATGTAAAAGCATTGGTCTGTATCTCTCATATTAGATTTAGAAGAGACCGTTCATGTCTCCTATATTAGTTAAAACTTCCTATTTGAGATGTAAAAGCATTGGTCTGTATCTCTCATATTAGATTTAGAAGAGACCGATCATGTCTCCTATATTAGTTAAAGCTTCCTATTTGAGATGTAAAAGCATTGGTCTGTATCTCTCATATTAGATCTAGGAGAGACCGATCATGTCTCCTATATTAGTTAAAGCTTCCTATTTGAGATGTAAAAGCATTGGTCTGTATCTCTCATATTAGATCTAGGAGAGACCGATCATGTCTCCTATATTAGTTAAAGCTTCCTATTTGAGATGTAAAAGCATTGGTCTGTATCTCTCATATTAGATTTAGAAGAGACCGATCATGTCTCCTATATTAGTTAAAGCTTCCTATTTGAGATGTAAAAGCATTGGTCTGTATCTCTCATATTAGATTTAGAAGAGACTGATCATGTCTCCTATATTAGTTAAAACTTCCTATTTGAGATGTAAAAGCATTGGTCTGTATCTCTCATATTAGATCTAGGAGAGACCGATCATGTCTCCTATATTAGTTAAAACTTCCTATTTGAGATGTAAAAGCATTGGTTTTTATCTCTCATATTAGATTTAGAAGAGACCGATCATGTCTCCTATATTAGTTAAAACTTCCTGTTTGAGATGTAAAAGCATTGGTCTGTATCTCTCATATTAGATTTAGAAGAGACCGATCATGTCTCCTATATTAGTTAAAACTTCCTATTTGAGATGTAAATGCATTGGTCTGTATCTCTCATATTAGATCTAGGAGAGACCGATCATGTCTCCTATATTAGTTAAAACTTCCTATTTGAGATGTAAAAGCATTGGTCTGTATCTCTCATATTAGATCTAGGAGAGACCGATCATGTCTCCTATATTAGTTAAAACTTCCTATTTGAGATGTAAAAGCATTGGTCTGTATCTCTCATATTAGATCTAGGAGAGACCGATCATGTCTCCTATATTAGTTAAAGCTTCCTATTTGAGATGTAAAAGCATTGGTCTGTATCTCTCATATTAGATTTAGAAGAGACCGATCATGTCTCCTGTATTAGTTAAAACTTCCTATTTGAGATGTAAAAGCATTGGCTAATGTCTCCTGTATTGGTTAATGCCTCCTATATAAGAAATGGAAGGCATTGGTTCAATACGCCAAGAATATTTCACTTGCGATTTGACGCTTATAACGACCTTTTGCTTGGACCCATATTCACGTGAGGTACATGGTATTCAAAGTGTTTTTTTTTTTGCAATCATTCGTTCTACAAATACAAAACAACAGAAAATTTCACAATTCGTTAGATAGTTTAAAACAAATTCGCTTAATTAACTGGACTGTAAAATGTCTCATTATAATAACTAGGCAATGGTAACTATAACACTATTTATGTTCAAAATTAGAGAGAGCGGTGAATTTTGATTCAGAAAAAACTAACATGTAGCAAAATTCTAACATATTTAAATACAAGCAACATGTATTCTACCGCTTTCATAATTGAAGATTCCCCTTAAAATTTTATTTTGCATCATGTCAAGAGAGATAGGTGCATTGGGTGCATGAAACGAACATGCAACAAAATTCTCACACATTCAAATACCAGCAACAAATGCATTCCACTGTTATGCTCGCTAAAGATTCCCCTTATAAGTTTATTGTACATCACATCATAAGAGGAGGACCATCGCCTGCACCCAAGCCGCAGCGAGCGGGTGTGCGCTGTAGGCCAGACGAGGGAGGCAGCGCAGCTGTGTATCATTAGCGTGCCAGCTTGACGGTCGGCGCTCTGACTTATAGAGCGTCCGCAAAATTGTCTCCCTCAAGAGAGCGCTAAATTATCCATACTCAAAAAAATCAATTTACATAACTGCCTGACGCGCAGTGGAAACTAGGCCGGTGAAGCGCACGGTAAAGGTGTTGGAATTTAAAGCTGTCGAATATATCGTGTCCGATGCCTTAAAAGTTGAGCGCTATAAAGTCTGCTTGGAACTTTTATTATTGATTGATCTTTCTGAATGCATGATTTTTAATTTTTTACGTTTTTAACGTGAACAATTAAATGGTGCGATGTATTTTGAGTTGGGGATCGTTAGTTGTGCTTGTATGTTTCTCTTGGACACGATCATGTTTCTGAGACGCCAGGTTCCATAGAATGCTACGTAAAATCACTTGGTCGTAGAATAGCGTTTTTAATATTATAACTAATGAATGAAATAAGTATGATGTTTAGGGGCTTATTTAATAATAATATCTCTTTTTACACGTTTATTTACGCAAAAAAAGGATAATTTTAATATCGAGGATAAAAACTAGCAGTTTCAGATTTACAATTTTGCTTAATAGCATAATTACATGCATTTATATCTGCATGAATCAACGGGAAAAATTGTTGAGAATTTGCGAGATTTCCACCCCATTTAGCATGAAAAGATAAAATTTTATCGTAATCACTAAATATTTGATTGTGTAATAATTATTATGTTAAAAAACAAAAAAATCTACGTACTAAATAAGCCCTGCTTGAATGTTGAGTTTATAACATTCGTTTTCCAATTTTATCAACTCTACGATCCAGTCAAGTTCTTCACGTGATGAAATTCTACGGAAATTTCTGACAATTTTACTCGAAACTTTTTTAGTTTATAAAATTGAAAACGTTTCGAGGTTACAAACATCATCAGGAGGCTGAAAATATGTAAAAATTGATGAGTCACATTGATAAAAGTGAAAAACTGTGTATAATTTCGAGAGGAGTTTTGTGCAAAATAATCTTTATATTATCTTTCTACATTAGTATTTCTGAAGGCAAACTCAGGTAAGCTAACCCTCGAAAAATTTCAGAAGTAATATTTTCTCATTCCCTTAAGCATGAGAAAATTAACATAATTATATTTTAATTAATTAATCAAGCATGAGGTAACTCATCTAATGATATTTTTCATTAATTAATTAAGCATGAGAGAACTAATGTAATTATATTTAATTAATTAATCAAGCATGAGGTCACTCACTTAATGATATATTTCATTAAAAAAAATTAGGCATGAGACAAATAACGTGGTTATCTATTTATTAATTAATTAAACATGAGACAACTCACGAAGTTATGAATTAACAAACTAATTAAGCATGAGACAACGCACGCAGTTACATGTTAATTGATCAAATAGTGAATTATTTGTGAGATGACTGACGTAATTACATATCAATTAATTTGTTAGTGATAGTGAAATAGTGAAATATTGATAGTGAAATATCAATTAATTAAGCATGAGACAACACACCGAAAGCCCCGCTTTTTGGTGGAGGTCCCATATGGTGGTCACTTATGATGGTCAAAACAACGCTTATGTGATGGAAACGATCATTATTTGACAAATGTCATTCTTATTTGATGAAAGCAACTTTCATTTAATAAAAAGCAACCATGACATGACATAAATTAGTGTTATCTAACAAAAACGGTCATTACTTTAACGAAAGCGAAACCTAACACACTAAAGTATGTTGAAATTGTTTGGCCATTCAAATAAACATGAAAATTCTTGCTGCAGAAATGTATAGCCATCTGCTTGTGTGAACATAGGCCTGGCTACAAGGGACAATTCGTGAGTATTTTATACGTTTGTATGCAATGATCTGCCAGGTAGCGAATTCATACCCACTTGTGTTCGTGAGTATGCCAGCTTGGTGTGTACATTTTCTTGCTTCCAGAATGCTACCGTGCATTCATATTATCACTTCAATATAACCATAACAATGCACAATGTTGAAAGTGCATCAAAACAGCTCCGTATCCTTTTTATTTCGCTTCCAACAACTGTCATAGAATCATCTTTCTGATAAAATATCGATAAGCGCCACTAACTTATCGAGCACCCATTACATAGTGAACACATGAGCTTCATCTTTCAGACCATGCGGTTGTTTTCTTCAGTGCGACTGAAATCATACGTCAGTCACCGGCGACACCTGTTGGCGCATCAAAGCGGGGTTGTCATGTCCCCTTCTGACTCGAGAATTTTTGAGACTCATTACACAGCGTCTCGCGTGCCTAATTTGCCGCGTAGGGAAGACGAATTAAGTGGCTGTGGATCTGAGCTTCTCATGTCAAGGTCTCGGGGTAGCAGAGATACAGGAGGTTCAAGCTGTTGTCGCCGAAGGTAGCAGCAAATGTCAAGTCCCGAAGATTAATGAAATTTTGAAACCTGTCCATCGCTGAGTAATGCATTGCTTAGAAGTGGGACTTTGTTTTCATCATGATATTTTAATAATTGTTTTTACGGTGGTTGGTAGAAACATGAATAATCGCGAATCGCAATCAGTGATACTGAAGAGAAAACTTCATTAATCAGGAAAAAATGCACTTTATGAACAACACGAAAAGAGCTGCAATGTATTTCGCACCGTTTGAAAAAGATAACGTACCTGCTAGGATTATATTTTTTCTGTTATTCTCATTTGCTTCATGTTTTATTTTAACGTTTGATTGAACATAACGCTTCTTCATCAAGCGAGAACCTCGTATCACCAAGAGATGAGATTCTCGTTTAAAGACCTTTTAAGCGTCGATGCGAAACGTTTTCCACATTGGTCATTGTTCGTGTCGTCATTTCGATGTGAAAGTTTCACGAGCAAGAGGTCAGTTTTTGCCGCTTCGCATGAAGACTTGCTGTCTTTGGAAATGTGATCAACTCCTGTCGTGTCGTAATTTTTATTCTGATACGCTATTTAGTTTTACTAAGATTTTTAAAGCGAAGAAAATGCCAATAAAATTAGTCATTTTATATAATTTTTATCCGTAATTTTTTTTAATTAGTCATTTTACTAAAATGACTAATTTTATCGGCATTTTCTTCGCTTTTAGATTTTAAGTGAACTTGCGATTTAAGCAAAGTGAACATCTGTTTAGACCTTTTTCGTTTTTTGTGTTTTTTTCTCATGGTCGAGAGTTTATGTTAATGCTTTTCAAAACGTAGTAATTTGGAGTAATTTAATTTGTTCTTTAGGGCGGAAACTGTTTTTCTTGTGATTTTATTGAAGGTCAAAAATTGAGGTTGGTTCAAGAATAAGATATTTTTTACCAGGTCCACAGACATGTTTTGCCGCGTCATATTCGGTCAATAATGACACATCTTTTCCAGTCCGGCGCGTAGCGCTGCTGCTCTCGACACAAGCCCATAAATATTCAAGTGTTTGCCGTTCACTTGAACGACCCGTTTTTTCTTTAGGAAAATTATCTTCCATCTTGAGAAAATGAACGTAATTTTAGTAAATTTACGAATGCTGTGGACGCAAATGCTTACCACGAATGGGACGGAAAAAGAAATACAGAATATTTTCGTTGCAGCGGCTGGGGATTGAGCCATCGATACAGTGTTTTTTTGTATATTCAATATTGGAGTAAAAATTTGGAAGGGTGAAAACAAGCTTCGCTAGAATTCAAAGGTGTAGGTGCATATCATTGCTATTACTGCATAATTACGTCACATCTGACAGGTGTATCATTGTTATCACCATTGATATAAAGAAACACATTGAAGGTGTGGTGCGACCTGGAGACGGACGGCGGCGGTTGGACTGTGCTTCAAAAAAGAGGTGCTTTGGACAGCGGCCGCGACGACTTCTTCAAAGACTGGGCCGACTACAAGTGGGGCTTCGGCGAGCTCCAGTCTGACTTCTGGATTGGTAAGCCATCTTAGTTTGAGCCCCAGGAACTGCTTGGCTTTAGTGCTGGTTGGGGAATGGCTTAGTGTCTTACTTAATGTCTTACGCACATGAGTCTTAGTTACTGTGGGAGAGCGATCTCATGAGCTGATTATGTATTAATTATGGTAGGAGAGTAGTCCCAAGGCCTACTTAGCTTTAGTTGGAGTTGGGAGTAGTCCCAAGACCTTCTCAGTGATAGTTCAAGTTGGGGAGGGGCTCCAGGGACTTCTTAGCTTTACATCAATTAGAGTAGAGGAGTAGCCTAGGAATTATTAGTTTTAGTTAATACAGAGGAGTGGCCTCTGTTTCTTAGTTGCAATAAAGTTAAGAAATTGACCTTGGTACACTCCTCGGTTTAGAGTAGAAGCTTCCTAGCTTTCGCTGAGTTTGAAGAAAAGCCTCAAGGCTTCATTACTTTACTAAGAGGGAGAAGCAGCACTGATATTTTTTATTATTTCCAGCATTGTAAAAGAGTAGCTTATCAGTGCTTCCAAGCTTCATTCCGAATGGCAAAAGTTATTAAGAGGATCTTCAGCCTCAGTTCTGACATGAGGTGACTTGGCGGAGACAAGCAGCGATTTAACGCCATTTGTAACTGTTTTGATACACATAATTCTTTAGTCAAGCACTGTTTAATTAAATTTTTATACGGTTGAAAGAATCAACAAAGCTTATTTGAGTACGACACAGCAACTTGGAAAATGTGTATCTCCAACGCTCAAGAAGTGTTAAAATTGTTCCTTTCATAACTCTAGGAAACGAGCACATTCACCAGCTGACATCGTCAGGAGACTACGAACTTCGGATAGACCTGACCGACTGGGGTGACGAGGAGCGGTGGGCCGTGTACCGCCACTTCTACCTGTCGGACGAAGCCAGCAACTACACCCTGCACATCGGCGACTACCAGGGCACTGCTGGTGGGTGCCCCGTGTGCAGGACACGAGCTAAATGCCGCTAACTGACGCTGCTTGTGAACTCCACAGTTAATTATGATATGCAGTTTGTGAACTTCACAATTACGATTGCAATTTGTGAGCTCCAAAATTCAGTTTGCAATTTGTGAACTCCACAATTCAGATTGCAATTTGTGGACTCCACAATTCAGATTGCAATTTGTGAACTTCACAATTCAGATTGCAATTTGTGAACTCCACAATTCAGATTGCAATTTGTGAATTCCACAATTAAGATATGCAATTTGTGACCTCCACAATTAAGATATGCAATTTATGACCTCCACAATTAAGAATGGCCTTCTCAATTAACGTCAGAATAACCTTGATATACAAGTGGTTACCTCTTTCACCTAGCTGAATTTTATGAGGGAACTGTAAAGAGGCAGGAGTAACTTAAAAGTCTTGGTGCTGCTCTCCTTTACATTGGGAAAGAGTGATGTACAAGTGATGCTTGATTTCTTGATTAGTTTCACACCGTCAGACGTAAGACTATCCTTTGCTCTCTATAGGAATAATTTCAGTGCTCCTTTCCAAGGATATTTTACACCTAACACTTTCCTGTACGTAGTTCACAGAAGTTAGAACCATCTTTTAGGTATAAAAATACGTATCACTCATCCTTTAAAGTCGGATCCTTTTCAAAGTACCATATTACGCCCTCAAAGTACCATATTACGCCCTCAAAGTACCATATTACGCCCTCAAAGTACCATATTACGCCCTCAAAGTACCATATTACGCCCTCAAAGTACCATATTTCGCCCTCAAAGTACCATATTACGCTCTCAAAGTACCATATTACGCCCTCAAAGTACGATATTACGCCCTCAAAGTACCATATTACGCCCTCAAAGTACGATATTACGCCCTCAAAGTACCACATTACGCCCTCAAAGTACGATATTACGCCCTCAAAGTACCATATTACGCCCTCAAAGTACGATATTACGCCCTCAAAGTACCATATTATGTCCTCAAAGTACCATATTACGCCCTCAAAGTACCATATTACGCCCTCAAAGTACCATATTACGCCCTCAAAGTACCATATTACGTCCTCAAAGTACGATATTACGCCCTCAAAGTACCATATTACGCCCTCAAAGTACCATATTATGTCCTCAAAGTACCATATTACGTCCTCAAAGTACGATATTACGCCCTCAAAGTACCATATTACGCCCTCAAAGTACCATATTACGTCCTCAAAGTGCCATTTTACGCCCTCAAAGTACCATATTACGCCCTCAAAGTACCATATTACGCCCTCAAAGTACCATATTACGTCCTCAAAGTACCATATTACGCCCTCAAAGTACCATATTATGTCCTCAAAGTACCATATTACGCACTCAAAGTACCATATTACGCCCTCAAAGTACCATATTACGCCCTCAAAGTACCATATTACGCCCTCAAAGTACCATATTATGTCCTCAAAGTACCATATTACGCCCTCAAAGTACCATATCATGTCCTCAAAGTACCATATTACGCCCTCAAAGTACCATACTACGCCCTCAAAGTACCATATTACGTCCTCAAAGTGCCATATTACGCCCTCAAAGTACCATATTACGCCCTCAAAGTACCATATTACGCCCTCAAAGTACCATATTACGCCCTCAAAGTACCATATTACGCCCTCAAAGTACCATATTACGCCCTCAAAGTACCATATTACGCCCTCAAAGTACCATATTACGCCCTCAAAGTACCATATTACGCCCTCAAAGTACCATATTACGCCCTCAAAGTACCATATTACGCCCTCAAAGTACCATATTACGCCCTCAAAGTACCATATTACGCCCTCAAAGTACGATATTACGCCCTCAAAGTACCATATTACGCCCTCAAAGTACCATATTACGCCCTCAAAGTACCATATTACGCCCTCAAAGTATCATATTACGCCCTCAAAGTATCATATTACGCCCTCAAAGTACGATATTACGCCCTCAAAGTACCATATTACGCCCTCAAAGTACCATATTACGCCCTCAAAGTACCATATTACGCCATCAAAGTACCATATTACGCCCTCAAAGTACCATATTACGCCCTCAAAGTACCATATTACGCCCTCAAAGTACCATATTACGCCCTCAAAGTACCATATTACGCCCTCAAAGTACCATATTACGCCCTCAAAGTACCATATTACGCCCTCAAAGTACCATATTACGCCCTCAAAGTACCATATTACGCCCTCAAAGTACCATATTACGCCCTCAAAGTACCATATTACGCCCTCAAAGTACGATATTACGCCCTCAAAGTACCATATTACGCACTCAAAGTACCATATTACGCCCTCAAAGTACCATATTACGCCCTCAAAGTACCATATTACGCCCTCAAAGTACGATATTACGCCCTCAAAGTACCATATTACGCCCTCAAAGTACCATATTACGCCCTCAAAGTACGATATTACGCCCTCAAAGTACCATATTACGCCCTCAAAGTACGATATTACGTCCTCAAAGTACCATATTACGCCCTCAAAGTACCATATTACGTCCTCAAAGTACCATATTACGCCCTCAAAGTACGATATTACGCCCTCAAAGTACCATATTACGCCCTCAAAGTACGATATTACGCCCTCAAAGTACCATATTACGCCCTCAAAGTACGATATTACGCCCTCAAAGTACCATATTACGCCCTCAAAGTACGATATTACGCCCTCAAAGTACCATATTATGTCCTCAAAGTACCATATTACGCCCTCAAAGTACCATATTACGCCCTCAAAGTACCATATTACGCCCTCAAAGTACCATATTACGTCCTCAAAGTACGATATTACGCCCTCAAAGTACCATATTACGCCCTCAAAGTACCATATTATGTCCTCAAAGTACCATATTACGTCCTCAAAGTACGATATTACGCCCTCAAAGTACCATATTACGCCCTCATAGTACCATATTACGTCCTCAAAGTGCCATATTACGCCCTCAAAGTACCATATTACACCCTCAAAGTACCATATTACGCCCTCAAAGTACCATATTACGTCCTCATAGTACCATATTACGCCCTCAAAGTACCATATTATGTCCTCAAAGTACCATATTACGCCCTCAAAGTACCATATTACGCCCTCAAAGTACCATATTACGCCCTCAAAGTACCATATTACGCCCTCAAAGTACCATATTATGTCCTCAAAGTACCATATTACGCCCTCAAAGTACCATATTATGTCCTCAAAGTACCATATTACGCCCTCAAAGTACCATATTACGCCCTCAAAGTACCATATTATGTCCTCAAAGTACCATATTACGCCCTCAAAGTACCATATTATGTCCTCAAAGTACCATATTACGCCCTCAAAGTACCATATTACGCCCTCAAAGTACCATATTACGCCCTCAAAGTACCATATTATGTCCTCAAAGTACCATATTACGCCCTCAAAGTACCATATTACGTCCTCAAAGTACGATATTACGCCCTCAAAGTACCATATTTTGTCCTCAAAGTACCATATTACGCCCTCAAAGTACCATATTACGTCCTCAAAGTACGATATTACGCCCTCAAAGTACCATATTACGCCCTCAAAGTATCATATTACGTCCTCAAAGTGCCATATTACGCCCTCAAAGTGCCATTCTACGCCCTCAAAGTACCATATTACGCCCTCAAAGTACCATATTACGCCCTCAAAGTACCATATTACGCCCTCAAAGTACCATATTACGCCCTCAAAGTACCATATTATGTCCTCAAAGTACCATATTACGCCCTCAAAGTACCATATTATGTCCTCAAAGTACCATATTACGCCCTCAAAGTACCATATTACGCCCTCAAAGTACCATATTACGCCCTCAAAGTACCATATTACGCCCTCAAAGTACCATATTACGCCCTCAAAGTACCATATTATGTCCTCAAAGTACCATATTACGCCCTCTAAGTACCATATTACGTCCTCAAAGTGCCATATTACGCCCTCAAAGTACCATATTACGCCCTCAAAGTACCATATTACGTCCTCAAAGTGCCATATTACGCCCTCAAAGTGCCATATTACGCCCTCAAAGTGCCATATTACGCCCTCAAAGTACCATATTACGCCCTCAAAGTACGATATTACGCCCTCAAAGTACCATATTACGCCCTCAAAGTACCATATTACGTCCTCAAAGTGCCATATTACGCCCTCAAAGTGCCATTCTACGCCCTCAAAGTACCATATTACGCCCTCAAAGTACCATATTACGCCCTCAAAGTACCATATTACGCCCTCAAAGTACCATATTACGCCCTCAAAGTACGATATTACGCCCTCAAAGTACC
This sequence comes from Morinoia aosen, assembly GCA_030386875.1. Taxonomy (NCBI): domain Eukaryota; kingdom Metazoa; phylum Arthropoda; class Malacostraca; order Amphipoda; family Talitridae; genus Morinoia; species Morinoia aosen. The sequence continues at coordinate 72,441,048 of CM059562.1, forward strand.
ATATTACGCCCTCAAAGTACCATATTACGTCCTCAAAGTGCCATAATACGCCCTCAAAGTGCCATTCTACGCCCTCAAAGTACCATATTACGCCCTCAAAGTACCATATTACGCCCTCAAAGTACCATATTACGCCCTCAAAGTACCATATTACGCCCTCAAAGTACGATATTACGCCCTCAAAGTACCATATTACGCCCTCAAAGTACCATATTACGTCCTCAAAGTGCCATATTACGCTCTCAAAGTACCATATTACACCCTCAAAGTACCATATTACGCCCTCAAAGTACCATATTACGTCCTCAAAGTACCATATTACGCCCTCAAAGTACCATATTATGTCCTCAAAGTACCATATTACGCCCTCAAAGTACCATATTACGCCCTCAAAGTACCCTATTACGCCCTCAAAGTACCATATTACGCCCTCAAAGTACCATATTGTGTCCTCAAAGTACCATATTACGCCCTCAAAGTACCATATTATGTCCTCAAAGTACCATATTACGCCCTCAAAGTACCATATTACGCCCTCAAAGTACCATATTATGTCCTCAAAGTACCATATTACGCCCTCAAAGTACCATATTATGTCCTCAAAGTACCATATTACGCCCTCAAAGTACCATATTACGCCCTCAAAGTACCATATTACGCCCTCAAAGTACCATATTATGTCCTCAAAGTACCATATTACGCCCTCAAAGTACCATATTACGTCCTCAAAGTACGATATTTCGCCCTCAAAGTACCATATTATGTCCTCAAAGTACCATATTACGCCCTCAAAGTACCATATTACGTCCTCAAAGTACGATATTACGCCCTCAAAGTACCATATTACGCCCTCAAAGTACCATATTACGTCCTCAAAGTGCCATATTACGCCCTCAAAGTGCCATTCTACGCCCTCAAAGTACCATATTACGCCCTCAAAGTACCATATTACGCCCTCAAAGTACCATATTACGCCCTCAAAGTACCATATTACGCCCTCAAAGTACCATATTATGTCCTCAAAGTACCATATTACGCCCTCAAAGTACCATATTATGTCCTCAAAGTACCATATTACGCCCTCAAAGTACCATATTACGCCCTCAAAGTACCATATTACGCCCTCAAAGTACCATATTACGCCCTCAAAGTACCATATTACGCCCTCAAAGTACCATATTATGTCCAAAAAGTACCATATTACGCCCTCTAAGTACCATATTACGTCCTCAAAGTGCCATATTACGCCCTCAAAGTACCATATTACGCCCTCAAAGTACCATATTACGTCCTCAAAGTGCCATATTACGCCCTCAAAGTGCCATATTACGCCCTCAAAGTGCCATATTACGCCCTCAAAGTACCATATTACGCCCTCAAAGTACGATATTACGCCCTCAAAGTACCATATTACGCCCTCAAAGTACCATATTACGTCCTCAAAGTGCCATATTACGCCCTCAAAGTGCCATTCTACGCCCTCAAAGTACCATATTACGCCCTCAAAGTACCATATTACGCCCTCAAAGTACCATATTACGCCCTCAAAGTACCATAGTACGCCCTCAAAGTACGATATTACGCCCTCAAAGTACCATATTACGCCCTCAAAGTACCATATTACGTCCTCAAAGTGCCATAATACGCCCTCAAAGTGCCATTCTACGCCCTCAAAGTACCATATTACGCCCTCAAAGTACCATATTACGCCCTCAAAGTACCATATTACGCCCTCAAAGTACCATATTACGCCCTCAAAGTACGATATTACGCCCTCAAAGTACCATATTACGCCCTCAAAGTACCATATTACGCCCTCAAAGTACCATATTACGCCCTCAAAGTACCATATTACGTCCTCAAAGTGCCATATTACGCCCTCAAAGTGCCATTCTACGCCCTCAAAGTACCATATTACGCCCTCAAAGTACCATATTACGCCCTCAAAGTACCATATTACGCCCTCAAAGTACCATATTACGCCCTCAAAGTACCATATTACGCCCTCAAAGTACCATATTACGTCCTCAAAGTACCATATTACGCCCTCAAAGTACCATATTATGTCCTCAAAGTACCATATTATGTCCTCAAAGTACCATATTACGCCCTCAAAGTACCATATTACGCCCTCAAAGTACCATATTACGCCCTCAAAGTACCATATTACGCCCTCAAAGTACCATATTATGTCCTCAAAGTACCATATTACGCCCTCAAAGTACCATATTATGTCCTCAAAGTACCATATTACGCCCTCAAAGTACCATATTACGCCCTCAAAGTACCATATTACGTCCTCAAAGTGCCATATTACGCCCTCAAAGTGCCATTCTACGCCCTCAAAGTACCATATTACGCCCTCAAAGTACCATATTACGCCCTCAAAGTACCATATTACGCCCTCAAAGTACCATATTACGCCCTCAAAGTACCATATTATGTCCTCAAAGTACCATATTACGCCCTCAAAGTACCATATTACGTCCTCAAAGTGCCATATTACGCCCTCAAAGTGCCATATTACGCCCTCAAAGTGCCATATTACGCCCTCAAAGTACCATATTACGCCCTCAAAGTACCATATTACGCCCTCAAAGTACCATATTACGTCCTCAAAGTGCCATATTACGCCCTCAAAGTGCCATATTACGCCCTCAAAGTACCATATTACGCCCTCAAAGTACCATATTACGCCCTCAAAGTACCATATTACGCCCTCAAAGTACCATATTACGCCCTCAAAGTACGATATTACGCCCTCAAAGTACCATATTACGCCCTCAAAGTACCATATTACGCCCTCAAAGTACCATATTACGCCCTCAAAGTACCATATTACGCCCTCAAAGTACCATATTACGCCCTCAAATTACCATATTACGCCCTTAAAGTACCATATTACGCCCTCAAAGTACCATATTACGCCCTCAAAGTACGATATTACGCCCTCAAAGTACCATATTACGCCCTCAAAGTACCATATTACGCCCTCAAAGTACCATATTACGCCCTCAAAGTACCATATTACGCCCTCAAAGTACCATATTACGCCCTCAAAGTACCATATTACGCCCTCAAAGTACCATATTACGTCCTCAAAGTGCCATATTACGCCCTCAAAGTGCCATATTACGCCCTCAAAGTACCATATTACGCCCTCAAAGTACCATATTATGTGAAAGCATTACATCTCACTCTACGTGTGCAGGGAATTCGTTGAAATACCATCACGGAGCGCCATTCAGTACCCGGGACCGCGACAACGACGTCAATCCTCTGAGCCACTGCGCGCGTACCTTCCACGGCGCCTGGTGGTTCACTGCTTGCCATGAGGTAGCCCTGCGGCTATTATAACGTGCTTAAGCAAATAGAAGGCCACTAGTAACTTTGTATAACTAGGGAACAACTATTTGTATCGATTACATGACTCATTTTGAAAATATTCTTCTTTAGCATCTGTTCTTTAGGGCGGATACTATTCACATGTATTACTCACTAAAAACCCTTTAATTAAACCCGCTTATATGTCCGTTATTATATTTCTAAGCTTGAAAATATTTTAAGTCTTTTTTGTTCAGATTCATCGCAATTTTTATTAGAAAGATGTCTTTTGTTTCCTAGTCACACCTGAACGGACGCTACCACCGGTCTCCGCACCGCGCATACGGCGACGGCATCAACTGGATGACTTTCCGCGGCCTCAACTACTCGCACAAGACTTCCCGCATGATGGTGAGACCGTCGTCCTTCTCTGAGTCCCATGGGGCCACTCCAGCGGCCTCCAAACCAGGCAACACTGAAGGAAGGTCTGCTCCCCCTTCTCCTCCGGCCGTGTGATTCGCTCCGAAGTTTTGACTTCGAAGTCTGAGATCAGGTCGAAGCTTCCATCGCCCGTCACATTTTCACGACTTTACAGTTTGGGTCGAAATTACTGCGAATTGAGATGCCCTGTTGAAACGGTATCGCTGTAGTTGTGAAGTTATATTAGCATCCAACCGAAGATATTGATTGGCAAAAGTATTTTGATAAATTTTCCGAGGTCAATATCATTGTGCAAGATGTCTGCGCACAAACACGAAATTGGGAAGTTGTTGCTCTAAACTTTTCGGCAACAACTCTGAAGTTTTACCTGATAACTTCTCAATTTTAACTGAATTTGGACTTTTAAATTTTGTGGAACATTGCATCGCTCTGTTATTTAAACTGCATGAAATTTTTCTGCAGAGTATTAAAGTTATTTGAGCAACTACCGTGCTAAATGCGCAATAATTCAATCCAGTATTGAAATCCTCTGAGCGTCGCCTGTACATCCACGCTGAAGGGAGGAAACTGAGCACTCTGTTGCCTCCTTCTTAATTTTATCAGAAAAGCCGTGTTCTTAGACGCACGTGATATAACAATATTGATTTATAAATATTAACTTCTATAAATTAAAACTGCTAGTCATAAATGTGTCTTCCTGTATTGCTTCACACTTATCCGTGAATAATTATTTGATGTTACAAACTCTTGATGACAAGGCTAACAGTACTGATGTGCACTACCCTGACCTCATTAAATCAAACCTCAACTTGAACATTTGACGATGTGGCATGCAATTCGATTGTTCAATGGCATGATAAACTTGGGAATGTATGTTTGACATCACTGGAAGCTTTGTTGATTTCCAAAATATTTACTGAAATTCTTTTTTACGACGCTGGAGAATGCGAGAAGTTGAGCAGGATGAGCATGAGGAGGAGATCACAAACTTTAGTCGGCGAACTGATGATCTTCTAAACATGACAGTCAAGAGAAATTTTTGTTCTGACTACATGCACACAGCACATACTCTAAAGTCCTTGGTTGACTCTTTCTATATTATGGAAGAAAAGACTGCGGTGTAATACGTGGATAAGAAGTTGGGGTTAATTTTAGATCCCTATTTAGAAACGAATGAGTGTTTTTTATTGGAAGTAACTGATAATATTACACGGGGTGTAAACTATGCCTTTGCAAATAAGGAGTGAGATTTTAGAGCGGCCGGCGTTAGAAGATCGTTCGGTGATGACCGTGTCTAGAAATATGTAAATAATAATTTGTCTAATAACACCACCATAACAACCAGGTTATTTTTATTCGTGTGTAAATAAGATTTTATTAGAAGTACCATATTTTACGTATATTTAGAATGGAGATGAAATATGGTTATGAAAATGGTGACTTGAGCATTTCAGGCGGTCGGTGTCGCTTTAGGTCGATATGTTTCTTAGGTATATATCCAGGCTCGTTGCTAAAAAATGTAAGAGTTCCATGGTGAAAGGTCATTTTTTTAAGGAACCATTTTCTCATGATACCATTTCCCTCATATATTCTTTTTACAGAATAATTTTCTTACGGCACCAGATTCGTATGATGCCATTCACGACTGATGAAGCTTTCCACTGACGCTTCTCTGTGCTTCTGTCTTGTTGGGGACAGTTTCCTTTGCCGCAAAATTCTTAAGGGAATGCTTAATTCGTACAATGATCCATACTTGTGAAAGGTTTGGAGTCTGAATACGCTCTCATCGGAAGCTATCAGAAGTTTCATTTGGGGTTGCCATTAACGGATCAGTTTTCTTTATTTTTAGCAAAAGGAAAAATTGATTTGAAAAGCGCCGATCAATTTTTGAATTTTGGATCGACCACAAGGTAGTTCCCTGAAATCAATCTATTTGAAACTCAAGGCTTGGCTGGATAAAGCTGCAGAACTATGACACACTCCGAGAATCTAAAATGTTCGATGAGTATATTTGATAGAGAAGAAGCTGTGTTAGAGGCAGTCTGAACGATTAAAGAAGTCTTAGGAGGGCTGGGTGATGGTGGAACATTAGCAAAAAAAAAATAAAAAAGTGATATCGAGCACGAAACTGACATCTCCATGAATTTAACTTTGGGAAATATTCATGACAACGATTTGTTTAACGAGGTTTTCTCCCGAAAATTATTGGTGAAAAGGCAGTAAATTTTCACATTAGAGCTAGAGATTGTAAAAGTTCGAGGATTCAAACCCTTTTAATTATTATCTTTCATGCTTTTCTAATAGGACGCACTATGACGATAGTTGTACGTTAGACAACGAAGAAAAAGTAGCAAACTTTTTTCAAAATGCTATTTTGAAGGAGTAAAAAAATAATTTGAATGAAATTAACCGCTCCCGCTTGAGATTTTTAACACGTCTTCTACCGTCGTTACATTAGGACTGTTTTTTCAGAGTTGAGTCGCTTATCCGAATTTGTTGCCGCTCCTTTGTTCTCATATTTTTTTGAGATGCTATACTCGTTGTTGTTCTTTTCTTCGGTATTTTGTATCAACTGATGCACTAAAACTCTTCATTCTCTAGAAAATTTGACTCGTTTAAATTTATTCTGTGTTCAGTTTTGTAGTGAAACTGTGGTTCGAACGTCGTTGGAATAAAAATAGCAAGTACTTTGAATAATAATTCAGAAAATTATGTTACTATTATCAGAGCAATTGTCTCCTTAATTGAGTATGGTATTTTGCTGTTAACTTATTACTTTCACCTTTAGACTCCATCCAGATATAGATGAAAAAAATTAGAGAAAAGTTTCTGGTAGGCTTTATAGCCGCACTAGTTGCACACGGCTATTTACCTATATTTGACGGCCAGCGCGACGTTCTTTGGGCTTATATTTTTAGGAAAAACCAACTCCATAAATTTACAAAATACCACTCGTAAGTTCACTTTTGTAGCTGTGTAGTGTCTAGTTCAATCCACGTATTATATAAGATTGATTTATTGGTCTGTACAGGGGCACGACCCAGTTTAAGAATACTAATATTATGTTAGCGAAGTCCAGTATTCTTGGAAAGAAATGAAGCATTTCCTATAACCTCAAGTTTTTCTCACTGGAAATGATAATCACTAACCGTCCCTGAATTACGCTAGTTGGCGTGCTGGAGGATCTCACTCCGCCGTTGAACGATTTCTCAGCTTGATTTCTTGGAATGAGTTCTTGGAATCATATTCAGGTTTGATGCAGCCGCTGGAATAACAAAACTGTGCACGAGAAGGATGACCTTACAACTTACATCGTTGTGGCTGGAAATATCTCCGCGTAAGTACTAAGTGAACTTAGCTATGGTACGTTCAGCAGCGAGTAGCGTGGCCAAGTCGACTTGATGGAGCTTATGCTACCAGCAGTACCTCTACGACGGAGTGAATTGTTTGAAAACCGTGTTTCAAGCAGAGACCGACTGTTCAATGTAGTCTTTAGGTCTGCTCGTAATAAATTCGAGACTCTCGCTATATTTCTGTAGATGCGTCGCTTTGGAATGTTAGCTTTAAATTTGCGTGTAATATCGAATTATTATTTTATAAGCTGGTACCTTGCATTACTTGTAGAGTATTTGTATAGTTTGTTTGGTTATAAACTGATGCGTTCTCTTTTCTGTCTTGTAATGTGTACTTCTTAGGAAACTTTAATGACAAACAGAAACGTTTTTTGCGTCAAACCATATCGTCTTTCGAGAATTTTTGTCGAAGATGCAAACTTTTTCTTTGTTCTATAACGGCTTACATTGTTTTGAAATTTTGGGAATAAACATATTTAATTTTTTTCACGCCAGCCATGTTTGGGCTATTTGAATGAAAAAAAGGAAATTGTGCCAAGAATTTAATAGTAATTATTTTTGAAAGCCAAAAAAATGTACTTTCGTAATGCAATAAAAAATGAAACTGTGTAAGAGACAGGCAACAAATCAGCTCCATTTTCTCTTTACCTCCTCAAAACGTTCGATTCCAGAAACTCTCGAGGGAAATTAGTTAGATTTCTGCTCGCCTTTTAACTTGAACAGAAACTTACCTTTGTTTTTCTTTACCGAGAACAGAAATGCTAAATTCATGATTTAATTATCGTAAATGCGAGGGATCTAAATGCTGACTATTGAAATTTAAAAATATTTGCATGCGCACCAAATCAGCTCCATTTCGTTTGAAATTAATCTTCAAGCTGTTAAAAAAATATTTTTTGGTGAAAATTGAAAATATCTGAGAATTTCAAAGCAAAGCATTACATTGCGTGCGCGTGCGATGAAAACTTGAAAGCTCTCTTAAAACTTTAAATATTTTGCAAACACAGGTCTAAGATTTCCAGCCCCTTTGCCAAACAAGTACACTCAGATATTCTAGTTAAACACTTCTGTCCTCGGCTAGTAACTTTCAAACCTTGAACTTCAAAGGTTGCCTGCCAAAATAGAATTCAAATTTGTACGTATTTTGTGCGATTTTATTTCTGATATATCTAATTCTAGTAGTATTAAGTATGATCTTACTTCAGTTAAATAAAACTTTGAAAAATTAATTTCATGAAATTAGATTGGTCGTTCGTCCAGTTGATATGGATCGATTGATGCATTCAAGTATAGCACATGAGAAGTCCACATTCACGCTAGACACGAGACTTCAATATGTTCTCCCCTAATCTTCTAGACTAGCAAGTTTTCCTCGATTTATTCGTATATTTTATTTCTATTCGAAGAACCAGAAAGTCTAACTATTTATAAAAGCTAAGCTTTAGATGCTCGCTCTTCTAAATCACACAAATGCGAATTAATAACAAATTGTGTATTGTCCTTTATTGTTAAATATTGCGAAGATGTATTTTTGTTAAGCACTGAATCCATCTAGCAGAAAGTGTTTTTTTTGTACATACTCAGCTTTGGCCATGACTTTGTACGGAATTTTATACAGTCGTATTATTAGTTTCAATGATTTTTAGAATGATATGTTCATAGCTTTATTGGAGTATTAAACTTGACATTATAATTGTCCGCACAGCTTTAGTTTTATTGAACCCCTTCTTTGCTTGTATGGCACCGACCACCTCGTCGTAGAATTTTATACGTTCTGAAAAATTATAAAATGGCTTAAATTTCTGATATGTATACTTCTGAAAAATTAAAAAAGCTTTAAAACTATAAGTTGTATACATTCTAGAAAATCATAAAAAGGTTAAAAATTATAAATTGTACACCATCTGAAAAATTATGACACATTTGGACATTGTACGTTGGAGATTTTGCTCCACATCTCACCTTAGTTAAAAGAATAAATATTCTTATAAATTTTTATATTCACTCATTGGGGACAATAAGTGCTTATTTGAATTAGAAAAAATTAAGTTTTCCCGGAATCTGTTGAATGATATGAAACTACACAGAACATGAAGCTCTTAATCAAATTAATAGAGCTTTACAAGAGGAGCGGTTCTCTACATGTTTCTTACGTTAAATACTCTTGTTATTGATGCTACTACATGATACAGGCTAGTAGTTTACTTTATGTTTCTCTAGCTCACCTCGCTATTTCAACTCTCTCCGATTTGTTTTTAGTTAACTTTCAATTTTTAGTTTGGTTTTGAATATAATCAATGAAGCTCTCTAACTCACACCATACGACGTAGCCTTCAGGTCACTCGGGCCTCTCGTCAACAGCCTCCAATTTCTTGGTTGTGATGACAGTCATACATCAATCATGCCACATTCAACAATCATACATCAATCATGCGGCATTCAACAATCACACATTAATCAGGCGGCATTCAACAATCACACATCAATCATGCGGCATTCAACAATCACACATCAATCATGCGGCATTCAACAATCACACATTAATCTACATCGTGCAAATCTGTGATGAGAACTTGAATCCCTTCTTCGAATTCTAAATATTTTATCAGAAGTGCGAAATTTTCACCGACCTTGCTGCACAAGTGCATTCAGATATGTTATTTAGAACACTGCCCTCGGCTTGCAACACTCATGCCATGTTGCAAGTTGAGCACAGTTGAGATTGAGAGTCCAAGTTGCAGAAACTATAAAAGAAACCTGAAGGGATCCATTCATAATTCGCATGATTTGGTGCCTTCACAGATTATATGTGCATGTACTGAAATGGACATTCTTTGGCGAATTCCAACAGATGCTAGCATGTATATTTTTTATAATAAATGGAGCGTTTTTTAAATCGCGAGTGCCACTGTCACATACATGTTAATAAAGGACTAGAATTGAATAGGATTCAAGAGCTCCATCGTTATCAAATAAGGATTTGAAAAATCGAGTTCGTCTTGAAGTTTGCACTATTCCTAGGCTGATGTTTGTGAGTCACATAGGCGTAATCTTGTGGCTTTGAAATCGTCGCCCATTTGCAAACTTACTCTATTTTACACTTCAAAAAATGACTGTGCTTATGAACCAGGCGTAATTTCCAGTCATCTAAATTTTTATCAATATCACAGTTAACGAGGTAAATCAATCAATTAAATTTGGGATTATCAATAATTTTTTACTGAATTTCCACGACCTAAAATTTATTGCTCCTAACTAAGAATAATTTTTGGGTGCATATATGGTTTGATTACGTTTTCGGAATAAACGTTTCCGTGAAGAAAATATTGAGATACATAAAATTTGAATTACGGTCAAATAAAAAAAATCGTAGTTTCAGAGTCAAATTTTGCTGGCAACACAAAACCTAATGTATTTATATCACAAAAAAAGAATTTATTAAAACACAATTATCTGGGAAAAAGTGAAAGAACGACCATATGATACAACATATGAAATGACGAATGGTTTCTAATATCAAATAAGGTCTCAGATGAAAAACAAAAAAACACAAGCGTTCGAGTTGAACGAAAAAGCCATCATAAAGCAGCGCTGTACCTCACGGCTGAAAAATTTGATTCAGATTTTCAGAAGCGACGATCATGATTTTACAATTTGTATCACATCTCTATTTTTGGTGATTTTACAGCGCGACAGGGTGCAGCTTACAGCTGTCGTGTACAGTTGCGCACTGTTGCAGACAGTAGCACACTGTTGCTCACACATACTGTAGCTTACAGCTGTCGTGTACAGTTGCGTACTGTTGCATACAGTAGCACACTGTTGCTCACACAAACTGTAGCTTACAGCAGCCGTGTACAGTTGCGTACTGTTGCATACTGTAGCACATGTACTACAGTACTTGTGCCGCAGTATGCAAATGTAAGCCGCAGCACTCAAGTGCTGCGGCTTACATCGGCAAATTTTTGTGTTGCTGTAATCTGTTTTGCATATTCTCAAGTTACGAGTATCACTGAACTGAAGTGCATTCTTTGATTAACGAACAACACTGTCATTAATTTCTAAATATGAGTTTATTCTATCCCTTAAATTCTGGTTTCCTAAAAATACAATGAATAAAAATTTCATTAAATTACATCGGAAGAAAACAAAACACGCAATCTACTCGTGGAAAAATCAGTCAACAAACACGAGAGTAAACTCGACAATGTTCTTATCTCCTACGGTTGCTAAAGATTAAGAGTCAAATAAACCAGATATTTCCCCTGAATGTCTTCATGCGTCTTCAATGCATAAGTTAAGTGGCAGGCGAGCTTTCAATGGCTATCTCCAGTTTTAACAAATGATTTTATATTCAACATCATGTATTCTTTTAGTCTACATCATGTATTCTTTCAGTCAACATCATGCATTCTTTTAGTAAATATCATGTATTCTTTTTAATCAACAATATTTACTTTTTATGGTCAACATTTTAATATTTCGGTAAATCAGGTTGAGTTCAATACTGAGTTATGCACTGCTAAATTAATCGAGGTTCGTCTTAAGGCAGAACGACATGACAACTAGCAAAGGTTCGCACGGGAACCTGGTCGGACCTTCTAAAGTTGACGTCCAAACCTCAAATATTTCACTGCAAAGCTTGTCGCTGAATAATAAACAAAGATTTATCTCAAATTCTACGAGCATTTCCTTTATGTTTCAACTTGGGTTAGTAATTTTGTCATTGTTTTTTGAGTTGCAATACACTGTAATGTCGAATGGGAAATTTAATAAAATCGCTTGATCTTCAGATTCTATGAGATGACCGCCCAGAAGTGACTCCCACATAATCATTCGCTAACTCGTTGATTGTCATAAAAAGACGATAGATAGCTACACTTTCTTCTACACGATGGTCTATGGAGCACACCTGAAAATCAAAGCAAAACAATATTCTGAAAGAAGGCTTGGGTTTCTCTTGGCCCTGGCGAGCGTAGCACTTGTTAACGTCTAGTGCAAAATTTTGATAAGCGTATCAAAACTATTTATTGTGGCAACACACAGGAATCATGCACCTAGAGTCGCTTTCAATCAGCAGATTCTGTTACTATCAACACTATTTATGGTGGCAACACTCAGGAATCATGCACCTAGGGTTGCTCCCAACCAGCAGATTCTGATACTATCAAAACTATTTATGGTGGCAACACTCAGGAATCATGCACCTAGAGTTGCTCCTAACCAGCAGATTCTGATACTACCAAAACTATTTATGGTGGCAACACTCAGGAATCATGCACCTAGAGTTGCTCCCAACCAGCAGATTCTGATACTATCAAAACTATTTATGGTGGCAACACTCAGGAACCATGCACCTAGAGTTGCTCCCAACCAGCAGATTCTGATACTATCAAAACTATTTATGGTGGCAACACTCAGGAATCATGCACCTAGAGTTGCTCCTAACCAGCAGATTCTGATACTATCAAAACTATTTATGGTGGCAACACACAGGAATCATGCACCTAGAGTTGCTCCTAACCAGCAGATTCTGATACTATCAAAACTATTTATGGTGGCAACACTCAGGAATCATGCACCTAGGGTTGCTCCCAACCAGCAGATTCTGATACTATCAAAACTATTTATGGTGGCAACACTCAGGAATCATGCACCTAGGGTTGCTCCCAACCAGCAGATTCTGATACTATCAACACTATTTATGGTGGCAACACACAGTAATCAAGCAACCAGCTTCGCTCTCTACTTGGTTATAACAATCATTAGGACACATAGGTTTGATAATTTCGACACACTTCTTAGGTGCGTGGCGATAGTGACCATGGCTGCCTGAGCCTTCCATTTCTACATCATCAGGACTCAAAACTTCGACTTCTTCATTCTCGGGATCATCATCGTAATTGTCGTAGAAAATGAAGTCCTGTGGAAGATCACTGCCTCCGCCAGATCCCTCAGCAAGAACTGGAATCTCTATGTCGGTTTTGGGCTTCTCAAACATTACGATGCCTCGATGTACCCCGATGTCGGAGACAGGAGCAATTGCCACGGGCTGAGCAGCAGCTTCTGAAGCCTGGTCATCGGTTTTCTGCTGCGCATCCTAAAGATACAGGAAACAGAGTTCAGTCAACATATTCTTACGTTCCTTCGCTCAGCTGCGTGTATAACTCAGCCTTGTAATGTACTCGTATGTAACACCCGAAACGTATTTGACCTAATGATGAATTTCTACCTGACTTCGCGTGATCCCAATGCTAAAATGAAACCAGAGAAGTGCTCCACGGAATCTGACTTGCATGTGAAAATGACCGTGGGATTTGTTAGAATGCGACTGGCATGAGTGTCTTGGTGTAAAAATCTTAGTGATGAGTTTTGAATTGAAAATACTGAGCTGTGCAGCCACGGCTGCTGTTTGCTGCCGATATGCATGTAAGCCAGTCCAGTTGGACTGATTCGATGCTTCCAATACATTGCAAGCAGTGATATCTTAGTTTACATTCTGAACGTGATAAAATAGAAATTATGGGATCATTTTTACAATACACCACAAAAGAAAAAGTTATTTCCTGATTTACCCAATCGATAGAGAAAAAAAATGATGGCTTCGCTTGAATTGGAAAATCGAGTTCGAGTAGCGGCAATTGTGACGATCTCTAGATGGAGGAGGCAAAGTGAACTTAGCCTCTCAAGCATGCATGAAAGCCTTTCGCTTATTTTGTGCGAACTATTGAATTCATAATGAGAGTTGCGTCAATTCTTACACATGCGTAAATTGCATAAATTCTTAATTTATACATATTTAGTCGTTGATCTTTTTAGTTCTCGACTGTCTCACAAATTTCAAATAGCGATATTACAATCTTAAGGTTATGATTCTCTGCAAGATTAAATAATATCAACATTAATTTCTAATTTTTTATGACAGAAATCATCAACGGATCTTCAGGACGAATAGAATTATTTCTACTAACTTAGAAAATGTTTGGGCATTTTAGTATTTCTTCGTACGAAAGGTAAGATGAAACCGCCGGTGGAAAATATTAGGAAGGAGATAAAGGCTGCTCAAAATAATGAAATCGACGGCGGAAAATATTAGGAAGGAGATAAATGCTGCACAAAATACTGTCTCTTCAGATGGAAATGCCTCCACTTACCAACATTCGCTTCACGTCGTGGAGATGATTTTCCAGGGCTGCTACCTGAAGAGAAAAAACTACATTGATGCACTGATGAACGACAGTTCGTCACATGTTGAGCTCGCGATACGAGGTTAACAACAGGCCTCTATATCTTTACATATATTTGTTATCGTATTCTATCAAATTTATAGTACGCTTACACTTTTTTCTTACACTATAATGGGTGAGTAGCACACCTACGAGAATTCAGGTCATTATGAGACATAACATTTTACAATACATTCAATGATGATATTTCACCAACCAAAAATTGCACACAAAGTGAAAATTACATTTTAATGAGATATAAACAATTCGATCAGAACCAGCAATCGTTCTTCGGCTTCTCGATCGTCTTCTGAATTGTATTGTCAATCTGCTACAATGTACGCTGTATCGGGCATCAAGAACCATTCATTCATGTTTCTATCACTGAGGATGTAGTCCCTAATATTGCAAAAGCCCAAGATAATTATTCCCACTTATCCATATAAGTGGCTACAAACTGAATCTATTTTCTCTGAAACATTGGCTCAACTTTTGGTGTGACTATTAGAACACTGCTCTATGTTTACTAACTGAGAATCTTTTTATTAAAGCATTTTGAGGTCCAATGTTAAGCATTTCACGTACTAACTTTATTGGAAATGAATTTTTTCCCCGTAGGTATAGTATTCCTGATATCAAGTTAGCGAGGCGAAAAGATAGCGTGCACTGTAACAGCATCTAGGTTATGAAGGCCCGCCCGAATTAAAATGGCTGTTTACTCCCATAGTTTTATCAGAAATTGGCCACACTCATGAGTGATAAGAAAGCAGGCAAGATTTATGGTGCGGCTGAGAGATGATAGGGAAAGCTGCTCTGATTATAAGAGGAGTGACGTACGAATTTCGCTTCACGGAAAGGCAAAGTTCGTGACAAAGTCATTTCACAACAGTCAACACAACAGTCATTTCTCATCTCAGTCATTTCCCCTCCACTTTTTGGAATTTGTTTTTCCAAAATCTGTTGTTCTTATATTTAGGAAAATTACTTTTTCTAGCCAGTTGACGACATGGAGACTGCCGCTAAGCTCGTTAACAAGAAGCAACACTCGCAGTACTCACTCTTTGATCTGATTCCTCTCTGGCGGCCTTGAGAAGTCGCACCTCGTCGCAGCAGCTCTCATATTCTCCTTCGCCTGAGCTCTGAACAAAAATACATGGTAAGTATTTTGAAAGATAATTATTTTTGAAAGATAATCACTCTCCCATCGAGTTGAGGAAAGTATTTTGAAAGATAATTATTTTTGAAAGATAATCACTCTCCCATCGAGTTGAGGATCACCTTAAGCGAACCTCAATCTGGGAGAATAAAAACGATTGATTGATTATAAAAAATTCAGCCTCCATTTACCACAACAAAGATGTTCAAAGAGAAGGAAGGGTGAATGTCCTAATTAGTATGGAGTCCGGGGAACGCGGAATCTACGCACAATGTGCGTGAAAACAGTGAGCTAAGAAAGTTCATGAAACTCGCTAAAAGTTGAAGAAGAAAGTAATAGGTACCGAAAAACAGGAAAACAGTGAACCGAAAAAAGATGGTCAGTAACAAAACAAAAAAAAACCTATTTTATTTCAACAAAAAGAAGGTCTACCTAACCTTTAGCTCGGGACCTCACACAATCCCCATAGGAGCACTAATTCCTATAGATACAATAGTTGTATCCACCTGAGGGGAGAATGGAAATTAGTTTCACTGATTCCCAGAAATGCTAACACAAATAAGCGATTCTAGTAATGAAACTAGACTCAAACATCGTGTAGTTGAGTTAGTATTTCTAATTTCCAGCGTATAAGTTGAGGTTTAATCAAAGTGGTGCGTTACTTAAGAATCTACTGGAATCCGGAAATTCAAATAAACTTTGGATTTGGCCTCTCTTGATTGACAGTCCCACAATTCTGCCCTGGTGAAGCCGTGTGTCTTCATAAAAGAAAGATTTTACTGATGAATCACACAATTAAGTTTTAAAATTCTTTATCATTATTTAGTTCCCTGGAGGTCAGCTCTTTACTGACAAGAACAAAAATGAAAAAAATCCGAGTAAATTCATCAGTTTTTTCCATTATTTTATTAAAAATTATTAATTTTACTCAAATATGAAAATAATTAAGTCCTATGCGTATCCTCACACGCTATGAAAATAGTTTAAAATCAAATTGAAGGCTTTCAATGCTTTAATTTTTTATTTATTTATTTATTTTTTTGTCAAGCTCATGCGGAAATGCTTTTTCGAAGCTTTCAGAATTTATTTGAAGGGAAACTTAGTTCAATGCAGGCACGTTGAAGTCATTTCCTCGCTACAAAATGAGTTGTGTGGAGCATGGAGGGACGGCGCCGTATCTGCACCTATCGGTGAGCTCAAGTACGATGCATTTAAAAATAATCGAAGATAAGGTTGTCAGACTTGCAATATACCTATGAATCATCAAAGACGTGAAGATAAGAGTAAGATTATCAACTTTCAAAGAAAAGCGCTTCCGCAACTACGTTTGAACATGACAGCCTTTATTGAAGTAACATGGTTGAGGTCGGACTAGCATCCGTTTATTGAGACGAAAATGTTTTAATTCTTTTAGCTTTTCTCACTTTGACTCTCCAACAAAACAATTTTTTGTTTTTCACTCATGCTTCCGGCTGAATTTGAGCGAAAAAATGTTGTTTTAGGCATCATCCATTTGTCACGAGAAAACGGCCCCGTCTCCTCTTGTTAACATTTCATTAACAAGAAGATCAGGTTCTCGGAGCTGAGGGAATGGCAAACCACCATGACATTACACAATACACAAAAATATGAGGATGTATCAAGAACACAGTCACTAAGAACAAAAAAAACAATGATTGTATACTAAAATTAGAGCTGTACTCACCGATGGTAGATGACACACTTACGCAGCGCATTTTCTGAGCGCCTTCCGTGGTATTACGATTGATCGCTTCTAATATTTTGGGGCATGATACACAGGATAAACTATGCTTAACATTTATAATTTCCAGCTATACGTCATACAAACATTAATGAGCGTACACACAATGAATGGTATTCGAACTGATGCAAATCAAATAATGGAATCCAAAAACAGCATACGCCAAATGACCTCCCTCACATGACTACACTGAATTTTTCCGGCTGGCCAGCCTTTTCCCGCATGTTACTTACACTCCCAAACATAACACAAGTAATGCCTACAATGTCTCAGCGCTCCCAGCAGCACGGGATGTGGTCATTACTTCGACCTTCACATTCATGAGCCCATACAGCTTCAGTTCAAATGACTGTCCCATGCTCAGTTCAAGAAAGTCTGTTGCCAATCGCTAACTTCGGAGCTCCTGCTTCGGTATCTTCGCACGTTAGTTCCCTCTCCTCCGAGCAGATCAATTCTTCAATTACATGAATCCATCCCGCCTGTTAAAGACAAAAATTTGACTTGTTACCCTCAATCGCGTCACTAACGTCCCCTTAAATATCTCAATTTTTTACTTCACCGAATGACATTGAAATTCACAATATTTATCTCATAAACATCTTTTCCAAAGGAAACTATATTTCTCTTACCCTCCCATCTAGTGTGGCATCTCCGTTCCATCAAATGATTCATACAATTTGGTCGATTTGGTCATCTCCCCTTTGTGAACGTGGTAAAGGGGACACATAAAATTTCCTCTCTGCAAGTAAAACGAGAAAATGTAAGAATTTCTGGATTACATTATAGCGTAAACTTTAGTACAATTTTCAATATATACACTTTTTTCATTATTTCTTTAAGCACGTTTGTTACTGTGAACACACCCGCGTTTTATTTCTTATACTTCGCGCCGCGGCGTCGGTTGTCGAACTGTCTATTGTTCATCGCATCTCCAGCTCATTTTCTTGAGGGTTGTCCGCTCTCTCCTATTCGACCTATAGGCTTCTTCGGACCTCGACCGCGACCGCCTACCTCTTTTCTAATTGGTAGTTCCATAGCTCGCCTTTATTTCTTTCTTAGCCTCATTGTTTCCCACGCTCAAGCCCCTTCGAAACCGACCGTTGTTTTGCCACCTCTCTCGGCTTAAGTGTCTCGATTTATGTTTGACCACAAGGCGACTTTTGTTTGCGCATGGGTAGGCATTTTTCCGAACGTCTAAAGTTTCCAAGGGCTCGCCCGAATGAAAAAATTGCTAACACCACAAAATAGACCCCTCCAGAAACAACACACAATGTAAACAGACATCGCTCGAGCCCTTACATCTTATCGCTCCACCTAACATGTGCTGAGTTCAAACATACAGGCATAAAAACATACATGTTGAAGCGACCCTCCTGTGCTGCTGGGATTTACTGAGATATTTCTAAGTAAGCACAAAATTTATTACACACAATTAAAAATTTTTCCTAAATCCTCATTTTTTAATTCACAAAATTGGTTATTCTTAACAGATTCTCTGTTTTAATTAACAAAATTGGTTATTCTTAAGAGATTCTCGACACATTAACGTTATACTACCGCTCTTATGCGTAACGTTGGAGGGCAACAACCAGTTACAAATCTTCAACGTATCGGTTTTATTGTTTCAAACACTTTGGCTTAGCTCTAAAAGTGACACTTTTCAAGTAAAATAAGACGTATTTCCAGAACTGCAAGACTTGGCGTAGAAAAAATGTTCTAATTGTAAAAGTTGCACAAAATTGCACCTATAAATCACATTTATTAATTTAGGATAAAACCATGTATTCACTGTACCACGAGTCATAAATGTTGTTCTAAAAAAAACAAAACAAAAACGAAACAAGTAATAACAATTTCTTTGTTATCTTTCTCCAATGTGTGTTACTCCTTTTCTCTGACGTAACATACCAGAAAGTTCCGGGCTCATTTCAAGCGTTATTGTGAATGTGCGTAGTCACGTGAGCCTAAGATATAGAATTACAGTTTGGAATTCCGTGAGGAATAAGCCAAGTGATCCATTCTTGGGCTATTACTCAAGTCCCATGTTGTCAGACACCGTTCATGCACAAGCACCAAACTAAGAATAAATAAAAAGGAGGGAGGAATAAAATAACAGCGGGAATTTCAACCACTACTTTGTACGGCGACAACCACTTCCACTATCTCCAGCAATTCTGCTGGGGGAAGCAGAAGAAAAAATGCCAGGAGGAAGAGTTACAGTCATAAATCAACAATCATCAATTTCTACGCGCGGGATCCATCGCGGTGTTCGTTTAGGCGAGGCAAATCTAAAGCCTCGCTTTCTTCTATGTTATTCCATGTGGTAAAAAATCTGTACTTGGTATAATCAAACAAATTTATAACAAAAGATATGTATCATGAGATACAGGCGATATAGATAGAGGGTATAGCTGTATTAAATTAATTTCCATACCCTTCGTCCTAGACCAGAAACTATTACAATGGTTCTCTATACTTACACTTAGCCGTTCAGCTTCCAGTTCTGTAGGCTGAAGCTGCTGTTTCTGTTCAATGGAAAGAAAATAAATTAATTTTTTATTGCATTGGAATACTACTTTTTTTACGAGTGTTCTATCTTTTCCTTACTGTAAAAGCAGAGTGCTACACTTTGGACGAGAAGGTCCCGGTTCAATTCCCGGCGAAGGCTCGGTGCATTTACAAGCGCAAGCAGCTTCTATTGTGTTGTAAAATATGGGGAATGCTGCGAGTAAGGGGAGGTAAGGGGAGATCCTTCTACTCAATTAAGTTGCATTTCATCAGCTCACTCATGAGTTTTTGGCTAAAAAGCGAAAGCAATTGCACATAAAAACAGATGTAAACTTAAGCGATCGATAACTTATGTGAAAAAGTGAGATTCTCGAATTCATCTAATATTTTTATACCACGGGACTTTACACAACACTGATTATTTTTTATCTTCCAGATATTGTATGACTTTCAGTTCCTTTGATTTAATTTGCACTTAAAACACGGGAAATACTGAATAGTAAAACAATTTAAATTCGCTCGTATTTGTGTCAAATAGCGCAACCAATATCGTAAAATAGCCTGTATGAAGCTTAATATTGTTAAAATACATCAATGATGTCAGAACAACTTTGCTAGTTCTTACACAGCCTTAAATATTGAAAGTTCAATTTTCTTCGAGTCGAGATCTGATATTTCATTTTGTTTATAATCTGAATACTTCTGAGACAACCGTGGGCGAAAAAAAAAATGAACAAGGGAAAATTCTGTGAACTTCTGAGTTGATCTCTGCTACGATCGAGATGTGTAGCTTGGGCTTTGAAAGTTGTTCGCCTTCTATCGGATTGTGCCACTCTGTGATAAGCTACTGTCGATTCCATCATCGATTCATGAAGGGAGCTCTACTTGTCTGGACCATGGCTGCAACATGAAAAAGATCCGTGGTTTGAGTTTCATTTTTACCTCAAAAGCTGACAATAAAAAACGAATAGCCAAATTAAAACTAAGCTCAATGTTATGCATGTACGACGCTGTTTATAGTGAAACTGCCCTTTTTAAGGAAAATGGTGTCCTGAAAAGTAAATGAATTATTGGTAAGTATGCTAGTGTTATTTTGGGAAAATTGTTGCTAGTACTAATTGCTGTCTTACAAATGTTTTTCCAGTTGTGTTACATACTATGTTGCGTGCGCAAAGTTTAACCGACGAAAGTATGATAACTTTTTTTTACAGGTGTGAAGATACAACAACGGCTGAAAATGAGCTACTATAACAACATTTTTACTTGTGTAGAGGTACGACAACTGCTGAGAATTAGCTACTCACAACTTCTCTACTGGTATAGAGTACGCAAACTGCTGAAAATGAGCCACTCGTGACATCTTTTGAAGGGTGAAATGTCGTCAACCCCTGTGAATGAGTTTATCACGACTTCTCAACTGATGTTAAGATGCGACAACTACTGAGAATGAGCTGCTCACAACATCTCTGCTGGTACAGTATGGAGGTTCGACAACTAATGAGATCGAGCTGCCCATGATGTCCCAGGTTGCAAGAAGGTACGACAATCACTGAGACTGAGCCGCCCATTACGTCCCAGGTTGCAAGTAGGTGCGACAATCAATGAGACCGAGCTGTCCATTATGTCCCAGGCTGCAAGAAGGTACGACAATCAATTAGACCGAGCTGTCCATTATGTCCCAGGATGCAAAAAAATACGATAATTTATGAGATCGAGCTGCTCACAACATCTCTGCTGGTATAGAGGCACGACAATCAATGAGATCGAGTTGTCCGTGATGTCCCAGGTTACAAGAAGGTACGACAACTGCCGGTGCCGAGCTACTCACGATATCTCCTAAGAAGTACACCGTGCAGCCGATCAGCGCCAGAGTCAGTGCCAGGTTAAGGACGTGAAGAGCAACGAATATCTTCTTCAATTTGGCTTGTTTCCTGATGCATTTATCCAGCAGGTCAGAAGAAGAGTAGCTGTCCTCGAAGTTTTTCTTTCAAAAGAAAAAATTAGGTGTGGTTAGGGTAGAAACAAACTTATGAGACTATTTTTAGGTCCAAACCTTAGGATGCACTCGAAATTCGGTATATGTAACGTCGGTGTGTTTATTGCATTTTTTTAAAATGGTGAATCGAAATTCACGAAGGTTGGTAGAGACAAAGACCGCACATCAACTGCTTGACACTGGTACCTATGCCGACCATTATCACGGCTGCATGATTACAGGACCTCAGGGAGATTAGCTTGTATGAGCAGAAAGCGCGTGTCTGCAACTACATTAATTGCTGGCGAGACCGCCTTATCTCAAGCACTCAACCACAAGCCTCAGTTCTCAACACAAAGAGCTTTCTCATTTCTACTTTTTCGGAAACTTTGTAGAACGGTCATTGACGTTATATGTATGAATGTATGCATGTATGTATCGGTATGAGGTGCGACAACTGCTGTACTGAGAACGAGCTATTCGATGACTTCTCTACTGGTATATGATTTCCAGTAGAGAATTCAATTTAATATTTAAAGTTTCGACCTCATCACACTAGTCTTGTCTTTGAATTTTATTGTACGTTATTGAATTGAAAATTTCATTCGAACTGGGTAATTTTGTGAACTCTTTTTCGTTAAAAAACTTCTCAATTTTTCACAAGCTTTTTGTGACGATTATGAATCTTTGTACTAGATTCAATAATTGAATGGAGTTGAAGAAGAAAGAACTACGCTTGTTGAAACATGACGGCGAATTTTAGCTATTTCAGCAAATTAAAGCCTGTAATATATGTGTGTGTCGCTTGGAGTTGTATCTTTATTTTTTGACAGTAAATTTTGCCATCGATTTCTCCTAATGTCACATCAAGGCAAGAAAGAGTAGCTAACATTTCCAAATAAATTACCTTACTAGTTAAATACTCATACAGTTTTTGACATGGCCAAATAATGAATCTCGCTACACACAAATACTGACGACGGCCCTTTTGTTGTAAATATATGATGACTCCCTCTCATGTGATTAATTTTTATGATATCTCAAATGGCACGTCACTATGATACCCAGAGAATTAAGAATTGACAAAAATACTGTATTTTCATGTCAGTTGAAAACCTCGCAGTAGTTATGAGTTCGGGAATCACAGATCTCAACCGGTATAACTTCAGGATCTTGGGATCAACGCGGAGATTATGACTCGCACACGTTTTGCGGACAAATTTCATAACAATTAACGTCGTCATAGGGTACAGTTGCAGCGTAAGTCCTTATGAGGCAACCTAAACAGCGTAGCTGAGTCGACGTAGGAGAATTACCCAGTCTAAAATTTTCGACGCCAGCATGCATGTTTTTCGCCGCCTAACCGATTTAAGCGATTTAATCGCTTAAGCGGCGAAAAAGTTAGACTGGGTAACGCTGTCATCTGCACCGCCGCAACGACGACGCAAATTGTATGAAAAGTTTTTCCCCAGAGAATGCCAGTTGGGTGTTTGTACTTTGTATCCATATATGCATGAAGGTTCACACGTGATGTGTTCTCATATGGAAAAATATCAAAAACTATACGGCACAGAGTATATTATTCAGTCTTACATTTCATTGAAACATGCAACCACCTTATTCGTTATCTCCAACAAGGAAATATATTAAATCAAAACTCCACAGGATATTTATCACGCGCATGTTTTTGTTGGCAAATTTCACTCTTTGATTTGCATTTGTATATCGTTGAATTAGAGATGTTAACTTTTTAACACAAAATAATTAAAAACTTCGAAGACAATTGAGATTCAGCGTCCGCTGAAAAGATTTCATGTAAAACAAAAATGCCTTGCTCTACCATGTTCACATTTGTGAGAAAAGTTGCTTTCTAAATTTCCATCTTCCTCGCCTCAGCGTCCAATTAGTTTGAGCCTACCCCAAGAATTTAGACGGGGTTTTTCTTTTTAAAATCGATTAAAAAAGTCATTGCTTAGGCATCTGCAACGAAGACCATTATATTCGATACTCGAGGCATGCAGAATCATCTTATGCAAACCTTAACTCATACGATGGAAATTAGAAATATTTATTCAGTTGACATTGTTTTGAGCTATGAAAATATGAAAGAGTTTTTATCCGCGTGATCGAGTGTCGTTCGCGGAAGAATTGCGTATTTGCTGTCGTTTTGCACGAGGAATAATTCTATGACTAATTTATTCAAAATAACTCTTTCATATCAATGAATCACAATAAAACCGAGACAATAAACATGACAAATTTACGGGTTTTATTCCCTGAAAATGTCAGACATAAAGTCAAAAAAATTTTCATAAATATATCGATGAAAGAAAAGCGTGAGAAAAGGAGATAACATCGAGAGAATGGATGGTAAAAATAATACGTAAAGTACAGTGAATGATTAGGTTATCAGATGTAGCAACATCTTTCATAGAGCATTAAGATAAAAACAAGCAGCCAATAGATAGTTTCAGTGTGTATCAGAAGAATTTCTCCATTCATGTAAGATGTAAATAGAGACTAGCTTAGCGACTGAGCCGGGGTAAAAAATACGCGCAAAAAAATTAATCGAACTACGAAACAGCTTTATAAACATCAAAATAAGGTCGTAAAATGATTCGTATATAAAGTCCTTGAATATTGGCAGCAGTAGCAACCGAAAATGCCTGCATGCAACAGATCAGACTAAACATAATCTCATTGGTTTCCTTGCTCGATTAAAGGCAAATGTCACACGTATGTCGTTTTTACATAGAATGGATTCCTCAACGAAGTGACCAACCTCTTAAAATGTAACTATAACTTTTATTTACGTAAAATCTTTAGTTTTTCCTCCTAGAGTGTGTTACGTTCATGATGAAACTTTTAGGGAATGTCAGTGGTACCGTACCTTTAGCATAGATGCTTTTTCCGGACTATGATTTTCTTTCGTGCTTTGGGGCGGCATTTCGGTTTAATTTTGCAGGTATGCCTAATTTGGGTTTTCAAACGATGGTTGTTCACTGTTACAACGTGCGTTCACTGTGACTGGTCCAGAGGACATACATTAACTAGCACCGCACCAAAGGATGTGCTCACTGGGACTACTCCAGCCAGAACTATGTTGTAAGCAACTCACCAACACCATCAAGTAGCTTATCTGATAAGAGTCAAAGACCTTCGTTATCGGCAGCATCGAGGGCATCAGCAACGGTGCTAGCATTAAAAGATGAAATGAAAGGAACGTTGAGCCACTTCAACCGCTTTATTGCATTCTCAAGACTCTCATGGCACGACAAATTACTTTGTTGCCTCACAATGGCCGTAACTCAATGAAGAACGTAGAAAAAACAGAATATGAGTCTGAAAAATATTAAACTCAATTTCATGTCTTCAACATCGTCCTTCATCTACCTTTGTGTCGCTCAGCCCAACCCGGCGAGCGGTTCAAATCATGGCATCTAGGTAATGTTGCGAGTTTGTAAGGTGTATTTGTGACAGTATTTCATTGAACAAGAATATTTTGAAAGGGTTCACATGCATAAAAATGTTTGAAATAGATGTCATCTTATTTAAAGCGGTAATAAAACGAATTTTGGGGCGTATTTGGAACAGGACATTCGATTCCATGGTATTCGTCAATATGCACATGTTGGGCCTGCAGAATTTCATTCACACACTTTCAATCGGCAATATTTCGGTCTTTGCATTTGGCATCGGCAAAGACTGAGAAAATTAAGATAGGATTCAATATTTCACAAGAAAGCTGTTTGTATTCTTTCATAATTTCATGCTAATACGGCTGCACGTTTGAATGCTGTTCGTGGCAGTAGGAAAGGGAGCGCTGTCTTATGCATAAACTCATGTAACAAATCATAAATAAGCTCAATAATGCTGTAAGTGCATTATATTCCATATACCAGAGAAGTGTAGGAGCTTGTTTTTAATTGATACGCGGTACTTGAAAATTCGACTTCCATTATTTTATTCAGAAGCTTGTCTTTCATATTAAAATTTTAACATGATGTTTATTTGAACTTTGTTAGAGAAAATAACTTGCATCTGAAACAAAGTTCATATGTATGTATGTATGTATGTATGTATGTAGGTATGTATGTATGTATGTATGTATGTATGTATGTATGTGTTAGGTTTGGCCGTGGGTATAGCCAAACGCTAAACGTAAACTCGACAGTATTTGCAAACCATGAGAGGAGGTTAATGAGGCGAGTGAACTCAGCTTTTTGGAATTTATTGTAGGAACGCCCGGCGGACTGGCGGGATCTTGACTGGAAGATCTTCTCTAGGTGAAACTCCGAGCCTGCGCTGGTCTTGTGGTCGATTGCGAAATTCTCGGCGAGCGAAAGAAAGAAAAGAAAGAAAGAAAAAACTTTATTTCCAATAGAGATTGTACAATATTACAATCATTGGTTTTTAAATATCTTAAAATTAATACACTTAGATGATACACACACACGAGTATTGAAAAAACTCGTGTCACTAGTCGAAAAGATATGATTGAGGGCAATGTACTCCTAATCTTGCTTAATCTACATTTGACAATACATGTAATGATAATTATAAGAGATAACGCAAATTCATGGACGATGCATTTTCATTGTGGGGTGAAAACACTTTTGACAGTTTACATGTACATGACATAAAACTTCGCAATTATTGATGCCAGGAAATAATATATGAATCGTTTGTTTCGGCAAATGTTCAAAAGTGTCATTTTAAGGAAGCATGAAAAAAATATATAAATACAAATCCATATACATATATATACGCACATATATATATATATATATATATACTTACATACACACACACATACAGATATATATATATATATATATATATATATATATATATATATATATATATATATATATATATATATATATATATATATATATCAACAGCTCAAAGTCACATGCCGAAGGCGTCGGCAGGATATGAATGAAGGGTGTTTAGGGGAATCTAAATAAGCCCAATTATAAAGAGACCCCGTGACGTTGGTGGTGTCAAATTAATTGAGTTGATGTCAGGCAGGGCGACTCAAGTTGAGGCAAATTGAGATGAGTTAAGTAGTGTTAAGGCCCAAACAAACGAGACAAAACGAGGCCCAGGACAAGGTAAATCCTGGTAAGTTAAGGCCAGTTAAGGTAAGGCCTGGTAAGGTAAAAACGAGGCCAAAACAAACTCAAAACAATGTCCGAAACAAGTCCCAAAAAAAGAGAATTCAGTTACTACAAAGGCCCAGGGAACTGATTGTGTGGTGGCGTTTGGCGATGTCGTTGAGGTCCTGCAAAAAGTCGAAACGCTGAATGAGCAGTCCCAGGAGACATCAAGGAAAAATTCCACCACTGACAGTCCCCAACATCGTAAATGATAAACTCCCACAACGGAGAAACTCTGAGAAATCCTACAGATCCGACACGAGTTAATTTGATTGTTCTCACTTTTGTCAAGCTCAAAACAGGACAGAATCAATTTAGAAACTCTTGTACAACTGCTCTTGCTTTAAATGCAAGGGCATGAAATTTAAGAATTTTTGGTAATAACTACTTGTGATTTTTAAAGAGCAACAATATCGGTGATTCCATTTTGTGGAATCATAGCAAATTCGTGAGACTGAATACACGGGATTTATGCAGTCGGAAGGAATTATTCAGTAAATATCTAAAATGCATAGGATGAGAATTACTAGCTTTTTTGTGTAATCTAGAACATCTCTATATCCGTACGAGAAATAACAAGGAAAAAATCCTAACTTGCATTTAAGCTCAATCATCTGAAAAGCACTGGCAAAACATCATTGATAAGAAAATAAGGAATAATATCTACCTGAGAAAAGAAACACTAAACGTGTTGCTTGCACAGAAAGAAAAATATTTCGCAAGACGAAATAAGAAAATCAAGGTGACAATGACCCGGCGGTTTTTTACGTTACGCCATTTGCAATAAACCGCCGGCATAACATCTTGAGCGTTCACGAAGTATTTTGTACGCGCGAAGTACGTGTTTACGGTGGCAGAGGCTAGTATGTATTTCTGCCGCAAGAATAAGAAAAATTTTATTTAATTTGTTGTTAGTGATTTATATTGAAAATAAATGCGATTAAACGCAAGATTTAAGGAGTAATAAAAGGTGAATAAAAACTAAAACCTTAGCAGGCATATGCATGAATAATTTTCGTACTCTATAATACGTACGAAATTATTAAAAAGGCATTCCCAATTATTATTTCACGTCAAACACATTTCAGAAAACTACTGCAAGTATTTTGTGAAAATAAAGAAATACTATACAACGTACAAAAAGTACGATTTTGAATCACAGAGTAATGACACGAGACGGCAGTTTGTGCTTCGCCATTTTGGAAAACAAAGACGCCGGCAACAAAGACGCCAGCAGTTTTGTCGTGCTCTCTCACGAGTGTTTTATGAACGAATTTCAATATCAATGTGACCGCTGCAAGTGTACGCTTGTTGTAGTAAGGGAAAGGATGTAGTTGAATATCTAATATAAATTATTGACACACGAAATGCACATGGCGTGCAAAATTCACGCTGGGTCATGTTGAGATATCCTCTGAATGAACCATGCTACATCACAACTTCTACGCATAACTACGTATCTAAATACACAGCACTGTCACAATTTATACTCAAACTGAACCGAAGATAGGAACACGATTATTTTCTAACACAGATTTACTCACGAGCAATGCTGTAACACCGAGCTAGAAAGACGCCAATGTGAAAGTGCGTTTGAAAGAGACGCGCCACTGCGCAGTATTGCCATTCAGGGGCTTCTCTCTCGAGAAATGTCGAGTGTTATTTTTATTGTCTCATGCATTTACACAAAAACTTCAATGATTACGAATTAGAAGTAGAAAATTATTAATAATAATTTAGAGTAAGATTTTTAATGCTAATAATTATTTCATTTAAGTGCGAATGGGAAAGTTAAGAATTTTTACGCTTTGTAGCAAATGCTACATGTAGCATACCGCTACATAAGCGTAAAAATTAGAAATTCGCTATTCATACTTAAATAAATTAATTAGTAGCATTAAAAATATTACTCTAATTTATTATTAATTATTTTCTACTTCTAATTCGTAATCATTAAAATTTTTGTGTAAATACATGAGAGATCAAATAATCAATCGACATTTCGAGTTCTTAAGCAGCCCGTCTGGCAACATACAAGCGCGTCGCCTAGTCCACTCACTTTTGCTTGTGGCTCGGTTGCGCGAACATCTCGTAAGTGCAGTGATATTTAGGGTTAAAATAAGAGTAAAACCGGGTAAGAATATTTGCCATGTGTTTTTCGGTGTATTGTGTGTTTTAATCTAAAGATCTGCTCAGTGTCGTGAATTAGGGATAAAAAAATTAGTGTTAAGATTCTGAGATTAGCATGTGTTTTATAGAGTGAATATTGCGTGTCATTTCCCAAACTCCCGCGTGAATTCATACTAGATATTCAGTTAACGTACTGGTTTTTCTCCTTACTGCAAACATATATTGCGGGTTTGCCAGTATCATATCACGAATCTTTCATAAACTACTTGTGGACGAACGCGGCCGAATTGCCGGCGTTCATTGCCGATAGCGTCTTGTGTAATGGCGGAAGACTCTGCCGTCTTCTGTCACTACTACGTGATTTTTATTTGCATTTTAAGCATGTGTTCTAATAGTATTTTCTCTTATCTTTTTTTTACAAATCACTTCTAGCAGTTTTTTTCTTAAACTTGTTTAAACGCAAAATAATCATTAAAGATGTCTTTTTTAATAGCTTTTAATAAATTACGAAGTTATTCATGTCTACTTGCTAAAGTTTGGAACTTCATTCTAATTCCATATATTTACGTAACCTCACTTAATTCGATATCAATCATCTCAATAAAATTAATTTACTTCATCGCATTCGTGTGACAAACACCCACTACTATCTGCCTATCATTGAGTGTGTGCAAGACGCCGGCGGCTTTGGCTTATGCCGACGCGTAAAAGCCGCTGGGTCCACCGCTGCACGAAATATTCATGCTTTCGTTTTCTTTGCGTATTTTCCTTCTGTGAGATCCAAACGCAGTTTTCCTTTTTTTTATCAGAGGAAAAATTATTCCTTTTATTCCTCCATTCTTGCCAACGATATTTTACTTAATTGATGTAATTCTCCTTTTTGCTCCCTAAGCCATGCCTTGTTAAATCATGTGCCTTCCATGATTCCAGGGGAATTTTCCCCGGTTGCTTTTTGAAAAAAATTCAAAATAGTCTACTAAAAATTCTTAAATCTCATGCCTTGCATTTGAAGCAATAGCGGTTGTATCAGACTTTCTTGATTAAATTCTTCCTCTCTCTTCTCGAGTTTAGCTGGAGTTTGAACTTGTAGGAGTTTCTCGGATTTTCCCCGTGTGGGAAGAGTTGTCATTATTGTGTGGATATTCAGTAGTGCCATGTCTTGATGTCTCTCCTGAATCGCGTAATCCAGCATCCTGGAATCCTGTGCAGGACCTCTACAGCCTCGCCCTACACAAAACCTTCAAAATCAAATCTCCCTGGGCTTCTGGTTTTCCTGAGCGCCATGATGATTGCTTAATGCCATTCTCACATAATCAGTGACTAAAACTTGCTATTACTACTCTGAACAAGTAATTCAACTTGAGTGTGCCCCTGCTAATGTGCCACTTGATTCTGCTCACATGAGCCTGATTTTGCTTGCTCATTCACACTCCCATCTTATTTTTGGAGTCATTAGTTATTCTTGAACTACGTCATTGACTCTCGCTCAATCATCTCAAGTTACTTAATTCCACTTCCCCAAATTCAACTCACTCACCACGCTTAACTCCATCGTGTGCCGGCCTTCGTCGACTCCAGCCTGGTCCTCCGGCACGGATCGCCACTTTCACAAGTTCTCCGGGATCAAGAACCAAGACAGTTCCTGGTGTTCGCTACCCAAATAAACTACATCACGGAAAACTAAGCTGAGTTATCCAAACGTGTTTCATTGTCATCTCATTGTTTTCCCATGCGCTTCGAGAGAAAATCGAGTTTTTGTCTTAGCCGTTCAAATAGAAATTTCCACTGAACCACTCACGGCAATTTCAAAACCCGACACTGGTGCATCGGCCGCTATTTTAAAAATAAAAGAAAGAACTAAACTCGAAGTGTTCTGGGAGACTGTGAGAGGATAATGTTGGCGTAGCATGGTAGTGATAAATTTTCCCATTTCGTGGTAGTTTGAGAAATTTCCTGTGAGTTTGACCATGCTAATGAATTTTCTCTGAGCAGCTTAAAAATTTTTTATCTTTCTTTTATGCTGTTTCCTGTCTTTGTTTGTTTTTGTGCCTCAGTAGGTAGGAAAATATTTTTCTACTATTTCCGTGCTGTGCATTTATTCCTGACTACCGTAAAATTCTCGTCCCATTTTTTTTCTCTTTCCGTTATCTTCAACGTTATTGATTGATTGAGTAGGTAGGAAAATAATTTTTCTCTCACCTGCTTAATTTTGTGCCTACGCAAATTGCCGCATACCGCATAATAATTTTTTTTCTCTTCGTTTCCAAATTCATATTTCCTTCCTTCTGCTTTCACTTAATTTGAGTGATTGAGTAGGTAAAGAATTAACGCAACCCTTTGCTACTTAATCCAAAATCTTAGGCACTGATATCATTAATTGCGCATTCCCCAAAAGAGATTGCTAGCATGCCTGACTCAGACAATGAAGATCGAGCACACGCAAATCCCATTAGACTCCCGCCTTTCATTCCAGGGGACGCGCACACCTGGTTCAACCAGGTGGAAGCTGTGTTTAGGTATAATAGGATAAACCAGGACATAGACAAGTTCTATGCCCTCGTGAGCGCAGCGCCCACGAAACTGCTTAATGATTCCAATGAGCTATTAGAAAACCCTCCTGATCACAATCCTTACGGAATCTTAAAAGGCAAAATCTTGGCAAGGCTTCAGATGTCCGATGCGGACAAGTTTCGTAGTTTGGTAGATGCCTCTGCTATCCCTCCTGTCTCTAGTTCCTTCTCACCCACTTCGCTAGTTAAAGAGCTGCGGAAACTCGCTACAGGAGTTGCCGTAGCTGAGGGCTTCCTGAAGGAAGTCTTCATGACAAAGCTCGCACCTAATGTGCGTCCTTTCCTCTCACTGGCAGGGTCTGAGCAAACTTTAGAAAAATTAGCGGAAGCCGCAGAGACGGTGATCCGAAATATTAATTTGCCAAGAGAATCACAAGTTGCTTCCCTGAATGTAGCTGCTACAACTTTTAGCCCGTCAAATACGACGCAGAATTCAGCCAAAATAGATCAGTTGCAGCAGGACATCGCTGAAATAAAGCAAGCTCTCCAAAATTTTCAAATAGGTCAGAGTCAAAGTGTGGCGCACATTCAGCAAGGCCCAGGGAGATTCCAAAGCCACCAAAATGCCTACAACTATCCTTATGACTATCCCTCCAACTATCACTATCCTCCTCCTCCTCCTCAACGCTTTGATAGAGGTAGATCTTATGATAGGTCAAACAATCAAAACCCCCGTTTTCGGTCACGCTCTCGTGATGCCAGTAGCAACTTGTGCTGGTATCACCAGAAATTTGGTGACCAAGCTCGTAAATGCGCCTCACGCTTTTGTCCGCGTTATACCGAACAAATGACTTCGGGAAACGCCACCAGCAACGCACAGTAGCGAGTACTGCGTTGCCTCATTCCCAGACTACTCGCCTCCTTACTATTCTCGATCCCGTTACCAAATATCGATTTCTAATCGACACTGGCTCTAGCGTATCAATTATTCCAGCCACGGCAAAAGTCAAAAACCAGCCAGTAGTGTCTACATTACGCGCCGCAAACGGCACGCCAATCTCGTGTTACGGTGAACGAGTTTTAGAGTGCAGTCTGGGATTGAGGCGAACCTTCCTGTTTACCTTCCTCATCGCGGAAGTCCAAGAGCCTATCATTGGCGCGGACTTTCTCGAAAAGTTTGGGATTGTTGTAGATGTCAAAAATAGATGTATTAGGGACGAGGAGACACAGATCTCAATTCCCGCTGGTAGCATAACTAAAGAAAATGTCTTGCATTCCTTTTCTATTGCTTTCAAGGAGGAGTGCATGTTCGCACAAATCCTCAAAAGTTTTCCCGCATTAACAAACCCTAACTTAGTCTCCAAAAATATGCAAACCTGCACGAAACACTTCATAGAGACGCAGGGACCGCCTGTCTTCTCCCGTGCTAGGAGATTGCCGCCTGATCGATTGGCGTTAGCCAAGAAAGAGTTCGCGCGCATGCAGGAGTGTGGCATCATCCGCACCTCCAAAAGTCCTTGGGCTAGATCTCTTTTGCTGGTACCCAAGGCTAACGGTGAATTCAGACCGTGCGGGGATTTCCGCAGGTTGAATGCCGTTACTTTACCTGATCGCTATCCTATCCCCTACCTTCACGATTTCAGTGCAAATTTGGAAGGAGCACAAATTTTCTCTAAGATTGACCTGCAGTCCGCCTTTCATCAAATCCCTCTTGATGAGTCCGCTATCCCCAAGACCGCTGTCATCACTCCATTTGGTCTCTTTGAATTTCTAAAAATGCCATATGGTCTCCGGAACGCACCTCAAACGTTCCAGAGACACATGGCTGAAATCTTCTCTGATCTCTCGTTCGCTTTTGTCTACTTAGACGATATCCTTGTGGCGTCCACAACCCCGGAGTTGCACAAAGACCATCTTAGGGTCGTTTTTCAAAGATTGTCCGACAATGGACTCCTCGTAAATCCTGAGAAATGTGAGTTCGGAAAGTCATCACTGATTTACTTAGGTCATGAAATCTCTAGCCTAGGTCTAAAACCTTTGCCTTCCAAAGTAGAAGTGATCAGAAACTTTCCTCTTCCACAGACCCAGAAGGAACTAAGAAGGTTCCTAGGTTCTGTTAACTTCTACCATCGTTTCATACGCAATTGTGCTCAAACTTTAGCGCCCTTGTCCGACCTCCTCGAAAAGAAACGTAAAGGCAAATCTATTGAGGTAAAATGGACAGAAGAAGCGCGCAAAGCTTTTGAAACCATAAAACACAAGTTAGCATCCGCGACTGAACTATCCTACCCTATTGCTAACGCTGATTTCAGCCTAGTTGTTGACGCATCCAGTACCGCCGTAGGTGCTGTGTTGCAACAACAAGTAGGTACTAATATCTCTCCTCTTGCTTTCTTTTCCAAAAAGCTGTCGCCCACTGAGCGTGCTTATAGCGCGTTCGGTAGGGAACTTCTTGCTATCTACCTATCTGTGAGACACTTTCGCTACGCTTTAGAGGCAAGGGAGTTTGTGATCTACACTGACCACAAACCTCTGACCTCGGCGATCAAGATGCCTTCTGAGCGGCATTCGCCTAGAGAAGCTCGACACCTGTCCTTTATAAGTCAGTTCACAACTGACATCCGTTACATTAAGGGACTAGACAATACCGTAGCCGATTGCCTCTCCAGAATTAATTCTGTCCAAACCAGTGGCGAAATCACCTTCGGCAACATTTGTAATGCTCAAAAGGAGGATCCTGAACTTCAGGACCTTCTCAAATCTTCTAACCCTTCCCTTCCAAAACTAACCTTGGTTGACGGCGTGTATCGTGATGCCGAGCGACCTTCTCGTTTGTATCTTCCTGCGACTCTCCGCAGAGTAGCTGTCCTCCACTACCATTCCCTCAGTCACCCTGGTATTAACCGTACATTGCGTTTGATTTCTGATCGTTACGTCTGGCCAGCGATGCGTAAGGAGGTCAAGCAAATTGTGCAAACCTGCCATGCGTGTCAGAGTAGTAAGGTGGTGAAACATAATCGTGCAGCGCTGCAGAGTTGCGCATTCACAGGTCAAAAGTTTGACTCTGTCCACTTAGACCTAGTGGGTCCCTTGCCTGTATCGCGCGGTTTTTCTTATTTGTTGACCATCATCGATAGGTTCACGCGTTGGGTTGAGGCTGTTCCTCTTCCCGATATTCAAACTGAGACTGTAGCTTGCGCCTTCATGTCCAACTGGATCTCTAGATTTGGGGTTCCCTTAAGTGTCACACATGACCGGGGATCACAATTTACCTCCAAATTCTGGAGTGAGCTTAGCACCGCTTTAGGATGCGCCAATACATCCACGACAGCTTATCATCCGCAGTCAAATGGACTTATTGAGAGAGTCCACAGAGACCTAAAGGTTGCCTTGCGCTGCCTTAATTGCAGTCACGATTGGACTGATAGACTTCCAGTAGTACTACTTAGCATCAGAAATCTGCATAGACAGGATCAGCAATGCACAGCGGCTGAAATGCTATACGGTCAGACCCTTCGTCTCCCCGGCGACATTGTTGACCCAAAACCCTTGCCTGAATTTTCATCCGCTGACCGTTCCGCTTACGTAACCTCCCTTAAAGATTGCATGCGCCAGATCAAGTATGTGGCTCCACGAATGCCTCAGACTGAGGACAGACTAGGTTCTGCCCTGCAAGACTGCACACATGTGTATGTCCGCAATGATGCTATTAAGCCTACACTCACGCGCCCTTATGATGGCCCATTCAAAGTACTTAAACGCAAGCAAAAATATTTCATCCTCGACAGATTCGGCTCGAGCGACCCTGTGAGCATAGACAGATTAAAAGTCGCATACACTTCTGATCATAGTGTAACTTATAACTCATCATCTTCTTCGCAGATTTCTCCTTCCACTGAGACTCGATCATATCTACCATCTCAGCTTCCTCAGTTGACTGCATTGTTGCCTAGTCAGCTTGAGTGTAACCCTTTCTATGTGCCTGTACACTCAAACTCTATCCCTACGCCTATCGTAGACTCTAATCCTAGTCCTCTTACTGACACAGCGACAAGTCTGGAGAGACCAGACGAGCCCGCTGCAGTAACTCCTGTTCCTAGGACTCTTGCCGATCTGAACTTGCAGACCCGTTTGGTGAAACTTCCCCGCTCAGTATCATTTGCCAATTGCCGAACTCGGCAGGGTCGTGTAGTTCGCCCTCCTTCCCGCTACAGATGATTGCAGCGGGTGGACCTTTCGGTCTGCGCCTTGGGGGGTAATGTAGCATACCGCTACATAAGCGTAAAAATTAGAAATTCGCTATTCATACTTAAATAAATTAATTAGTAGCATTAAAAATATTACTCTAATTTATTATTAATTATTTTCTACTTCTAATTCGTAATCATTAAAATTTTTGTGTAAATACATGAGAGATCAAATAATCAATCGACATTTCGAGTTCTTAAGCAGCCCGTCTGGCAACATACAAGCGCGTCGCCTAGTCCACTCACTTTTGCTTGTGGCTCGGTTGCGCGAACATCTCGTAAGTGCAGTGATATTTAGGGTTAAAATAAGAGTAAAACCGGGTAAGAATATTTGCCATGTGTTTTTCGGTGTATTGTGTGTTTTAATCTAAAGATCTGCTCAGTGTCGTGAATTAGGGATAAAAAAATTAGTGTTAAGATTCTGAGATTAGCATGTGTTTTATAGAGTGAATATTGCGTGTCATTTCCCAAACTCCCGCGTGAATTCATACTAGATATTCAGTTAACGTACTGGTTTTTCTCCTTACTGCAAACATATATTGCGGGTTTGCCAGTATCATATCACGAATCTTTCATAAACTACTTGTGGACGAACGCGGCCGAATTGCCGGCGTTCATTGCCGATAGCGTCTTGTGTAATGGCGGAAGACTCTGCCGTCTTCTGTCACTACTACGTGATTTTTATTTGCATTTTAAGCATGTGTTCTAATAGTATTTTCTCTTATCTTTTTTTTACAAATCACTTCTAGCAGTTTTTTTCTTAAACTTGTTTAAACGCAAAATAATCATTAAAGATGTCTTTTTTAATAGCTTTTAATAAATTACGAAGTTATTCATGTCTACTTGCTAAAGTTTGGAACTTCATTCTAATTCCATATATTTACGTAACCTCACTTAATTCGATATCAATCATCTCAATAAAATTAATTTACTTCATCGCATTCGTGTGACAAACACCCACTACTATCTGCCTATCATTGAGTGTGTGCAAGACGCCGGCGGCTTTGGCTTATGCCGACGCGTAAAAGCCGCTGGGTCCACCGCTGCACGAAATATTCATGCTTTCGTTTTCTTTGCGTATTTTCCTTCTGTGAGATCCAAACGCAGTTTTCCTTTTTTTTATCAGAGGAAAAATTATTCCTTTTATTCCTCCATTCTTGCCAACGATATTTTACTTAATTGATGTAATTCTCCTTTTTGCTCCCTAAGCCATGCCTTGTTAAATCATGTGCCTTCCATGATTCCAGGGGAATTTTCCCCGGTTGCTTTTTGAAAAAAATTCAAAATAGTCTACTAAAAATTCTTAAATCTCATGCCTTGCATTTGAAGCAATAGCGGTTGTATCAGACTTTCTTGATTAAATTCTTCCTCTCTCTTCTCGAGTTTAGCTGGAGTTTGAACTTGTAGGAGTTTCTCGGATTTTCTCCGTGTGGGAAGAGTTGTCATTATTGTGTGGATATTCAGTAGTGCCATGTCTTGATGTCTCTCCTGAATCGCGTAATCCAGCATCCTGGAATCCTGTGCAGGACCTCTACAGCCTCGCCCTACACAAAACCTTCAAAATCAAATCTCCCTGGGCTTCTGGTTTTCCTGAGCGCCATGATGATTGCTTAATGCCATTCTCACATAATCAGTGACTAAAACTTGCTATTACTACTCTGAACAAGTAATTCAACTTGAGTGTGCCCCTGCTAATGTGCCACTTGATTCTGCTCACATGAGCCTGATTTTGCTTGCTCATTCACACTCCCATCTTATTTTTGGAGTCATTAGTTATTCTTGAACTACGTCATTGACTCTCGCTCAATCATCTCAAGTTACTTAATTCCACTTCCCCAAATTCAACTCACTCACCACGCTTAACTCCATCGTGTGCCGGCCTTCGTCGACTCCAGCCTGGTCCTCCGGCACGGATCGCCACTTTCACAAGTTCTCCGGGATCAAGAACCAAGACAGTTCCTGGTGTTCGCTACCCAAATAAACTACATCACGGAAAACTAAGCTGAGTTATCCAAACGTGTTTCATTGTCATCTCATTGTTTTCCCATGCGCTTCGAGAGAAAATCGAGTTTTTGTCTTAGCCGTTCAAATAGAAATTTCCACTGAACCACTCACGGCAATTTCAAAACCCGACATACATATGTGACACTTAAATTGATCAACAACCTAATAAGTAGAACAGGTAACATTTTTGCATCTACTTTTTCTTCCAAAATATAAGGAATCAAATTTACAATTTTTTTGTTCGATTGATTATAGTTTTCATTATGTATATATGCAATATTCGTTTCTTGAAATAAATTAACTGCGAGAGGTGGATAAATTTTATTTGAAAACATTTTTCCGGTGTTATGGACCAACCATTCGGAATTGGATTTGGTGTGGGGCGAGAAAACAATAACAAAAGAAAAATGTATTGTTTTACTTCTTCCATGAAATGCCTCTACATATCTTTCACCTAGTATTTTTATGAAAACTAACATTCACAGCTCTAGTGTTTTTTTGTGAAATCATATCGAATTTTCAAAACACATAGACTAGACATATGTCAGTAGAGGTGGATTAGTTTAGGGAGCCTACTCGGAGAGATAGAGTAATTTGAGACCGATTTTTCATGCTCAGTGTTCTAGGCTATGTTATAAATGCTAGTTTGCATACTATGCTTAAAAGAAAATTGTAGTTTATATATGTTAATATATCTATATATTTACCTGAATATTTTAATTTGAAGGTAGGCCTATGCCATGAAGGTTTGTCTACCTGGACAGAAGCTATGCCTTTGCAAAGTGTGTTTTGTGCTACAAGCTTGTTATAAGTAAACTTATCACAGACTAGCTGTAATTTTCTGTGTCAAATTTAATTGTTCTAGTACTATGGGATGTAGGAATTTTGCCTCTTCCCACCAATAAAAGGTGGTTGCCTGCAGTGCAGTTTATCAATGCTGTATATGGTTATGTTGAGTTTAGAATCAGTTATCATTAACTTCAAAATATTAATCTTGGCTGTTAAGATTACATCAATTATACCGTTTCCTTAATTAAATACAGGTTGTCATATTCAAACTTATTTGTTAAGGTATAAGTTGGAAGTGGGTGTCTTGTAACTAGCATTGCAGTTATTTTTGGTCAATGTAGATTTTAGGAGATTCACGGAAATTTAAAATTCCGTTCTTAAGAATCACTAAAGGAACGCACTGAAAAATGTTTTACATAAATGACATTCTGCTCGCAGATGCGTTAATTTCAAATTATTCATCTTAGAAGATATAGGAACGGCGCTAATAAAATGTCTTTTGCTCGCAAAAAGTAAGGATGTTCCAACAACAATGTTGAATATGGGAAAAAGTTATTGTTTATGCAATATATGGTGTAATTTATTATTTGCCAACTCTGCAAAGCCTGCAAAGCCTCAGCCCACTTCTAGAATGATTTAGTTAATAACACAATAAAAATTATCACCCAGAAATATTTGCAAAACTGGAAAAGTGAAGACTTGAATCGATATGCCGTTGACATTACTTTCAAGATGGCAGCCACCAAAGAACGTTAGCAAAACCATAGAAGTGAATATCATAGATTTAATATCATATTAATTTTTAAACAAAATATTTTTTGGTAATAACCTTTATTGCATTATCAACTAAAACATCATAGATATGGGTTCAGGCTCCGCAGGATTGGCAAATAATACATTACAAAGTACCCAAGCGTATAGGTAAGGAAATTTGGAAACAGGGCAAGTGAGGAGTGTTAGAGGAGTGAGACAGGGCTGTACTCTGTCTCCCCCATTGTTTGGATTGTACATAGGAGAATTAGCAGTTCGACTGAGAAAGAGTGGCTTAGGACTGAAAGTTGGTAATGAGAGACTGAGCTGTTTGTTGTATGCTGATGATGTGATTGTGGTTAGTGAATGTGAACATGAACTGCAAAGGATGCTTGACAGTGTGAATGGATGTAGTACAGATTTCAAGATGAACTTTGGTGCCGACAAAAGTAAGGTTATGGTTATAAATAGTGATGAGACTGATAGAGACAGACTGTGGAATATTGGAGAAATCAGAATAGGTAGAACAAAAGAATACAAATATCTAGGTTGTATGATAAATAAAGATGGATGCACTAGAACTAGGGGTGAAAAATTGGCAAAAGCTATGCAGTGGAGTGGACGGTTGAGTAGTGTGGCCAGATACAGAGCAAACAAGTATGATTGTGTGAGAGGAATGTGGAAGTATGTTGCTGTACCTAGTGTTATGTATGGTATGAGTGCTCTTGCCTGGAATGGAAGTGATCTTGAAAAGCTGGATGTAATACAAAATAAGGTAGGACGGTTAGCATTGGGTGCTCCAAAATGGACAGCTACTGAAGCCATTAGAGCTGACCTTGTGTGGAGCCTATTTTCAGAAAGAATGTTGTAAGCAGTGCTGAATCATAAGGTGAGAATTGAAAGAATGCAGAATAGCAGATGGTGCAAGCAAATTTTTGAATGGAATCTAAATATTAACTATTGAGAGAAAGTGTGCTGGAGGCATGCAAGGAAACTTAGTATGCAAAAGATTATTTATGTTAGAATTGGGAGACCTGTAGATGATTGGAGTTTAATAAATGCTGGAGGTATAGGGCCTGAGTGGGACTGAAAGAGGTGGAAGAAAGAGATTGAGAGGCAAACAAAAGAGTATAGATTGAATAAGTGGAAGCTTAGCATGATGCGGAAGCCTACACTTGACTGGTATATGAAAAAAGAAGCACCTAAGTTTTAGATGTTCTATGATGGTAGTTTTGGAAGTCAACTCTTGTTTGCTGTGAGATGTAAGTCATTGAGTGTGAACAGACGTACATGGAGGTGGAATAAGAATAATAACAAATTATGTCGGCAGTGTATTAGTGGAGAGGAGGAAACAATTGAACATTTTCTGCTGGAATGTAGTAAGTATGAGCAGGAGAGAGAAAGTTTCATGAATGTGGTGCTTGAGCAGTATGGAGAGAATGAGTGGTATTCCAGATGTGCTGAAGATGATTGCGGTATGAGCTGTCTTGCTGGATTGGATCAGGAGTGTAATTTGAGTATCATTGAAGCTATGAAAATGTTTCTTGTGCGTGCCTGGAGTAAGAGACAGTGACTGGAATGAGCCAGTCAGGTAGAGTGGTCAGTAATGACCCAATATGCCTGGGGATGGTGTTTTGACATACTGGTTATCCCAGTAATGCCGTCGAATGGCAGCTTGTGACAAGGATTGGTAGATCCTGAGTAGTTTAGTGGACAAGTCTGCTACCAGGCGCTGAACTCTTTGTGTGAAAATTGTGGAGGGAATTGAAGGCTGTTACAAAGGCCCCGACGCTGTCGGCCCTCAAGTTCAAGTTCAAGTACTCTAATGGCTCAAGCATGCAATGCAACTGCTGTGGAAGACGAAAATTTCAAAGTTGAATAACTCAAAAATAACGCATCAGCAAGCAGAATGTCATTCATATAAAATGTTTTTAAATGTGTTTCTCTAGTGATTCTTTGGAACGGAATTTCAAATTTCCGTGAATCCCCTAAAATCAATATCGACCCAATTTTTTTTTTGCATTCCAGCAGTAGGTCTCTCGATGATCTGAGATTTTTGTGGCCTTTCAAGAATCTGCTTTATAATTATGATCTTCTTAGCTTCTCAGTATTAAACTTTAGGATTGGCGATTAAAAAATGAAAAATTTCAGTAGAATTAATCAAGCTGAAACTTTGCAATACTGTTCATTGTGCTGCTTTTTTCATCACTTTTCCATCCAAGGCTTTCAATATTTTATTGAAAAGTTAATTTTCTTCATTTCTAAATATATTATGAATTCTTTTACGTAGAAGGAGAGATTTGACCATCAATAATGAAATTTATGACCGATAAGTAATAAATCTTTCTCATTTTATAATTTCAAAGTTAATAAATATATTTAAAAATATTTCTTATTGAGATTATCAAGTATCAAGATGAATTACTTTAGTATATTACTTATTAAGTACTTTGGTAAATGTTGAGGATGATTTGGGAATCAATTATCCACTTTTCGAATGCTAAACATAGTAAATTAGCTCGAAATAAACAAGTTTTCTTCTATGCACTTTCCGTCGTTAATTATTATTATACAAATTATAGCGGTAGGTTCAGTTTCGTCTTTGATGACGAATGCGCTCAAATAAACAGCTACTCTTTGATTTTTGAATTTTTGTTGCTTGAATCATGGTAATAAGATCGAAATAAACTACTTTTCTTTCATACACTTTTTCCGTCGAATGAATATTTTTCGAGTTAGCGCGGTAGGTTTAGTTTCGTCTTTGATAACGAAAAAACCGGAAGCAAGATGCCATTGCAGCGTTGCCATTTGCCGGGCCAAATTAATTACTTCCCGCTTCAAACACTTGAGTTGTGGTAACTAATTCACCGCTATAACTCGTAAAATACTTATTTACGACGGAAAGTCCATAGAAGAAAACTTGCTTATTTTGATCTAATTAACTATCTTAAGGGAACCGTACTCCCAGAAAATCGAATTTTCTTGAGATATTGGGTTTTAGCTGCCATAGGAAGGGTAAGATGTCAGGTACATCCTGTGAAAAAATGAAGTTCGTACGTTCATTGTCTCGCCCGCTACGGGGGTTTGAAGTATGGGGGGGGAGGGGAGGGGGAAATGATATTTTATCATGTTACACCTTCCCCTTGGCACTTTCTTCACGGCTTGACGTTGCTATGCCTTCTTCTATGTCTCATCTTTACTGTATAATGATTTCAAGGGTCCTAGCTGACCCAAAAAAAAAATAATAGAGAAAAAATGGAAATTGTTTATATATCTTTGTTTACCTGTTTTGCCTTATTTTGGAGGACCGGAATGTGGGGTTTCAAAATATAGCGTCTTCTACAGTTTTTGAGCTACAGTGATGAGTTTAGTATCAAAAGAACCAGAATTTAATCCTCTACAAGATGACGTGAGCTTTTATTCATTTTCGGAATAGAAAATTAGCTACATTTTCTTTTGTCGGGAAAAGTGTGAAAATGGGTCAACTTTTTGTATTTTATCATTTTTATCAAAAAGTATTTCGAAAATTCAACATAACTCCATGTCACGTTGTAGAGAATACATTTCTGCTTCTTTTGATAGCAATATTATCTCTGTATCTCAAAATCTGATTACGTCCATAGATTTTCCCCAGACCCCTTAATTTGACGTTTTCTTTGAATAACACGTTTTCTATGTGGAAAATTGGAAAAACACACGAGTCCAATCTTAATCCTTGTTCAATTTTACATACCTATAGCAAGTTTCATGAAGATCGGTCGAATAGTTTAGGATTTTTTTTTTGGGAGTACGGTTCCCTTAAGGCACCTAAAAATCAAATATCAATTCCCGAATAATCTTCAGCATTAACCAGTACTTCAGCTGGTACCTATTCATATAAATGCTTATTTAAATTGGAAATTAACTGAAAAACCAGCTGTTAATTTTTTCAGGTTTAATGCTTTATTTCTTCTTTTGCAGTTAATCTTGATTAGTTTTTCTAATAGAAGTTTGTAATGCACTAGTTTAGGTTATACATTTGCTGTGACTTTGAAATATCTATGATGAAATCTTGTGCTAACTATTTAGAAGCATTCAAGTTTTTAAAAATGATCCATTTATTAATGAGAAGTTCTTCAAAATGCTCATGTTCTTTTTATAATGGATACTAAGAGGAAAAAGGTCTCCAATTCTGGTGAAAGTGGAGACTTCATGCTTGCAACTGACATAAGTGATGCTTGTGAAGTGGAAAGTTGCCTGAATGAAAAAGCTATTTCTTCTAACATGGAGCTATCTGAAGCATCATCATCCTTGAACATTCAATCAGAGCAGACTGAACAAGATGCTTCCCATGATGGTTCATCTAGTAATCATGCACTAAGTAATACACCTAAGCCTTCTCTATTGCCCTGTTCAAAAGTTGAAGTAGACATTGGTGATCCTTTCATTTGTGATCCTATGAATGACCCACTGAATTACGATGGTGAAGACCCAGAAACTATAGTTCCAGATGTTAAACAGGAGCTTGTACATGAAAAAGATGGAGCCAGTTCTCAACTCTTTGATTTGAAAATTCAACGCAAATCAGGAGTCATTATGAAACTTTTAAAAACTGTGAAGTTAAAATTAGGGGATTCTCAGACATCTGAACCAATGAAATTTGCTTGTGTGTTTGCTGTGGAAAGCATATTGAAAAATTTATTCATGCATTGTGAAGCTATTCATTTTGAGCACCAGTTTATTGAGTTTTCCATTGGCTTACTTGAAGAGACTGCCAATTTACGAGACATGGTGCCACCATGTT
Organism: Morinoia aosen; assembly: GCA_030386875.1. NCBI lineage: Eukaryota > Metazoa > Arthropoda > Malacostraca > Amphipoda > Talitridae > Morinoia > Morinoia aosen. The sequence goes on from CM059562.1 coordinate 72,485,168, forward strand.
TGATGTCTGTTTTAACAAGGCCCATCAAGAAAGTGTTGCTACCGGTCTTAGAGCTGTCAGACATGATTAAAGAGGAGCCAGAAAGTCCATTCTCTGTTACAAATTCTGATAGGTTTAAAAAATATAATGCCCATCTCAAATCTAGCCAAATTGGAGATATCTTGGTCAGAGAAGAGGACACTGAAAGTTCCGCTGATGAGCAACTTCTCCGAACAGCTGTCACCCCACTCCTTGACAGCATCAACAGTGTGTTCTCACAGTTTTTTCCAAGCCTTTATGAGATAGACAATAGTGGTGAGCTCTCTGATGATGCAGAACCAAGTGCGCTTTTGAATGATGATAACAATTTGGTTGGGCTACAAGTTGTGAATGGAAGTGGAGATAACAGCGCAGCTCAAATGAATGGGGGAGGCAAGAAAATCAGAAGAACCCAGACAGCAAGAAAGTCATGTGGAAAATTGGTAAGCAGATTTCATGGCCTTATGCTTTAACAAGTTGTTATAAAATAACTAGAAAATAAGTTGGATAATTTCTTAGCCTTTCTGGCGTTCAGTTTTTGGAATGCCTTTTAACAAACTTGTACTTATGTTTTTTATGCATTTTGAATGTTGTTACTCCTTGTGTAGAATCCAATTTTTTTTTTTAAATACAGAGCTAAGGGAAATTTACCTGTTTGTTTAGGAGATAAAGTTCAAGTTCCAGAGATTTGCTAGCTTATGCTTTCTGTTGCTGCCAATTCTGATGAAAAATAAAAATTTGACATACTTATAATCCTCACCAATTGTACCTGTCTATTAGAAGTTGAAAGTTGAACAAAAATATCCTAGTCTTCTTAGATGACTAGGTCAAAGTACATCTCATCTTGGGATAAACATAATGCTAAACTCATAGTGGTAGTAAAGTGCTTGGGATTGAAACAGAACGTAAAATTGTTTTAGCTTTATAATCTGTAACAACACTGAGAAAGATTTTCTTAGTTGGCCTTAGGCACATCAACAGGAACCAAGAGGCCCATCTATAGTGTGGAGGCAAAGTATGTACCAGGATAATTTCATAACTTGGGGTTTAGTCTCCATGAGTCTCCAAGTTGCATACTCTTGGAGGGGAAAAAAAAAAATGGAATGAACACAAGATGGAATTGGATATTAGAGTTTACCAAAATTTTCCAGATCAGGCTGCACCTGCCAGTGAAGTTTACATTATAATTTGCTTGGAGAGCTTTATGCATCAGAGATAAATACTAATTCAGTTTTATGTGCACTTCTTGAAATTTCATTCAGCATGAATCAGGAAATTCTTATTGCATATGTTGAAATTAAATTGAGTTGCTATCAAATTGTGAATATTGATATTCAGATATAAATGGTTCATTGTTATTTGGCTTCTAGGAATAGTTTATCATATTGAATTGTATCAAAATAATCAAAGGATAGGAATGTAATTTACTCTTTTACATCACCAAATTTGAGAATCGGAAAGATTAGGATTGTTGTTCTGTTTGCTCATTTAATTTTATTGTAATAAAACATCATTAAAGTAAGAGTAAATGTGAGTGAAGGATTTGCCTTGAACTTGTTCTAACATTTTCTTCTTGTGCAGCATCCAACAGGAAAGCCAGTAAGCCAAGAGCATTTTTCTACTGAAATTCACACAAGTTTTTGTGATCAACCTAGGTGAGTGAGGTCATTTGGTGTAGTACTGACTCCCCGTACTATAAATATTTTAATACTTGAAATGAATATAGTTTAGATGAAGATATGCATTCACATTGGTTTTCTAATAGTAATAGTAATTTTATGGGAATTTTTAAAATTTTTTCCATTTGTGATGATTCTCATGGAGAAATTATCAAATTGTATTTCTTTATGCCTTTATTGTAAAGAAAAATAAACAATCTTCATGTACTGTATGTTTTGTAAAACTACCAGAAATTACTCTATGAATTTTTTAGCAGTTTTGAATTAAAATTTAAAAATTCAATATTTTTAGCTAAGTTGGAAGTAAACTTCAAAGTTTTGTTGAGTTAACTCTGCGTTTTTTCAGGGACAGCAATGAAGAGGTTAGCAGAAGTGACGTACCTCTCACTGACAGCAGAAGCTGCAGTTTTTTGGGCTGCTCGAGTCCAGTCTTGAGAGAAGATCCACACAACCTCTGCGCTGCCCACGCTCCCTGCACAGAAAACTTCAATTTCACTCCTTGCTTGCACTGCCAAGAGCTTGCTGCTAAAGTGGCATCTTCTCAACAGCCTTTGTGGAAAAACATTTTCATTTTTCGTTTTGATCAGTTCAAGTGCTATAGAAAAACCAACGGGTTCAAGTTTGACGTGGCATATGCAAGTGATGCAGTCAAGTATTTTTTTGAAATTTTTGATTCAGCTCTTCATTTTGATGATTTGCCATTTAAGCTGAGACTTAGTGAGTTAATTTTTAGAAATTTGTTCACTAAAGCTGGTGAACTTCAGAATCAGCCATTTTGTCCATCATTGTTTAACCCACACAGCAATGACAGCAACTCGGCTTCCATCACTTCCTCTTATTATCAAACACAGGTAAGTGCTTTTCTTTGTGCTTGTCTGCTGATAGCCTTTACCCTGAGTAGTAAATTCCTGCTCAATTTGTTGAAATTGGGTTCTATGCAGCAGTGTTTGGCAGGGATATTTTTTTTAATATGAAACTTGGAGTTATGATACAACAGCATTGTGTTATGCGCTGGTATTGATCACTGCACTGGTATTGATCAAAGTTAGTTGCGCCATTTGAGCTGATGACACAAATGATACAGATTGAATTGCTCTTATGAATTGCTCCTTGTTCAGAAATGAGGAGTATAGCAAGACACAGTTTAATTTTTGCAGGGGTAGCGTGAGTCTCTCCTGTCGTGTAATGCACTGTTTAACTAAAGGGATTTTTGGAGAACACTTTGTTTGAAGTCAGATTGAAGATTTTTAGAAGAGATCTGCCTGGAAATTGCCTTTATTACATCTAGTGAATCACTTGCAAGTCCTTTAAATTTGTAGCATTAGGAATGCACTGTAATGCTGTATAGCATCTGGCTATTTATGATGGTCATGTGTGCAACATTATTTTGCACCCTACATATCCTTGGTTGTTCTAGTATTGCTGTCTCTTCAACAGTATTATGTTCTTGTTTTTGCTGGTGTTGCTGTCTCTTCAACAGTATTACGTTTTTGTTAATGCTAGTATTGCTGTGTCTTCAACAGTATTATGTTCTTGTTTTTGCTGGTGTTGCTGTCTCTTCAACAGTATTACGTTTTTGTTAATGCTAGTATTGCTGTGTCTTCAACAGTATTATGTTCTTGTTTGTGCTAATGTTGCTGTCTCCTCAAAAGTATTATACTCATGTTGATGCTAGCATTGCTTTCTCATGAACAAGATTTTATTCTTGATTGTGCTCTTATTGCTGTTTTATCAAAAGTATAATATTTTTGTTTGTACTAGTATTGACATTTCTACCAGTATTGATTTTTATTGATATGGGACATTGTTTTATAAATAAATTCAATGTGGTTTAATGTTTCTTATATGCTAGAGAGAATGTTTCTTTTCTGGTCCAGCCAACTCATATTTTTTCTCTCTTTGATAACTAAATTGAAGGTTTGTTGAGCGCCCATTTTTTTGAGGTGTATATCAAATCAAAGGTAGATATTTTTTCAATATGATGTATACTTATTTGATGCATCACATATTTTCTTCTCAAGTCCTTAGCTCTGCAAAGATTCCTGGAATGGAAGTGTGTCATGATGTTGTTATTGAGTGTTGGCTATTTCGTACCCACAGACACCTAATGGAGCTTCAATATATTCTCATCTAAAACACAAGACTAATTCCGGGTCTCGAAGAAGAAGAAGGAGTAAATATGACCGGTCGGGGGAAGCCATCCACAATGTAAGATGCTTCAAGTACAGTTGTATGCTTTTCATGTGCAATGTGCTGTGCTGTGATGTTTGATTTGACATTGGCCTCATTTTTTATTCATGTTGCTTAAACTTTAATTCATTACCTATTTAATCTGAATGATATGCTGTAAGTAAACCCAGGGAACCTTGTCAGTTTGTTTCTTTTTTCATTTTGCCTTTTGGGCCTGCAAGGTATTGTGTGATTACTCATATCAGATTTCATCAAGTGTGTTGTCAGGGTTAAAATTTTTGCCATCTTCTTATTGTGTCACTTGAATTTAATTTTGCTATGTTTGGTTGTTAAATTGTTAATACAATTATACTGATATATTTTCCTTCTAGTATCAGCACAAATGTGAATAACTTTTTTAAATTCTTATCACTTGTGTAATTCTTAAATTTAACAGTGACAATATTTTCAAGGACCATAAAAATCTACTAATAACCTTCATAAATATTTCAGCTGGCACACAGATGCTTAAATTTTTGGCCCCCCTACCAATCCTTGGGCTACTTCCATATTTCAATACTTAATGCTTATATAATCTGCCCTACTTCAGATCTCCCAGAGGGAACATGTGAGGTCCTGAAGCTAACAGTTAGGTACGCTTTTTTGTTGAAATACAGACTTAGAATAGTTTTTTTGTGTTACGGTCATCTAATCTAACTTGACCTTTTTCAGGTTATATCAAACGGCACAGCTGCATCCAGCTCAGGTGCAGGCAGCCACAGTCACAACAACTCGACCATAGCGACGCCTGACCTCACCGAGATGATGTCCGATTGCCAAGACCCGCCCATAAACCAGTTCCTCCACGAGATATTGTCAAGAGATTCTAGCGTAGAGAATGAGACTCCTCCTGGGTTGTCCAGGCTGAGTCGCATGCTGCTGTGCGACCCTCTTACTTGGGACACGAGTGTCATCATCTCTGCTGTCAAAAACAAAATTGGGATCTTCAAAGACTCCCAGTCCTGCAAGTCTATCATCAGGTCTGTGTTTTGATTGTAGTTTGAGCATTAAGTCATGTTGTATTGTGTTTACTTTGGTCTCATGTCGTAAATCCATCATCAGGTGGGTGTTTTGATTGTAGTTTGAGCATCAGGTTATGTTGCATTATGTGTTATTTGGGCGAATATTGTGCAAATCCATTACCAGGTTGCTGTTTTGATTGCACATACCTTGTGCTTGTGTCTTGCAAGTCCATTTTCAAATAGGTTTTTCGATTGCTTATATTTTCCTTCTGTCTTGCTATAATATCATCTTTGCTCGAGGTCCTTGTCATAACTAACAAGCATTCGATGCATGTATGGCTTTATCAGGGGTATTTTATTAATTTTTTCCTAGTGAACCCATCAGTAGCTAAATATTTATGTCTCTTCACACTAATAATAATGAAAGTAATGCTTCAAACTGTGGCATGAGCTATATACTGCGATATACTGTTTTTTTTTTAGAACCTGCATTAGGGCTTGAGGCTCTGGGTTTACCTTGTCATTTGGCATTCGCAATGATAGTCTGACATTGTGTTATATCTAGCTTTTTGGTCAAGCTCATCAATGATTTAGTCATTGAATCGTTACTTCAGTAATTTGTTCCCTATGCCTAAAATAGTTTGAATATTGATGTTTTAAAATATGAAGATAATCACTGATCCTTCTACCAAAATGTTCAATTGTTAAAATTAGTGATTGTTTTTGTATATCAACTCCCTTCCCCTCAGCTTTGTGCGTGCCAGCCTGAGCCACTCTTTCTCGGAGGCACAGCAAGAAGCTGAGGCATTCGTCACCCTGCATCCACGACTCGAGCTGGTGAGGCAAAGGATTACTTCTACCTTAGGGTCTCAAATAGCCTTTTTTGGTAGTGCGCTTCTGCCAAGAGTTCTCAAATTGATTCTTTTGATGATGTGTTTATCCTAGTCAGAATTTCCAAATTAATTTTTTTTCATTACGCGCTTTTCCTGCCCAAAGTTCCCGAATTATTGTGTTTATCATAGTCAGAATTTCCAAAATAATTTTTTTCAATACGCGCTTTTCCTGCCCAAAGTTTCCAAATTATTTATTTTAATGATGTGCTTTTCTGCTCAGAGTTCCCAAATAAATTATTTTAATGACATGCTTCTCCTGCTCAGTGTTCCCATATTTTTTTTTTCTGATGCAGTGCTTCTCCTGTCAAGAGTTCCTAAATTATTTATTTTTATGATGTGCTGTTCCTGCTCAAGATGTCACATTTGGCTCGTTTTCACTGGAAACTTAGCTATGATAGCCACTCAACATCTGCTACCGTTCAAGGTTGCCAGATGCTGACTGAAGTTCATGGTGCGATTTTAGGTATAAGAAACAAAATTGAGAAATTAAAACTGCCATTGTGTAAACCCTGCTGTGACCTTAATAGTGATCAGCCTGCCTAGCCTCTTTTGTTGAAGAAACAAATTTGTTGTTCTTAAATTGGCGTTCTCAATTAGCATTCTCAGAATGGAAATGCAAAGTTCCAAGCAGAGGGTTAGGTAGGCTTTTTTTGTTGAATCAGTGTAAATTTTTCGTTTTCTTACAAACCTTCTTTTATTTTGGTTCACTGCTGTCCTTTTTTTCATCACCTATTTTTTTCTTCATCAAATGTTATCTTATTTTATGATTTTCCTTGCAACTTGCGGTTTCTAAGTACAGAAGGTTTGGTGTGGGAACATACCTTACGCATAGATTCCGTGTTCCCATACCTCCACACGAGACAAAGTCTTTATTTTCTTAGAAACACCTTTGTTGCAGTTAGAGTGGTTTAAACTAACCCATAATCTGATCAAATTTAATCAAAACTGATAAAAATGTATCAGAACAACTGAGCAGTAGGTTAGGAGGTGAATTGCAATTGGTGCAAGTCTAAAACCACACAAATCTAAAACACCACACATGCAAAACACCACAAGTGCACCACACCGCAAGTCCAAAACTCTGCAAGTCTGACCACAACACAAGTGCCAAACCCAAGTCTGACCACAACACAAGTGCACAACACTGCCAGTCTGACCGCACCACAAGTGCAAACACTGCCAGTCTGACCGCACCACAAGTGCCAAACACCTCAAGTGTGACACCAGCACCCTACCCGGCAGGCGTACGCGATGCAAGTGAGCGCACTGCTGCGGCAGGGGCAGGAGGAGCAGGCCATGCGCTGGTGCCAGCGCTGCCTCGCGCTCGTCTCCCATGCCTCCGCCATCAGGGACTTCATCCTCAGCCGCGACTGTCGGCCCGTGAGTGCTGTTGTGTGGCTCTGTCTCCCTGCCTCCTACTTGTGTGTGTGGCTCTGTCTGTCTGTCTGTCTGTCTGCCTGCCTGCCTGTGTGTTGTTGTGTGGCTCTGTCTGTTTGCCTGCTTGTGTGTGTTGTGTGCTTCGGTCTGCCTGGTTCCTTCTTGTGTCTCTGCAATGCCTCCTACATCCAGATACAGGAAGCATTAATCTATGCGTCATTATGGTGACTTACCCTCTAACTTGTGTACCTCTGCCTCCTAATTGTGTCTCGACTCTGCCTTTTAATTGTACCTTTTAGCCTTGTTGTGTGAGTGTTGTGATGAGCTTTTTAGTTCCACCTCCTACTTTCTTGTCTCTCATTTGTCTTTGCCTGCTTGAAGGGCTTTTGCGGTCGTTGCAGTTCAATGTACTCCACTTGTATCTTGTTTTTAGTATTCTGCATGGTATTCGAATAAAGTTGGTTTTGGTCTGTCGTTTCTTTTCTTTCATTTCTTATAATATATGTTAGAATGTCTTGTTCTGATCTTCATTGTGTTAATTCAAGTTCTTTTTGTATATAAACCTTCTGCAACTTATTTTAATTTCATTTTTTGTATTTTGACTACACACTCCTCATGTCACTAGCTGTTGACAAAGAACATTTTAATGGTGTTTCGACTCAGAGTAGTGTACTGAACCACCTCAGAATAATCTACTAACTGAGAATAATCTACCAACTCAGAATAGCGTACTCAGAATAGCGTACTCAGAATAGCGTACTCAGAATAGCGTACTCGGAATAGCGTACTCAGAATAGCGTACTCAGGATGGCGTACTCAGGATGGCGTACTCAGGATAGCGTACTCAGGATAGCGTACTCAGGATAGCGTACTCAGGATAGCGTACTCAGGATAGCGTACTCAGGATAGCGTACTCAGGATAGCGTACTCAGGGTAGCGTACTTAGGATAGCGTACTCAGGATAGCGTACTCAGGATAGCGTACTCAGGATAGCGTACTCAGGATAGCGTACTCAGGATAGCGTACTCAGGATTGCGTACTCAGGATAGCGTACTCAGGATAGCGTACTCAGGATAGCGTACTCAGGATAGCGTACTCAGGATAGTGTACTCAGAATAGCGCACTCAGAATAGTATACTAATTTTTTTACATTCAAAATTAGAGCTTCGGCGAACTTTTGAATGCTGTCGTGCTTAGCAAAGATTCAGCTCGCTGAGGCAGCTGCCAGTGTCTGCTGACGTGCTTTTGCTGACGGACGGCCTTGTCTCGCAGGGCACGAGCTCCTCCTCCTCTGCTGACGCCCCTCCTGACGACTGCCCTGACGGCGCCGTCTCTGCGCCGGACTCGCGCTCGCCTCCGCCCCCTGTGAGTGTCTTCTTGTGGTAGTCATCGTGGTGTGGTGGTTAAGACTATTGATCACCGTGGTGGAATGGTTAAGAGTGGTGGTCACCGTGGTAGAATGGTTAAGAGTTGTGGTCACCGTGGTGGAATGGTTAAGAGTGGTGGTCACCGTGGTGGAATGGTTAAGAGTAGTGATCACCGTGGTGGAATGGTTAAGAGTGGTGGTCACCGTGGTGGAATGGTTAAGAGTTGTGGTCACCGTGGTGGAATGGTTAAGAGTGGTGGTCACCGTGGTGGAATGGTTAAGGCCCCTTTCACACAGAGCGTGAAATCACGTTGCGTGTAAAAATCTCGCAGCAGGATTTCACGCTCAATCGTTCACACGAGGCATTTTTTTATGCTTGATTCTATCAGTGTTGCATTGCTGTTCTCCGAGTGTGCTCACGAGTGTTTGTGGACTGGGTAATAATGGCTGCTCAGAGTAAAGTAAAGAAAGCTCTCCTTTTATACTTGCTGTATAAAAGACAGCAAAGGAAGAGAAGAAGGCGGTGCTGGGTACATAAGGTAGTCAGTTTAAGGCGCAAGAAGGAGAATTATCCACACTATTTGCAAAATTAAGGGAAGATGAAGCCAAATTCTTCAATTACTTCCGTATGTCTGCCGAAAGTTTTGACGAATTGCTGTCATACGTCCAAGGCAAATTAACCCGCAACAACACGCAGATGAGGGATGCTGTACCTGCTATTGAAAAACTGGCTTTAACCCTCAGGTAAAGTATTTCGATCTTGCTAAGTAAGTAGGTTGTAATAATGACAATATTAATAAAAAATCTTACTTAGTATTCCAATCTTACTTAGTATTCATATAAAAGATATGTAAGATCCATATGAAAGATATTTAAGAAATAAACAATAACACAACACATCCACTCTGACCTCATCCACACATCCACTCTGACCCACTCTCTGAACCGCACTGCGAGGCGGAGTGAAAACACGCACAGTGTGCAAGGTAGACTTGAACACCAATGAAAGCTAAACTTTTGCGTGAAATTTCACGTTGTGTTTTTTCCAGACACACGCTCGGCATAAGGCGTGAACTTTCACGCTGCGTGAAAACCTGTCGCGTGTGAACAGAAGTGTACATTATCTATGTCCGCTTAGGTTTGGCGTGAAAGGGGCTTAAGAGTGGTGGTCAAGGTGGTCTAGTGGGTGAAAGTGTTCGCCCTTTGTGGATGCAGTGCAAGCTTGGTGTTTCTCTTCATTTTAGAAATGAAGAGAGTTAACTGCTATTTCCGTTCCTATTTTACAATTTGAAAAGGATACCTGCTATAATTAAATCTTTACTGATTAGTTTTCAAATATTTAAAATGCAATGTACAAGACGATGCTATGTATCAACTTGATAGGAATTAAAAAATCCTTTTCTTCTCGTTTGTCCGCACAGACTTGCACCAGTTGTAATTTACTTTAGCATTAAATAGTCACACATGTGTTCTGGTGTCGAGTTATAACCATCCGAGTTTTGTGATACTTTTCCAAAATATCGGTGATTATTTCATGAGCTTTTCTTGACGAGAAGATTAAGTCCTGTACTTGAACCCTTATGTTAAGACTTCCTTGCTTTTTGACGTACGTAATTTTCATAATTTTACGGAAGTCAAATTGCATTTCGACTTACGACTTGTTGAGTCAGTGAAATTTTATTCTGTGCGCTTTCAAACTTTTTGTATCCGCACAGTTGCCTCCTGCGGGGACGATCATCCCAGACCTGTCATGGCAGCACTTCCAGAAGCTGAGCGACGAGAACCTGCCTACCGCCAACACCGCCGACCCTCCTGCCTCTCTGCCATGCACCTCAGCTCTGTCAGACCTGGTTTCCACCCCTCCTTTTGTCGTCCCTGCCAACAGTCTCTTCACTACGGGAGTTCAGTCCTCTTCTACCAACTCCCGCTCCTTGCCTTGCAACTCCAGGAGTTCCTCCACTTCCGGCACCTCAGCTCCTGCTGCGTCGAAGTTGCCCAGCGATGTCATCGCGTCCATCATCAAGCGGTCGTCTTCCATACGCGAGGTGTCGACGGAGCAGGTCAGGGAAGAGTCCACTCACCTCATCAGTGACGAGCATCTCTTAGCGCTGGGTGTGCGCCAGCTCAACCAGCTTTTCAGGGGCCTGCCGCCGTTTTTGATTCAAGTGCTCAAGCAGCGGAGACGGACGCTCAAAAATCGTGGCTACGCTTACAGCTGTCGTCTCAAACGTAAAAGCGAGAGTGAGACCCTCAGTGTCAAGTGCAGGAAGCTGACTAAGGCTTTGAATGAGGTCATCAAAGAGAACCAAAACCTCCGCAGTGCTCATAAGACTCTCAGGAAAGGTTACCGGCAACTCCTCACGAAAATTAAGTCATACGAGGCTGATTTTCAGCAAGACGTTGAGGTCGAAAATTTACTTGCTAATCCTGATCCTCCGCCATCGTTGATGCCCGTTGAGGAGTTTCAACCGAAGGATCAGGACGACTACGAAGAGGATGCAGAGAGCGGAGAGGAGCCTGTATGATGCTCAGTTTCATAAGCTTGAAAAATTATTCTAATCTTGTATATGTACTTTGTATGGCTGAGTTATAAGTGTTCACACAGTTTATGTCTAATAATATGTTTTGTTGAATGTTACTTAACTTAAACAGCTTTTTAGTAACCTGTGTCTTCATTTTGGAACTCTGTTTTTGGTTTTTATGGGTGAGGGACGTGAGTTGGACATAAGTAACTTATCACTTGGTAGCATGACCGTCGTGCTGCTGCAGCTTAGCGATTTCTTCTATTCTCGGTATAAATGAAACGTGAAACAAAAGAAACATGACGCCTCCTGTCCAAAGCAAGGACGATTTCGCGATAGAATGACTGCCTTTTAAAAAATCTTCTAAAAAATGATGCTTTTTAAAACGCCTTATTGAATAACTCACCACCTAATTTAATAACTTTAATCCTATTTAATAACTCACTCAGGATTAGCGTTTGGTTTTGATCGGCTATCAAAATTTAAGAGACTCATTTTGAAGCAATGCTCAGAGTTAATGAATTCGTTATAGTTCAAACACGTCAAAGCGATTAGCACTATGTAGATGGCATTAGTTGGAAAGAGTAAATAAAATACACTGATTTCAGTGCAGAGCCCAGTTAGAATTTTGTCTCCCTCAACAAAAAAGGTTTTAATATATTTTAAAACCTCTTGTCCATGCTTTTGTGCTCATAACCTACTAGACACTGCTCAGTCACTCTCCACGTATGTTCTAACCCATTTAGTACAGTGTGCTGTAAGTCCTAGTACCCCCATTCACTATAAGTATTGACACCACACCATAATTCCTGACACCCACACTTACCATAACACCTGACACCACACTTACCATAACACCTGACACCACACTTACCATAATACCTGACACCACACCTTAATTCTTATCTGGCAACGCTCACCATGGCCAACTCGCAATAACCATAATTTCAATGGGAAGACAACCCTGATTTTTTGTAATTATATTTTATACGTTCATATAATTTCGATGTTCATCTTGTGTGTTAAATTGGAGAAGTCTGATACTTTTTTTAAATTTTGTGACTTTTGGTGCAATATAGTTTGATTAACTGAAGCGCCGGTAAACCCATGTTACTATTTTTACTCACCATAAGTCTTTATAAATAGTACAATCCGGGTTAAATAAGTTGAAATGAAGATATTGTTTTTAATGTTGAACCATGTTTTCTCCCTTGTTGATGGTGCTGTTTCCAACATGATACATAGTTAGGTTCCTCGCTCGTGCACCCTGGCGCACTCGCCACCTCCTCTACGTCAAGATCTGAGCAGAGGTTCTTAACCCCTGGGTCGCGTCCCAAAGTTGGGTCGCTACCCAGGACGTCACTGTTGTTTTAATGTGCTGCGTAAATTGATAAACACGACAGCTATCATTTTTGTTTCTGTAGTGTAAGCCTATAAAAGCCTGTTTTCAAAAGAATAGACATTATGAATGAAAATTTTTACTGTATTGTTATGAAGGCTTGGGTTGTGGCAGTTATTTTGGGCAGATTTTGGGTTGATGCCAAAAAGGTTAAGAACAGCTGATCTACAGGAACCCACCGTCAGTTTAGATATGGTTCTTGAAAACTAATCTTCGTAGACTTCAGGACATGTGTTCTGTTGCTCTTTTTTGCATCTTGTTATTCCGTTCATTAATGTTTCCGATTTGGTTGCTTGTATTCATTTCTGTACAATTGAACTCCTATTATAGTTGCTACATTTCGTTGAGATTGAACTAATGCCTTACGTGCCCATAATTTTTATATGATTTATAATTTTGCGCTGAATTTTGCCCTCAAATTTTGTCATGAAATTTTATTCTGAATTTGTCAGGAAATTTTGCTCTGACTTTGCTACGAAATTTTACTCTGAAGTTTGCTATGATTTTGAAACGCGTAAAACATGTGTAAGGTGATGCACACAGTAACTTTCTGTTGAAAACAATTACTTTTCCATTGATTTGGTTCTAAACAACATATTTACTTGAACTCCATCTTCTATGCTATGAGTAAAGGAAACTACCTGAATTCGCTGCACCAACGTGCCGCATGAATAGTAACTCATGAATATACTCTTGAATTGAGGTTTATACCCACTTTCATTGTTATTCATTGACACAAAAAAGCCGCCAGTGTTCATTCAGCTTTCGAGCTGGAAATATTTTAAACCCTGTTTCTGTTTGCTTGGTTACAATTACACGCACGAAACCACTTTTTAAGAGAAAAAAAGGGTCCTGTTAATTGTTTTTGGTGAACAGCTGTAAGCCCTTGAATAGTGAAAAATAATTACTTAGTGCAGATAGGGGCTTCCCTTGGGTTGTACTGCGGTATGTATTCTGACGTTCTTATTGGGAAACAGTTCAGAACTACGAGTATAACTCTTATAACAATAGTTATAATAATGCTATAAAGTTTTAACAATAAATAAAAGTCGGATGGACGCCTTTCAAGCATTTTCAAACACGTCTCTGTTAAAAAATAAATAATTAAAATGTAATTATAATAAAGTAATTCGAATGCTAAGTCGCACTAGGATACCTCCATTCTCATGGAGCATTACGAAATGCAGGGTCGTGTTTTGTGTATATCCCCACTAGAGTTTGTGCTGCTGAGCAACCGCGATCTCGGTGGAAATATCTCATAAAATTATGATTTTACACAATTCTCAATGAAAAGTATGTTCGTCACTAAATTTGTCTTTTTCGTTTTCCAGATTTATAATTTCGAAACTTAAGACTTGAAAGCGAGTCTTGAGTCTTCAGTTTTTGTCTCTTTTTGCCGTTCTGAACCCTTCACCAGCAGATGCTGCTGTTCCGCCCTTTGGGTTCCCATTAAGGATTTACTTTAGACACCGGCACCGAGCTCTGCTGAACTGCATTGTACGATGCTGTTGTCTGTAGTAGTACAGGTAGGGTCATCTTTGTTAGTTAGGCCCCCTTAGGGGGATACAACTATTGTATCTATGGGAATTAGCGCTCCCAGGGGGACAATGTGAGGGCCTGAGCTAAAGGTTAGGTAGGCTTTCTTTTTGTTAAAATAGAACAGGTTTTTGTTGTGTTACGGACCATCTTTTTTCGGTTTACTGCTGTCCTGTTTTTTACCGCCTACTACTTTCTTCTTCAACTTTTTCTTGTTTCATGAACTTCTTTCCTAGCTTACTGTTTCTGTGCCTTTTCTGCATAGATTCCACGTTCCCTTAGCTCCATACTAAATGGTGCCTTCTTCCTTCCTCTCTTTACATCTCATTTGTTGAGGATAGGGAGGCTTAAACTAACTAATAAACTAACTAATAAACTTTGTTAGTTAGGTCAAGTTATAAGGTTTCATCATTTGAGTAGAACTTATTCAATGAACCTAAAGTTCTATTGAAGAACCTTACGTTCTATTCAGTTGAGAAAATTTTAGAGCTTCTGTAGTATGTTTAAGATTCAATAATATATTGCCGCTATGTTCCATTGACTCGACATGTGTGCGGACATTTTGCCTTCATATAGACTCGTGGGTTTCCATCAGTCTTTATTTCTGTTCGTATTATTTATTCATTCAAGCACATTTTTTCATTATAAAATGTCTCTGATGTTAGTCGATTTTCTCTCTGTATCAGAATTTTCCTTAACTTGGACTTCAGTATGCACTGTAAAGTTAGACCTAACTGAAAAAGAGCTTTGCTGATGCCATTATTTCAAACCCAGGCGTGATTGAATCCCAACTGACGCCATCTCCGTATACCAGATACATCTCCATCAATGACTTCTTATAGTCATAGATGACAGCAATTGCCTCCCATCTCCGTATACCAGATACATCTTCTTCATCAATGACGTATTGAAGTCATAGATGACAGCAATTGCCTCCCATCTTCGTATACCAGATACATCTTCTTCATCAATGACGTATTGAAGTCATAGATGACAGCAATTGCCTCCCATCTTCGTATACCAGATACATCTTCTTCATCAATGACGTATTGAAGTCACAGATGACAGCAATTGCCTCCCATCTCCGTATACCAGATACATCTTCATCAATGACGTATTGAAGTCATTGATGACAGCAATTGCCTCCCATCTCCGTATACCAGATACATCTTCTTCATCAATGACGTATTGAAGTCATTGATGACAGCAATTGCCTCCCATCTCCGTATACCAGATACATCTTCTTCATCAATGACGTATTGAAGTCATAGATGACAGCAATTGCCTCCCATCTCCGTATACCAGATACATCTTCATCAATGACGTATTGAAGTCATTGATGACAGCAATTGCCTCCCGTCTCCGTATACCAGATACATCTTCATCAATGACGTATTGAAGTCATAGATGACAGCAATTGCCTCCCATCTCCGTATACCAGATACCTCTCCACCAATGACTTCTTATTGTCATAGATGGCAGCAATTGCCTCCCATCTCCGTATACCAGATACATCTTCTTCATCAATGACGTATTGAAGTCATAGATGACAGCAATTGCCTCCCATCTCCGTATACCAGATACCTCTCCACCAATGACTTCTTATTGTCATAGATGACAGCAATTGCCTCCCATCTCCGTATACCAGATACATCTTCTTCATCAATGACGTATTGAAGTCATAGATGACAGCAATTGCCTCCCATCTCCGTATACCAGATACCTCTCCACCAATGACTTCTTATAGTCATAGATGACAGCAATTGCCTCCCATCTCCGTATACCAGATACATCTTCATCAATGACGTATTGAAGTCATTGATGACAGCAATTGCCTCCCATCGCTGTGTACCAGATATATCTTCTTCATCAGTAAGGTTTTGAAGTGAAAGATGACTTCAGTGGCCTGCTGTGTGGCGGAGGCATTTCTTTAGTACTCCTGTTTGGCTTCAGGGTTCCTAGACTGCCCTCTATCTTGCCTCAAATACGATTTGTTTTAAAGGAAATTTGATATCGTTGGAAATTGAAAAGAATATTGACTCTGGTCAGGCTATTGACGACGAGCTAAGTTTCAAGTGTGACACCCTTGAAAGCGACGGAAATTGCAAATTTCCCTGGTAGTCTGAGCGAACTTCAGGCTTTTCTTCCGCCATGCCTGCCTAGCATAATACTGTAGCTATTGAGAATTAAACAGTAGTCTTGACCGTAAGTTATGTTTAGCCATAAGTTAAGCTACTCTTCCGTGTTGGCAATTATCACTATATAGAAATAACTTATTTAAGTGGGTGTTCCGAAAACACACCGCGATACTGGTTAATTTCTAATCTTTTACAGTTGAAGATTGTCTATGTGCCTTCTAGCTCTAAGGTGTTTCTGGTTCCGTGGAGGACCTTTTGTTTGTTTATGTTACTTGCGAACTTATTTATGTTGCATCCACTTGTGGGGCACATGGATATCGCGTGGGTAATGCTGGTGATGTGATATCACATGGTATCGCGTGGGTATTGCTGGTGATATCACATGGTATCGCGTGGGTATTGCTGGTGATATCACGTGGTATCGCGTGGGTATTGCTGGTGATATCACATGGTATCGCGTGGGTATTGCTGGTGATATCACATGGTATCGCGTGGGTATTGCTGGTGATATCACATGGTATCGCGTGGGTATTGCTGGTGATATCACATGGTATCGCGTGGGTATTGCTGGTGATATCACATGGTATCGCGTGGGTATTGCTGGTGATATCACATGGTATCGCGTGGGTATTGCTGGTGATATCACATGGTATCGCGTGGGTATTGCTGGTGATATCACATGGTATCGCGTGGGTATTGCCGGTGATATCATATGGTATCGCGTGGGTATTGCTGGTGATATCACATGGTATCGCGTGGGTATTGCTGGTGATATCACATGGTATCGCGTGGGTATTGCTGGTGACAGATATCACATGGTATCGCGTGGGTATTGCTGGTGATATCACATGGATATTACGTGGATATTACGTGGGTATTGCTGGTGAAGTCACATGGGTATCGCGTGGGTGTATTTTGTATGTTCCATGGATACTGCGTGGGTATTGCTGGCGAAATCACATTGATATCGGGTTGGTATCGCTGGTATGTTCTATGGAAATTATTTGGATATTCCTGGTGATACAAAGGTATTGCTGGTGATATCACATGGATATCGCCTGGGTATATTTTGTGTGACGTTTGTTGGGAGTCAAAATGCTACTTTGATATCGTTTGTGTACAGGATGTTGATGCCTTGGGCATCACTGGTACATCACTTGTGCATCAGTGGTGCATTATTTGCAGATCACTGAGTTATTATTGTGGTGCATCACTTGCAAATCACTTGTGCGTTCCGTATGCATCACTGGTGGATAACTTATGGATCACTGGTGGATAACTTGTGCATCACTGGTAGATAACTTATGTGTCACTGGTGGATAACTTATGCATCACTGGGGCATTATTTGTGCATCACTTGCGAGTTACTGCTCCATCACTTGCGCATCAGTGGTAGCAGCACTGGTGCATCAATGTGCTCTGCTGGTGCATCAGTGATGTATCGTGTTGGTACTACTGGGATGCTGCAGACACAGCTGTAACTGTAAATCTCCAATGCCTTGCTGTATAGAATCTGTATTTTAGCAAGATATTCTCATCCCTTCAGGCAGCTTAAGTGTAGGTTCCAAATCTCCTCGGCCTTGTACGCTAAGCCTTCCTTCCTTCGTTTTTATAAGGTGCATGACTGTATCAGTGTACTGTGTTGAATTAATCCTAGCAATGTGGCTTTGTGTTGTGCTTTCTCAAAGTGTATTTCCACGAGGAGTGGTGTCTCTTACAGGGCATTTCCACCAAAAGTGGTGTCTCGTACAAGTCATTTCCACCACGAGTGGTGTCTCGTACAGGTCATTTCCACCAGGAGTGGTGTTTCGTACAGGTCATTTCCACCAGGAGTGGTGTCTCGTACAAGTCATTTCCACCACGAGTGGTGTCTCGTACAAGTCATTTCCACTAAGAGTGGTGTCTCGTACGGATCATTTCCACCAAGAATGGTGTCTCGTGTAGATCAATTACACCAGGATGGGGTCTCGTATTCATCATTAGATACTTGGATACTTAGTCTTTGTTCTTGAGTCTTCGATTTCTTTGTCTGTTTGTTATGCGGCTATTAAGACAGTATTCCCGCTCCAATGTAGGATTCTTGTAGAATGAAATGCGTACCCAGCTTTCCCATTGTGTTGTTTTTAGTTTCACCGTTTGGTAGTATTGTTTAACCTCGCATTTTGTTCTCAATTTTAGGCTGCGGCATTTTTTGGAGAGGCTTTTGGTACAGTGCTGATAGCTTTACAACTCCTCACCCCTGCCAAACCTTGCCAGTGATGCGTCAGCACCAGGACTTGTTGCTCGTTAACGCTAGATAAAGAGAGCGCTTGTTTCGGGAAACGACGCTTGTCTCGTGATACGACGCATGTCTCGGGATATGACGCTTTTGGTCCATTTTCTGAATGAAGCTTCTGCGTCTTCAGTTTAGCATTCTAATCGCACTTCACTTTCCTAATCCCCTCAATAATTAAGGGAGAGCGTGCTTCATACTTCGAGTTTGTAGCATTCATTGAAATGAGTGGTCTCAGGGAGGATGTGAGGTCTCGAGCTGAAGGTTAGGTAGGCCTTCCCATTGTTAAATTAGCATAGGTTTAATGTTTATTTTACGACCATCGTTATTCTGTTCACTGCCGTACCTTTTGCCTGGACCTGTTACAAACATCTTCAACTTTTACCTTATTCCATCAAATTCTTTAAACCTTGTTGTTTCTATGGGCAAGGTATAGGGACACACCTTATGCATAGATTCCTTGTTCCTTTAACTCCATACTAAATGGCGTGTTCCTCCTTCTCCTCGTCAGAACATTTTTGTTGTGGTTAGGAGGGCTAAAATTAAGTTATAACCTAATTTTATCTTTGCAGTTCCTTGCTTATTGATTTCTTATGAAAAGAAGTCACGTTTTCATGCTAATAACATTACACGTTGACGCAATGTTGATATTCTTGAATACCTACGCTAATCGTCACTTTTTGCCGATAAGAAACCCCATTCCCTTTTCATTAATAATCAACCAACCCCCTCCACTTTTTACCAATAATAACTCCCCCCTCCCCTTTCTTCCAATAAGAAGCCTCCTCCCCTTTTCACCAATAATTCATAAATTTTCCATCCCCTTTTCACCAATAATTCATAAATCCTCAATCCCCTTTTCACCAATAATAACCCCCCCTCCACTTTTCGCCAATCATAAGCTCCTTTCTACTTCTCGCCAATAATAAACCTCAGAGGTTGTTATTGATTGTTATTCGCCAATAACAACCTCTCTCCACTTTTCGCCAATAACAACCTCTCTCCACTTTTCGCCAATGATAAACTCTCCCCTTGGGAGCTGCTCTAGAGGGAATTGTCCTCAGCACGTCTTGGGACCAGGCGCTAATCGGTGATACGTAGAACTCTTAAGCCACACTTCGGCGATGTGCTGTCAGTGTCGGTCCTCGCTTGTGTAACTGGCGTTCGTCAAAGATACCCGCTGCAAAAGACTTTTGCCGGATTCATGATATGCTGCACGGTTCAGCAGTGCTGCTGGCTAACAATATGGATCATCCCCCCTAAGAATTGTTTTTCTTGTACCCCAACTATTGGGGGCACCGGAAAGTTCTGTCTTTTTTTCTTTAACCAAACTGTAAAACATTTGGGTATGTACAAACAACTGTTTACAATGTTTGATCAAATGTCCGATATTCAGTAAAACTTCAAATTTAATTGAATCTACTCCATTTGAAATTTGAAACGCATCTATAGCTCATAGAAGAGAAAAAGTTCAAAGTGAATCGTGTGCTTCATTGCATGTTCTACGAATTCTACAACGGTAGCAATTCAACAACAGCAGTGAAAAACATAAACGCTTTCGATCCGGAAGGTGTGAGTGCTAGAAATTCCTGTAGATGGTTTTTGGAAATTTATAGAAGACATATTCGATTGTTGCTTGCGTTGCATCTAAGATCGTAGCTGCCCATGCAGTACAGGGGCTATACATGGGCGGCTATTGTCATAATGCGTCAAGGAAAATGTTGGACTGTGTTTTAATAGAAAGCTCGTTATCATGTGGCTTGCTGATAAAGTGGCCTAATTGCTGAGGTCTGATTCCTTGCAGTGGATTGAGTGATCCAAATTCACTGCAAAATGTTCAGATTTTACTCATGACTCGATAATATTGTTAATATTGTTTCAGTTTCGTTCAATTTACGTATATCTCGTTTAAATTTAATTCCAATTTCTCTAAATCAACTCAATTAGCTCAGTTCTTTAAATTAAAACAAATCAATTAGTTAAATTGAAATTTTAATTGGTTTCAGATCACAAATTACTGCAATCGTTTGATTTTGTTCGTATCTCAAATTACTTAAACAGTCCGTCCAAGTTTGGTAAAAACAACTCCAGTTCAATCAAAGTCATTCGTTTGATTTAGGTATTCTAATTCTACTGTTTTGCTCTCTGATCTCCCTTCACCACTCGCCTCCCGTAATGAGAAGCGCTCCTCCTTTGTCAGGTCGAAGCTTTCATTAACACTGAATTTAATTGGTAAACGAGAAGGTCAATATTTAACTCAAATTTAAAGTCAACTTTTGTTAGCAATGTTGAACATGGCAAACATTGAATGGATCTTTCCATCATGTAACTTTATTTATGAAAATTGAGATTGTGATTGGTCACTATCTGTGCAAAATTGAGATTGGGACTGTGATTGTGGTCAGCAGCACTATGAAAATCCCTTCCGGGGCCACCGGTGGCGCACTTTGCGGTGAAAGTGTTAAACTGTATAAATTCTGTGGCATTTGTGGTCTTGCGTCTGTTGTTCGACAGTTATTGCTCTAACGAGTGCTTAAAATTCATTAATGTTTTCTATTTGTATTGCCATTGTTCATAAATTGTTGAATGTAGGCTATTTTATGTTTTTTGTTACCAGATAATTTTGAGACTTTGTTGTCTGGTGGACTGCAAGGTCTTGCACCAGTGTAGCTTTAAAGGTTTCTGATAGGAAGGTCAATGTAACGTGTTGGAGCTTTACTGATTCATTTCGTTGAAATTATAATATGGGCTTCATTTGTAAATGCTGGGAACAAATTAAACTCGATCATGAATCGTACTCTTGAGTGGCAAGATACGGTAACAATCTTGGGCGTAACCTAGCTCCCTAATTTGCCTCCGTAACCCAGTTCTTTCACCTAGCCCTCTGAATCACCTCGCTAACCTATGTACCTCCCTAAATCACTTTTCTAACTAAGCTCCTAAACCTAGGCCCTAAATCGCTTCCCTAACCTAGCCCCTTAAATTGATTCCCTAACCTAGCCCCTTAAATTGATTCCCTAACCTAGCCCCTTAAATCACTTCCCCTAACCTAGCCCCTTAAATCATTTCCCCTAACCTAGCCCCTTAAATCACTTCCCCTAACCTAGCCCCTCAAATCACTTCCCCTAACCTAGCCCCTTGAATCACTTCCCCTAACCTAGCCCCTTAAATCACTTCCCCTAACCTAGCCCCTTAAATCACTTCCCCTAACCTAGCCCCTTGAATCACTTCCCCTAACCTAGCCCCTTGAATCACTTCCCCTAACCTAGCCCCTTGAATCACTTCCCCTAACCTAACCCCTTAAATCACTTCCCCTAACCTAGCCCCTTGAATCACTTCCCCTAACTTAGCCCCTTAAATCACTTCCCCTAACCTCTAGCCCCTTGAATCACTTCCCCTAACCTAGCCCCTTAATTCACTTCTCCTAACCTAGCCCCTTAAATCACTTCCTCTAACCTAGCCCCTTAAATCACTTCTCCTAACCTAGCCCCTTAAATCACTTCCCCTAACCTAGCCCCTTAAATCACTTCCCCTAACCTAGCCCCTTAAATCACTTCCCCTAACCTAGCCCCTTAAATCACTTCCCCTAACCTAGCCCCTTAAATCACTTCCCCTAACCTAGCCCCTTAAATCGCTTCCCCTAACCTAGCCCCTTAAATCGCTTCCTCTAACCTAGCCTCTTAAATCACTTCCCTAACCTAGCCCCTTAAATCACTTCCCCTAACCTAGCCCCTTAAATCACTTCCTCTAACCTAGCCCCTTAAATCACTTCCCCTAACCTAGTCCCTTAAATTACTTCCCCTAACCTAGCCCCTTAAATCACTTCCCGTAAACTAGCCCCTTAAATCACTTCCCTAACCTAGCCCCTTAAATAACTTCCCCTAACCTAGCCCCTTAATCACTTCCCCTAACCTAGCCCCTTAAATAACTTCCCCTAACCTAGCCCCTTAAATCATTTCCCCTAACCTAGCTCCCAAACATGGCTCCCAAACTTAGTTCCGAGCCAAGCGTCCTAACTAACTTAGAAGCAAACTCAGCAACTAATCCTCATGGTTAAGTTATCATGCCTGTAATCTGTTTGAGCGTGATCGTCTCTAATATTGCATTGCTGAGTGCCAGCTCCCGAGGCTCGTGTATCAGAAGATGTGCACAAAGTGCGCTACCTAGGAGCAATTGTTCGGCACTAATGAGGTGTTCATTGTTCTCGTTGTTGCTTGAAGACATTTCAGCTTTTAGCGCCTCATCGCCCCAGTTGTTGGTGTATCTCTGAAGTTGCGCTGTGCGGATGGAGAGTCAAGCACGGATGTTGATAGGTGATAAGCAGTGATGTTCGCCTAATTGGGTGTATTTTTTGTAGAGAAGTTCTTGGTTCTAACGCGGAGGTTGGTGACGTTCTCTGCAAGGAGCTGAACTGTATCTACCAGATCGAATGTAGACCTCTCTCCGTTTGTTTGCTTGGTTTTCGTATCACCACTCAGGTTTATGGTCATTTTACGTCTTGTAAAAGTTTCTGGCTGCTTCACCGTGCAATGATTGTCGTATGGTGAGTGTGTGTGTAAGTTTGGCTCTTCTTTACTTGTCGGTTTTGTGACGGAGAAATTTTCTAGTGGACCCAATGGCGAGTAATCTTCCATAGGTTGGCGACGAGACATCTTCTGTACTTCCGTGCGTACAAATTGTGAAAATTGTATCACACGTCAACAGGATTTCAATGGGGAGACAATTATAATCTTGATTTGTAATTATAATCATGTTCTTATAATTTCAATGTCCAAATAATTTTGATGTTCATCTCATGTGTTAAATTGGAAAAGTTTGATACTTATTAAATTTTGTGACCTGCGCGATATAGTTTGAGACCTGAAGCGCTAGCAAACTCATGTTACTACCACCACTTCACATGTTAGCAGTATTTCTAATGCTGTTCATAACGCTAAGAAAAGACCGAGTAGTCTGCCCTCTTTTTGTATGCTGAGGACTTAGCATTCCATCCTCGTGAACAACTCACACCGGGTTATACAATAATTTGGGATTGGGATGTCTGTTTTTGTTGTGAGTTTTGTTCAAGCGTTAACATCCCTTGAGTGGTTACTTGCATTTGTCGGGTTTGTATGAAGTGTGATGTGATCTAAGTACAGCAAGCGAGTGGTATTACTTTACTTGAGCGAGAGTTCTCTATATTCAGGAAACTTTTTGACAAACTAGTATTGAATTTTGTTTACAGATTTATGTACGAAGTGCGTGCAGTTAGACAGTTATTACACATTGTTGATGGAACGTACGTGAATTTGTTCAGTTGTTTCCAAAAGCAACTACCCTTTTTGTTGAATACTTCTCGTATTTTCTGTACCATTTGAGACCTTTTTTCACGAATATTCACAAGCTTTTCAATGTGTAGGGAGTTTAAAAACATCGCGTGCGTCCTAGTCTTAACTTCGCCTCGAATAATAATGTTACGTTAATACATGCAAATTTGCATTGTGAATTTTAGCATTATGTTCTTGTGCCCGTAACCCTGATAGATATCTCGTTTTTTTTTCTCTGAGTTGAAGTTTCTTATGATGTCACCTCAACGAAGCTCGTGTCGGGAGTTGTCTCGTAGAGCACGGCTGCTTCTCCTGTCATGTCGACTGCTGTCTCTTCCCGAGTATATTTTGCAAACGTGCTGCTTTTGATTTTCATTCACTCATATTCGCACCGACTTACAACTCCTACGTTTGGGCTCTAAAATAGTGTTACGGATTTATTGATTTTTTGATATTTTTATCGGTCGTCAAGTAAAAAGTGTGAGGCAACGAGTTGATAGTGTTTTTTTTATTGTTATGTCGGTAGTTATGGGGATAGTTTGAGGTAACGAGTTGAAGTTAGGCAGGCCTTCTTTTTATTGAAATAAAATATGTTTTTAGTTTTGTTAAGGACTATCTTTTTTCGGTTCACTGCTGTCCTAATTTCCATCACCTAATACTTTCTCCTTCAACTTTTATCTTGTTTCATAAACTTCCTCTCCAAACCGTTTCTATGCGCACGAAATTTTGTAGAAACACACCTTGTGCATAGATTCTGCGTTCCCTTAACTCTATTCTAAATGATACGTTCATTCTTTTTCTCTATGAATCACCTTTATTGTGGTAAGGGAGGATTAAATTATCTAATCCAATCCATATCGGAAGTGTAATGAATCATTTGAATGGCTAAAGTAATTAACTCCTACGTATTTCTTGAGTTATATCAGGACTGAGCATATCAGAAGAGACCACCGGCCAAAAAGTTTGTAAAATAACATTTTTTGTATTTTGAATATTTGATTCCTTCGCATTAAATTAAATCTTCGTGTTTGCCGAAAAGAGAAATTTAATAGGATGTGGAATTTGATGATAGACATAAGAAGACCTGTAATTTCTGAGTAGATCTGCTCGCATTATTGAGTTCAAATGACAAAGAAAACACGGTCCTTCAACTGCTGGAAGTGAGCCGAACTCTGATCTCTCCTAGAGGGGCGTTAAGCAGTGATACAAAATTTGAACAAAATTTTTGGGAATGAAACATTCCTTGAAGTTTCCCCAATGCTGAAGCTGTGGTGAACATCT
This sequence comes from Morinoia aosen, assembly GCA_030386875.1. NCBI lineage: Eukaryota > Metazoa > Arthropoda > Malacostraca > Amphipoda > Talitridae > Morinoia > Morinoia aosen. The sequence continues at coordinate 72,510,146 of CM059562.1, forward strand.
ATGGGGCGCACTTGGCAAGAAGTTGCCTAATTAATTAATTGCATTTTTTTTTTGAAGGAAAAATGCTTTACTCTAGCGCAGAAGCGTGAAAGTAAAGAAACTCACCGTATGACTTGATATTAATCGAAGTTTTTCGCTATTTTATTTTAATTTAAATCTTTAGACTGGCCTCTGTTCATTCGTTGTTTCTGACTACATTGCATTGGCTTATAATAAAAAAAATGTTCAATTCCAATCCAGCTGGCACATGCCATATCGTGCAGTTTTCTAAATTGCCTTAAATATAGGCTATTTCAAGACGCAAAGACGGCTACTTTCAGTAGAGCCGGTACCCATTGCATGCGCCTCGGGCAAGTGAGGAACTATAGCGAAGTTTTTCGTTTCCCTGTCAGAAGGAACACCTGGCTGACAAAGTGGGGTATCGAAGCGATGACCCCTCGCATGAAAAGGTAGCGCTCTCAACCACCAGCTCAGATACTTCATCACAGTTTTGTATTGCAGCTTAGTTCTACCCGACGAATCTTTTTTCTACTTCTACCTCACATTTCCGTACGACAGTTCTGCACTGCAGTTTTCCTCTAAAACTAATAAGACGTCTTAAAAATCAATGCAATGAAGATACTGAAGAAAAAAAATTAGCTCGAATTTGTCATCGGAAGGAATCATGTGACTAGATATTTCTTACACTCCTTTACTAATCCATGAATAAATATAACACTTAAAATAACAAAAATATTATTGTTCTATCCATTACTCTAAAGTTCGAATGAAAAAGTGTATCTAAATATGATGACTTATGAATCTCCTGATCGAACCACAACTAGCGTATGCAATCGGTCCTGGAGCAATTCATCATCTTATAGGAACCTCAATTGATATGATGAAAACTAGCCTGTTTTTCAAATAACACGATGCTGCATTCAAGCTATGAATGACTAAGAACAATACGGGATAAGTTTTAACAATACAAGTTGATGTTCGCACTCAATGATTAATATCGTATTGCTCCAGGATTTATTGCTTTACTTTAGGTACTGATACGCACTCAATGATTAGCATATAGCTCCAGGATCTGCTGCTTTACTTTAGGTACTGATACGCACTCAATGATTAGCATATAGCTCCAGGATCTGCTGCTTTACTTTAGGTACTGATACGCACTCAATGATTAGCATATAGCTCCAGGATCTGCTGCTTTACTTTAGGTACTGATACGCACTCACATAAAGCTCCAGGATCTACTGCTTTACTTTAGGTACTGATACGCACTCAATGATTAGCATATAGCTCCAGGATCTACTGCTTTACTTTAGGTACTGATACGCACTCAATGATTAGCATAAAGCTCTAGGATCTACTGCTTTACTTTAGGTACTGATACGCACTCAATGATTAGCATATAGCTCCAGGATCTACTGCTTTACTTTAGGTACTGATACGCACTCAATGATTAGCATAAAGCTCCAGGATCTATTGCTTTACTTTGGGCATAGATGCGCTCTCAGTGATTATATCAATGCTTTAGGAGCTACTACATTACTTTAAGTACAGATACGCACTCAATGATTATCGTATAGCCCCAGGATCTATTGCATTACTTTAGGTACAGAAATGCACTCAATGATTACCGAATAGGTACAGATACGCACTCAATGATTATCGTATAGGTACAGATACGCACTCAATGATTATTGTAAAGGTACAGATACGCACTCAATGATTATCGTATAGGTACAGATACGCACTCAATGATTATCGTATAGGTACAGATACGCACTCGATGATTATCGTATAGGTTCAGATATGCACTCGATGATTATCGTATAGGTACAGATACGCACTCGATGATTATCGTATAGGTACAGATACGCACTCGATGATTATCGTATAGGTACAGATACGCACTCGATGATTATCGTATAGGCACATATACCCACTCAATGGTTATCGTAAACCTCCAAGATCTGCTACATTACTTTAGGTACAGATGCGCACTCAATGATTACCGTATATGTACAGATACGCACTCAATGATTATCGTAAAGCTCCAGGATCTGCCAACATTACTTTAGGTACTGATGCGCACTCAATGATTACCGTATAGGTACAGATACGCACTCAATGATTATCGTAAAGCTCCAGGATCTGCCACATTACTTTAGGTACAGATACGCACTCAATTATCGTAAAGCTCCAGGATCTGCCACATTACTTCAGGTAGAGATACGCACTCTGCGCTGGAGGTGCGGGACGCTGTCAGAGTTGTGTCTGAGGGCTTCACGTCCCTTCGCTGCCGCTATCAGCAGGTCTCCTTATCTTATCTGCTGCTACGTGGCTGTGGCTTTGATGGCCATTGGGACGCACTAACGGAGGAGATGAAAATGCCTGATTTTATGCTTTACGCTCAATAACATTTGTCGTAACCTTCCTCAGACGAGCCGTCCCGAATTTGGTTCTTCTCGGCGTTGCATCGAAAAATCGCATGCTATTGGGTTGTACTAACAGAGGAGAAGAAAATGCCTGATTTTATGCTTTAACGCTCAATGACATTTATCGTAACCATCTTCAGACAAGTTGTCCTGAATTTGGGTTTTCTTAACAGTACAAACTTCATTCGTTCTTTAAGTTGACCGTTTGCGTATAATGGTATTAATTAAGATTGAGTCTGGTTATAGATACGTGTGGAATAATCAGGAGAACCTATTAGGAAATTAGTTAAGCATCGCATTGAAGTTTGAACCAGTATTACTTTATTAACCACTTCTTCATTGCGACGTGTTAGCTAGATTTGCTTTGGAATCATGAGTTCTGCAGATTTGTGGTTAATTTGTGCGAAAATTCAGTAAATGAGCCTGAAATCTCTCTAAAATAATATCACTCGGTCAAATGGTGCAACTGAAATGGTTACTCAGTTTTGAATACATTTCTAACGGCGTCAGGAAAAGCTAGAGTAGAAATACTGAGGCTTAGCTTACTTATTAGCGCCACAACTCGTTTATATTAGGAATATCTTTCCTGTAAGCAGTTTAATTATGAAGGTAATTGCAAAGAAGAACTTTAAAAACTGTTTTTAAAGTTCTTCTGTGTAATTACCTTCATAACTCGTTTATAGGTTCATGATCAGATGTATGGTACATTAATGGTGCTGTGCTCGTGCGGGCACGCTCAGAGTTCGAGCACTGTCTCAGGAAACTACCTGAGCAGGGGAAGGCTTAGACTCTTACTTGAACCGGATCTTTGAGTTTTATTGTCCCGCGGCCGAGTGGTTAAGAATGCGCCCTTCACGGGAAGGTGTCGGCAGTTAGAATCCCGACGGCACCGCCCAGTGATTCTCCTCGTTGGGAAAAGGGAGAACTCAGCCACAATTCCCCACTCTACCCCGGTGTCGGAAATGGTACCGGCTTGACCTTGGGTGACCATCATTGCGTCCTAGTGTTGGCGATGAGGCATTATGAAAAACCATTGTTCAAGATGATATGTATCAGTGATATTTTTAAGCTGATTTGATTGCGCTGCATGCTATAACATGTACTGGATTCAAGTTAACTCAGAAAAGCTTACGCCGCCGCTTTACCGCTTTGACGATGAAATTTTTTTTCAGTTCTGTCCCCGAGATACGATGAATCCTCGCAGCGAACAGTTCTTTTGACTATTATAAAAATTTCAAGGTGAATCTCTACTCCTTGTGAGAATATGACACATTTTCACTCCTCCCACAGCAGAGTGACTCGTTAGTTCAAATTTACGCTTTGACAGCTTAAAACTTGAAAAATTGTTAACAGTATTAGCGCCGTGCGTTGATTGAACGGCTTCTTTATTCAGCGGTAATAGAACAGTGCAGTCAAATAAGAGTTTTTCTTACCACTACTGAATTAGTTGATTCTATCAGAAAATTAAGGAATTTGATTAAATCGATTGCTTATTGAACGGTAATAGAACAGTGCAGTCGAATTAGAGCTTTTCATTCGACCACTGACGTGGTTGATTATTTCAGCAAATTAAGAAATTTGATTAAATCGATTGCAGCAAGAATCCAAGAGCTTGATGTAGCGCACCTTAAAATCAGGAGCTCAGAGTATACCGCTGTGCAGGAGAGAACGTATGGAAATTTGCACCCCTTAAGTTGACTGAAGAATTTTTACACGGCGTGGAATGATCAAGGGAAGACGAGGGCGGTTGAATCCTTGTTCGCGTTGTCTTTTAATAACAATGAATTATTTGTTCATGAATAATGTTCGAGATGTTTGTTTTTGAAATCGCTGTAGCTGGAAATCTCTGCTGTGGACGTTTGAAATCTCTGTTCTGAGTTCAAACCTCTGACAATCACGAGCGACTGAATCTTGGAGATCAAATATTCGATGACTAGAATAGGGTGTTTGCTTTCTTTCTTTAAGTGAATAATTCCTTAGAACTGCTAATGAGAGTGTCGGAAGAGTCCTTGCCAACACAATAGTCTTCTGTTTTCCTTTTGAATATGATAGAAAATTTTAATGTGTATCTCTACTCTTTGTGAGAATATGAAACACTTTCACTCCTCCCATAGCATTTAGATTCGGCCTCTCCTCCCATCTGTTCGTCATGTTTAAAAATCTTCTAAACAGCCATAAAAGGCGTACAGTGTACACGACATTTTTTGCTAATATGTTAAATAATAATTTCAGATTATTTCTATCATAATAAAATGGTCACTACTGGTGTCCAAGTTATCACAATAGTTATACCTGCCGCGTTAATCAGTGCTGTAGTGATAACTGATGTCTGAGTTACCATAGCAGTTACAAATGGCGTTATTATCAATGTAGAATAAATGAGTGAATCATTCGTTGATCCTTTTTAGGTCCATATATGTACACTGTACTTCACGTTTTAGGGTGCATTGCAGACTTGAAGTGTCCCAGGATATGAATTACATAGAAATCACGTGATTTACTTGACGATGGCTGGAAAATGATGCCGAATTTTTGACTTAAGAGGTTTTCGTTGAAATCCTTGATTGGCTTTTGGATTTCTTAGGTTTGTTGTAATAGCAGAATTTTTAACTCAGCTAATATTCTACCACCTTGCTATCATTTACTGCGAACAACTTGCTATCATCAAATGCTAAAAAGAACGGAACCTCTCACGCGTTACTACGGCAGCATCCTGAGCACGGGAAATGTATCCGATGCTTGCATTTGCGCAAGTTGGAGGCAGATTTATACATTCCGTTGGCATGCGGAGAGACGCAGAGCTAGGGCCAAGTTAGGCTCAAAGCTCTTCTGTCTTGTACGACGTCGTGACAACTTCTGATGGCTTCCGAGGAACAAGGAATTGCGCCTCCTGTGTGACTTGTCTGCTTCCCTTTGAAATATTCCCATCTCTCTGCGTCCTGCGAGAGGGTGTCTGTCTTCGTTAGCGCGCCCTCAAGCTTTGTGTTGAGGTGTCCTTAGTTATGTGCAATGAAAACGTGCTGAGGGTTCGTGACATGCAGCTGATTTGGCATCAATGGTAGTGAAAACGTGTTAAGGGTTCGTGACATGCAGCTGATTTGGCATCAATGGTAGTGAAAACGTGTTAAGGGTTCGTGACATGCAGCTGATTCGGCATCAATGGTAGTGAAAACGTGTAAAGGGTGCGTGACATGCAGCTGATTCGGCATCAATGGTAGTGAAAACGTGTTAAGGGTTCGTGAAAGATTTAGAGTTCTTAGATTTTATCTCCTTGTGTTAACTCATACAGGGCTAGAAGGCGTATCTCACAATTTTTGGTTTATATAATTTTCTGTTATCGCTGTTGAATTTCTTTCGCGAAGTCACGGTTGACTTAAACTACATCGTTTCTTAAATATCACATTTCACAATTTTGTTTGCACTCGTATTCCTTTTTGCTGTATTCAAGCAATACAAGGTCAACTAGCTGCGAACCTGTTTTTGGCATCAGCGAAAAAACAGTTGATATACTGGAAAACTTCAACTCTCTCGAACTGGTTCGAATTTATTCATTCTCAGTGTAATAAATACCGTCGAAACCCAGATGGAAGGGTGAAAAATATACCGATTCTGTTAAACAGTTCGTTTTAGCAACACTGAATTGGCGCAGTTTCCGTTATATGCACACAGTCACCCTGGTATTAACGCAGTTACCTTAGTATTGACGCAGTCACTCTGATATTGACGCAGTCACTCAGATATTGACACAGTCACTCTGATATTGACACAGTCACCTTAGTATTGACGCAGTCACTCTGATATTGACGCAGTCACTCTGATATTGACGCAGTCACTCTGATATTTACACAGTCACTCTGATATCGACGCAGTCACCTTAGTATTGACGCATTCACCTTAGTATTGAGACAGTCACTCTGATATCGACGCAGTCACCTTAGTATTGACGCATTCACCTTAGTATTGAGACAGTCACTCTGATATTGACGCAGTCACTCTGATATTGACGCAGTCCCTCTGATATTGACCCAATCACCTTAGTATTGACGCAGTCACTCTGCTATTGATGCACTCACCTTAGTATTAGCGCAGTCACCCTAGTATTGACGCAGTCACCTTAGTATTGACGCAGTCACCCTAGTATTGAGGCAGTCACCCTAGTATTGACGCAGTCACCCTAGTATTGACGCAGTCACCCTAGTATTGACGCAGTCTCACTAGTATTGACGCAGTCTCTCTAGTATTGACGAAGTCACCCTAGTATTTGTAATATCTTGGAATTTCAGCAAGCTATAAGGTTTACTGGACAGCCCTTGTAGATCGGTTAGCCTAGCCGTAAACCAGGCAAGAGGATAGCAAAACGAACAGCAGGACTACTAGTATTGTACTGATCTCTAGTTCACACAGCTTGCTCTTAAGTCTAGTTCGAACAATGAACTTCGGCCCGGCAGTAGGGGCGCTACCGACCTATCCGGCGCTCGTAAATACCAGGCGCTCATCGGCTGTTCCGCCGGAAACTCCGAGCGAGCGAGACTCATAAATCTCCGCAGCCGGAACCTCCATAAATATCACAAGAGCGTCACTATACAACAGTATTAACGCAGTCACGTTAGTATTGACGCAGTCTCTCTAGTATTGACGCAGTCACCCAAGTATTGACGCAGTCTCTCTAGTATTGACGCAGTCACCCTAGTATTGACGCAGTCACCCTAGTATTGACGCAGTCACCCTGGTATTGACGCAGTCACCTTAGTATTGACGCAGTCACCCTGGTATTAACGCAGTCACCCTGGTATTGACGCAGTCACTCTGGTCTTGACGCAGTCACCCTGGTATTGACGCAGTCACCTTAGTATTGACGCAGTCACCCTGGTATTACGCAGTCACCCTAATATTGACGCAGTCACCCTGGTATTGACGCAGTCACCCTGGTATTGACGCAGTCACCCTGGTATTGACGCAGTCACCATGGTATTAACGCAGTCACCTTAGTATTGACGCAGTCACCCTGGTATTGATGCAGTCACCCGGGTATTGACGCAGTCACCCTGGTATTGACGCAGTCACCCTGGTATTGACGCAGTCACCATGGTATTAACGCAGTCACCTTAGTATTGACGCAGTCACCCTGGTATTGACGCAGTCACCTTAGTATTGACGCAGTCACCCTGGTATTGACGCAGTCACCCTGGTATTGACGCAGTCACCCGGGTATTGACGCAGTCACCCTGGTATTGACGCAGTCACCCTGGTATTGACGCAGTCACCCTAGTATTGACGCAGTCACCTTAGTATTGACGCAGTCACCATGGTATTAACGCAGTCCCCTTAGTATTGACGCAGTCACCCTGGTATTGACGCAGTCACCTCAGCATCCAGTCAGTTCACAGAAGATCTCGTGACGAGCACAAACAATTCCAGCGTTGATTTGTGTACATTCGTGATGTTGCGGAGTGCAGCTCTGGTGCTGATCCCCTCGCATCGAGCGCTTCTTGCGTCAGTGCGGTTCTCTTGCCAAAAAACATGTCCTGCGTATTTACACATCTCCTCCCATGGAGCAATGATTGCTTCTTTGCAGATTGTTAGTTATATTATTATTATTATTATATTTGTTGGCTGTCCTGTTCGGTGCCAAGTTGTTAGATCATATAGTAGGCTTATCTTCGTCGGGACGCCAAAGGTTGACTATTTTCGTCGTTGGTATTTTCTTCAGGGGATGATAAGATTTGATTATTTTTCAAAATTTATTAGTAGAAACAGGTTGGCTGCAGATCATTCAAGATCAAATAATAAAGTTCCAATTTTTAGGGAGCGCACAGTTCGTTTCGTCGTTCTCGAATTATCAGGGAGCGGACCGTTATTTTCGTCGCTCTGCCGAATTTCAGACAAGCCGGACTCAAGAGGGTTTGTCTCGTATCTAGGTTACTCGAATTAAGTTCCGGCGGACATTATTTACAGAGCCGGTAGCGTAATACTAGAATACCGTCTGGCATACTGGCGATGGGCCTAACACAGAACTTCCATAAAGCGCTTATTGCTTATTTGCAGATCTTCCATAAAGTGGTTATTACCTGTTTGCAGATCTTATCCCTTAAAGCGGTTATTGCCTCTTTGCAGATCTTATCCCTTAAAGCGGTTATTGCCTCTTTGCAGATCTTATCCCTTAAAGCGGTTTTTGCCTCTTTGCAGATCTTATCCCTTAAAGCGGTTATTGCCTCTTTGCAGATCTTATCCCTTAAAGCGGTTATTGCCTCTTTGCAGATCTCATCCCATAAAGCGGTTATTGCTTCTGTGCTGATTTTCCATAAAGCGGTTATTGCTTCGTTTCAGTTCAACTCATATGAGGTAATTATTGCATTTAGGAGATTTCTTCTCAAAAAACAGTTGTTGCATCTTAGAAGATCTTCTCCCATAAAGCAGGAATTGTATTTTGTAGGTTAAAGTTCTCGGGTAGCTAAGGTCGTTGTATCCCATTTTATCTGACGCGTATGAAAAGTGAGCGGTTGAATGTGCATATGATTTTAGTTTAGGAAAGCTAGATTTTGTTCTTCGCTCTTTAAAAAATAAAAGTGTCCCTAACGTATGATTTCGAAAGGTTCTTTCAATTGTTAGAACTGATATACGAGATGAATCTAGTTCGCCGGCTTAGACGGTCTACGAATTGTCGAGAAGTTTACGATTGGATGGGTATTGTTTTTTGAGTAGTTACTTAAAGGAAAATTTGAGCATATCTTAACAGATGTTCACTTTGCTTATATCACTCATTCATTAAATATTTGAAAGCGAAGAAAATAGTAACAAAATTAGTCGTTTTACTAACAATTGAAAATGTGTCGGAGACAAAATCCATTGTCAGTTCTGTAAAAAAAGTGTAATCGTAATAACAAAACCACGACCGATAATAAATTCCAGACTTTCAACAAATCGAAATAAAAAGCTGAAGAAGATAACAAAGACAACTATGCGTTAAATATCTAAAGGGGATAGCAGCTTAAGATGTTATTCAAAATCCTAAGATCACAATCACTTAACGAACTGTCACTTACCCTAAAATCATCATCAGAGATAAGGACATTGCACTGCTCAGCGTGGCTGCGTGTGCTGAGCTCTTATCCCTTCAGATGGTAAATGCATAATTGTCTTTGTTTTTGCTTTTCATCATTGTTTGTTTTTATTCTGATGGTATGTCTAGAATTTATTTTCGATAGAGACCTAATTCTTACGTGTCATAGAGCATACGTTCTATTGTACAGTACTGGTGGTTAAGCTAGTCTCCGAATTTCATTCGAAATTTCGTTCTTTGTTGTAAATGACTAATTTTTGAAGCATTTGCGTCGCTTCTAAATTTTTGGAGAACTTGAAAAACTTACCGCGAATGTTCATTTCTGTCTAAAGAGCGATTGGAATGGAAGTTTCTCAAACAACTGTATAGAATTATGAGCAGATAGCGAAAATGTAAAAAGTCATGTGACTTAACGAATATTGATGTTGCTTTATAAATTGGAAATGAAAAGTAGAACATCATGTCCAAACAAGTCTTTAGAGCGGGTTAGTCCGTTCATGATCTTTTATTCAATTATTTCACAGACGTGAAATCCCACATTTACCATCGATAGAGAACGATTTATAACCAATCTAACAAAAGAAGTACACACACAGCAGGCATGCCATTCTCTGCAGCATTAAAATTCTGCAGCGCGTCTGAGTACGTTAGCTTGACTACAAGAGCTCTCTCTGTGAGAGGCTTGGAGCAGTCGCCGGTTCTGCTCCGGCTTCCTTTTGCTTCATCTTTGTACTCTTGCGTCCGGCACCATGAGGAGATGCTCTGCAGTTATTTCACATGAAATGATAATAGTGCTTGCCTCCGTGTCTTGTCTTGTTCTCCTGGGAGTTTATGTTGAGCTTGATTCACATGATTGGAATAGAACTCTTTCCTTTCTAGCTCTCCCATTTAATAGATTCGAACGCATAATTTTTTAAGAAGGAAATTTTATTGTTGTTTTCTTCCATTGCTTACAATTCTGAATGTCTGATGTGGTTTTAATTCAGAAATTTTCGTACTATAAATTTCAGCCACCTCTATTTTGGCGGCAGTTTCCCACAAATCAAATAACAAAGTTAGATCACCTTTCCTTCTGCTGTTACGGAAACGTAATGTCCCAAAGGTCTCAACATTCACGTGAGCTACTCGATATAGGCCTCGCAGATCATGCAAGTCACGTAGGCTGTTTGTGCTACCTTGATCCTACGGATTCTGCAGGTCAAGTGCAGGTCAACAAGTTGGTACAGATTGTGGCCGATAGTGATCCGTATAATTTCCCTCTCACGATGCGTTCAACATGGCAGAGACTTTTTCGCATTGGTTCATCTCATGATCATCAAACTTACCATTATACGGGAAGTGGTGTTCTAGTAAATATAAGCAACTGTCTTGCTCATTTAAGAAAATGCGTTGTATTGTACGATCTTCTGCCCACAGTATCATAAGCCTTTGAAGAATTGTAATTTATATTCAGGAGACGGTATCACACGGTAAATCACCATTTTTACCATTCGTGGAATGAAGTCTTAAACTATGGAGAAAGTTTCAGGGCTCCATGCATATGATTTGACCACAATTCCTGTTAAAGGCTCTACTTCTCGCGCAGCAGATTTTATTCATCACACTTGCCGGCGGTAGCTCGTCACATTTTATTCTCGCACGAACACGAAGTTGTTTACAAGTTTTCTGCAGAAAAGCCAGAGAGAGAATCTCATTTTTCAACGAAGATTTAAATCAGTACCGAAATGACTCGGTGCATTTCGTTGCGGCAGTAGAACTCAGCGGTTGGGGCAATTATGGGCTGTGCAAATTAGACTGTCAGTGACGCAATTAGGAAATGCGCCCCTAAGATGTATAGAGGCCTTCTGGAGAAATATCGTCCTGCTCGCTAGTGCCTAACCTGCGCCGCTGTAAGGCTCGGGAAAACAGGGCATTCTTGGAAAACAAAACCTTCTTACGTTTGGGCTGCATTGAGTTGGGGTGAATTGTCAAGTGCATTGCTCAATTTGACTTGAATGGAGGCTGCAGAGTGTGTAGAATTTATGAAGCAGATCGCGGTCATATTACTCTAATGGTTTTGAATTTAAATGTGCTGCATGAAAGTAAGAATGAATTAGCAAAAAAGGCTTCGAAATTATTTATGAAGTAGACAACATTTTAAGCGAAATTTTAAAATTCATTTTTCTGTGTAGTTAGTCGGATGTTTTGGATGTCTGCTTATTTGCATACCCTCAGCAAAAGTGTCGTGTTCCAAAAATAGGAAGAAGGAAAGCACCATTTATTATAGAGATAAGAGAAAGGGGATCTGAGAAGACGCGTTTCCAGCCGAGACCTTATGCGCATAGAAAACAGTGAGTTAAGGAAAAAGTTTATGAGACAAGATAAATGTAAATGAGACAAGATAAAGACAAGATAAATGTAAATGAGACAAGATAAAGACAAGATAAATGTAAATGAGACAAGATATGAGACAATATAAATGTAAAACAGTGAGTTAAGGAAAAAGTTTATGAGACAAGATAAATGTAAATGAGGTAGGTGAGCTGTACTGAAAACAGATTTGCAGTGAACAGACTACTAAATAATAGAAAAAAGAAAAACATATTCCATACCAACAAAAGGAATGCCAACCCAATTTTCCGGTCGGGACCTCACGTCCGACCCCTAAGAGCGTTAGTTCCTATTGATACAATAGTTGTATCCCATTGAGAGGCATAACTGCATGGCATAAGCTATCAATATTATACTAAAGGAAAAAAATTCTGTATGAAATGCTCGTCGATTGCGTTATTTCTTCAATTTTTACTAAAGTTCGCAAATAACATTTTGAAAAGGCCTTAAACATTAATTTTAAATGTCTCACTGGACGTGAACTTTGATAGAAGAGAAAAAATGTCGTGTCTAGTTTGCATTTTAGATGAGGATTGACTGAGACTAAATCTAATTAATGATAATTCGAATGGGGGAGAGCTTAAGACGCTGGTCGCGATGTGAGCCGCCGGTGTACACGGAGGGGAATTTTCATAATGCTGCTGACCGACCAGTAATCACATGTTCAATTTTCATAAATGCCTAATCGTACCTAAATGAAGGCAAAATCAAGTTAATGTTGAATATTTACAATATTGCTGATGACAATTAATTCTTGAATTTAAGTTGAATATTGAACTCCAAGTTCTTTACATCGCGGTCAACGTCTTCAACACCAACACGAGACAGTTTACACGACATGTGGATCTGCCGTAAAAAAGTTCTGTCGAAGCATTTTAAATTGAGGGGATTTTATTTTGACTGCACAAAATACCCAATAAAATGAGCAGTTGCTACTATTTTTGATTATATAGGAAGATGTTTTAAAATTGAAGTCACGAAAATGAAATTTGAATTTTTTCCAATTTTGACTATAACTTGAGCGCACCCGAACGCACCTGACCCCGTTGCCATAGTACACCTGAAGTGCAGGTTAGTTCCTCGTCTCTTGACCATGAGTTCCTAGTTGTTAAAAATTGAATTTCACCATATCCCATTGTGCGAAATTCAAACAGACGCATTTCTTGCCTCCGATTCCAATGAATACTTTGTATGTGTTTTTAACAAACTACTGATGACTTGGATGCTGCCTAAACTCACTGCTATTTTGTTTATTTATTGAGTGAATTGTGCACACCTTTATTCATAAGGCAATGATTGTGCGGCTTATATTTTATTTGTTCAATCAACCGTTTGTTTATTTAAATATGAACTATTATAGCTCGGTATTAATGAACTATGTTACGAGCTTTACGGTCATATATGAAGTAATAGAGGACTTGAACATGTAGCTTTTTCCCAATTCCAACGATCTCGACTACGACTCACAATTTTACCTCTGTGTTGATCGTGCTGTAAGTAATATTCTATGTACAGGGTGCAGCAGTCAATTCTGCATTTTAGGCTTCCACAGCTTTCTCAAAAATGCAGGATTGACTGCTGCACCCTGTACATAGATGTTGGGAGCACAGTTAAGACCGCTGGAAGAAAACGCTGGAGTGGAGAGTTGAAGTTTTAAATCTGATCAAAATCAGGACATGGCGTTGAAATTTTGAAGGCAAAGACATGCGCTAGAATACGGAGTAACAATCATGCAAAGGGCTACGGAATTTAGAGTCTGCAATGCAGGAGTTAAAGTCGGGAACTAGAGTCTGCAAATCAATCAACAGTAAATAAGATTCTAGATTCTTGAAGAGAAATTCAAAGAGAAAGGGAGTTATTTCGAGATTAGTGGTATTGGAGCTGATAAGTTAACGCGACAGGTATAAATCACATTGCTTTCATTCATTGTCAAATCTAATCGCTGAGTATCAAAGCTCATCAACAATCCCAGACGAGTTGGAATAACCTCATAAACGTTTTTATAGTTTCAGGATCGTTTGCATCAATATTTATAAACCATATTCTGATTGCTGTGAACTCAGTATCAATATTGTAAAGCCTATCCATGTCATACCCTGATTTTAGCAACAGTTGCCTGCATCAAAAGCTACAAGCTATGTTTTTAAGTCAAATTCTGTTTGTGATCCGGCAGTTATACATAGCGTTGCGATTGGGCACTGATCAAAGGGTTCCTGAATCGATTCAGCAGAATGTGCTTCAATCATTCCGCACATGTTTTGAATGGAGCGATTTTGCATTCGTGGCGATGGCAGAGCTCTCAAAATGCCTTCAGTTAGGGCAAAATAGACTGCACGCTGAGCCGTTCTCTGCAAGACCTGATGGAGCTCGTAAAAATGCGTGTGTAATAAAGCTACACTGCGCTTCATGTCAATGGCTTCCATTATGCTGTGATTGCAGTTCGGATTCTGCTTATCTTTCTACTTTACTGAAATGGTTCCGTGGATGCTATTGAGATCGAGCGAAACTTGATTGAAGGAACCGAGGGCACTGACAAGACGTAATCAATTGCACTCCAGAAAAGTTTTTTCTTGCAATGGTTGCTGGGATCTGCCAGGATTAATATTGTGGCCCTAAAATAAATACATGATAACATGAACAAAATTACAGGAAAATATTGACGTCGGACGCTAAGTATGCAGGGTTTCCTATTGCGGATAGAAGGCAACCGTTGACATTAGGTGAGTTATAGGCTTCGCTACTGAAGAGCTAGTAGCCTCTTTTCTAACACTGCTACTAATACTATAATGGAAGTAGCCATTTTGAGAATTCATTTTAGTCCCATACAACTTGAGAGCAGATGAAATCGAAGTTTTTGACGGGAGAATGACAATTTGTGGGGTTTCCCCATCCCTTCTTCTGACTTAGTCACTAATTTCTATCTCTGTTGTTGCTACGGACACATTTATCCATCGCATTAACGCGTAGAATTGAACATGAGTGCTCGTCTGGGCATAAACACTGTCTGCAGTATCTGGAATGCAAGAACAGCGCCTTTAACTACGTTAAAGGCGCTCGAGCTTCAAGGTCTTTGAAATGAATACTGACGGTCATGAAGATGGTCAGTGAAGGGTGAACGTGATCAGTGCCTCCTAGATCTCCAAACTCAATCCTCAACTTGGAAAAATAGCAATGACGTCACGCTACTGGTCATATCAATGGCGCCAGTTTTGAAGGAATGAAATAAAATAATCGAATATCTCCATATATTTGCATCAAAACTTCTGTGATGTTGTTTGTGTTCAAAAATTATGCGTGCCGTGTGTAATTACATGAAGTATCCTCATATGTAATTATCAGACCTCTTTATAAATGAAATAGTAAGGATAGTCATTTTTAAGATTGACATTATTACTTAGCGAGTTTAATATGTCAGAACTAAAAATATACGAAAGATGAACGTTTCGACCACATGGGTCATCATCATCGTCTAAGGTATTTTCATAGAGATAAAAAATATACATATGTAGGGTTAACATTTTGATTGCTAACAGGAAATTTGCAAGGGAAGGAAGATTGAGCATAATTTAAAACCGGTTTGTCTTTCATGATAAAAAAGAGATTCTAAAATTCTAAGATCAGTTTGACTAGAAGAGGTTGCACTTTACTGGAAATCGTCTAAACGAACAGGCAAGTCGCACTTTTCTACATGGGCAGGCACAGAGGATTGCCGTGCCCATGGAGGATTAAATTGACGTTAGTCAGATCTCTTTATTCTGTACTTTAGATATATATGCGTATTAAAGACAGGAATCGCAGTTGTTGTCATACAGAGCTTCAGAGATCAAGGCTGTTGCTGCGGGAAATTGTTTTACCCGAAATTACTCTAGAAACGAAACATTTGTGACACACGTGCACGCAAATACAGAAAAAGTCTCTAGTGGGAATAAATTATCTCTTTATTGAATGAGAAAACTAAATTTCTACACCTTGAGGATAGCGTAAACAAAGCTTGAATTTACAAAGAATTTAAATTTACAAGAATTTAATTTAATTTAATTTAAATTTATAAAGCTTGAATTTACAAAGAATTTAAATTTTAAGCTCCGCTTAGAATTCTCACAGGAGTCGTCAGTTCTCATACTCACTTCTGTATGGAATCGGAGCATCAAATCAACCTCGAAATGTTATGTCTAGCTAAAAAATTAGGGCAAGTTTTCGTTATCATGAATATTTGTTCAGGATTCCCGAGGATTGGGATAGAAATTTTATATCAGACATATGAAAATTAGATTTTAAGGAAAGCTTTCGTACGTATTGAATTATAACCAAGGGTGTTTTTAAGCGTTTGATCGCACATACCAGTAATTCCAGCGAATTTGTTTCTATCGTCATTCGTGCAAATTAAATGCGTATGTTAGAACTGGCTCGACCTGGAATCCTTCAGCTCATAAATCCTGGGTAGCCATTTCTAAACCAGCTCTAAACTACGGACGAATCGCCGACTAAGCGTAGCTCTTTCGAAGGTGAGTGAATGCATTTCATTTTTGTTGGCACATCAACGCTAAATGATCGTCGACCAAAATTTCTTTGCAATGCCAGCAGTAAATTAACGCCTGAAGAGCTGAAATCTTGCCGCCCGAGCAGCGCCGGACGTACGGAAGCTGCGAACTGGAGCGCTATAACTGGCGAGAAATTGACGTCGTTAGTCCAGGAAACGTTGAGAAGTCCTCCGGTGAAAAATTACAGAATAATACAATATTTGCTCGCTATATTTTCATCTGCTGTATGCTAGTTCATGATGAGGAACTTTGCGTGCGAGACATTGATGGTGAAATGAGGTGAAATGATGTTAATGTGATGTGAAATGTCGTTAATGATGGTGAAATTAGGTTTCTTTGTAAATAGTTCTTGACAGTCTTATTCCAGGGCTAAATTCTCTTACAGCATTATATTAAGTTTGTTTATTTCCTAACTTCTAACTTATTTTCAATGAAGTTATCTATTCACTTTACTTTTCCATCTTAAACTAGAACCGGTGCGCAATTGAAGTAGTACTATGTGGCTTTTGTGACGCATCTTCATTATGACATATATTGTAGAATTTATTCCTGAATAACCTCATCCTCATTATACTCAGCCGCATTGAGTGGTGTTGGATGGTGTGATTGTTCGCGTCTCAATCGCTTCTCGGCTTTTCATGACTGCTATTCAGAAAAAAGATAAGGCTAAGGACTGTAAAGTTCACATTTAGATTGAGCCGAAGGTAAAATATTCAACTGAACACTGAGATATAAACTTTAAATTCAGGCTACACCCATGTTGGTGAAATTCATGTCATCAGATTGAATGCAGGTGAATTCGAAAAATAACAAATTCAGGCTTCAACGTGTGCAGCTGAAATTCAGATTAAATTGCAAGAGGCCTCCATGTACAGATTGAATGTAGGCGAATTGGGAAAATAAAAATATTAAATTTAGGCTTCAACGCGTGTAGCTGAAATTCAGGTCAGATTGAGACCACACCAAATAGATTGAATGGAGGCGATTTAAAAAAAAAATTAAATTCAGGCTACAACGCGTGAAATTCAGGCCAAATTGAGGCCTCTACACACAGATTGAATGCAGGCGAATTGGAAAAAGAAATTTCGTTCAGAGCTCGCACCCGAAGTCGACATGGCGCTGTAATGGCAAGCCTAAGTGAATAATATGCCCTAGAAAGTCACGCATCTTGTTGCGACTCACGCAGCGAATTAGAGAGAGTGCCACACAAGCATGATTGACACCAGTCACGCTCCAGCTACATCTCTTTGGCTGATCCGCAGCTTACACACCTCGAAATGTTCAACAGAATAGAGTTGAGAGGTTCGTTTTGGCTCAAATTAGAGCTCGAAAGCGACATTAAGAGCTCGCAACTGCATACATGAATCTAAGTATGTACGTCCAAGATGCCTAGGATCTAATGACGCCGTTTGGTTGAGCTTCTTGGTTTTATTTTGCAGTTGCGTTGGATATTCTGTGAAAGATTGCGCAGGAATTTTTCGTTGTAAAAATGTAGCTTTATGTTTTTTCGGGATGTATTTTATATAGATGGCATTACTTAGGTACTGAGAGCTCCAAATTGTGAAGTTTATATTCTAGTTCATTAGACGGTTCTGGTACCAGAAATTATTGTTCATTAGGATTAGTTAAAAATCGAAATATGATACTCATAGCTGCCATTGTCGTTTTTCGTGGCATTTGTTTCTCATTTATCTTGAAAACTTAAACGTCTTAACACGTGTTCTGAACGCCTTGTACGTATCTCACTATGGGTAGCTTGCGCAGACTGGAAAGAAAATCAGGTCATCCAGACGCAGAACTATGGAGCATGGGGAATGATTTCCCAGATAAACACTGGCGTGGCAAATTATGCAGTTTTCGATTAAGGTACAACCGATCTAGCAATGGCGAACGAAGTCGGTCAAAAAATGCTGTCGTTAGCCATCCTTAAATAGCGCCGAGAACGTGGTAAATGAGGCGTTAAGTTGAGAACCGTCTGTTCAAGAATATTTGGACCAATTGACAGATGATGTAAAAAATAAAAGACTAATTTTAAACAAATCGAGGAAAAGGCTTCTAGTCGTACGCAATGATAAAGTTATACGCAATGTTATAAAGTTTTTTTCTGAAAACTACAGCGTAGCATATATATTGATACTAATTTTACGCACTTGTACCTACAGCGTACACCCCTCGTCATTTGTCTTCTATAATTAACATTATGGTTCAAATGTGGTAGGGAAGCTAAGAAAGAGAAGGTTTCAGCATTTTTTTATCTCTTCAGGAATTAAAATTTCCTGAACGTCGCCTGGGAGCGAGTCAAACATCTGAAAATTAGGTCACAACTAGTGCGGAAAGATTTTGGCTGTTTGTCATTTTCTTAACAAGTTATAGAGTGTGTTATCGTAGAAAGGGTTATAACATTTTAGTTCAGGTTCATAGACGTCGTGCTGAAGTTAGAAAAATTAAACGTGTAAATAATTTAAAAATTCGTGTACTCATCCTAGTATTCATCTTTTTCTCAGGATTTCTATGATACGGAATACACCAAACGCGATATTTCGTAGCGTTATCATCCCTGTTGTAAATTTATCGTCAATGCTATCAGTGTGAGGACGCGCGTAACATTCATGTTACTCACCACCAACAACATAACTAACACATTTTATTTATATGTCAATTATAATCATGCTCAACATTTTCGTTATATTCCAGATATAATAAATGCAAAACGTTCGTTCAATTCCTCAGTTTTAAGGCATATTCATCCCCAATATTGATCAAGAATATTGCAATTCATTTTATAAATATTTTGCAGCAGAGTAACTAACACTGTGTCAGAAAGCGTAATGGATAAGTCGCTGATCTAATAGCCACTAAAATTGGAGATTCATGGTAATCTTTCCATGAAAAAGCAGAATTTCAAAATTGTTTCTAGTTCAGTTTCGTAACGGCATGCATTAAAATCACTAACACGGTACTTTACGGTTTGAGATACACATTCGAATTAGTTGGAGTTTTTTCATCGAATGATTTAGAAGTTGGAGCGTAATAATTGGTAAAAGACTACTTTTATGAAGCATAACCCGATACTAATTGATTCGTAACATACTATGTTGGCACACGCGAATTTGAAATGTTGTTCGTTGCATTAAATATTCGTTGCAAAAGGTGTTCAACTTATCATGTTGAAGTGCACGCGTAGATTGCGACAAACGATTATTTCTAAGTGTTAAATACGAGCATATCGATCGCAACCCGCGTGTAGATATCCGCACTTTGGCCTCGCAGACTTCCTAATTTGTTTTTTAGACTAATCTCTAAGCAGGTCAGTGAGCATACTCACAGAATATACCTCAGCTATATGACTCAACAGTCAATATGCGTGGGAACTTTGGTGATACAGAAGTATAAGTATTTAGTTTCTCAGGAGCTCGAGTTCTTCCAATTCTCACGTGGCTGTAAAAAAGCATGGATGACTTCGGTATATCATATATGTATACGTCTCTAGCTTGAACGCACACGTGTTTCAACATTGAAAAGAAACGCATAAAAAAGTTCCCACATGTGTAAGTGGTCCTATTTAGATTCGCAGATTCTCATTGAAGATGCTGGGTGTAAAATCATTTTCTAAGGGATGAGTACAAGGAGCTTGACAGAACCTTTGCTCTGAATAATTACATTAATAGTAATAATAACATAACTAATTACGTCGAACGCTGTAGTGTGTGCATAGTTTATTTAGAATGTTGCCTGTAAAAAATTTAACTTTAAAGAAGGTGGCTCAGGTACGACCATTCAGTGGCTGATACAGGCTTTTCTGTCGTGGTGAAGTAGATGATGACGAGGGCGATTTTGACACCGAAGAGTTTCCCTCGTTAAAAAACTTCTGGTAAAACTCGATTACGCAGATCAAGTTTCTGACATATCCGGAGAGTAGCGCGTGTGCGGTGTGTGTGTGTGTGTGGGAGTGTGCATTTGTGTATATGCGCGCGAGTGTATTCGAGTGTGTTCTAATTAACTCATGATGGAACCAGAAACTTCGTTCGACACGTTGTAATTAAGGGGCATGATTCATAACAATTGTTCATCGTCCTGCAGTTTCCAGTCACACACATTGAAGATAATTGGCAGACTGAGGAGGCGAGAGCTGATTGTAGTATCGATGATCTATTATACTACCTCTGCTGCCTGGCTAACGGATAACATTGAGTTGTCTATTAAAGGCAGTTTGTAATTATCATAGCGTTGACGGTCAAATGTAAAGCATAAATGAGAAGCAGTTCAATCATTAAAGTATTGACTGCCAACAGTAGGACTTGAGTTAAACGTGATTCATTATCTGGTAAATTGAATTAGTTAGTAGTCAGGAAATACTTCGATATGATGTTCTGATATTATAATTATTCAGAATTATGCAACTCTCATTTATTTGTTCTCATGTTGATATTGCTTTAGTGTAATTTGTATCATTATTAGCACGATAAAGCAATACTTTGATTTTAAAATTTTCCTTGATGTTATCGTGGAATTTCCTCAAAGATTCATAGCGGAGCTTTTCTACGTTAGTGAACGTCAGCGCCTTCTGATGAGTAACATTCAGCCTTTTTTATAATGAAAAAATTTACATTATAAACAATCTTTATGAATGCGGTCGTAAGGAAAGGCTTATCACATTCAATAAAAGAACAATGATCAAATGATCACATCATATCACACTGAATTTAGTACTCTCTATTCATTTTGTGTACTTTCATTTACTTGTTCAGTGTGCGCAATATAAAAATGATAAAAAATTATCAAAGGTTTTATTTCAATAACTGCACCCTGGGGACAAAGCGGGGTCATGTTTAGTGTACTTGAATGTTCAATTTTTTTTCCAGTTCAGTTGTTGTAAATGTTTGTTCAATTCAGTGACTGCAATGGTGTTGGCAGCACACACACTCCTGCTAATGCACTGAGCCCGAGAGCTACTTGTGATCAGATGCGTGCATGTGAAGGATAAATCGGTAGCCTTTATCATCATATATTACAATTTATTCATATCAGAATTAAATATCAAGTACTAAAGCAAACATATTGAATCGCTTTCATCCACTTAAATTAATTACTGTTCAGACGAGAAAACACTTTATCAAACGAATGTACTCTGTTGAAAAATATCTTTTTTTATGTATCAGTTAAAGTATTGTTTGTGAAATTTTAATTGCATGTATCACTCTGAAAGGAGAGTCACACCCTGAGACAGCTCATCATTTTCGAACGTTGGAAATAATCTTTTTATCTTACGTACAACCATTCGCTTTTTTACTTGAGTCTTAACATTATTGCCAGGATACTACGGAGAGGAGCTGGGACAGAGTTTAGGTCTCAAGAAATTTTCTCCGATACTTCTCGAAATTTTCTCGAAGCAAAAGACATATAAAAGAAACACCGAGCAGAAATTGGATCTGTGGAATGATTTTTTTTTGTCAAGAGGAATTGCTAACTTCTACATAACTTTCTACACGTTCATACAATATGTTAACTACGAAGCTTAGTACTAAGACCTTAGGTACTTTCGCAAGTATCTTATGAATTACGCTAAAACCTCTGTCTGGAAGGAACGTAAGCTACCTCTTGTTCTTTCTATAATGCAAACGTAAAACAATTTAAATTAATCATAAGTATTTTTTTAGATTAATTGATTTTATTCAGTGTACTCAATTTGAAACACAATAAACATACTCGTAATTTACTCAAGGTTAGTCTTTGACTTTCATGAAGTATTCAAATCAAAATGGGTACCGAGTTTTCTTTGTCAAATTATATTGAAATTCTTACGATGCGACTCCTAATGTGATATGGTGAGTTACTTTAGCGTTTTTGAGCTAATTAATTTAGGTTTCCAGGAACAACAACGATCATACGCGTACATTCATTTAAGTTTCGTAAAAAAAACATACACTTTATCAAACAGTTCTTTTTTGGAAACGGAACTAACATAAATTGTACGTTTTACAGCACACAAAACTGTACAAGTTACACCAAATCAGCACTCTGGTAACGAGGATCAAAAGGAACTTCGTCCGACACGAGTCTGTTGTGGGTCGTGTGATGAGTATCGCGTGGAAGTGAGCCGGCATTGTAGGTCGGGGTGTACTTCTCGTATTCGTGAGGGTGGTATTGCTGGTTCCCAGGGTGGATCTCCTGGTTCAGCCTGTGTTCGATGTATGGGTGGCTCTGCTCATATCCCCTTGACTCGTAAGCTTCCTGATGCCACTGTTGGTCATTTTCGTAGGGCACAGAACTTGGCGGTTTGTTGTAGTCGTGGCGGCGACTGTGGCTTATGGTTGATGGCCGGTAAGCATCTTGTCCTTTGGGCTGCTGCTGCTGAGGTTTGTAGCTCCCTCGCACATCGGGTGGAACAGAGGGTCCTTGGTTGTGGGTCCCATTGCGGTATCCTCTTTGAAAGTTCCCGACTGAAACGGGAGGGAGAGTTGTGAACGTATGAGTCTCGTGCTCAATGTTTTTCTTTTTATTCGGTTTATTTGGGACTGTCGGTCCTGCGTGTCTACGCTCTGACTGGCGTATTGAATGTTCAATGACTGCCTGCGTTGTGACGTGGTGCTTGCTGCGTGCGCCCGTTGGGTTGTTCTCCAAGATCATGTGCTTCACACTGACTGCTGGCGTCTGTAAGACATCATCTGTTTCGCTCCAGCCCTTAGAATTTGGAGCTTGCGCTACTCGAGGTTCTGGCTTGTAACTCGCTCCGTCACGGTGAACGTTTGCGTCCGAATTCGTAGCTGCTTGTGTGTCTCCCAACCGCAGAGCCTGTACTATTCGCTTAGAGTCAGGGGATAAACTGCCTCCAGATTCTGCTCGGTACCTTTCGTATCCCGCGCGTTTTTTCTGCTCCAGCAGGAGCTGTTCTTTGCGCTCTTGCTCCTGTCTCCGCTTCAGTTCCAGGTAAAGTTGTTTATGCTTAATCTTGCGCTCTTCTTCCCTGCGCTCTGCTTCCCGGCGCTCTGCTTCCTTGTGCTCTTCTTCACGCCTTTTCGAAGATGCGTCCGACTCTGAATCGCTCTTTGACGGTTGATTGTTTTTGTTTGAACGTTTTTCTTTTTGAAGTCCCAGAGACGAATTTGACTCTGACCTGGATTCTAAGTCGAAGTCATTCGCTGCGTGCAACATGTCGACGCTTTTGAAGCGTTTACTTAAAGTGTCGATGGGCTCACGTCCGCGAGCATCGTCGTCAGACTGAACATCTTCAACGTGTTTACTTCCCTTCTTCGTCGAGGAAGATTTGCTTTTGTTTGATCTTGTCGACGTGCGCACATTTTTTGTTTTCTTCTTTCGGTTGGTTCCTCCATAGCTTCTGTTGCTTTTATTTTTCACTTGCTGTCGTTTTTCCCTCCACTCTTGACTTTGAATGCTGTCAATGGACAAACGGCGTTGTCCCTTGTCCTTTTGGATGACTGCTTGACCTGTCCGACGGCTCACCGAGTCATCGGAATCGCTTTCTTTCGGCGCAGGCTGACGTTTTGAAGTGCGGGCGACTGGTGTTGGGATTTCTGGCTTCTCACTTCCCACGCTGTCCTTCCTTGACTCTTCCTCGGAATCGCTCTCATATCCGTACTTCGACTTCTGTTTTTTACGATTTTTTGCAAGTTTTTTCAAGATGATGTCCACCGTGCTGATCATCTTCAGCGGTGAAGTTGGCCTCTACCTCCCGTCAAGTGCAATCCTGCAAAGAGAAAAGCGATTGTTGAAGTACGATCTAAATATGCTTGCTAAATGGAGTGTGAGCGTTTACATTACCAAGTGCTATTTTCAATATAAGTCATGGTTACAGTCTGCCTCTTCAGCATAGAACATACTCGACATTTGATCTATAGACATGATTTGAACAAAATTTGCTGAATGGAGCACTCTCATCAGTTTATATTTATAGATTTTATGCGAAAAACATTATTTAACTTTGTCACATTGTCGTTGCCTGTTTATGGTTCCAAAACGATATATTTTAAAAATATTCCTATTCCATAGTAAGTCTTTCTAAAAAGTTTATAATAACACTGCACAGCTAATGACAGTATTGCGTATTATGTTTTTTGAAAGCTGTCAATTTTTCTCAGCAATAAAATACTTTTTTTGTTTGTGCACGATGAAAATTCACGTTAAAGGAATTATCAAATTCATACACGACATTCCTTCGTGACCGTTCTATTAATCCCTATGTTTATTCATCACCTGAAAAAAACGATCATTCTTATATCCGGTTTGAGAAGTTGTTCAGAGAGAGGCAATGGCTGATGATGTAATATTTACAACTCAGTAACGATTTTGTTTCTAGGGAAGGCTACGCAGAGAACTCCAAAAGAATAAAACATCACCTCTCCGAGCACGGCAAGATGTTTCTAAAACATGAGGCTGCCTCAAGCGGAAGAGAGAAGCCTTCGAATGTCAGCTCCGTGTCGAATGTCAGCTCCGTTTCGAATGTCAGCTCTGTTTCGAATGTCAGTTCCGTTTCGAATGTCAGCTCCGTGTCGAATGTCAGCTCCGTGTCGAATGTCAGCTCCGTTTCGAATGTCAGCTCCGTTTCGAATGTCAGCTCCGTTTCGAATGTCAGCTCCGTTTCGAATGTCAGCTCCGTTTCGAATGTCAGCTCCGTTTCGAATGTCAGCTCCGTTTCGGATGTCAGCTCCGTTTCGAATGTCAGCTCCGTGTCGAATGTCAGCTCCGTTTGGGATGTCAGCTCCGTTTCGAATGTCAGCTCCGTTTCGGATGTCAGCTCCGTTTCGAATGTCAGCTCCGTTTCGAATGTCAGCTCCGTTTCGGATGTCAGTTCCGTTTCGAATGTCAGCTCCGTGTCGAATGTCAGCTCCGTTTCGGATGTCAGCTCCGTTTCGAATGTCAGCTCCGTGTCGAATGTCAGCTCTGTTTCGAATGTCAGCTCCGTTTCAGGAGTGAACTGGTCACGTCATAACGTAGTTCTAGAGAACCGCAGGGCAAAAATAAGTATTTTCCCGGTTAACCTTATTAGGTGCATGATGGACAACATAATGTATTTTAAAAAGTCTAAATTTAAAGTCAAGTTGGCGAATATTAGATAGTAGGCAAGTGACAGTCATGCAAAAACATATTAATGTAAAACTTAATTGGCAGATATTAAATAATCAGCTTCGCGAATAGTTCAGCGGCTGAAGCACTGGAAGAAACTAGAAGAAACAGAATGAAACAAACACAAAGAAACTCCGATGTTGTGCCGCAAATAATCAACCAAAATCAGATGTCAACTCTTGAGGCACTGGAAAAACAACGAAAAAAGTACTCCGAAAACTTTCACCTTATTAACAAAGCGTCAGCTCTTCAACTCACGAAAGAATAAAATTAGTCACAGGTAATCAGGAGGAACTGCGCTGCAGAACGGTTCACTCGTCGGGAGCGTGTATTTCCCGATGCTGTCGCTGTAGCCCTAACGTTTCATTTCTAAAGATTACAAAGAGAAATTTTACTGTTAAGTCTGTTGAGGCTACCATTAGCCCAGCATTTGATGCATCCTACACTTGATACCGACTCATTTCATAAACTACGTGTCGTATAAAACTTCATCAATTTTCAGTAGAAATTTAAATTAATCTCACGCGTGGTACATTATACACAAATTTTAAGAGCTCACTATTAGTGTGGCGAAAAGTTTCATTTTTTTTTAACTTCATCTCACGTGATATTCTCTGCGGAGTCGAGGCGTTGTGCTGATTTGTGTGTTTCTGTCGCGCGTGAAATGAAAGCGAGCAACGTTTAATTTAATGCAACATTTAGTGTATGCAAATTTAGGGTCTGGCTGATATGATGGTGAGAAGTGCGGCCACAGCGTCCGTCACTCATTATGCTCAGTATTTATTGCAAGGTTGAACTATTTCTGTAAATGGAGTTATCTTCGAGGTCATTCGCGAGGTTCTTTATTTTCTGAATGTTGATTGTCAGGTCGATATTTTAGTAATATATTGCTAGGAAGCCCTCTCTTTCGTATGGAAATTTAATTAAATGACATTACAAGTTCACTTTTGGGTGCAAGTTCTGAGTATTTAACCCTAGGGAACGCCATCGCCAGATATGAATTTTATTCAGTGATGCAATATAAGGGAGTAAGGTTTATACCAAACTCAGACAAAAATTGTTAAGTACAACATTTTCTTATTTGCGAGAGTAAAATGTAAAAAGCTACCAAATATTCAACCATAGTTAAAACAGTGACTGCCATGATGTCATCCCGATTATGAAGGTAATGAGTCTTCGATAAGTAATCATCGCGCAGGATATACACAGTCATCAATATCCAAATTTGAGGAGAGAACGCCTTTTAATGGAAATTCAAAAGCTGCTAAAATATGCAGAATATAAGGCACATTCAAAGATGTGGCGAAGAAGGTATTTTGCCGGACAGCGATGATCTTGAAAAAAACTTGTTCATTTCTACTCATAACATGTACTAGACCCTTTCTAACCATCTCAAGTTATTTGCTCATCATTTATCAAAAAATTTACGTGAGTAGAACACTTAAAAACATAATATATGTAAATGAAACAATCGTGTTTAGTATAAGTTAGTTCCTTAATTTCGTTAACACATGCGCGATGTTTTCGGTACAAAGTAGGAAGATCGAGCGACACTTACTGTAAAAAAACTTGCGGAGATCCCAACGAGTAACGAGGTGTGATACGTTTTCAACTAGATAACAAATATAGCTTCTGAAATCTTTGATGATAGCCACTCAGTAAAAATGTTAATCCTTTACAAATCTTTTCAAGAACTTATTCAAAAAAGTGATAAAATTTCACTCTGTAACGGACACGGTGTGCTTCCAGCAGTCAAAGTTCGATACTAGGTGGATGATAGAAGTTCGTTGTTTAAAAACGACGATCTTATCGACCCAGTGTGAAGATAGCGGTTATCTAAGATAACACGGACGATAACACATAGTAAGGGAGAACTCACTCACCATGCCTCAAGCCGGATGTATTCCACAAATATTTTACGAGAACACGTTTATGCTGGTTAACACTTCGTGAAGTTTCGGGTGTGACTCAAGAGGACGCTTGAGTACGACGCTCTCGGCATGCCTCTGATACGGAACAGAACGTCAGTAGAACTTCCTGAGACAGTGACATTTCTGAGAACTCTCCGTGGAATGTGATTCCGGGAGTAGTTAGCGACACATCGTCACCTACTTTGCGTCACAGGAAGCGGTCGAATCGCTTCATTTCCCAGTCTAACTTTTTCGCCGGAGCATGCATGTTTTTCGCCAACCAACCGATTTAGTTACTTGGATGGAAAAAACTTGCATGCAGGCAGCGAAAAAGTCAGACTGGGTTCAGACGGTCACTTTGACAGCACTCTGGTAAACCGGCATAGCGGAGTTTGCACTTTTTGTCTCGTAAACGGATTATTCGAAGCCTCCACTCGTATTGGATCACCTGTTCAGGGTGAATAACTCATTATTCTTGAGGTATTATTACCGTATTTTGCCACGAAAACGTTGTAGATTCTGGTTGTGAAGGATATAAGTGACAATTAGAAAATTATAAACTAATATATTATTTTTAACTCACGACTAGGTTTTTTAGACTTAATTCAAAATTCTGTTAAAATTAGTTCGCATTTTCCTACGTACAATTTACTTTAAATGACCGAAAAATGTGCAGTTGCCTGGAATAATATGGACGTACTTCTGATTAACATGCTTTAATTATAGTCGTTTAATTCAACTTACGGGGAATGTAATTCAGTCCCGTGTCACATACAAGACTAACTTTGATCGAACACGCCTTCTCATAACTATTACGCAGGGCTTAAATAAGTTCAACATTTGATAACAAAAAGAATTCATGACAATTTTACAGTAAATTATGATGTTATCTTACTTGAAATTCTCTTCAAGTAAAATGTACTCATTTGCAGAATTAAATTAGAAAGTAGATGGCGTTTATGAGTGGCTCGATATTAATTTGAGTGAGAAAGTTCTAAAAGTTTCGGACAGAATCGTGATCACCTTCCCGCAAGATTAAAATGACAATTATATCGCGACGAGACGTCGAAACTTAGATTATGAGTGGTCCCTGACCAGCAATCGCAGCACTAAAGCTTGCCATTCAATTATCACTGGGAATTTTAGAAAAAAAGCTCCTCTATACGCTCAGTTTTATAAGGGATTGTGTGATTGTCACCGTACTGCTCGAGGGCCTTAATGAAAGTGGCCTTAAAGTGCCTCTTTTGGCCCGTTACTACGCTCCGAATGCGGCAAGTTCGACCGAAGGCGTCTATGGAACATGAACGAGTTTGCCTCGACTTGAGATGATGAGAGGGGCGCCTTACGAGCGCTGGACGGCCGTAGTACAGCAGTCATTCTGCTGCTACGTGGCTCCTGCGCCATCCACTGTAGCTCTGCTGCCGGATCATGCTTTCTAATTTAACGGGAAAATGTGCTTGCTGTAGTCAGTTATTCTGCTGCTACGCAGCTCCTGCGCCATCCACTGTAGCTCTGCTGCGGGATCATGCTTTCTAATTTAACGGGAAAATGTGCTTGCTGTAGTCAGTTATTCCGCTGCTACGCAGCTCCTGCGCCATCCACTGTAGCTCTGCTGCCGGATCATGCTTTCTAATTTAACGGGAAAATGTGCTTGCTGTAGTCAGTTATTCTGCTGCTACGCAGCTCCTGCGCCATCCACTGTAGCTCTGCTGCCGGATCATGCTTTCTAATTTAACGGGAAAATGTGCTTGCTGTAGTCAGTTATTCTGCTGCTACGCAGCTCCTGCGCCATCCACTGTAGCTCTGCTGCCGGATCATGCTTTCTAATTTAACGGGAAAATGTGCTTGCTCTAGTCAGTTATTCTGCTGCTACGCAGCTCCTGCGCCATCCACTGTAGCTCTGCTGCCGGATCATGCTTTCGAATTTAACGGGAAAATGTGCTTGCTCTAGTCAGTTATTCTGCTGCTACGCAGCTCCTGCGCCATCCACTGTAGCTCTGCTGCCGGATCATGCTTTCTAATTTAACGGGAAAATGTGCTTGCTGTAGTCAGTTATTCTGCTGCTACGCAGCTCCTGCGCCATCCACTGTAGCTCTGCTGCCGGATCATGCTTTCGAATTTAACGGGAAAATGTGCTTGCTCTAGTCAGTTATTCCGCTGCTACGCAGCTCCTGCGCCATCCACTGTAGCTCTGCTGCCGGATCATGCTTTCGAATTTAACGGGAAAATGTGCTTGCTCTAGTCAGTTATTCCGCTGCTACGCAGCTCCTGCGCCATCTACTGTAGCTCTGCTGCCGGATCATGCTTTCGAATTTAACGGGAAAATGTGCTTGCTCTAGTCAGTTATTCCGCTGCTACGCAGCTCCTGCGCCATCCACTGTAGCTCTGCTGCTAAATCTTCTAGCTTACGCTTTCTCATTTATTGGGAAAAATGTTCTTGCTGTAGTTCGCTTTTAGCAAGTATTCGGTTGCCCAAAAAGCTGAAAATAGCTTCGGTTTTCGTTGTTTTGTTGTTCGAAATAGCGTAAGTTGCGTTCGTCTTTCGGGCAAGTTTCATTACTTTCTGAGGTACGCACAGACTTATCTTAAAGAATCGAAGAGGCAATAGGAGAAAATGTCTAGCTTTTATTTTTGATCTGTTCTCCTTCTTCAGCATTTACGTTGCGAAGTTTTTTACACCTGCTCAATTTCAGTTACAAAATATTTTCAAATGATAATTTGTTTGGCAGAAAAATATCCTTGTTCTAATTTTCTTGAAATTTACTAAAAAAAAACATTGTATGCGGGTGGAGTTAGATTTCGGGGGGCAAATTCACAATAAAAGCTTAAAGGATCATTTATGTCTCCACTTTCTTCCATTGAGTAGGTAATCAATAACGGATGGCTTAGGATACCTTCAATGGCTCTTATGCGGCGTAGAGACCATTGTTTGCTTTCATCCTCCAATTCTCAAGTGCGTTCTTATGTTGGAAGCTGAGCTCCGGACTGACAATCGTGGCTCCAAGAGTGGCATCGTTGTGGTATCACAAAATGATAACTTTGAGGATTTCCTCTTTCTCACTGAAGTTCGCTTTGTAAACTTTGTTTAACTTTCTAGGTCTTGGTTGATTTGCAAATCATCTTATATTGACACCTGCAATGCATTTCATGCCTCATTAAGTTTGTATTTTTTGTATTTTTATGAGTTCATTTACAGGTTGCTGTTTTTTCCATTTATTTAGGTCGGTTATAACATGATGCCAATTTTGTATCACAGTGTTGTCTTAACTGTATAATGAGCAAAAAATTCCAACGGTACGAGGTTGAGAACGCAGTTCGAAATTTGATACACAATTTTGTGTGCATATTTTGCTAGTGTTGATGTTGGAACAGTTGAGCGTCCTCTGCTTGGTAGCTTCTGCTTATAAATTTAAGAAAAGTGAATGACGAAAAATTGAATTCGAGATTTTTGAACAACAAGAATAATTTTTTGCTTCAAACTAAATACTTATGACAACTTATCCAAATTTTAGTTTTCTTTTAATAGAAAGTGATTTTAGGCACTTTAAACGTAACGCCTAGCAATTTGTGGATCAACTTCTTTAGTCACTCTCCTGCCCGGTATTTGAAAGTACTAATGGACTTAATTAATATTGTTGTAGGAGAAAAGCTACAGCTACGTAGTTGAAAACGCTTCAAGATTGTCCATAAATTTGCTCGCAAAAAAAAACTGCACGAAAAAAGAGACTGAACATCCACATGAACAACACAGCGTTCGAATAATTCTGAATATGGTCTGAAGCTCGCACCTCAGCACTGCTTCAGCCCTCTCTAAGTTTTTTGCAGGATCATCTATGATTTTAGCCGCTCAAATACTGCCTCTGCATCCGGCGACGAAAATCACATGTACTACGGCGCAGAAGTTAGACCGGCGGCCGAGACGAGTGTCGAATCCAAATGAGCAAGTGCGCTGCGAGAGTCGTTTTAAAACTGAGTACTTCAGACATCCTATAGTAGAATGCCAAAGTGTTTTTTTTTAAATTCTCACGCTTTGGGTTGAAATGGTGGAAAAGTGAAGTTCATGATGTCTTGACAATTGCGGCTATTTACTGTGGAGACACTGGTAACCAAAGCCGTAAGTTGCGACAAACAATATTAGCATACGAAATTAATAAAATTTACTTATTTACTCTACAGGAATTGAATAAATATGTTTCTGGCTTTCACCACCGGGTAAAAGCATTTTTAAACGTAGTACAAACATCAATTTTTATATATAGATGTTACCATTTGTGCCGGAATCACACACATCACCGGTTTGAACTCGAATTGATGAATAGCTTCCATTTTAGTGTCTTCTAACTTTCATTTACGAAATATTTTCTCGGTAGCTAGTAAAAGTGTTACTTTTTTTGTCGAATTTTTAGCGAGTACTCTATTCCTTACTGCTGATGATTTGAGAAATTCGACGGAAACAGGTTTTATTTGAGGATTTGCTGGACAGAGTGAGCATTTTTCCGTCCTCAGTTATACTAAAATTCAGGTTAATTTTTGTTATGAAGTACACGTAAAAATTTAATTATCTGCAAAGTAATGCTGATGTACAGAATTACTCTATCATGACAATGCAGAATATGTCGATAAAAATGCTCCGAAACACCGCCCCCAAACTCTTTTAATCGTGTGAAGAGCTTGAGCTTCAGGAAAATTCAGGCTCCGTCGTCTTAACGCCTGGCCAAAGTAATTAAAGTGTGACATATTGGGACGCTTTCTCTGCAGATCGGATGAAACTCATCCTCTTCCTCTGAAAACAATTCCAGCATTTCATGTTCTGATAATATCACTAAATGAACTCCTTGACTCTCCTTCAAAATTCAATAATTTCCAGCTGCACTGTTTATCGTAAGATTGAAAACCCGTCGTATGGGAATTACTATGTTAGATCTTTCTGGAGGACAGTTGATAATACAGTTGCTCGTCCACTTCGTTTCATGGTTGAAGCTCTCCGGAAATGTGGTGTGAGACGTAATAGATTTGCTCATAAATCGTTGTTGAAGAATGTAAAATTTTCAGAGGAAGCAGAGGGATTGCTCGCAATAGTTAGAAGGATACACTGAAATGAAGTTAGAAGGATACACATCTCTTTAAATTTGAGTGTTATAACTAAAAATTGATACCGCGTATGAGACAGTTTTTAGCATACCTGTCATGTGAAGCTGATATAAGCATATTTATTTTATATGTTGAATTCTAAGTCAGAAGCTTATGTATGCTGAATCATTATTCATCCTTTAATACAGAGTATTTTTCTCTCCTGATATGTTCCTATAGATAACTCGTACTTTATATAGCCTACAGTGTTGATGTCGTTCAGTCTTGGATTTTAATTTTATTTTGCTGTCATAACGTGAAACAATTTTCGTACTTATAATGAATAAACCTTTCAAATCGATCATGAAAAAAGTTTCTACGGAATTTTTTCGCCTTTATAATTCATTACACGAATTTCTGTACTTTACTGCGATGATTTACATTCCATTGTACTGTTTTCGAGTCTCAGATGATCTACTTTACTGCGGTGATTTACATTCCATTGTGCTGTTTTCGAGTCTCAGATGATCTACTTTACTGCAATAATTTACATTCCATTGTACTGTTTTCGAGTCTCAGATGATCTACTTTACTGCGATGATTTACATTCCATTGTACTGTTTTCGAGTCTCAGATGATCTACTTTACTGCGATGATTTACATTCCGTTGTACTGTTTTCAAATCTCAGATGATCAAAATACAATCATTCCACATTTATTTCCACATTCATTTTAAACGATTCCAAGTCAAGTTTGCTTCAAATAGTTATAAAACAGTCTAATAAATCACCAGTTTGTACCCAACCTTGCAGCCAAATACTATCCTCTTCAGCAGAAGGATACAAGAGATTGCACGTGTAACTTTGATTGCTCTTATCGATACTGACGTCTTCGAAGCAGCATCTAATGACGTAAAATTGAGGCGGTAGAGCAATAGCTCGATAAGGGAAGACTACGGCTGCTCAGCGGACTACTACGCGGCGTCAGAAGGAGCACACCTCATAGAGACGGATATTTTTACATCGTTAGACTGATCGCTATAGCCGGTGTTCTCCTGTGTCTTTATTAATGATCCAATACTATATTCAGGAAAATTTTGTCCCGAATTAATCTTCGTTTGCTGGAGTGTGTTGCTAATTTTAGAGTGAGCTTAAAGCTTTATTCATCATACATGTATTTTTAGATTACTTTAGTCCTTCGATACAATCCGATGCAATATCTAGGAAAATTTTGGCCTGAATTAATCTTCGTTTGCTGGAGTGTGTTGCTAATTTTAGAGTGAGCTTAAAGTTTTATTCATCTTACATGTATTTTTAGATTACTTTAGTCCTTCGATACAATCCGATACAATATCTAGGAAAATTTTGGCCTGAATTAATCTTCGTTTGCTGGAGTGTGTTGCTAATTTTAGAGTGAGCTTGAAGTTCTACTCATCATGTGGTAAATAAATTGTTTAAATTGTTTAAATCATACGTATAATTATAGATTACTTTAGTTCTTAATACGAGCGGATAATTGTGATGTTAATGCGAACAAATGGTGGAGCTACTCTGGAAAGTTCGTCATGTTTGTAATTCTTAACTTATTTTAATGGTTGGAATGACTTTTATTTGTAAATTTTAATTCTTACTGCGGATATTTTTTGTCTACGTTGAGTTGATGACATCTTTTTGTGTCGCTGTTCAAATCTGAAGACTGACTCACTCGCTCACTTTGTGTTATTTTACGGGAGCCAATAAGCGAATAAACACCGCAGTTCTTGAAATAAGCTCATTTATGTTTTATTTTCCATTTACTCGTTAACCGTCATAAAGTTTACATTTTGTCATTCGCGCATAATATTTATACATTGCAACGCGATGCCACATGGCCAGTGAAATGATTCAACCAAAATTTTATTTTGTAACCTAGCGCATTTACGGAAAAGGATTCAGTACAATCTTGATTAATAATGCGATTAAAAAGAATATTATGTTTGCAACTTTCAGCACTACTAATGCGACCACAGTCGCTGTGTAGAATACTTATCAT
Organism: Morinoia aosen; assembly: GCA_030386875.1. Taxonomy (NCBI): domain Eukaryota; kingdom Metazoa; phylum Arthropoda; class Malacostraca; order Amphipoda; family Talitridae; genus Morinoia; species Morinoia aosen. Next base: position 72,544,638 of record CM059562.1, read on the forward strand.
TTATTTGATTATCGTTGTCTTTTCATTTCTTTGATTATCCTACCGAGAGTAAAAAGCACTGGTATGGAGATAAGACAAGAAAAACAGTTAAATAAACGTCCCGTAAAGACAATCGCACTCGTAAAGCACAAAAAGTAAAAAAAGTAACAGAGGAGTTGAGAGTTTGCTTATCGACCTAAAGCAGAGCACTAATCCTGGAACTCGAGCCCTCAGTCCTGGAGCTCTGGGCACCGTCCCATGACACGGACTACAGAACTGGAGCTCTGGGCACCGTCCCATGACACGGGATACAGCCCTGAAGCTCTGGGCACCGTCCCATGACACGGACTACAGTCCTGGAGCTCTGGGCACAGTCCCATGACACGGAATACAACCCTGGTGCTCTGGGCACCGTCCCATGACACGGACTACAGTCCTAGAGCTCTGGGCACCGTCCTATGATACGGACTACAGTCCTGGAGCTCTGGGCACCGTCCCATGACACGGGATACAGCCCTGAAGCTCTGGGCACCATCCCATGACACGGACTACAGTCCTGGAGCTCTGGGCACAGTCCCATGACACGGACTACAGTCCTGGAGCTCTGGGCACCGTCCCATGACACGGGATACAGCCCTGAAGCTCTGGGCACCGTCCCATGACACGGACTACAGTCCTGGAGCTCTGGGCACAGTCCCATGACACGGAATACAACCCTGGTGCTCTGGGCACCGTCCCATGACACGGACTACAGCCCTGAAGCTCTGGGCACCGTCCCATGACACGGACTACAGTCCTGGAGCCCTGAGTACCGTTCCATGACACGGGATGCAGCCCTGAAGCTCTAGGCACCGTCCCATGACACGGAATACAGTCCTGGAGCTCTGGGCACAGTCCCATGACACGGAATACAACCCTGGTGTTCTGGACACCGTCCCATGACACGGACTACAGCCCTGAAGCCCTGGGCACCGTCCCATGACACGGACTACAGTCCTGGAGCTCTGGGCACCGTCCCATGACACGGAATACAACCCTGGAGCTCTGGGCACCGTCCCATGACACGGACTACAGTCCTGGAGCTCTGGGCACAGTCCCATGACACGGACTACAGTCCTGGAGCTCTGGGCACCGTCCCATGACACGGGATACAGCCCTGAAGCTCTGGGCACCGTCCCATGACACGGACTACAGCCCTGGAGCTCTGGGCACCGTTCCCTGACACGGCCTACAGTCCTGGAGCTCTGGGCACCGTCCCATGACACGGCCTACAGCCCTGGAGCTCTGGGCACCGTCCCATGACATGGACTATGGGACAAAAACGTATGCCTGCACGTCATCACTCATCGTCACTTGGTCTTTATAGATACGCACAAACCGCTATTTCCTGATCCGCAGAAACCTGGGTCGCCTAAGCTCTACTAAGTCCAATAACCTCTTTTTGTCGTTCCGAGACGTCTAGCTTTCGTCTCATCGTAGTCGTGAAATTAAGAAACAAGTCTATACATTGCTAGCTCTGAATGAAGACTGATATCAGAACAGACATAATACCGGTGTGTGTTATCTCTGGTCTCAGCTCTGAGTACTATTTATGATGTCCATGGTAAATAACTGGAGCTCGAAAAACAATAGGGGACTAACTTTTTCATCCCGGAAGATTATTATCGGCTTAACATGTACTCCTGGTGGGAATTTATAGCAGTTTTGAGTATGAGAAGCGCCCCTCAATTACCTTCAGTGTTTTAATTTTTTATTTTTATGAACCTTTAGAATCTTTAGAACATGAAGGAAGTCTTTCTGTCGGCATCATATTCATTTCTATTCCTTTGTAGATGACAAGATACTCTTGCTGGAAATTTCTCGCAGTTTTGAGTAAAAGAAAGCGTTCCTAAATTTTTTTTAGTCTTATTTTTTCTTTATTGAAAATTTTAAATCTGTAGGACTTGAATTAAATCTTTCTGTCGGTATCAAATTCGTCTCTATGGAGCTGTTGATGAACACAACCACGAAATATCTGAGCTTGGAAAGCAAAGCTGCGAGTAATTACTGAACTAGAGCCAAAACATCGAACGACAAAAATCAAAACTAGAATATAAGGTCAAAAAAAGCCCATGTAGAATGGCATAGCCATGCTAAGCTCCTCCGTGCGCTAATTTTTTTCTAGAACACTTTCACGTACGCATGTATAGTAGCGTGCCCTAAATAACAGATGTTTGACGATTGCAGATTTTCTTTGTTAAAGGCTGCTTTTCTTCGGACTTGGAGCACCCAGTGGCCAATTATCGGACCTTGGGAAGGCCCGTTTGATTTGGCGAGGTTTCGTATAAAATCAGAAAAGATTTTTCAACTCGCACGCGTCTAATTTCAAGCTAAAATTCAGGTCACTAATGCAACGTTCGTTTATCGCCAAATCGACGTTCCGCTGAGTTGTATTGGTCTTGCGGGTGTAGCGAATACGTCACTCCGCATTGTCCTAAATTTATACAATCCATTCGTTTATGTAACAGACGCATACGATAGCACTAAAAGCTGAAGCCAAGCTAAACGCAAATAACTAAACGTAGATGAATAAAAACTATTCTAAAAAGAGAAAAAAATGCAGTTACATGAACGTCTTTTCCGTCCTTGGCTACGATCGGACGTTGTTGTAGAAGAAGGCATTTCGAAAGTAGGCCAACACTTCCTAAACACGGAAACCAAGTGATATTTCTCTCGCAGGTCGCAGGATCTTATTGATTCTTGTATCGGAATTCGCTTAGCTGATCACGAGGACAAAGGCAAGGCAGCGACACCGCAAACACACCGGCGATCCGCCGGATCTTTGTCCGGCGGTCGGCTCCGCCGTTTGTTCCGCTGCGAAATAAAGGGCGAGTCGCGCCCACAGGTACCATTTCACGCTCGTAATGTAGCGCTAAGCCCACGTAAATAGTTGCTTGGATACGGATAGGTTTGTTTAAATAAATGTTTGGATACGATACGTATAAATAATTGTTTGGGTAAGGCTAAGTCCATGTAAAGAATTGCTTGGATGCGGTTAGGTTCAGATAAATAGTCACTTGGATACGGCTATGTTCACATAAACAATTGCCTCAACATGGCTATGTTCACACAAAACAATTGCCTCAACACGGCTATGTTCACATAAACAATTGGCTCAACACGGCTAGGTTCACATAAACAATTGCCTCAACACGGCTATGTTCACATAAACAATTACCTCAACACGGCTATGTTCACACAAACGATTGCCTCAACATGGCTATGTTCACACAAACAATTGCCTCAACACGGCTATGTTCACATAAACAATTACCTCAACACGGCTATGTTCACACAAACAATTGCCTCAACACGGCTATGTTCACACAAACAATTACCTCAACACGGCTATGTTCACACAAACAATTACCTCAACATGGCTATGTTCACACAAACAATTACCTCAACACGGCTATGTTCACACAAACAATTGCCTCAACACGGCTATGTTCACACAAACAATTGCCTCAACACGGCTATGTTCACACAAACAATTACCTCAACACGGCTATGTTCACACAAACAATTGCCTCAACACGGCTATGTTCACACAAACAATTACCTCAACACGGCTATGTTCACACAAACAATTACCTCAACATGGCTATGTTCACACAAACAATTACCTCAACACGGCTATGTTCACACAAACAATTGCCTCAACATGGCTATGTTCACACAAACAATTGCCTCAACATGGCTATGTTCACACAAACAATTGCCTCAACACGGCTATGTTCACATAAACAATTGCCTCAACACGGCTATGTTCACACAAACAATTGCCTCAACATGGCTATGTTCACACAAACAATTGCCTCAACACGGCTATGTTCACACAAACAATTGCCTCAACACGGCTATGTTCACACAAACAATTACCTCAACACGGCTATGTTCACACAAACAATTGCCTCAACACGGCTATGTTCACACAAACAATTACCTCAACATGGCTATGTTCACACAAACAATTGCCTCAACATGGCTATGTTCACACAAACAATTGCCTCAACATGGCTATGTTCACACAAACAATTGCCTCAACATGGCTATGTTCACACAAACAATTACCTCAACATGGCTATGTTCACACAAACAATTACCTCAACATGGCTATGTTCACACAAACAATTACCTCAACACGGCTATGTTCACACAAACAATTGCCTCAACATGGCTATGTTCACACAAACAATTGCCTCAACATGGCTATGTTCACACAAACAATTACCTCAACATGGCTATGTTCACACAAACAATTGCCTCAACATGGCTATGTTCACACAAACAATTACCTCAACATGGCTATGTTCACACAAACAATTGCCTCAACACGGCTATGTTCACACAAACAATTGCCTCAACACGGCTATGTTCACACAAACAATTGCCTCAACACGGCTATGTTCACACAAACAATTGCCTCAACACGGCTATGTTCACACAAACAATTACCTCAACATGGCTATGTTCACACAAACAATTGCCTCAACACGGCTATGTTCACACAAACAATTGCCTCAACACGGCTATGTTCACACAAACAATTACCTCAACATGGCTATGTTCACACAAACAATTGCCTCAACATGGCTATGTTCACATAAACAATTGCCTCAACATGGCTATGTTCACACAAACAATTGCCTCAACATGGCTATGTTCACACAAACAATTGCCTCAACATGGCTATGTTCACACAAACAATTACCTCAACATGGCTATGTTCACACAAACAATTGCCTCAACACGGCTATGTTCACACAAACAATTGCATCAACATGGCTATGTTCACACAAACAATTGCCTCAACACGGCTATGTTCACATAAACAATTACCTCAACACGGCTATGTTCACACAAACAATTGCCTCAACACGGCTATGTTCACACAAACAATTACCTCAACATGGCTATGTTCACACAAACAATTACCTCAACACGGCTATGTTCACACAAACAATTGCCTCAACATGGCTATGTTCACACAAACAATTGCCTCAACATGGCTATGTTCACACAAACAATTGCCTCAACACGGCTATGTTCACATAAACAATTGCCTCAACACGGCTATGTTCACACAAACAATTGCCTCAACATGGCTATGTTCACACAAACAATTGCCTCAACACGGCTATGTTCACACAAACAATTGCCTCAACACGGCTATGTTCACACAAACAATTACCTCAACACGGCTATGTTCACACAAACAATTGCCTCAACACGGCTATGTTCACACAAACAATTACCTCAACATGGCTATGTTCACACAAACAATTGCCTCAACATGGCTATGTTCACACAAACAATTGCCTCAACATGGCTATGTTCACACAAACAATTGCCTCAACATGGCTATGTTCACACAAACAATTACCTCAACATGGCTATGTTCACACAAACAATTACCTCAACATGGCTATGTTCACACAAACAATTACCTCAACACGGCTATGTTCACACAAACAATTGCCTCAACATGGCTATGTTCACACAAACAATTGCCTCAACATGGCTATGTTCACACAAACAATTACCTCAACATGGCTATGTTCACACAAACAATTGCCTCAACATGGCTATGTTCACACAAACAATTACCTCAACATGGCTATGTTCACACAAACAATTGCCTCAACACGGCTATGTTCACACAAACAATTGCCTCAACACGGCTATGTTCACACAAACAATTGCCTCAACACGGCTATGTTCACACAAACAATTGCCTCAACACGGCTATGTTCACACAAACAATTACCTCAACATGGCTATGTTCACACAAACAATTGCCTCAACACGGCTATGTTCACACAAACAATTGCCTCAACACGGCTATGTTCACACAAACAATTACCTCAACATGGCTATGTTCACACAAACAATTGCCTCAACATGGCTATGTTCACATAAACAATTGCCTCAACATGGCTATGTTCACACAAACAATTGCCTCAACATGGCTATGTTCACACAAACAATTGCCTCAACATGGCTATGTTCACACAAACAATTACCTCAACATGGCTATGTTCACACAAACAATTGCCTCAACACGGCTATGTTCACACAAACAATTGCCTCAACACGGCTATGTTCACACAAACAATTACCTCAACATGGCTATGTTCACATAAACAATTGCCTCAACATGGCTATGTTCACACAAACAATTGCCTCAACATGGCTATGTTCACACAAACAATTGCCTCAACATGGCTATGTTCACACAAACAATTGCCTCAACATGGCTATGTTCACACAAACAATCACCTCAACATGGCTATGTTCACACAAACAATTGCCTCAACACGGCTATGTTCACACAAACAATTGCCTCAACACGGCTATGTTCACACAAACAATTACCTCAACACGGCTATGTTCACACAAACAATTGCCTCAACATGGCTATGTTCACACAAACAATTGCCTCAACATGGCTATGTTCACACAAACAATTACCTCAACATGGCTATGTTCACACAAACAATTGCCTCAACACGGCTATGTTCACACAAACAATTGCCTCAACACGGCTATGTTCACACAAACAATTACCTCAACATGGCTATGTTCACACAAACAATTGCCTCAACATGGCTATGTTCACACAAAACAATTGCCTCAACACGGCTATGTTCACACAAACAATTACCTCAACACGGCTAGGTTCACATAAACAATTGGCTCGACACGGCTATGTTCACACAAACAATTGCCTCAACATGGCTATGTTCACACAAAACAATTGCCTCAACACGGCTATGTTCACACAAACAATTACCTCAACACGGCTAGGTTCACATAAACAATTGGCTCGACACGGCTATGTTCACACAAACAATTACCTCAACACGGCTAGGTTCACATAAACAATTGGCTCGACACGGCTATGTTCACACAAACAATTACCTCAACACGGCTATGTTCACATAAACAATTGGCTCAACATGGCTATGTTCACACAAACAATTACCTCAACACGGCTAGGTTCACACAAAACAATTGCCTCAACACGGCTATGTTCACACAAACAATTACCTCAACACGGCTAGGTTCACATAAACAATTGGCTCGACACGGCTATGTTCACACAAACAATTGCCTCAACACGGCTATGTTCACACAAACAATTACCTCAACATGGCTATGTTCACACAAACAATTGGCTCAACACGGCTATGTTCACACAAACAATTGCCTCAACACGGCTATGTTCACACAAACAATTACCTCAACATGGCTATGTTCACACAAACAATTACCTCAACACGGCTAGGTTCACACAAACAATTGCCTCAACACGGCTATGTTCACACAAACAATTGCCTCAACACGGCTATGTTCACACAAACAATTGCCTCAACACGGCTATGTTCACACAAACAATTACCTCAACACGGCTAGGTTCACATAAACAATTGGCTCGACACGGCTATGTTCACACAAACAATTACCTCAACACGGCTATGTTCACACAAACAATTGCCTCAACATGGCTATGTTCACACAAAACAATTGCCTCAACACGGCTATGTTCACACAAACAATTACCTCAACACGGCTAGGTTCACATAAACAATTGGCTCGACACGGCTGGGTTAACACAAACGATAGCGAAAATAAGGCTAGGTTCTCTAGATCAATACTCAGGTGGCGTGCGTGACCAATGGAGCACACTTCGTAAAAAATTCGAGCCGTACAGAAGTTATGCCTCATGGTGTGACTGCCAGCCTTAAAAATACCTCGCGCTCTCATGTCTCGTAAAGATTATCCATACTTCATTAATATTCAGCCTGAGGTGCCGGACAAATACCACTTAGTGTGTCTCATCAAAGAGATTTATAAGTTAATGTTATCAGCGAGTGAGTGAAATTTGACTACATTCAGCCGTGGAAGAAAAGACTCAAAGCGTTTATTCAGGCAAAAGCCGTTTTAACTTTGCTTCGACTTTGATCTAGGAAATTTTCGATTCTGCTTGAAGTATAAGAGAGCTGTCGTGTTTTGAAGCTTTAATAACAGAAACGTTTTGCAGAGCAGTGTGGGCTGTACAAAACAGAATAGTAAAGCGCAAAAACGTCAAGTTGAAGGAAAACCTCGCAGAGTTCATAGCATAGTCTTTGAAAAGTCTCGTGTTTGCAACCACGCTACTTATTTGATGAGACTTGGCAATCCGTTCCCGACGCACGTTTTCAGTTGAAAAACAGCGTAGACGTAACAATGAATGCCTCATTGAGCCCACAATAGATTTTTCCTTAGCCTAAAAACGCCTACAGGGAAAATATTTTTCTAATTTTTTCTCTCTAGTCGACAGTGACTTGTTTTCTGTTTCAAACGACTCGCGTTCAAATGGGGTGCGTGTCTATATATTTGAGAGTCGAGTACCCACTTGAGCATTCACTCAATCAATCACTCCATTTTTGGGCGGAGCGGTCTCTATTAATTCGTCAGACTCGAATGCAAGCTGAGCCGGACAGGCTCACTGATCCAGGATTTGTTCGTGCTGGAGGCAACACTGACGAGCACCAGGCGCAGCTGGAAGCACCACTGACGGACACAAGACACAACTGGGAGCATCACTGACGAGCATCAGACATAACTGAAAGCCCGACTAACGAGGCACAACTGGAAGTGCCAGTTAAGAACTCCAGGCACAACTGGGAGCACCAGTGAAGAACTCCATGCACAACTGGAAGCATCAGTCAAGAACTCCATGCACAACTGGAAGCACCAGTTAAGAACTCCAGCCACAACTGGAAGAAGCACTAGTTAAGAACTTCAGCTACAACTGGAAGGACCAGTTAAGACTCCAGACACAACTGGAAGCACCAGTTAAGACTCCGGACACAACTGGAAGCACCAGTTAAGACTCCGGACACAACTGGAAGTACCAGTTAAGACTCCAGACACAACTGGAAGCACCAATTAAGACTCCAGACACAACTGGAAGCACCAGTTACGACTCCAGACACAACTGGAAGCACCAGTTAAGACTCCGGACACAACTGGAAGTACCAGTTAAGACTCCAGACACAACTGGAAGCGCCAGTTAAGACTCCAGACACAAATGGAATCACCAGTCAAGAACTCCAGCCACAACTGGAAAGCACCAGTTAAGACTCCAGACACAACTGGAAGCACCAGTCAAGAACTCCAGCCACAACTGGAAGCACCAGTTAAGACTCGAGACACAACTGTAAGCACCAATTAAGACTCCAGACACAACTGGAAGCACCAGTTAAGAACTCCAGACACAACTGGAAGTACCAGTTACGACTCCAGACACAACTGGAAGCACCAGTTAAGACTCCAGACACAACTGGAAGCACCAGTCAAGAACTCCAGACACAACTGGAAGCATCAGTTAAGAACTCCATGCACAACTGTGTGCACCACCTCTGCAAAGGTCATTATATCTATTCCATCTTCAAGAGCACAGCACATTGCACTTAGGACTTTTTTTGAGGGCAAAATAGTTACAAAGAATAGCACTTGCAAGTTCGTAAACTCTAATGAGCTTATTCCCATCTTTGACTTTTGGGTAAGTTTCTTTGCCTTTCAGAATGAACGAATTAATTTTTTTCCATTCTTGTGAAAACATAGCATACAAACTCTCATGAAAATTCACTCATCACTTTGTAAGTTGTAGCATGCAAAGTACTAAATAATTTGCACCTTATTAAATAAAATATAGCACAAATTTATAAGAAAACATTGCGAAGACGTTGTTGTATCTCAATCAGATGCCGACCATCGTCGCTGCAAGTACATAAGAGCCGCTCGCAGAGAGCAAGTGATCCTTGATATTTAGGTCTCATTTGACTGTGGAGAAATTAACGAAATTGAAGGTAACACGCACGATACAGAGTTCTTCCGGTCAATTTACAAAAGCATATTTGGCTAGAATAGGCGAATAATTATAAATTACATTTTCTTACATGACGGGCTGAAAAAATCTTAAATTTACGCTGAGAATACATAAAACCAATATGAGATAAAAAATATCCAACTTTCACTTAGTGAAAATTCCCTTTCATTGAGCAGATTGCTTATCTGATCAGTAATTACAATTCTTCGTAATTGGTGACCATGGGCTAGCAATTTAGTGACGAATGACGGGCACTGTGTCACTTTTGATCCAGCGATGACGTGATGACGGCAACCCTGAACTTCGCTGTCAGAATAAAATTCAATTTCATGAAATCCAGCGGAGCTATGCAAGGTTGATAGAATATCGAACAGCAGATAAGAATTAAAATGTCTAACAGCAGATATGAAAACCTGAAAAATTTTAAGGATATATTTCGAATAAGTATGAACATTGAAACGAAACAGGACACAAGAATGAACATGGTGTCTCACTCTCAGTAATAGGGGCATTGCGGTTCAAATAAGCCTCAGGGTAGTCATTTTTGTTATTGAGGGGAATGAATTTTAATGTGAAGCACGGAAAAGAATAAGGGCAATCGCACTGATGTTAAGTACATGTTGTTAGCAATATGTGAGGGCTTAATTTCTGTTCGTGGCTTAAGGAAGGTGAAAGGTGAGAAGCTGCCGCTGGTATGATCAAGCAAGATGAGCTTTCGAAATCGGATTTGCAATATATATTTATGAAGTTTCGATGCGCTTTTAAGACAAACATTCATGGAATTCTGAAGAATTCTGCAATAAGGCTCAAGAATTTTCTTGCTCGAGAGTTCATGGCCCAAGTCCAAGGGGAAAAGGCTTTTCCAGACTGGGACGCTCAGTGCAGCAGTGGCTATTGTAAGGGCAGGGCACGTCACGCTCCGCAAAATCTGTGCTCCGGCCGGCACGCTGGAAACTCCGCTCGTGATTTCTGTTTCAAAGATGAATTTTTGTTAAAGGAGGTGGTGGATGAAACGAGTCTTCAAGTACTAAAATTTTTTAGGATAAATTAAGAACGTAAAATTATCTCACTCGTAAAATTGTTGTACAAAAACTGCAGCATTAAAATTGTTCACTACAGTCACACGTTTGGCTGTACTGATAAAAAACAATTTACTATGTATTAATGGTCGTTGAAATAAAAAATAAAATCGAGCATGCATGTGATTTAGTATAGTGTACTATCAAACTACCATTCAATAGATATTAGTTGTAATTTAGTAGAGAAGGTAACATTTTCACGCAAATGAAATGGCTCCAAAACAAGAAGCTACTCTGCTCAGGAGGGCGAGAAGAAGCGGCCGTTAGATCAGGTGATCCAGCTGATGTGTTGCTGTATTTATGTCTTCACATGTTACCTATTCTGTAAAGTTGTAGTACTGAAATGTTAGTTGTTATGCATAGAATGGGCAATTTAATGTTAGCGGAGCAACTGGAAGCAACTAGACTTAATTTTTAATTGAAATTTAAAGCAACTAGAATTAAAAATCTTCTATCTTGAACATATATTGCAATAGAATGTGGGCTATTTCTTAAAGTTATTCTACTGAAATGACAGCTAATTATTTGAAATTATTGCACGAAGATGATCGTCTTTTTTTACAGATACACTGAGACTTATCTATTTATATAGCAGCTGGAGTAAAATAAGAATTTTTTTAAAGTTGGTGCTCTGAAGCATCGTACTTCGTAAAAGCATTAGCTATTTTAAACAAAAAATATGATCTTACTACTTTCACAAAGAATGTAGTGTTGTAAATACCAGGATGCACATCTATAGAACATGATTTACTGAACGTAGACGTGCCGGGAGTTATCTCTTAAAAGGGGCTGCCCTCTTCCATAAGAACTGCTTTCTACTTCCGTTCTTACGTTGTCTTATGAACTTTTATTTCACAGTTTCAAAATTGGTTCACGCATATGTACTTCAGGTACATTTTTTAGTTTGACTGAATATTTGACTACATTAAGTTGCGTTATGACTTTATCTTGTGAAGAAGATTCAACCTGGGACGCTTGTAATGTGTATTGTTGTGAAGTTAATTAAGCTAGCTTCTTAATTGGCCTTTGAAATTCAAGCGAATCCCACGCTGGGCAGAAACGACACTTTCTTCTGTAAGTACAAGGCGCTTCAGGCGCTTCAAATATCTCCGCTATGGTTTCTGTACAAAATCCAAAGCCGAACAAATCCAATAATGCAGGGAACGGGCAGCACTGCCTTGACAATAAATACTCGTTTCCTGATAAACATCGACATATCATCAATAAATATAAACAATTCTGTACAGAATCAATAGCCGAAAAAATCCAATAATGCAGTGAATGGCTTAGCTGCTTTGATAATAAATGTTCGTCTTCAGATAAACATTGAAAATATCACCAATGAATACGAACAAATTGCTAAGAATTTACATCACGATGTACAAGATATTCGCTGCAGAAAATTACACGTGTATCAGACGGCATCAAAATATTCGTGATTTCTTATATGAAAATAACGTTGTTTTCAAAATACGCGTCCAGCACACCCATTTGTTAACAAGGCTTAATTTATTCAAATTACGAATTTTCTCCGGGGCATCTATGATTTTAGCTGTCTTAATATTGCTTCAGTATAGGGCAGCTAAAATTATAGGTGAGACGGCGAAAAACTTAGACTGGGAATTTTTCACAATATGCAACCACTTTTCATTGGAGCTCACGAGCTGCGGCCAGCGGTTGTGCTGCTCTGAAATTTCTCTGCTCTGCGCAGCAGCAAATTAATGCAATGAATTTGTGTGGATCTTTTTGACGAATTTTCCAGCAAATCTTTCGTTAAAATTTATTTTGAACTCATGGGCTGTTTATACTGCTATAGAAAATGAACGTCTGGCTTCACAAGTTTACGCTTTAGAGCCAACAATTTCGGTACAATTTTGCAGATATCAACACCGTTTTACTCGAGGAATGCGCAAAAATTTCGCACGCACTGGAATAGTCGATAGAACTAATTTACTTCGCCCAAATCGGTCGATCGTGATAGAATAACTGGAGGACCGCAGTCTCAGCTTTCTTTTTAAGCTAGGGAGTTTTTAAGCTTCTTTGACGATTAAAATAGTTAGTTTGTTGTTTACAAATTGAGAGCATGCTGAGCGAGTCAATGAACGTTTGAGGAATAAGACCCAAGATCGGTTAAAGTAACAATGCGTCGAAAATGTGAAATTTTATGGTTTTTGGTCCATATTCTGTGCCTGGAGGTTTCATAAGCAAGGTTATTTTTTCCACTGTTTAAATGGAAGACTTAACGTTAAATAACTCTAGTGGGTGCTTTATCAAATCAATTCAATTAATCCATTTGAATAAACCAATGGAAAAATTCTAGTTCGGCATTCATGCTTGAGATAACGTTTAAAAAGTATGACAAATGTTAATTAATCAGATTTTTTAAGAACTAATACCCTGCTGCACTAATAACATATTTCAGTCTGAGAGTGAAGTTTTCAGCCGAGACGCGCGAAAAGTTTTAACTAATTTTCAAGCATAAATTATTTAGTCAATAATTTTTGTGAAATTTTGGCGAAATTTTAGAGAGCAGTACAGGTCTTTTCTCAAGTTCTGACCTCCCACAGCTGTCAAAGACATTCAAATCTTGAAAATTTGAAAATATTTGCCATTGTTTTTGAGTTTTGGACTCTGGCCCCTGTGCATTAGCTGAATGCAGGTAGCGGTGTGTTAGGTTGCACCATCTTGTTGTAAGGTCCAATTTTCCTCAAGATACATTATATTGGTTCAGGGAATGAATCTATGTTCTAATATAATTTTAATGTGAAAATGCTTGTCGATTTTACATATTTTAAAACCAAAAAGCTACGGAGATCTTCCTTCCGAATATAAAGGTGTCAGTATTATAAAAAATTCCGGCTTTTGCGTACTCGTTTTTTTAGACTTTCAGTTTTTTTCTGAATTGGTATCAAAAGTACTCCTTAATTTCAAAGAATGAAGGAATCTCCATCTGTGGATAATCTTTCTGCACTGATAGGAGAAATTTATGCGAGCCATTCTGTCCAAAAGGGGCTTTAACCGATCAAACCTTTTTTGGTTTTTGTATCGCTCGACAAAAATTGAAAGTTTTGGAGCTTGTCTGGCATTGTTTCTGGATCCCTTTAATACAGTCTGTGCTTGGTTGTCCTCAAAATTTGTGATTCCTTGGCTGGAAATTTATTTACCTGATGTCTTAGGATTCTCTCGGATTATTTCCCTGACAGCTTTAGTAATTTTAGCGGTTCTCTCAGACCTCAAACGACGTGATAGAGGACGACCTGCGTTCTTAGTCTCCTTAATTTGATGTCCGCTTTATAATTCTGAAAATTTGTGGTCTCTCTTATTTCAATATAACCCTCTTGTTTTAGTATTTGCAAACTGTTCAATAAGAAATATTCCCTTCACGTCTGGTATCATTTCAACGCGTAAAAATAGAAAAAAATACCAAAATCAACAGCAACAATCGTCAGTGAATAAATATTGGTTAATTTATTTTGTAAGTTCTATTTGTGGTATAAAAATTACATGACAGGATATTTTATACCATTTGATGATTTTTAGGGGTTTTTCAACTCTTGCATGATCTCTCCATTGTTCTTTTTTGTATCTGATGGCATCTTATCTTATTCTGTTATTCTAAATTGAAATATTGTAAACAAACAGTGCGGTCTCTAAAAGGGGTCAAAACAATATTCTAACGCGGTCGGGAATAAATATTTTACAAAGTCTACGAGAAATGAGAACATGATTTTAGTGCGCCTTTCATGCGCGGTGACGCACTCACCTCCGTAATGTGGTAATGAAACAAAGCAAGGAAAGCCATAATTTTCCGGTGCAAACTCGCTTGACAGACCAACGCTTTCGCCGTCGCCAGTATAAAAATATAGAGTCGTTTATAACAAACGTCCAAAGAGCGAAAGACGGCTTCCTTTTAGTAAAACTGGCTGCTTTTTATTCTAGAGTGAACATTGGGAAGGAATGGACGCAAACTGTAGTAGCAGAATAAAATGAGAAAAGGAACGATCTGATGGTTAGAAGAATGAAGCGAACCGGATGTCACGTAATAAATCCCTGAGATAGATTGGCTGTGTCAGCGTAATTTCAATGGTTTGCTTTTAATGCAAATGAAAACAAACTTTAGAAATTTATTCTACAGAAAATTAGTGGGAATTGGTATCGATATGAAAATATTCAAAACATAGATTCAGAATTCAAATAAATTCACTGGTCTATTCCCAAATTATCTCAATTTAAAAAAATTCCAAGATAAACTTAATTTAGTGTGCAAATTTCCGAATCTAATAACTGCAGTTGAGCGGGTGGTGCATCTTCAGAAGAGCTTTCAAAACAACGCTGGACTTGATTAAGACATTTGTGTTTGCTGCAGACGCAGCGTCACTTGGGGCATCGAAGCTTGTTCTTATATTTGGACTATAAACACGCAGTTTTTCAGTTTGTTGCTTTCGAGGGCAGTTGAAGAATTGGCAACTTTATGATTAAATTTCAGACATAAAATTCACATGAAAAAGGCTTGGAATATGTCTTCATGAGTGGAAATTTATATTTCTACAGAAAATATAAAATATTTAGGGCATGCCATCCTTGTCATTGTATTTTTTGATGGTAGATATGCCTTAAAAGGTCTCACATTAGTAGCAGTAATGGAGATGCTGATTATTACACTAATCAAAATTGCATTTACGAGCCTTGAAAAGCCTCAGAAGCACAGCCATTGTATTTATATGTATCGTCCTGCTGGGGATTATCTTCGTTACCATTTATTCAATCTAAGATTGAGTAGATATGAGTAACTTAAATACTAGTTGTTAAATCCGTAGAGTTTTCCCACACAATTCCTAACAATCGGGAACATTTTTGGCTTACTTCCAGTGAATTTCATGCCCTTTACCATGAAATCTTCCACTATTCAAAGAAACATTACACAAGAATTCCAATGGAAATACACCTTTCCGAGAATCGAGAAGAAACCCGGCCCGGCGTTTACCGAAAAGCCGTCAAAAGTTCTTTCTAAACTGCTGAGGTAGCCGCAACTCTCTGTTCATTTGCGACAAGTTTTACCACATGCTTCTATGGTAGCCGGTACATGGGGATTTTAGGCTGAAATTCTTTCAGTGTAGGTGTCTGTTGTTTCCCAGTGCAGGCTAATATTATTTCGTAGCACAAAGTAAATTTAATGGTGTAGAAAGTACCACGATAAACACGTTCTTTGAAGGAGGGGATTTTAAGACTGAACTTTTTTCAGTGTAGGTTTCTGTAGTTTCCGAGTGCAGGCTAATATTCGTTCGTCGCACAAAATGAATTTAAAGGTGCAGAAAGTAGCACGATAAACATGTTCGTTGAAGGAAGCGTACTCGGAGCACTGGAAGTCATTTCCAGAAGTTATAAAACCTTTCCGTCCAAGCTGCTCAGGTCTGCCTGCTGAGCAAAAATATCCTCCTATGAGCGGCCGCTTCATGCTGCCTAGCTAGTGAACCTATCATAGAGTGTTCTCTACGACGCTGCTGTTTTGAACAGAGATGTGAATTATTTTTTATATTATGTTTATATATACGGTAAATTTTGGCATTTTGGTAGCTTGAACAATGACCCAAATCATTCGTTCGTATAATTTCTATTTAACCTAATTTTTTCATGAACTTGAGAAGGTTATAGCGCACATCCAATATGATTTTTTATGATTTACCCTGTAGGATGCACACAATTTTGTTGTAGTATTTCTATCAAACCTTAGGGGCAAGCGTGCGATATTTTAACTATATTTTAGTCTGTTTGCATGCATAAATGACAGAAATAGACACTTTGCAGCTATAAATAACAGCAACGCAGCTATAAATAACAGCAACGCAGCTTTTCGAGAGTTTGCGAGTAAGTCAGAAGTACAACCTATCCACACCCACGGAAAATCCACAAGGGCTCCTAGGATGTATTATATTTAAGCAACCTTGCTTAGAAGATGCAAAACAGAGTTGAAAAACATCGCAGCTTGCTCATCTGGACACGATATGCCAGCGTTTCGGGTCACGCAGTAGCTAAAACCTCTCCAAAAATGACATCCTTTTGAACACGGAACAAGTTTTGCCTGCAAATATTCTGCTCTAAAAAGCTAAGCTAAGTAAAAAATATGACAGCTGTGACCTACATGAAGATGAAAATGCGGTCGTGCGAAGAACACAGTTTGTTCATAAATAGGTGCAAGGGAAGACGAATATTACGAGTTTTGCGGGTGCCTCGGTCTCAGTCGATGGGAGGCACGCATAAGGGACTCATTATGCAAATTTTCTCCGCTAGATAATGGACCCGCGCTTCAACTTACGCAAAGTATGGCGCTCTTTGGGTGTAATGAGCGTCCGACGCAGCGCACGACTTGTTAAATGCACGAGAGAGTGACTCTGTCGCTCCTGCAGGTAGCCCGCGTCTTGCCAGTGCATTTGTCTTCCTTGTAAATTACTCTGCGAGCTGTATGGAGGGCAGCCAGGTACGTACGGAACTTTTCAGTTCAACTTTGTCTTATACAGCTCTTGAAATTTTATTGTGGAAGTACATTTGACTCTGTAGTAAATTACGGAGGGCAGCCAGGTAACTTTTCAGTTTAACTTTGTTTTATACAGCTCTGGAAACGTTATTGTGGAAGTACATTTGACTTCGTAGTAAATTACTCTGCGCGGTGTATGGAAGTCAGCCATGTACGTAGGTAAATTTTCAGTTAACTTTGTGTATACAACTCGTGAAACTTTACTGTTGAGGTTCAATGATCTTGTGTTGTAGAAGTTTGTGCTCACGCGAAAGAGGTGCTTTTAAAATAAAGGGATATGATTTCGTGACAGGCAGTTTACCGTGTCATGGAATCCTTTGGAATGCAATCAATAATTTTGCCCCATAAGATGTGTTGCAATTGTCAATTAAGCAGGTATTTGTTGCCGAAGAGCCAAATGCGTTTCATTCAGATAAAAATTTATTCAACAAAAATGAAAGGATTAAAATGTGGAAATCATTCTTGCTCTTCG
Organism: Morinoia aosen; assembly: GCA_030386875.1. NCBI lineage: Eukaryota > Metazoa > Arthropoda > Malacostraca > Amphipoda > Talitridae > Morinoia > Morinoia aosen. The sequence continues at coordinate 72,562,619 of CM059562.1, forward strand.
GCTACATTACAAAAATGATTATTTGTACCGTATGAACCATAACGAAGTGAACCCAACTTTGAAGGTTTGTAACTTTACACTAAATGAAGAAAATTAAATTTTTTTTTATATAAGGTGGAGAAAAATATTTTCCCTAAAAATGTTAAGTAATGAAATAAATAGTAGTTGCAAAAATGTGAGTTGCACATGATATTTTAATGAGATAATAAATTGCACAAAAGTTAAAGGGTCATTGTGATATTATTATTCTAAGAGAGCGAGTTAAAACGATCCACTTAATAATGCATAACGGAAATAGATTGTTCCACCAAACCTCAGTTAGAATTTGTGTCGAACTTCCTGTAAACTCTTTGTTCCCGCGTAGACGGTGTTGATGAAAATGCGTTGCTTCTTTGTTAGTTGCATATCGGTGGGTTAAGTCACTTGAAAATTTTCATTTAAAGATAAATTTTCAGATGACTTGGACCTCATTTATACTCAGACCTAAAGCTTTGTAGTCAGGATACACATCTCTGTGTGTAATGCAACAAATGAAACTGAAATATCTTAATCTTAGATATTAGCATTTAAAGTTGGGTTTCCATTTTTATCGTCCATACGGTATACTTATTATCTATTGTGAAATGAAATTCGTATTCAGCTGGAAAATATTATTTTCTGTCGAGCTTTCGAAATTTTAAACAAATTTCATTTTCAGGACAAGAGACTGAAGTTTTTGGAAGCAAAGTTATGGCCAGGGCAGGTATCCTGGATACAAGGGAAGGATATTACATATAAGATAAACGAAAGCGGACATCGGTGGAACATGCAGTAGTCACAGTAATTATTTCAGTAGTGGTTTATAAACATCCGGAATTGAGAGATATCTATTGTAGGAGTTTGAATTAGTTGTGGAATAGAATGCTTCTAAGTATCTTCTTTCTTTCTTGTTGGAATTTTGAGATATATTTTAATAATTTTGAAAATCTATTTTGTGACCCGTGTCCCGAACATGTTAGTAAACTAAAGAATTAATTTGCTATTTTTCCACATTTTGGCAATGTTCATTGACACGAATTTTTAAATTCCTGCAAGTTTCCACGATATACACTTATTAACAATTTTTTTTGTAACTGTGCTTTTCATATTTTGTAACTGTGCTCGGCATCGTAAGGACTAGTGACCGCGAGAGAATAACTGAAGTTTAATCTTCGATGTAAGAAAAACAATGTTTTACCAAAGTCTCTCAGATTTAATCCCCCGATTAAAACTCAAGAAGCTTATTGCATTGCACAAGAATCAGGAAGAAAATACTTGAAATGTTTTATCAAAGATGACCATTACCGAATCAAAAAATATTAATCTATAGTGAACGAATTGAAAAATATTTTATCGCTCCAATTGCCACAGGTTCTGTGGTAGCAACTGAGTGAAACTGTTACCTAAAAAATTAACCGAAAGCAAGACGAAACTAAACAGAAACTTATCATCAAATATAATTAATTATCAAGCAGCCGGAATACTGAACGGTATAATTCTCAATGGGTAGAGAACTTGTCCTCTCGAAATCTAAACAACGATGAATTGATATTACTCTCAAAAGGATTAAACTTTGGATTAAACCATACGAAGTAAGACAAATTAAAACTTCTGGCAACTACGGAATCTGTAATCGATGACCTCAAAAATATCACTTTTGAACATAAATAAGACATCCGCAACTAAGTCGTATCTGCAATAAAAAGTGCTTAAGAAGTGGAAAATCTATCAGCGGGAGAAAAACAAGCAATAAAAAATCTATAAACTGATTCATCCATAGTTATTGTGTCAGCTGACAAAGGTCGAACAACAGTGGTTTTAGATAAAGAAGACTATTAATAAAAAATCTAAAATCATCTCTCCGACAATCTAACGTACGTGGAAATTTAGACCAACCCAATTCAACAACTAAAAAACCAAGTAAATTAAAAACTAAAACTCCTCAAAGATAGGAAAAAAATTACTCCCGAACTATACCGGAAACTTTACTGCAGCTCAGCAACAATCCCTCGATTTTATGGCCTGATCAAGCTGCATAAGGAGGGATATCCCATTAGACCCATTGTATCTTTTTGTGCATCACCCACACATGAGCTATCTAAATTTTTATCTTCAATTATAAACCCATTAACAAACAGAGCTGAGCAAAAGTTAAAAAATTCCTTACAAATGAAGGAAGCAGCCTAAGACCTCATCGTCCCTGAACATTGCATGATGGTTTCTTTCGACGTGAAAGCTCTCTTCACCTCCATCCCTCAAGAATTGGCCCTAACAAGCGTGGAACGACTTCTCAACGAAACTGATGAGTGGAAAAACAACACTTAATTGTCCAAAGAGGATATATTAAGTTTAGTTCAACTATGTTTATCGTCGACAGTCTTCTAGCAAAATAAGAAAATTTATAAACAAATTAAAGGCACACCAATGGGAAGTAGCGTGTCCGTAGCAATTGCCGAGGCTACAATGTAAAACATTGAAAATGAGATCTTTGAGCACTCCAGTAGCTAAATTATGTTTTGGAAAAGATACGTTGACGATGTGTTTGCAATAGTTCCCAAAAACACCGTCGATGATTTAAACAACTAGCTAAACTAAATTAACGCTAACATTTAATTCACGATCGAAAAGGAACAAAATAATTCTATCGCTTTTTTGGACTTAAAAATTACAAGAATGGAAGACAACTCCCTCAGTTTTGGAATTTAGAGAAAACCAACCCATACCGGACGATACCTCGATTTCTCTTCAAACCATCCTAATAAATATAAACGTAGCGTTGTTGATTCCATAGTTAGTAGAGCCTTGCAATTGTGTAGTAATGATTAAGTCGAAAATGAACAAAAATTTATTAAAGAGTAGCTACAAAAAACGGATACCAAGAAAAAATGATCAAATAATCAATCAGAGAACTAAAAAATCCGCGATAAAATATTAGCCAAAATTAGAACCCAAAAATTAGCTATTTTAGTGCCCCTTATGTAAAAGGCACATCTGAACGTGTCAACAGGATACTCCGGCCATTCAATGTGCAAATAGCAAAGAAGTCAATTAACCTGATAGGAAGAAATTTATCAAAAATTAAAGACAAACAAGCACCTGAAGACCGTTGCGATGTAGTGTACAAATTAGATTGTAAAAATTGTTAATAAGTGTATATCGGTGAAACTTGCAGGAATTTAAAAATCCGTGTCAATGAACATTGCCAAAATGTGGAAAAATAGCAAATTAATTCTTTAGTTTACTAACATGTTCGGGATACGGGTCACTAAATAGATTTTCAAAATTATTAAATTATATCTCAAAATTCCAACAAGAAAGAAAGAAGATACTTAGAAGCATTCTATTCCACAACTAATTCAAACTCCTACAATAGATATCTCTAAATTCCGGATGTTTATAAACCACTACTGAAATAATTACTGTGACTACTGCATGTTCCACCGATGTCCGCTTTCGTTTATCTTATATGTAATATCCTTCCCTTGTATCCAGGATACCTGCCCTGGCCATAACTTTGCTTCCAAAAACTTCAGTCTCTTGTCCTGAAAACGAAATTTGTTTAAAATTTCGAAAGCTCGACAGAAAATAATATTTTCCAGCTGAATACGAATTTCATTTCACAACAATGGAACCTGGATGTCCGCTATTTCAACTAATAACTTATTATCTATGCAATAGCTCAACCATTTGAGCTTTTTTTGAGATTTTTATGACTTTTGACGTCGAGACTTGGCGGTCTAATATATCACATGGGCTTTTTTCACTTTTTGGTTTTCTACTGCTGAACTAATTCAAAAAACTATTTTCCCTCAGATCAGATCAGCACTAAGACTTTACACAAGCTGGAAATGATTTATTGGTTGGAATGGCAAGTTGGAAAAAATTTCTTACATGATTTTAACATAAAAAGCGCTGAATTATTAAATTCTCTTGGACATCCATGTAGAAATATACAAGGAATTTGGTGTTGATCCCGGTTAGCTCGAAAACAAAATGAGACTAGGAAGTTGATGCTAAATATAAAATCTTTGCAGCAGGAAGTTCATTTTATACATAATTAGTCCACCCCTTTTAATTGAAATGAGAAAGAAGGCAAAACGAAAGAAAGGCCGTAAAATAGAAAAATTCAATCTCTCGAAAGTTGATGAGGCCGAGTGCACACGGCCCGTATCACAGATACGCTCATCACGCACTTTCGGATGGCTTCGGACAGACAGAGAGACGGACGGACACGGCTCATATTATAGTATAGATTTGGCGCTATTTTCGTCGCGTTCTGTGTTCGGAGGCTGTCAGATTTGACTTTGAATGCACTCGAAATAAACTGCTGAGGATTGCTTTCAATTGCCGTTCCAGCCACAAAATTGCTTGCATTTCCATTTTTAAAGCACAGTTTGCATAATCACCCCTCGTTACTGCAGGCATTGAAAACTTATTTCTGGTTCGACAGGCAGTTGAACTCTCATTCCGTATTTTTTGCCGTGTTTGGAACGCTATTCCACCGTTGCTCGCTAACTTTGTTGCTTCTCAAATAATGTCAAGAATTATTCTGAATTCTTTTCCAGCCTCTGGAATAAAAATCAAACATGGCTCGCAATTATTATTTTTTTGGGGTCGAGAATAACATTAACATTATTTTGCTATAAATCAAAATATTTTGCTTCCTAAATAACATTCAGCTGTTGTTCAGAATTCCTGGCAACTTTCTGGCGACTTGAATAATTTTAAAGCAAAATTTTTTTAGCTGCTGCAATAACACTCAGCCGTGGTTTTAGATTTTCTGCTTTTTGATAATTTTTTGAGGGAAAAATTTCTCTGACATATGCCCCAAGGATATTTCTTGAGTGCCTTCCCCTTTCGGGTGTTATTGTCGGTCGGGGCTAACCTGGAGACTCTCGTATATCCTTTGCTCGCTTCACTCGAAAGCTGATGTGGTTTGAGGCATTATTTAAATTGCTCGAACTTCTCACGAAAAGGACAGCACTGAATAATTTTCAATATAGCTCTCAAATCAATACTGTTGTTATGTAAAATAGTATTACAAAAGTGACTGAAACTGGGTGCGTCGAGCATCATTCACATTGGGTTTACTGTCTGTTGAAGTTGACATGTTTTAATTTTTCAAAAATGAGTGCTAACCCAAATGAATTCATCTTAGTACTACCCATGGTTCAAATTTTATTTTTGCACCCTCGAATTGATAAAAATCGTATCAAGGCTACGCCTACCAAGCACTTACAGGTGTTAGCTGTACCACTAAAAATAGGTTTGATGAATACAAACAGAAAATTTATTCATATAAATGTACGACATATATGACTATACGGTAAATGGAACCCAAAATGAAAATTATATGATTCAAAAACATTTTGCTGCAATTTCATTCTGTTTCGACTATTTTCTCCGTCAAGCGCATTTCCACAAATCTTATACGTTTTCATAAAATATCTTCAAAAACATATACTCTGTAATTACCCCACTGAGGACTGTCAGAAACGAACATAAGACCGTTTTAATAAAATATCTTCAAAAATATTTACCTTGTAATTACCCGGCTGAAGACTGTCAGAAAGTCAAACAATAAAATGTACGCTCCTCAATTTAACTTAAGTTTAAGTTTAGAAAAATTACCAATATCCTCTGTTCAGCGAACCTTGGCATGTAACTGTGAGACAGTGTCCGACATAAAGGGCCTGCTAATTAGGCCAATTCCCTCCATCTTGATAATCTCACACAACTGATCCTTAGAAACTGGGGATCATAAAATAAAAAAATTGAGAGGCCTCCAAGGTCTCCAGATCTAACACCGTGTGATTATTTTCTATAGAAATACGTATAAACAGAAGTGTATTCTAGTCTCCTCAAAACACTGTAGAATTGAAAGATAGAATAACGAGCGAATTCAATTTACTATAAAAAAATAGTCGGCAGATGATCAAACGAGTTTTTTCAAAATCAAGAGCGCAAAAGCACGTGTACAGAAAGAGGCCGACATGTGGAAGGAATTGAAGTTTAAGCCTTGTTCAGAATATTTGCAATAAAATGATTTACTACGTAGTAGTGATAAGAACTCAATACTTAAATGTAGTTAAACTGTGGCGAGTACATTTTATTGTTTGATTTTCCTGCGCAAACTTGTTTCTGACAGCTCTAGTAGTGTGTTAAAAGGGTAAATATTTTGGAAGAAATATCATCAAAACGTGATGCATTTGTTGAAAAGCGCGCAACAGAGAAAGTAGTTGAAGCAGAATAAAAATATTACTATTAGTGTTTGAATTATGATGTATCTTTTTTCTATTTTTGGTTCCGTTTTCTGTGCGACACCCTGTGCAGTGTAGGACAGACATCCTACTTCTGAATGCTCTTTTTACAGCCGTTTTTTTTAATCGCTCTTGATGAGTCTTGCGTCGTCCACGCATTTTTAGTGCTCGTGAATGCCCCTTTAAACTAGAACACGGGGTTGGAAAACGAAGGAGGCGTTGGCAGGCTACAACCGCTCGCTTGTACCACAAATTTTGGGGCACAGTATGTCTATCTCCTTCCTCACGTTTTATTATGTTTCTGAATTTATGTAACTGAAACCCTTTGTTTTAGTTAATTTTTTTTGCTGCATCTGGTCTTGCATATTTTCTCATCTAATTACTTCGAGTAAAAAATTTTGAAATTTTCAAAACGACTCGTCTAATCGAATGAATCTTAGGCATCAATTGGACTGACTTTTAGGGTTAGGGTTCGATAATCTGTTTTCTTTTGCATTCGCTCCGCATATATTTTGGATTAGCTGTGTTTGAAGTGCTGATGTCAGAACGGTGTTGTCGAGGTGCTCCTGAACCACGTCTTGTCTCGTTGGTGACTGCAGGTATCTCAATAACAGTTTCTAAAACCTCCTCGGCTCGCGTACGGCAGGTACTGTATTGCAAGGAGAGCTCCTTTTGGATGTCTAACTCCGCCACTCACCGGTATTTTGATTAAGTGCCCTGCCCACCTGTATGCTGCCCCATTCTATCTTAGACCTGCTAACTTGCCTGCAGCTCAGCATGCTGGACACTGCAGGACACTGCTGAACGCTGCAGCACAGCATGCTGGACACTGTTCCTGGACATTGCTGGACAGAGCAGCACAGCATGCTGGACACTGTCCCTGGACATTGCTGGACAGAGCAGCACAGCATGCTGGGCACTGCCCCTGGACACTGCTAGACAGAGCAGCACAGCGTGCTGGACACTGTCCCTGGACACTGCTGGACAGAGCAGCACAGCATGGTGGACACTGCCCCTCTAAGGGTTCCAGACCCTCAGGCGCTCGCCACCGTTTCGTTGATTACCTCCCTCGCTGCAGCCCGCACCGCAACTTGCTATCTCGACCCTCGCCATTCCCCCGTTCTCTTTGAGCAGTTCAATGCGTCCCTCCTTCCTAATGTAAAGAGAGTCGGGTGTCGAAGAGGGGATTTAAATCCTCAATAGAGAGAGAGAAAGAGATTTGAAAATTTAGACATTGATATGAGACCCAGAAACCATATGTTATCAATCAACCCTTTTTGAACTGTTCAATACATTTGTAAATGCATTCGGCGTGAGAAAAGTAAAGGTTTATTCTCGGAAAATGAGGCCTGTATTACGAAGCCATATCGTTTACTCTTAGTATTTGAATGCAATTCCGTGTTGGTGTTGGTTTAAAAGTAAGTAATAACAATTATCAATTTAATACATTTTTCATTTTTTTTTAAACCCATTTGTCATGGTTGTACAAGAGTAATAAATTTTCATTATAATTCCTTCAAGCGTATCAGTGAGATATTGTTAGCGGAATGTTAAGTTGTATTCTTTCTGAAGTAATTCTGCGCTCTTTCTAGAATTATTGATAATTATATAGATTGATAGATATATATTGCTGATAATATATGGCAATTTTTTGTTGTTACTCAAGTGATAGTCAAACATATCTTGCTATTCTTTGTATGTACAGTAGTCACTGGTCATTTCTCGCCATTTTTTATGATGGAGTAGTTATTCTCGCGACTTGACCAAATTGAAGTTGCATTTGAATTTTCCTCGCAGTGCAATTCTGGTTTATTTCTGAAGCAAATTCTGACCCTTTTGAATATCTGGAGATGTTTCTGGAGTCTTTGAGTGGTCACTTCTTGCACTTGAACTTCAGTTTAGAATAATAATTGGCTGTTTCTCTTGTTTTTTATTTATTTTTGGAGACATGTTTGACTTCTATGGTTATTTGTTAATTTTTTCAGAGTGACGACTGATAATTTCTCGTAATTTTTCCTTATTACTAAGCCACATTCAACAATTTATTGTAGTTCAAAGTATCTACCGAGTTATCATGAAATCAGAAGATTTTGTTTCTCATTCTTCGCTTATATCGAGGGAAATTTCACAGTATTTTATTATGGTTTTATGATTGAAAGAACTTCTCTTCAGTAAAGTAGTCAGTGCAAGTTCTTGTTATCTGAAAGTACATGAATCCTTATTTCAACGCAAGTTGCGTGGATCAGACATGTGATCTGGTTATATCGCTCATTTATGCATACACTCCGAATGAAAATTGAGTTTCGTGTTTATATGAAGGCTGATCAGTTATAGCCTGGTCTGAAAATCGCATAATTGCCTCAAGCTTGGAAAAATTCAGCCATATTCTATTTTAAAAAGTCGAATGCTTGTGTGGTTACGATTTCTCCTTTATTTCTCTATTTTCATGGCTTGCATCATCATCACAATCGTTGTTGTTGGAATAGTTTTTCAATTCCTCAATCTGATGAGAGTAGTGAGAGAAGAGCCTGGTCAATAAGTGGGAAAATTCTTGCTGTCACCTCTGCTACTCGTGTTCCTTGTTTTTATTATCACCAGAGGAGCTGAACATACGCTGGGGAAAATACCGCGGGTGACGGACTGGGATCGAACCAGCGTTTTTCTCGTCCAAAGCATGAGGCTTCACCCTTGTACCAAGAATACAGAACAAAGTTGATTCGGAATTGCACATTTCGTTGACTGCGTTTGATACTACAACGAAGTAATATTTTATTAGTGTATTCAATACCGCCTTGCATCATGTACTTGGGTTTCATTGAATTTGGGCACTTCTTCGTAACATATGCTTTGTGTTTTGCACTCTTCATACCGGCAACACGTGAGATAATCAATATTATCGCGAGCGTAATTTGCACTTAGTCTTAGTGCTGAAGAGCGAAGTTCGTATCTGTGTTACGAAGAAAATGTAAGTACTTAGCAGTTTAATGAGAGCTGATAAGGCAAAGCATCGCTGGTATCAGCCACCACTGCTGTGATCGCTGTAGTAAGTGCAGCATTTTGAAGGTTTTGCTTCACTAAGTGTTCTAAATAAAGAATAACCTTTATGAAGAAAATTAAATAGTGGATTTCTCATTTATTAATAATGTGCATTTGGAGGACGACTTTACGTTAATATATTTGTATGTATATACCACTCCGGCAGTCTATTTTTTATTCGATGTATCAAGCTTTACGAATAGCCATAAGGTACATGAAAATGAGAAACCGGACGCATATACATAAATACTCACCCTCCAAGTTCCATTCCCTGTATCTATGCTAAAAAATGCTTTCTGAATTTTTAAAATTCATCAGTGAAAAACAAAAACAATTTTCGACTCAATGTAAGAAGCTTCATTCTAAATGGAATTCAAGGCCCAACCATCCAAAGATCTTGATAATTAATTTTAACATTCTGTAAACATAGATGAAATAATTTTTTGGAGCCAACAAATATAGCATCCCTTATTTATCATTGTATATCGCCAATTCCAGCTCATGACTGCCATTGTTCGCAGGTCAATATTTATTCAACCGCTACAGTTCATTTTCGGTTAAAGAATTGACGGGCAATTTTTCTCTTTATTGATTTAGTCCCTCATTAAATCTTGACATTGATAAATCTTTGCGATTGAACTGAGCCTTATTATTTTATCGAAAAAACTACATGCATGAAGCTTCTATGACCGTCTACAAATGCCCCACCGCATCCGGAAAATGTATTTATTATCGCTCAAAAGCTCGAACACAAACGAATAAATTGCGACAGATTGACGCGAAAATCATTTGCAAGAAACAGAAAGTGTAAAAATTACACTGAGATCAACTTTAGCAAAAATTTGAAACTTAGACTCCAAATTTTCGATCTCGTCATCAGACATACACTCCTCGGTTGCTGCCGTCCGAATGAAGACTAAAACTGAAGAATTTATACATGCAAAGGGGCACAAGATACATACCCACGGGTTCAGAGTCAGTGCGTTACGTGAAATTCGACTTTCAGGAACATATTTTAGTTCTGTGAAAGAGTTATAATAGGTGGTCGAAATAAACAAAAGCAGTTTCTAAACAACGCAGATGTCTTCGAACGATGGACTGAACTACATCGACCGTTAGCGTATCAGGGCAACGACCCCGCGTCGCGCAACAACTTTTCAATATACCTATATGATTGACAATAAAAATGCGAAGTTACCGTTTTTCCTATCTCCAAACAGAAGTCTTCAGATAGTATAATTTTGTTTCAATAGTAAAACACTAGGGTTATTTTGAAATAAGTTTTCCTTCACAAAACAACGGCTTTAATTCTGAAGTTTATCATGGGTTAAAGGACAAAAAATGATTCACATGACAAAGCAGTTTTTGCTTCAAGTTATGAGGCTGAAAAAACTAATCTGTATGCGATAGTAGTAAACGCATGATAATTATTTCTTTAGAAGGAACTTTTAAAAAACTTTTTCCTAATAATTACTTCTTGGCATGAAAGCTTGACATGAATCTTTGCTTCAAGTGATACTACATTTTTAGTACAAGACTTTGTCTACAACTAAATTGTTTACATGTATGAAATAAAGGAACTCAGTAAGTTCTATTTGTTAATACAAATTAAATTTCGTTATAGTACCAGCAATATTGATGTAATTTTTCCATTACATTCGCCAAGGATTTGCGTTGACGATAAAATTTCTTTGTTTGAGTTCCCACTTTTTCAAAAGGCCTACAAAAATGAAGAGTGAGTGGAAAAACAAACGCTCACAAAAAGTGAAAATCACGCCAGCAAAATAGCGACCCCTGAAAAAACAGAGCGTCTTTCAGATAGAAGTACGAGTATGAACAAAAGAGCGTGTGCAGTACAAAATTCTCCACAAAAGTTGACACGTCTTCAAAAATGGAAGTCTACAATTTGTTTCAGTGTTATGAGACAATTGAGACATCGATATTTAGAAGGCGGAAGAGACAGGCTCTTTTATACCATTTTGAAGGTTTTCATTAGAGTAATAATAGAAGTTCTTCATGAAGGACACCCCACGATACATTTTACGAGTAGGACTTCTGTAAGAGAAATAGAAATCGGTGCTGCACCGTCAATACCAAGATTGGCGTTAGGTTAACTTTCATTGTCCACAGAACTCTTAGAAACACCGTCCTATTGATCACTCTCGTAAGAAACCGTGCTCTCAATATTACACCGAGAAACAATGAATTGCAATATCGTGAAAGACCTTTGTACTAAAAGCAGTAATATCCGTCCGTCATCCATCCAAGCAAAATTTTTAGCGTGGTGCCATTGTCAACCTTTGCAAAAATCAACAAAGCACTAGTGCAATATCGATAGACAGTGGCTTTATTGTTATAAAGGCCGCATGTCTACCTTTTCAAACTTTTCTTGCTCCGTAGCTTCAAACGCCCCTGCAGTAATTTCGTCATTGGACTCCACTGAGCCTCACCGAAGTGCAGTTGAAGATATTATTTCCTAAAAGTAATTTACACTATTGATTAATAAAGGTTTCAGAAAGCACATATTGACTGCAACACAGCGCTTGTTGATATTGGTGCGCTGAACTGTGACAACCTGAGCTATGGTAGCGGTGAGCAGCTTTGAGTCGACCCTAAACCATGTTTCCTTTTTTTTCTGTTTATTATTTCTGATTTTTCTATTCTGTTATAAAAATGTAAAATATCCACGAATGAAAATCGCATCGATGTAATGAATGACATGCCATTTTCTATTTGTATAGGGTCATGCAATAGATAGAAATTTAATGTACTTACTTTCAATTTGTTCTGAATGCTGTTAGCCTAATAAACGCATTTTCTACGAATGTGCAATTTTTAAGATGGGAGTTGCCATACGAATCCAATGTTCTACTTATGCAATATGTGAAAGAAGATTTGTTGCGCATTTTTAATACGATTGAAATGTGTATAAATAAAACCTTCCAATTTTCAAAAATAATTCTTTTCTCATACAATTTTTAAATAAAGATTGCAAACATATAGCTCTTAATTAAAATTTAAAACAATTGAAAAGGGTGTGAATGAAATATTCGAAAATTCACAAATAACTCTTTGCTCGTGCATGCAATAATGTTATAATTAATTGGAGGATTTTTCTATATTCTGACTTTCTACTCATTCTGCATTTGCTTAGAAGTCCTTCGGTTCCAAGGTTCACATTAGTGAAAACTGGTCAGTCATGTTGGTCCAAAAGTGGCAAGCTAACTCCATTGTTGAGCAGTAATAAAGTAACCAATTTTATTTAAAATCGATTTGGAGTGCCACAACGGCGTAGATATATTGGTAATATTTATTTAAGTCAAAAATTAACGATGAATCAGAAACAATTGAGGTGAAATTGAGTGAAAAATTTAAGGTAATGATGTGAAAAGGTTTGATTTTGAATGACAAAGTACAAAATAGAGGAAGAAATTTCACAACATTGATTCTGTGTTCTGTGACGGTACTGCGAACAATAAACTAAAAATTAAAGATGTTTTTTTCCCACGGTTACGTCGAAAAATGTTTCTGTTATTGAAATAAATAAATTATTAAATAAATAATAAAATAAAGAAAAAATAATTTTTACCAAGAATAAAATTTAAAAAGTTACTAAATGAATATAAAAGTTTCTAACACGTTGCTAATCACGTGGAACTTGATGGGAAGAGCATTTTGTATGCTAAATTTATTTTAAAGAAATCAGTAGAGCCTGCTCGAAGTATGTCTCACCTTGCAATCTCTGCGAGCCATGCGACCGGTATGTTAGCAAACAGTTTCCAATGCGGCCAATACGATTTGGGAATCACAGGAAAACGTCAGCAATGACACAGGTAAGACCAGCAGTCGAAGTCTCAATGTCGTGCACAAGGTCCAGAGGTCGGTCGCATGGGCTTGGGTCCGATATCTCGTATCAGGTTATAGGCATCTATCTGATCCTTCTTCCTGCCTAGCAGAAAAAAAGTGACCAAAATTGCAGGGGCCACAAATAGAAACGTTTGCTATCGTCCCCGAGATGTTATCGGCACCAAAAGTAATATCCCGATACCGAAAATATGTCTAGATTTGGGAGATAATTTATTAATTGGCGATCGCTAGTGAAATATAAAATAGTAATTCTCCGTGGGCAGATCGTGCTGCATTTCCGACGAAGTTGGAAAAGTTTGGCGGTGGTGCACTTATCTGATAATATGCTGGTACAGCAAGAAAATTATAAACTTGAGAATAAAAACAGCTAATTTGAAAATACGAATTTATGCGTTTGTAGACGCGACTGATTGTGAAGATTTAGGAAAATTTGAAAACAGTAAATTTATTACAAAAACTGTTTCTGGCATCAAAGGCATAATTTAACCGAATCAGTGAAACTTGACGCAGTGATTAGTGTCATTGACCACTGATCATCACCTGTGTAAATATTTTTTACGTTATTGCAGTTGCCTTTAATCTAAAAAAATGTATTGACACATTTTCATTAATATCGGAACCACCACTTAAACTCAAATAGCTAAAGCTGAGTTTTCACTGTTAGTTGAATTTTTTCCACACTTGATTTGGTGCCCAACATTTAAATTTCAACACTCCTGATTTCGTGTTCAACTTTCTATTTTCAACACTCGTGATTTTGCGTCAAACAGTCAGGTTTCAACACTCATGATTTTGTGTCAAACAGTCAGCTTTCAACGCTAATGGTTTCATACCAAACAGTCAGTTTTCAACTCTCATGGTTTCGAGCCAATACTAAATTTTTAACGCTCGTAACTGCGTCCTTAACATTTGAATAGAGAAAGCTGATCGGTAGACTCAATTCTTATAAAAATGCTCCGCAACTCTCCAACACGGACAACACCAATTTATGCTAACCTTCAAGAACTTTAAACTACTATTTTCCAAGTTTGACTCGAAGAAGACGACATATCCCGAAGCTCTTTTGTTGTCTCCGAAGAGTGAAGCTCATCAAGAACTGTGGCCTAGGCACTCGAGCAAAGACAATAGAATTAACGAGGCGACTAACTAAGTGTGAACTCGTGCAGCTGCTGCTAAGTTTCTGCTCCTTGAGGCGCACTGTTCAGGAAAATGTGTTATGCAGTATTTATTTTTGAAAGAACAAAATGAAGTTATCAAGTCGAACGTTAGCGAGCACATCACTTTATCCAAGGCGATTTTTATCTTCTTTGCTTAAGAGCGTTCATCTATTTTGCGACTGGCTCTCCGAGTTTCTTTCTCGCAGCTGTGTTTATTTGAATAATTGTTGTATCGCATGCAGAGCAAGAACACAAAAAATACACGAAAATATGTCTAGCAGGCGGCACGCTGACCTGCATATGACCTTTACGAAACTCCACTTTCACTCGAGAATAATTTTTTGATCTGAAATCAGAGGTTAGCCATAGAGAGGCCTACGCTAATTCATAACCTGAGTTGATCTGTCAGAGGTCTGCCAGATGCTGCCTCCGTCCGTGTTAAGCCTTCAGCCTTATGGAAATTTAAGGCTAAAAATTTCAGGATAAATAAACTAAAAGAACTTATAAAGACAAATCCCAGGATTTGCCTCCCCAGTTCATTAGGGTATTCATCAGTGCCATATCTCTGTATCACTGAATTTCAAAACCATTGTCTCAAATATTTAACATTCATCTTCCAGCATGACTGCCCTTAGTTTCCTACTGAAGCCGTTATGTGTTCAATTTGAAGCTGCAAATTAATTGAAGTAAAAAGGAATATAATGCTTTTAAGGCATGCAAATACCTCTGGTACACAACCATTTTTCATAGCGCGTCACGTTTCAGGCGTTGTCATCAGACTAGGAACAGGAACGAAGGACCTGAAACTGTTGCAAGACTTCACGCTCTCGAGTGGGAGCTCTTGATTAAATTTCTATTACGAGCTCTGCCATTGAGCAACTCGAGACGTCGTCTCGAACGTTCTATACGATGCACGAGACGTTCTCGCGAGATTTCAGGGCAGCTCCCTCGGACCGATCTACTTCAGTTTGGTTTCGCCTCAGGACTCCGATTAATTGGTTTCGATTGCGCTGTTTGGACATTTTTGCCCTACGTAGCCTTTTGTTTTCAAGAATTTCTTTGTTGTGAATCTTTATTTAAAGAAGAATGGACGCGAGTGGTTTGTTTTGCTTGTTGTTTGTAGCGAGAAGAATACGAACGTTTTACTGCACTGCGAAACATGATTCTTTATCAAAAATGTTTCTGTTTCTCAGTAACGTGAAAAAACCCTTTTCTGCTTCGGAATTTGGGAGGATCATTGCACGGTGAAACTCTGCGGCATTACACACGCACTTTAATAAGGAATAGAGTTCTTTTCACTTACAGGAAAACTGTAACATGTATTGAAGCGAAGACCATTCTACCCTTACATTGGAAGATTCATTGAGTATCAGTTCCTCATTCCTAGAAGGTTTTGTAGCGTTATACTTCCTCCACGGCTCGATCATGAAACAGAAAATCCTGATTTTTAACTTTTCTTTCGAAGAGTCATGCAAATTTCCTCCGGTCGGCGGATCATTCATGTTTTGAAGCCAGAGCTCGGGAGTGACTTTGCGAGTGCGGCATTACGAATTCCGTTCTTCTTTTGCGAGAAACTGGGCTGGCACAGACCTAATATCGCATCCCTGGTTTGCTTTGGAGTCGAAAACTTGCTTTGGCAGGCAAGCCTATATTTAGCTTTGCTTCTGAGTGAGCGTAACCCAATGATTTTTTCATGACGTTTACCTTGGGTCTGATGAGTGTTGGGCTCGTGTTTGAATAAGGTCTTGCGTATTTCTTCGTCTGGGGATTTTGATTCCAGTTCTTATGATGATTGGAGGTGAAGGGTTACGTATTGAAACTACTGATTTGGCCGCCGTTTTGCAAACTTTTCGTAGAGTGTTGAAATTTTATCGAGGGACAATGAGGGATTGAATCAGAGGTCTATTCTATTCGCTTACTTTACTGATACTTCCCAGGGCACAGAACCGAATTCGCGAAGTTGAGTTTTAAAATTTAATCTTTGACTGAATTTTCCTTTGAAGTCAGCTCCTAGTTTGTTTCCAAGTGTGGGTAGGTGGAGGGGGGAATAATTTTACCTCAAATAATTTCAAACTACAGGCTATAAAGAGTGTTTAATCTCTTTAGTGTCAGAGCATGAGACACGTTTCGTATTAAACTGATGCTTTCAATGTTCCGGGTGCAGTAGTTTACTTTTAGCGAAAAGTTTGAGGCCACTTTGACCCGAAAATTGAGGCCCCAAATGAGTTTGAAGTTCAGACGAGAGAGGCAGCAGAAAAGGTGCCTCGTAAAATTTGCCAGGCCTTCTGGCCACCGGAGACGCGAAACAAAACTCTCTGGCTTTTTCTCGTAATTTTTCAAAGTAATAAGCAGTTGCCTGGTTAAAATGTGGCAGAGATGTTTCATAGAATCGGTGAATAGTTAAGAAAAGTAAAAGCAGTTAATGCTTCTGAATAAGCTGATGTTATAAAAGCGTGAGGTGAACATGACTAAGTGAAACATGAAGCTCTTCTAAAGGGAATTCAGTCACCATTCTAAAGTTGAACAAAGCGAGACAATTTATCTTGAATTTGGGTCACCTAAGGAGCTGAGAAAATGTTATCAAGTTCAATGCCTTCTTCAGCAAAGCAGGGATTCCTGCTGGCATCAAAAGGTAGGAGTTTCCTTCGTCAGGTAAACTGAAGAATAGCGATGGTAATTAGCGATGCTAATTTGGTTGGTGAAAGAACAATGACACATACATCATTTAATTTTCCAAGCTTGTGAAAAAACTGCTAAAGAGCATCGATTCTGGACATTTACACGCGAACATTCTGGAATAATTTTAGGGAAAAAACATTTTCTATGCACATGGTGACTTGATGCGGAAATTAATCAAAAACTTGTTTTTCGGTGTGCAGATGTTGCGTAATGATGGTAGACAACTGTGAATTTAGTTGAAGGACCGTGTAGTTTATTCTATTTTTTGTTTTAGCGCGTCATAACGGAGACTGCAACACGAGGTTAGAGCGAGTAGGAAGATATTATTTTTATATGATAAATTAACAAGTGAAAATATTAAAGGTGTTTTCTAGTAATGAGATGATGCAAGTCCACACCTACATCGACTTCTACTTGCTGCTGGAGGTGCTCCTGCTCATCCACTGTGAGTATATCTAGTTCTCATCCAACATCAATTTGATATTACAATTCTCAGATAAACAGTCGAAGAATTATGAAACATTGACATTCATTGAAAAACATTCTGGTTACAATTTAGTTACTTTGAAAACATCGCAAGTCATTGGAAACTGTTTAAATGAGCGTCTTCCATAGAAATCACTTGGTTGCTGTGGTTAACTTGTGTACCAATTTGCCTCATGTTTAATATCGCAAAGCACACAACAATTAACGCAAGCCCAGTTAACATAATCATAAATTCAGACTTAGTATCCGTGTAATGAAGAAAAGAAGGTTTTTCAGTGCCCTTGCTTTTTAGATTTCCATTTCTAGTCAGCAAGTCAAGCGATCGACTCCTACACCCTTCAAACCCCTCTCTTGGTGTCTGTGCTTGAAACATTCTGGTGCAACAGTAGAATATTTTACATATGTTTATTTTACTGACGGTAATATTGCGTCTTAAATCATTTCATAACAAAGTTGACAGAAATGTATCTTGCATATTGAAACCTGAATTGAAACTATTGTGAATTAACAAAAAGCGCATGCATAGAGAAAGAAAAACTGATCTTAATTATAAAATTAATTATAATTGTTTGTAGAATTTAAAAACTAACTGTGGATTTTTTCGAGCTTATGCAGCAATAAGCTTTCCTGTAACCGATGAATTTCCGACTAAATTGATCAAATTTGTTTGAGTTATTATTTATTAAATAATCTCAAGGATATCCTGTTTCAGCCTATTTTTTCCCTTTATTTTTCCCCGTATTCATTAATTCTCTTCAGCTATAAAAATATCACATTAAAAATGCAAAAACATTATTAATAAAACAATTAAGGTCGTTTTATGAGCAATTTTCATTTTAAAATTCCTGCAAACTGACTTGAAAGGCTTTTCATTAGAACAGTGGTATTTGCTACCCAATGCTCTACATGCTCTTCAAACTGCCTTCTCTGTCCTGTAACGCAAGCATTAATTATTAGAAAATGAAATGGTTTATGATTGGTGCAACCGAAGGCGTTACTTCGTTATTGCACAGCAACTGAGCAACGCACGGCTGCCAGTTTGGCTTCGAAAATGCCCAGGCTTTTTGTAATCACTACGTTCCTGGAAATTATTAAGCTGTTCTCAATCACTGGGCTTCTGACAATCACGAGGCCATCCGTGGCCCTGGAATTGACAGCCAGGTCTTAAACATGACAGAATATGAACCCTAATGACGGGTTCCTGCGCGCGCCTAATACAAGTGCAAGTCCGCCG
This sequence comes from Morinoia aosen, assembly GCA_030386875.1. Lineage (NCBI taxonomy): Eukaryota > Metazoa > Arthropoda > Malacostraca > Amphipoda > Talitridae > Morinoia > Morinoia aosen. The sequence continues at coordinate 72,581,356 of CM059562.1, forward strand.
AATTATTCTGGAAACTTGCTGAATAATTTGGAAGTCTTGCTAACGCGTGTCACTCGCGCTTTATAAACGACATGCTCATGACAAAAACGGATGAAAATCTGCATTAGGAGCTGTAAAGGTCGTCTCGCATATGACTCTATGAAGGAAAAGTGAGTAGATTAATTCGAGAGACTATGATTTGAACGTCAATATATTCTTTGTGATTGTCATCATTATCGATATGAAGAGTTAAACGTAAAGTTTTTGTTCATTTGACATCAATATCAGTGCGTGTTTCGTCTATGTTTTATTTGAATACTTATGGATTGAATAATCCTGCTAAAAAATATTCTTTTAATGTGTCGTTATCTCGTTATTGACTCTATAACAGTAGCTTATTTATTTATTTATTTTCAGATGGCAGTGGACACGCAGAAGTACAATCCACAATTGGCTCTCGGTATTTACTTGACAGAAACCTTCGATCCGAATTTATTATGGATGAACACAATCCAAAGCTGGGCACGAACAACATTCCCATCACAGACCCCAGTAAGAACTTGTTGTCTTCTCTCACGACGCAAGTTTCGCCTAAATTCAACTGGACAACAGCTCAGTTCTTCCTTCCTCACGACGCACACCGCCCAATGAGGTCTTGGAATGAACGGCTTTCGGACACTATCCAGAGGTTCAATGGGGCGAACCTCCTGTTTACCAAACGCGCACTGACAAATTCCAAGCATGGTCAAACAAACCATAAAGATACACTGAGTGACCATTTCTCCAGCCCGACCAACAGGGTTAGGCATCGGAGAGCCACTTCCAACCTCAGAAGGAGCCTCAACCGTAGCTCCGAACAGACTTCCAATGCTGGGATAAACAAGCCTCAGGAAACCCAAGATATTAAAGAAGAGGATTCAGAGCTCACAACAACTGAGATCAGTAGCAGGCGAGAGCGGCAGGCGGGGAAAGGACCTTATTTTGATCCTAAGTCACCTAAAGAAGTGAAAGTAGCGATTGGCACTACAGCGCACGTCCCTTGCATGGCGCGCAACATTGGCACTAAGCCGGTGAGTTCGGACTTAATGTAAGTGTTCGCTCTTAATAAATACTAAGACTTTTCTTCTCACATCATCGTGGTCCAACAGATCCGATCTGAACCAGTTGAAATGAAAGTTTATCTTGAAAGTTGAATGAAGGTTTAACCGGTAATTCCAGACTTGAAGTGAGAGTTCGTACTTAACATAATGTTTTTTGTTCCAACATCATCGTAGTCTGACAGATCTTATTTGCCTCAGTCGAACTTAATTTTTATCTGAGAAGTTGAATGAAAAGTTGACCGGTGGTTTCGGAATTTATGTACAATTCATATTAAGACCTTTATTCGAACATAATGGTTGTACAACAGATGTGATCTGATCAGCTGAACTGACCATTGAATTAGAAAGGCATGAGGCAATAACAGCAGCATGAGACAGAAAATCAACGATAACTCACTGTAAAAATTCGCGTTGAAAACTACTGTTCTTTTTTGATGAGGATTACCGATGAAAATCTATTATCAAATGAGATTATAAAGAGCGTATCATTATTGTGCAGAGAGCGTTGACACTTGAAGCTTTATGAGAAGGCGTTCTTCGCTAATATCGCTCGCTTATCTTCACGTGTCACGCAATTGAATAAAGAGTTCATTTGTCAATTCATTCCTGCAGCTCGAGCGTCACGTGGGAGACTGAGCGTAGTGTAGCATGGGTGAGCGATAAATGCTGGTGTGGTGTCTGCAATTATTGTGTGATGCTTTGGCTACAGTTATTGCGTGATGTGGTGGCTACAGTTATTGTGTGATGTGTTGGCTATAGTTATTTGTGTGATGCGGTGGCTGCAATCATTGTGTGATGTGGCGGCTACAATTATTCTGTGATATGGTGGCTACAGTTATTCTGTGATATGGTGCTACAATTATTCTGTGATATGGTGGCTACAATTGTTGTGAGATGCGGTGGCTACAATTATTGCGTGATGCAGGGGCAGCAATTAATGGGTTGTGGAGTTAAAATATACAAAGTTTTATTAAGTCAAAAAATTTAATGCGTGATGTAATCGAAGCATTTAATTTGTAATGCCTGACATTAGCTTTAAGTTCATATTTATGAAGGCAGCATAAGTTCTTAGTGTGTTTAAGAGCATTATGCCAATTTCCATTTTCTTTTCATGATTCAAGGTAGACAAGAATATTTTATACGACCAGAAAGCGTTCGTTGCGCGCTCAGTTTTGGACCAGACTGCTACCGGGTGCCTTTCATTTGAAATGCCATTTATGAGCATGCATACTATGCTTCAAAGTTATAATTCAAACATTGCCTTCTGGAGAGAAATTTTTGAAATAAATTCCACTACTTTCGAGCGACTTTTTAAAAAGTTCCTGAATGAATATCAGCTTCCGTATTTGTTTCATCACGACCGAATTATATTTCACAAGGTCTTCTCAACAAACTTAATGTTACGCACATTTTCATCAATGTTAAGTTTGTTGTGATATTTAATATTTATGCACTGTATCGTGCCGTGGAGTAGTGATGCAGAATTTAATTCCAGCTAAGCCTCAAGCGTATCCGATTCATGCATTCAGAGATCCCAACAAAGTGTAAGCTGCTGGCGCACTCGGTTTAGTTAAAATTATGAAACTTCGCTGGAATAATGTCTATCTCAGTGACACGGAAGAGTACGAACGATTTTAAAATTTACAATTAATTTGTTGTAGGAAAAGTTAGGGCTGTAAACTATCATCTTCATTATTGCCAATCAACATTTTTAACTACTACAATTTGAATATTGTTTCGCTGTTAATGGGAATTTTTGGTAACTATCATTTTTATTTCAATGCTAACGAGCATTTTAATTGCTGTCATTTGATTCTGATTTCAATGCTAATGATAATTTAGTATACTGTCTCTGAAATTTTATTTGAGTGCTAACGAGCATTTTTAGTAACTGTCATTCGAACTTCGATACTAATGAGCACTTTAGTTATCGTAATTTGAATTTTATTCCGTTACTAATGAGCATTTTTGGTTACCGTACTTTGAATTTGATTTCAATGCTAATGAGCAATTTAATTACTATCAATTGAATTTGATTTCGATGCTAGCGAGCATTTTAGTTACTGCCATTCGAATTTTATTCCATTGCTAACGAGCGCATGCCATCTTAATTTCTACTTCTGCTCCACGGAAGGTGTCTTGGATGCGTAACCGCGACCTGCACGTACTGACGGTGGGCGCGTTCAGCTTCACGTCAGATGAGCGGTTCAGTGCGCACCGGGACACCATCACCAAGGACTGGGTGCTCATCATCCAGCACACCGGCCTCGAGGACTCCGGCGACTACGAGTGCTCCGTGCCCACCAAACCTGTCACTTCGCACACCGTCCAGCTTAGGGTCTTGGGTGAGTGGTGGCGTCTGGGACTTTGTGGTTGTTGCAGTTGTTACCTCGTACACCGTCTAGCTTAAGGTCTTGGGTGAGTGGTGGCGTATGGGACTTTGTGGTTGTTGCGGTTGTTACCTCGTACACCGTCTAGCTCAAGGTCTTGGGTGAGTGGTGGCGTCTGGGACTTTGTGGTTGTTGCGTTTGTTACCTCGTACACCGTCTAGCTCAAGGTCTTGGGTGAGTTTTGGCGTCTGGGACTTTGTGGTTGTTGCGGTTGTTACCTCGTACACCGTCTAGCTCAAGGTCTTGGGTGAGTGGTGGCGTCTGGGACTTTGTGGTTGTTGCGGTTGTTACCTCGTACACCGTCTAGCTCAAGGTCTTGGGTGAGTGGTGGCGTCTGGGACTTTGTGGTTGTTGCGGTTGTTACCTCGTACACCGTCCAGCTCAGGGTCTTGGGTGAGTGGCGGCGTCTGGAACTTTACGTTGTTGCGGTTGTTACTTTAATTGTGGCGAGCATTCTATGTTCGTGGATCCTTTCTAGGGAGTTTAGAAATAAACCATAGTGTATCATTGCCAAATTTGAAAATATGCAAGGACTATAAAAACCAGAGGTCGTATGGAGTCGAAACAGAGTCTAAAACGTTAAAATCGGCAAGAGATATCGGGACATTGTATATCACAGCACATTTTTCTAAATTACTTCTTGACTTCAATCATTTTATGTGCGTTGCAAAACTTCAACCATTGCATATCGGTGCCAAACGTTCATCTTTTAACCGTTAGCAGTGTATATGAATGGCCAGTCTTCACCCATTGCATATCAGTGGCAAACTTTAATCTTTAAACTTTAGCAGTGAATATGAATGGCCAAACTTTAACTTTTAACCTTTAAGAGTGTATGTGAGTGGCCAAACTTTAACCTTTGACAGTATATATGAGTAGCCAAATTTTAACCATCGCATATGAGTGCGAAACTTTAACAGCGTATATGAGTGGCCAAATTGAACATCTTTCGATTGCCTCGCCTGGCGCCCGCAGTGCCGCGCACGGAGCTGATAGGCACCGCTGAGGTGCACCTGGAGCGCGGGTCTTCCTTGAATCTGACCTGCCTCGTGCACGACTCTCCGGCGCCTCCCGAGTTCATCCTCTGGTACCACAAGGACAAGGTGAGCAAATTTCGAAACTTGCATGACAACGCGTCAGGAAATCTCGTTCACTCAAAGCCAGAAGGATTTGAGTGAAATATTGGCCCTACAAGTGTCTATATTCAATATGACCATTGTACTATAGAGTTAAGAACAATCTACTAATGTATCGCTTGCGGTAAATAAATTGTTTACATTTTTAAAATTGTTTAGCTGTGAAATTTCATTTTGGATATAAATTATTTTTAGGGGATTTACAATTTTTTTATTTTGGGGGCTTGAAGTTTGATTTACTTCAGAGAGATTTTTAGATAGGATTAGATATGATTTTGAAATATGATCCTCTGACTTTGCCTACCGGGCTTAAATTTTGCGTGAATTTCAGACAATTGTGATTACTTCAAACATAGAAGGAAATTTTATGTTTTTTATTTAAAAGGTAAAAAAATTAAAACTAAGGAAAACAAAAATTAAAAGTTAAAGTTAAGGCAAAAAAAAAATTAAAATTTAACTTACCTTTTTTCCATTATTATCAATAAATCAATATTTCTGATTATTAATTTTTTCTGTACTGTTACGAACGTCATGGGTAGAGATTGTTATCAAAAAGCACCTGGAAAAAGAATTTAATTTAGAAAGAGTGTACGTACAAACTCTTAATACGTTAACTATTTGTGCCTAAAAATGAAATTTAAATTAAGCACTTATGGAATATTAATTCAAGATCTGTTTTTGAAATTATTTAGCGCACATTTGGTGAGTTTTTTTCGAGCCAATTTTAGTATTACACCTTCAAAAAATATAAAAAATATTGGTGGCGCAGCTGCAGTTACAAATTAGCCTCCCGAATTCCTAGGTTTATAAATTTTCTGAAAGCTGAATATATCATTTTATGAATTTTCCAATTCGTAGAGTTCTATTAGCCATTTCTTATTGCACATGAATGCTGCAAATATTTATGGTTCAGAATCAGCAATGATTCTTGAAATAAATTCTACCGATATTTATTAGAAACTTTAAATTATGGTCGTGAAGGATTTACAACCTGAGTAAAATCCACACGCGCGACAACACGAAACTCCGTCTACTTATTTGTCTTTTGCTTATAATACGAACAAACCTTAATTTTGTCAGCTGAAGTCCAATATTCGCTTCTCACATCAAATGAATTTAGAGGATTGCCTCGCGAAGCCAATAAATAAAAAACATTAAATTTGAATGATGCCAAGCGGTAAAATTATTTAAATTATGTTGATTTTCACCACTTGAAGGAATTGAAACTTCCCATTTTCATCAAGTTCAAAAGTAATACTTTATACTGTTATTGCATATACTTAGTTATTAGTTACTGTTGGGTAACTTATTGAGCAATTGGTACTGAATACAAGGCATGAGTAAAAATAACATAATAGGTCATTGTTACCTATAAACAATCATGTTATCGCAGAGTAAAAATCACACAACAAACCGTTCTCAACAAATTAAGGGCAATGAATTGTGCCGTCATGACCAATTCATAAAAGAAAAATTGAGCTCGTGTCACTAAGGAAAAATCAAAAGTCACCCAGCCATCACAAAGAATTTGCACACTGCACTGTTGTCACCGTTTAAAAAGCAACAAATTGCACTGTTATCAACAAGTGAAAGAAACAAATAATACCGTCACCCCCATTCCACAAGTGACAAATCACACCGTAGCTACCATCTCAAAACCAACACACCACACCGTAGCCACCATATCAAAAGCAGCACCCCACACCGTAGCCACCATATTAAAGCAACGTGCCACAACGTAGCCGCCATATCAAAAGCAGCACCCCACACCATAGCTACCATCTCAAAACCAACACACCACACCGTAGCCACCCCATTAAAGCAACACACCACACCGTAGCCAACATATCAAAAGCAACACCCCACACCATAGCCACCATATTAAAGCAACGTGCCACACCGTAGCCACCATATCAAAAGCAGCACCCCACACCGTAGCTACCATCTCAAAACCAACACACCACACCGTAGCCACCATATCAAAAGCAGCACCCCACACCGTAGCCACCATCTTAAAACCAACACCCTACACCATAGCCACCACATTAAAGCAACACACCACACCGTAGCCACCATCTCAAAACCAACACACCACACCGTAGCCACCATATCAAAAGCAGCACCCCACACCGTAGCCACCATCTCAAAACCAACACACCACACCGTAGCCACCATCTCAAAAGCAGCACCCCACACCGTAGCCACCATATTAAAGCAACGTGCCACAACGTAGCCGCCATATCAAAAGCAGCACCCCACACCATAGCTACCATCTCAAAACTAACACACCACACCGTAGCCACCCCATTAAAGCAACACACCACACCGTAGCCAACATATCAAAAGCAACACCCCACACCATAGCCACCATATTAAAGCAACGTGCCACACCGTAGCCACCATATCAAAAGCAGCACCCCACACCGTAGCTACCATCTCAAAACCAACACACCCCACCGTAGCCACCATATCAAAAGCAGCACCCCACACCGTAGCCACCATCTTAAAACCAACACCCTACACCATAGCCACCACATTAAAGCAACACACCACACCGTAGCCACCATCTCAAAACCAACACACCACACCGTAGCCACCATATCAAAAGCAGCACCCCACACCGTAGCCACCATCTCAAAACCAACACACCACACCGTAGCCACCATCTCAAAAGCAGCACCCCACTATAGCCACCATATTAAAGCAACGTGCCACACCGTAGCCACCATATCAAAAGCAGCACCCCACACCGTAGCTACCATCTCAAAACCAACACACCACACCGTAGCCACCATCTCAAAAGCAGCACCCCACACCATAGCCACCATATTAAAGCAACGCGCCACACCGTAGCCACCATATCAAAAGCAGCACCCCACACCGTAGCTACCATCTCAAAACCAACACACCACACCGTAGCCACCATCTCAAAAGCAGCACCCCACACCGTAGCCACCATATTAAAGCAACGTGCCACAACGTAGCCACCATCTCAAAAGCAGCACCCCACACCGTAGCCACCATCTCAAAACCAACACACCACACCGTAGCCACCATATCAAAAGCAGCACCCCACACCGTAGCCACCATCTCAAAACCAACACACCACACCGTAGCCACCATATCAAAAGCAGCACCCCACACCGTAGCTACCATCTCAAAACCAACACACCACACCGTAGCCACCATCTCAAAAGCAGCACCCCACACCGTAGCCACCATCTTAAAACCAACACCCTACACCATAGCCACCACATTAAAGCAACACACCACACCGTAGCCAACATATCAAAAGCAGCACCCCACACCATAGCCACCATATTAAAGCAACGTGCCACACCGTAGCCACCATATCAAAAGCAACACCCCACACCGTACCTACCATCTCAAAACCAACACACCACACCGTAGCCACCATCTCAAAAGCAGCACCCCACACCGTAGCCACCATCTTAAAACCAACACCCTACACCATAGCCACCACATTAAAGCAACACACCACACCGTAGCCAACATATCAAAAGCAACACCCCACACCATAGCCACCATATTAAAGCAACGTGCCACACCGTAGCCACCATATCAAAAGCAACACCCCACACCGTAGCTACCATCTCAAAACCAACACACCACACCGTAGCCACCATCTCAAAAGCAGCACCCCACACCGTAGCCACCATCTTAAAACCAATACCCTACACCATAGCCACCACATTAAAGCAACACACCACACCGTAGCCAACATATCAAAAGCAACACCCCACACCATAGCCACCATATTAAAGCAACGTGCCACACCGTAGCCACCATATCAAAAGCAACACCCCACACCGTAGCCAGCGTTTCAACAGCAGCTGGTCACACTGAGACCACCCAGAAAACCAGCGACCTTTCCTCTGCAGCTGGTGAACTACGGCAGCAGCAGCGGCTCCATCAGCAGCGGGAGCAGCACAGGCAGCCCGGGGGCAGCGCGGGTGCGGGTGCAGACGAGCCACCAGCGCGACACGTCCCGCTCGTCGCTGCTCGTGCAGAACGCGACCACGCGAGACTCTGGCCGGTATCACTGCGAGCCTTCCAACGCTCCCAAGGCTGTCGCGCTCGTGCATGTCATTCCCAGTGAGTCGTGTGGCGCAGAGTTGCTGTTCTGATGGGATGCTGCGCTGTGTTGCTTTTTGCTTGGGTGTTGCGCTGTCTTGCTTTATGGTTCGGATGTTGTGCAGTGTTGCTTTTTGTTTGGATGCTGCACTGTGGTGTTTTTTGTTTGGATGTTCCACTGTGTTGCTTTATGTTTGGATCTTGCGCTATGTTGCTTATTTGTTTGGATGTTGTGTAGTGTTCCTTTTTTGATTGGAAGTTGTGCAGTGATGCTTTTTTGGATGTTGTGCCGTGTTGCTTCTTTGTTTGGAAGTTGCGCTGTGTTGCTTCTATGTTTGGATGTTGCGTAGTGCTGCTTTTTTGTTTGGAAGTTGTTCCGTACTGCTTTTTTGTTTGGATGTTGTGCGGTGTTGCTTAACTGCTCGGATATTGCGCAGCTAAGCTTTTTGTTTGGATATTGCGCAGTGTTGCTGAAATTCGTTTGCAAGTTATGAGGCTGTGTTGATGGTTTCATTCACGGAAAAATTGACTTAATGTTTAATTCTACTATATAAAATAGAATATGCAAGAAATTGAAGGATATTTTACGTACATATAAAATATAAAAATTATAATAACTAGAACGCACACTCACAAGTGAAATCGTCCTTGTTACCGTGTCGTACAAAAAGTTGGGATCTTATTAAACAGCTGTAATCAAATTTTTGAGAACATCACAGTGCTAACGAGGGGATTCCTTTTTTATTTCCTAAATCATTTTGCCATTGAAAGGCAATCACCGTACCCTGGAGAAAGGAGTTGTTTATAGGTTCAAAAATTTCCCGAGAACACACAGTTCGTCTAAAAATTCGCTTCCAGAATTCGTGCAGTCAATTTCATCTTCACTAAAAACAACCACTGGTAGTTATGCAATTTTTGAAAAAATTCGAAAAATTTTGCTAAAAAGTTGAATTGACATTCAAGTTTTCATGGTAAACAAGTCCTTGAATCCGTTCGAAAACATTTATTGGATCGAAGCGACAATGCCTGATCATCGGGGCGATGGGCGGTCTTGTTTACCTCGTTTTGGTGCAGTAAAAATAGTGATTGCTTTAGGCCACGTTCCTGTTTTGGAACAGAGATCTTTCGTTCCCTGATTGCGAGACTCTTCTCACATTTGACTTGAATTGGCGTCGACAACTCACTAGAACGGATTAGCCTGAATAAAATTCGGCACACACATTTTGGCATTGATATTGACACGTCAATGATTTTGTAACTTCAGCATGGCGTCAGACCAAAGCTGATTCCCTCTCATTTTCAGTCCCGGGATGTAAAAACAACCAACATCAAAAAACATTCTAGTACATCAATTTTAAATCTGAAGAGCTTCTTCGCTGTTTATTTTTACGTATAGAATTATGAACCGACAATGGGATGTCGTAAAATATTTGCCCCAAAACTTGGAGAAATTGAAGCACTGTATTCATGGCGTGCGATAGCTGCTGCTCTGTGAGATTCCATCATACTTAGCGATGAATGCAAGGAAATTTACACGGGATATAATCTACGTTGAGCTTATCAAATTTCCGCAACAGTGTCATCGGTCTGAGAATTGTCTCATTGCTACCTTAACGCTACCTTAACCTGGGATTGTGTGTCTTTCTAAAGCGGGCTACGACAGAGATTTGTTCTGTCATTTGAACTTATTGTTGCCAGAAAAAATTGCTCGAAAAACATGCAGAAATTCTGAGCTGCATTTCGCATCATAATTTATAGCATTGGGTGAACAATGAAACATTGGTTGCGTTGAATTCGCCTGATGGAATGGAAGAGAAGAGATGAAGAGCTTCAGTCTCTCACTGTCTCCGTGCCACTAGAATCTCTCTGTTTACGCACAAAATTTTAGATAAAAATAATCGAAGCAACTGCAAAGAACATGATAAAATTAAGCGCTTCGGACCACAAAGAATTGTTGTTGAGAAATTTAGGAGAGGGAATTATATATTTATTGTTTCAACGCTAATTACTCTTACTAATAAATAATTTTAATTTTGAACACTCCCCAACATTATACATATTTGATTAAAAAAACAGTAATATAACGAATAACACGAGATCCTAACATAAAGCTGCAAGTTTTACTACTGAGCCACATTTGCTAATTAGTATTAGTGGTTCACAAAAATGTTAGAAATGCTAGAAATCATCCTGTTTCATTTAACACGACTTTTTGTAGGGGTAGAGTGAAGTTATGAACGCAGCAACTTGTTTCCCTTTATAAGAAAATGCAATTTTTATGCTTAATAATGATGATAATCACGAAGGATGATCATCAAGTAGCGTTAGAAGCGACTCTTTTATAAATACGTCAGGTAAATGTGATGGATGTGCTCGTAAAAATATAATTCATTCAAACTATATTTAAAATGATTCGTAACAATGCATGTCTGGTAAAGCTGCCTGCTGCCAATTGGTTCTTGATTCGAATTCTCACGCGTTGATAAAAGTTATTGTCGTCAAACATGAGAGAAGATCTTTTAAAGTTATAGTTGCCAAACATGAGAGAAGATAATCTATATTCTGAAGTTATAGTTGTTAAACATGAGAGAAAATAATCTATATTCTGAATTTATTTTTGTCAAACATGAGAGAAAATAATTTTTTTTTTTCGAAGTTATTAGAGTCAAACATGTGAGAAGATAATCTATATTCTGACGTGCAAGTGTTTACTCGATAAGGTATTCTTGAGCAGGGGAGAGAGTTTATTTTTACCTGTACTTGAAATAGACATCATTTAAAAAAAAAGGCTTTTTAATGAAGCACTCCATACAGTTGAAATCCAGCGAAGGCACTTCATTAGTGCCCTAAAAGTAACTGATGAGTAAATTCGAGAGTTACTCGCTTCAGATGAATATTTCCTGATGTCTTAGTAGGTTAGTAAATACTTCCTGAGTTAGTGGTCATATACCAAGGAATCAGAACTAGGTTGGAAAAAAACAAAACCAGTTTGTTTTGTAAAAATGGCGTTACAACGCTCAGTTAGAAAAAACAGCTCAAGTCGCAATGTTGGCTCTCTTCAAAGCTGGAGTGAAACTACCCAGATTAATTAGATTGGAGAATAGAAAAAGATGTGACTGAATTCAATTTTTGGTTACATGTAGAGTTTCATTTAAATCTTTTCTATCATAAAATTTTGAAGCACATGCTAGTGCTAAAAATTGTAACGCTTATGAGGAACATTTAATGAAACGACATTAATAAAAAAAGTACTAATAACTGCGCAATTCTAAATCATTACAGGCAATTTAATTATATAAAAGGGCAGATAAAAAATAATTTTAAGAAACTCAATAATTAGCGCACACTACGGGGCAGCGTAATTATATGAAGCCTAATGAAACAAGAGTCATCGTTAGTACGGGTGCTCACCTCGTCACCCCTTGCGCTGGTAATTAGGTTAATTGAAAATAATTTACGTTTCTTGGCAGAAATTGCTTTCATTTAGAAGTTATTGTAAGTGAGATGAGGGCAGCGTCGAAGAATAACAGTTTATTTCCATTACCGATGCTGTCAATGATCACAATACATATTTCATAAGACGAGTGTAGGGTTATATCTTAGTTTGATGAAAGTTTTATTTCTTCTCGGGAATATCGGGGCTTGATATTGATTTATTGCTCTGATTTGCAGTCCCTCCTACTGAACGCTCTTACTTCAGTCCTTTCATTAAATGTTCCTCCTGAGGCCGAACATTAAGGGCTTCTCTTGCTTCAGATCAACAAATGCTTTTCTTACTCCCGATGATAAATACTTTTTTTGCTCACAGTCGTCGAGTGCTCTTGTGGTTACCGATTTTCGCATGCTGTTCTTGCTCCCGATGGTAAATGCTCTTTTTGTTTTCGATCATCAGATACTCTCCCTTGCTAATCAACGAGGCAACCCAACGAAGATTCTGAACGATATATTTTATTAAATGGGAGTGGAAGATGCGAAACACTTCAAGGCCTGTTTTCAAAATGTTGGATGGTAATATCCTACGAGTAGCCTTGCTCACTCATTTTAGGATCGACATACGAAAACTCCGCGGTGATATTCTTTTTCCGTCTAACCCAACACCTATGAAAGCAGTGAGATAAGTATACAGTAATGGTTTGTTCGTGACACATTTTGCGTCTCTTTTCCGCAGGTGAAGATCCAGCTGCGATGCAGACCACCAATTCAGTACAGGCGTCAGTGTCGGCGGTGTTCGTGGTGGTGACATCTTTTCTGTGCATTTTATTGGCGCAGCACCTCCTAAAACGATCTCGTTTGCAGTCTCCGGACACTCGTTTTTGCTCAGGTTTGATCTCCCGAACATATTACAGCGTGAAGCCGTTGCAGCAAACTCGTGGGCCTACCAAACAGGACTCAATGCATCGCTCTGATTTTCAGAAAGCTCCATGTACTGCGCCACGAAAAGTTGAAGAGGAAACAAACAGAAAAGGATTTCTCCTCGATAAAACTCCGCAAAGTCATTTTATAAACGCGTACCATGCTACTGAGACTTCTCAGGGCCTTCACAATTGCTATATTGCTGTAGAAATTTACTCGAAGGAAGCTGACACTAACGAAGCTTTGAAGCAGATATCAAGCAGTAGGGGGGCTTCCATGAATCATGGATATTACTGGAGTGTGAGATAAAATGTGGGTGCGTGGTGTGCTACCTTCACAGCGTGTAAATAGCTGAAGTTAATTACAGACTCACTCGTAATATTTCGCACTTCGTGTCTCGGGAGACAGCGGGAGACTTAGACAGTAATTTGTCTGTGCATTGAAAGTGTTGTGCATGAATACATAATTTGTAGCTTTGAAATAATGATGTGGCGATCCTCAACATTCTGGATCTAATTATGCTCGTTGGAATCTCATGTTGGATGTGTATTTTGTTGGCTAAATTACTGTATGTTGATGGTTGATTCAGCGGCTGGAATATCACATTTGACGTGTATTTTGTTTGCTAAATTACTGTATGTTAATGGTTAAATCTGCTGCTATATTTTATACGCTTCTTTTTAATTAGAATTACAGTATATCATCTCGTTTGTATTGATGTTGGCTGGTTGATCAAAGCACTGATGTGATCGAGAAATATTATATGACTATAGATTTACATTGCAGTTAATGAAAAATGAAAACAAGAGTTCAGTTATCATTTTCCTATCACTTCTGGAAAATTTCAAATCATGTTCGTGAATTAGTTACCAATATTGAAATTTCGGGCTTATAGTTTCCAACCTGAAATATCAGTAGGCGCCAATGTGTGGAAAAAAGAAATTAGGACTCTAAATAAGGCGAACAATTTTTCTGTTTGCATGTCATGTTATCAGGCCTTGGACATGTCTATGAATGTTTTTCAGAAGCATGTTCTGGTTGAGATGCATTCTTAACATTGAAAAATTGTTATTGTTCGCGAAGCCGAAAATACTACATTAAAAATTGCTGTCCATTATCATCGCCTCTTTTTCTCTGTGCAGTCAATGTAAAATCAGGGGTTAAACTTGAGCAAAAGCTTCAGAGAAATTTACGAGAAAAGCGTCGGTCTTTATTTGGGAGTTGCCTCGAATTTTCAGAAGAAATAAACCTTCTTGGTATACACACATGCATGTTTAAATTAGGATGTGCTAGAAACCTATTTGAGAGTTCCTCAAGGTTTCTTACCTTAAAACAAATGTAACTGTGTCCCAGTGTAACTTTTTTGCCACCTGCATGCATGTTTTTCACCGCTCAAAGAATTAAATCGCTTGGGCAGCGAAAACCATGCATGCTCCGACGAAAACGTTAAACTGGGTATGAAAGGATGAAATGTATTCAGTTTCTCTTACATATAATAATGTTTTTGAAGTAAAATGTTGATCTAGGGCCATCATAGGGAAGAAACAACTTTATATCCCCATTTTAATTTGATAGGTGTTTTGTAGTACTGTATTCCTTTGGCGGTCAGAATGAATCTTAGGTAGGCAGTTGTAATGGTTTTTAGGTTTCATTATATCAACTATCATCAGCATCCTATAGAGTGATTTAGTAAGACCTGGACACTTCATGTGTAGAAAATTTTGACTTTCATTTCTCAGGGCAGCTAATGTTGAGCATGCACCAGCTCAGGTTTTCACCACCAATAATTTCTTCTCATAACTTAATTTCATATATTGATACAAGTACACGGTAGCTCTTGAAGTTGAAGGACGTTTTATTTTTATAGCAGCGCTATAGACTGGGCACTTGCTTCGCTTTTTTATGATTATTTTAGGTCCTGTTAAGAAATTGGGTCAAATACATACTCACATAGAGTCAGCAATATCATGAACACGTAAGTTAACACTCTAATAGCATACATATGTCATGTTGAATATTCTCGATTATTCAAAAATAACCTGTTTTACTACTTAAGTGGAGCAAAGTTTTTTATTGCACATTCTGTATCATTAACACGATCATAATTTGGAAACACGACCCTGTTCAAGAGCTAAATATGTTGTTTTCATGTTGAAATCAGCAGCAGCGTTTCAAGACGCCAGTGTGTCGCTGCAAAATGAGTGGCATCATTTTTAGTGTTGACCAGAATGCTCTTATCCAGGAAGTTTATATTCAGATTAGCTCATTAAAGTGTTTAGCATGAGAGTTGTACGTCTACGTATAAGGTCGGATAAAAACTAGCATACAAATGTTCTGCTTGTTCCCTAAGTTTGATTTTGCTTATAAATATACATGTATCCCTTGAAGACTTCTTCTCCGTTTCCTTCTGTTGCATCAGATGAATGATGCGAGTTTAATTCTCTGTAGATAACAGCCTATTTCGATTTATAATAATACAAAGGGTAAATAGTAGGTTAAATAGTAGATCACACAAAGGTTAAATCACACAAAGGTTAAATAGTAGATCCCAAAAAAACGCGTAGTAATTCAGTGGAGATATCGTCAGTTTTATATTTCTGAAATCAACAAATTTTTATCAGCACATATCAAACAGTAAAGTATCAAACCGTCAAGTTTTTTATATTGAAAATTTTAATTAGCCATTTTCTCCTGAACTTTTGATGAAACTTAAGCCACAATGAAATTTATCGTTCACAAAGAAAGTTTGAAATCAGTCGACGATGCTCGTAGAAATTTTTTTGGTAAGATTAAATATTCCTTACTTTAATATTTGGTCATGCAGCTTCACGTCCGCCTCTGTTCCAGGTACGCTCTGCACGCACTCCTGTTTAGAGTCGTATATTACAGAAGGCGCTCAATCTCCTGATACTTTCTACTTTATTTTCTAGAAAATTACCCCGGCATTTGATATCAGCTTTCAAACAAAAGGATCGTCCTATATTCATCATTTAGTCAGAGGTACATAAAGTTTCCAAAATAATCAAGGACAGTTTCAAACCGTACTTACTTTGATTGGTAATAAGAATTAAAATTGCAGTTGATGATATAAGTGCCTACATTATTCACAACATTCTGAAACGTTTGCCTCTAAAAGAAATAAATAAATATTGATATTTGTACGTTGGTTCTCCTTTTCATCTTACGCGTGAGATTCCCTAAGAATCGACCTATTGGAAATACAAATTAAGATCCACCACGCCTCCGCCCTAGCGCTATGCAAATGCGCTGTAACTCGCAGAGTGAAAATCTTCGTTTGCTCGAGGGTTCTAACCAACTCCACACGCACGGCAGATTTCCACCCTAGATTACGTAATTTGTTGCTGCATGTGATTGCAAAAAATATTTTCCTCGCAAAAGTTCTTCTGACCATTCGACCTCTTGATAGTTTTTAGGATTAATCTTAAACGTAGTAAAATTTGAAAAGGTGGCAATAAGCGAAGGAATTAAAATGTGGACAAAAATGCTAGTATTCATTCATCACGGACGTAAATAAACATTCGTAATATAGCATGCAAATAAGTCTAGTGCCTCTTCAGATCGTCGTTCATTGAAAAAAGAATGCTCAATTCAACGAATAAGCATTTGAGAGTTTTAACCGTAATGGCGTGATTAAAAAGAAAAGACGAGTGAAAATATAAAGGATAAAATTGCGTTAGCTTCGAGCTCATGAGTGAAATGTTCTAAGTGCTCTAGCTGGACTCGCTCCAAAATTGTAATGGAATTCTTATTTGCTGGCAAAAACGTCACTGAGTTTTCACAGAAATGAAAAAAGTCTTTAACATCCTTCTCGCTTATCTCTTTCTCAAGTATGAGACAAGTATGTCAATACTTCCAGATGCATGAGTGGTACTTTCGAGGAAGTAATGGCAGTGAGCTTTAATATTTCTCTGAAGCTTTAGTATTTATCCTAAAAACATTAACGTGTATTAACGCTTTCCTATTCTGCTGCCAAGTCGCTTTTTGTTTACTGAGCCAAATCAAATAGAAAGACGTTAAGACAAGAGCTTAAGCCTTCCAAGAATCTTCATTAATCAGGCAATTAGGTCGTGGTTTCCAGAGTTTTCTTTTGTGTCCGAAGTTGGGTAAAAACTTTCACCGTCTTCCGACCGAGATGCGCCCGAGACCATGACTGCTGGTTGGGCTTTCGAGCTCTGCTGTTAAAAGAATAAAGCCCCACTAAAGAGGATTCGAAACTCTCCACGTAAATGTGTATGTACCACAGACACTTTTCCATGCCCAAATAGAGAAAATCTTAAGCGAAGTTCTGGCATTTCCACCATTGAGGAGGTGTGGCAATGTAGGATTATCCCTTGGATGTTGGAAACAAGTGTATCATGAAGACAGTTTTCAATTGACTGCAGTTGCGTTGATGCGTAGATCACGAATGAAAACTTTTTCCAGTCGTGCTTTGTTTTTCTACTAGGTTTGTTGTAGTTTCCCACAAAATTTTGCATTTACTTGAACCTGGTTATAGGATTTCATTTTTGTTTCTACCACTTGATGAAGAAAATATGTTCAGATTTGTGCGTTAGTCAAACAGAATACTCAAGCAGCTGAAAAACTCATGAGATACTCGGTTTTATGGCTTCTTCGCTATTAACATGAAACATGCTGACCCCATATAGCGCTAGAAAATCCAGGAAACAGAATTTCTGTTATTGAAATTTAATGCGTTTATTGCCAATGCTTCTCCCGTGTTGCTGATGTTAACCCTAAACCTTCTCAGTTTGTAACTCAGGAAAGTCCTTTTCTTTACTGAGAGAGCTTTTGAAACTTTAAAACGAAGAAAACAGTTATTTTTGAAATCATATCAATTAGAACTTCGCAATGAGCTGGTCTCCAAAACGTTTTACAGAATGAATAGATTTTTCTAGATAGTTTATTATAAAACTTTGTGAAGTTCTAATAAATATAATTTCAGTAATAACTGTTTTTTTCGTTTTCAAGCTTCTAAATTGTTTCTCATATTACCCTTATTACAATCCCTGTCATTAGACTCAAACTGGCATCCGGTTGCCACCAACATCAGAATATGGACCTAAGTGCTTCTAAGCAGTGAGCTTATTAAAAAACACATTAGGGCATAAATTCGACTAGAAATAAAACAAATGAACATTTACAGTTAGTGTCTTATTTATGCCACGAGGGGCCGTTAAAAGTCAACTTCACCTTCGAAGAATGTAAAACTAATGACCATTGCCATGTTGCAGAAAACGAAACCTGTGCAACAGCTTAATGTTCCGTAAAATTCAGACCCCTTAGATTACACGCGCAACCTAAATACATCATAAAACAAATCCAGGAAGCACATTTAGCAAGTCATGGAGCGTCCAAAATAAGATAAACGCGTTTAAAATCCTCGGGGAAAAACCGTACTGCTGCTCCCCGGAAAAATCTACGTATGGCTGGAGCGGTTAAACAAGATGAAAGAACTTTGCTCGGCGCCGTCGAATTTTCAAGTATGCTTCCGTAAAGAAAAACCATCTGATGCCCATCACTTTCGGAAGTAATCTTTGTTTGCTGTTGACAAGAAAGAGATAAAAATGATATGGCCATCAAAGTTTGGTAAAGATGGCAGCCGTGTTTTTTCATTCATGAGCTTCGAACGCTGTTACCAGAAAGTTTGGACACCTTTGTTTGTTGACGGAAATGTCGAGAACGGATCGAGAGACCTGGACGGTAACTGGCAGTGATGGCAAACTCACGAGCTAAAACGCTTTTGGCTTTGATAGCTTCACCATGTCGTATTAATCTTACACTCTTACACAGGCGCCTTTAACGCGCGGGAAAATTGTGGTCGAAAAACTGTGCGCAAGTTAGATTTCTCGTCAGAGATCTTGACTACATGAGACACATCTAATGGAGCAATTGATCCATTGAGACACGTCGGCACTTCGAACATTAATGAGGCACAAAGTTAATGAATTTTAGATGAAGATTCTTTCACAGTGTGAAATATCAAAAGATGTAAACAAAATTGTCACTAGGTATGAATAAAAGATCTTTGTGACAAATACATTTTTTTCACTCCACGTTCGATAATTCAGACAAATAAAGTGTTGTGTTACGTCTCCGGTCTCGGAAGAGCGAGCATCGATGTGGTATCATGACATAATGATGAACATTGCACCAGGCCTTCGAGATGCTACAGGATTGGCGACGTTCTAAGACATAAATACATTTATTGTTTGCAGGTGTTCCTAACACAGAATGTTTTGCTTGAGTATTGTTGTATTTCAGCACAAAAAATAATGAAGATACGGAAATAAATATAAAGGCTGACATGAGACGGAAGAGCGATATTTATTTTTAACGAACGAAAACGATATTTGTCTTTCAGGAAAGCTATCCAAGGCTTTATTATATTTGTATCCTTGATGCGCTTATCTGTTAAAGACGAATTAGAGAAATATTCAACCCCATATTTTAGCTCCCTTCCCGGTCACCTTTTTTTGATGTACGTTTTATTCTAACGAATTTTGTTTTTTTTATGATACTTTTATTGCTAGTCTTGTTGACAGCCGAAAAGTACTCAGGATCGACGTTTAAACCACATATAAGGTGTGTCTGTTTTTGATGCACTGCATTTTGGACCAGTTTACTGGGTGCTTTTTGGAAAAAACAAATTTGACGAAGCCAGATGAACTCTCAAGGGCTGAATCGTTTTTATTATTTAAATATTTTAAGGGAAGTCCTTGAAAGCGTCAATCCTCATTCGTTTGCACCTGATTTTCGAAGACTCAATAACCGCAGAAGACTTCCTAACTCTTTTAATTGCTATACAAAATTATAAAAAAAGAACCATTTACACTGTACTCAGTGCAAGTTAAATGAATCTAGCAAAATTTCAGAAAAAACATTAGTCAAAAATGCTTCGAGCAAAAAAAATAAGAACGGGCAAAGGCACAAGCAGGTGATGCAAAGACACAGACCGAAGATGTAAAAGCAGAGGCAGGTGATGCAAACACACATGGGGAGACGCAAATGCCCAGCTACGTGGTGCAAATACACAGCCTCGTGATGCAAACACTCAGCCACGTGATGCGAACACACGTGCAGGCCGGGGATCCAAAGGCACACACAGGGGATTGAAAGAGACATGCTGGGAATGCAAAGACAGATGCATGAAATACAATGTCATAAACAGAACATGTGAAGGTACATGCAGCTGATACAGAGACAGCCCAGTGATTCCAACACACATGCCAGGGATGGAAAAAACACACTCATGGAGTGCAATGACAGACAGAAGTTTTAAAGGCACATGATGCACAGACACAGTCAGAGGATGCAAAGACACACAGATGATGGAGAGTGAAATACAGGTGATGCAAAGACACGTGCAGGTGATGCAAAGACACAGTTAAGTGATGCAGTTCGAGTGGCCAAAGCAAACGGTAGTTTGTCGCTCGGTTAAAGTGATCCAAGGCGCTAAATCGAACTCCAAGTTAAGGTAAAAAGCTTCCTGGTTTTTGTTCCAGGGAGAGAAAGAAGGCCTAATCTGTGTTATCTTAGAGCTAATCCCCTCTGGCTCAAACCTACGCGCTTGGAAAAGCCAACATCCAAGCACAGTCAGAGATTTGAGGAGATTCTTTTGAGTGATTTTGGAGCGAACGATCTGAAACTTATTGCGAGAGCACAACTTTTAAATTCCGTGAGAGTTTTTACAAAATGCCTTAATTTCGCTTAACAATGCAAAATCATTTTTGATTTGGAAATCCCGGGAAAATTTACAGTGTTCATGAGTCGACTGCTATCGTCAGCCGGAGTAGATACATATTATGACCATACCAGTGTACCAACGTCGTTAAAAATACCGGTGTTATTCCATCGTCGTAATTCGTTTGTCGAGAATGAGTTCTAGTGAACTTTCTCTTTTGAATGCGCTTTCAAGATTGCATTTGAATGAATTGCAGTCGTTAATGAGAATCAATCAAAATTTAATTCTGTATAATTTGTCGGCTTTAAATAGGGTGCCGTTATTTAATAATTCTCAGGGAGGTTGTGAGGACGTTAAAACGATGCAAACCAGCAAAAAAGAATTAATAAACTATGTGTTAATGCTTAAGGGTATGCTATACCTGTAGAAGATAAATTAGCCTGATAGAAATTATGTTTTGTGAGTGAAAGTATGCGGATTAAGGGTATACTATACCTGTAGAAGATAATTTAGCCTGATAGAAATTATGTTTTGTGAGTGAAAGTGTGCGGATTAAGGGTATGCTATACCTGTAGAAGATAATTTAGCCTGATAGAAATTATGTTTTGTGAGTGAAAGTATGTGGATTAAGGGTATGCTATACCTGTAGAAGATAAGTTAGCCTGATAGAAATTATGTTTTGTGAGTGAAAGTATGCGGATTAAGGGTATACTATACCTGTAGAAGATAATTTAGCCTGATAGAAATTATGTTTTGTGAGTGAAAGTGTGCGGATTAAGGGTATGCTATACCTGTAGAAGATAAGTTAGCCTGATAGAAATTATGTTTTGTGAGTGAAAGTATGCGGATTAAGGGTATGCTATACCTGTAGAAGATAAGTTAGCCTGATAGAAATTATGTTTTGTGAGTGAAAGTATGCGGATTAAGGGTATACTATACCTGTAGAAGATAATTTAGCCTGAAAGAAATTATGTTTTGTGAGTGAAAGTGTGCGGAAAATTCCCGTAACTTTTATATGGAAGAAGATAGTAGGGCTTTTGTTTATTCCTCGGTGTTTTGACTCTGAAAACCTAATATTGAATGTTAAGAGGCATGTACATGCAGGGCATAATAATTATACTACTATATACATATGAAATAACAGCTAAAATGTGAAACTAGTGAAAATAACGTCTTCTACTTTATTATATTAACTGAAAACGCAAAAACTAAAAAGGATAATTAAAAAGAAACGCGTTACTCAAAAAAAATCTCCGCATATGGCGATTCAGCTTACAAAAGTTGAATTTGACAACAAGAAATAGTTAGTAAGGCCTGTCATCTATCTAAATGTACTCTAAAACGTTTCGGCAAGGCCCAGCACAACAATCTAAATTAACCAAGAGTTGTGATGCACTTACAGATCAAGATAACCAGACAAATTTTTATCAAAATTCCCGAGTTCTTCCATTAACGTTAATCATAAATACCAGCATGACAGCCTGCAGGGTACCCCGCAGTGGTCTGGCTCACCAAATTTTCTTGAAGAAAAATCCTAAACTAGAGGATCTTTTTAAAAGGGATTCTAATAAGCCTGGGAACCAAGGCTCGCTATTTTGCGAAGCGTTTCGCAAGCAGTTGCACCGGCCTGCCCGGAGCTACTCATAACATCGTCGGCCAGTAGACCGACGCTGTGGCAGGTCTCTAATTCTGCCTCCGGGTGCCACAAGCCGACGTCTCAGAGGTCCGTGCAACAATACACACACGAGACGCTCTGTCGGGAGATAGTGGGGTTGAAAGTTTTATTATGAAGTTCTGTTTATGATTACTAGCCTCTGCCATATGGTTCGAGGATATATAAACAGAATATCTGCGACGAAAAGAAATAATTCAAGTTATGTAGTGAGACTGTGAGCATAAAAGTTTTATTATGAAGTTCTGTTTATGATTACTAGCCTCTGTCATGTGGTTCGAGGATACGTAGAGGACAGAATACCTACGATGTTAACACTTTGACAGCGACGTGAGCCACCGGTGGTACGCGGAGGTAATTTTCCTAATGCTGCTGACCGGCCAGTAGTCGCAAACTCAATTTTCATAAATACTTAATCAAAGCTAAATAAAGGCACGATCCAGATCATGTTTGGTTTTGCCCAAATATCTTAATACAATTGACTTTAAATGTGAGTTTCGTGTTGAACTTAATATTTAGTTGCCGCAGTCAAAATGTTAAGAAATTATTTATGTTTTTTTTTACGGGAGAATAATATAATAGAACAATTGCAATGCTCTTCGGAAGATACAGTGGAATCGAATATAAGTACGAAACGGATAATATTCGCATGAAATTTATTTTAATGCTTAGAATTCGATGATTTTTGGATTAATCAGTAATTTATTAGCATTGGACATTCAAGTACATTTGATTGCATGTATCAGTTTTATATTACTGATTTTGTTTCACGCGGCTGCCAGTTGACTTCTAGCCGTAGACACTGTCGGGATATTTTTTAGGTACTACACAACGTTGGGAGGGGAAGATTGCTTCAACGGTTGGTTCAAGCCCCTGCTCTCAAATATTAATTGTAATTGAACGCGTAAATTTCTTGCGAGTCGCGATCTTATCTTTTTTAGTAGTTCAATGTCATAATTTAGTGCAACTGTATCTAAAGTAACTAAATTTGCCTAAACGCTTAGTCATTTTATCGATCTTCAAGTCAAGGGAGAAATAATTCCAGCGATTTCAAACTATATTCATAAGAGAAGGCATGTTCTTCACAAGCTCACTCACAAGGTCAATGTTTTTGCGAAATTTTGGAACAGTTATGACATTTGAACAATCGATTTTCATTCTATAGCAATTCCAGAACTTTTCAGCACAGTTCAGTAATCACCTTTACTTACGTTTTCTTTCTTTTCATCCATCAAATCAATCTCATCGCTCGTTCTTTATTTCCAGTTGCTTCAAAGTTCTCTACATAATTGATGTTACCTAATATACCACGAACTTAGAATAAACAATAATAAAAGAAACAATTCTTTTCAAAGTTAACGATACCTGTGATACACCGCAAACGTGGGAGAAACCAACTCATAATAGAGTTACATTACCTCAACTCTGTGTTCAGCTACGAACGCGAGCCACTGCCAGCGTCGCTATATCGCATGCAAGGGGAACCCGGAAAAAGATATCATGTTTGTCCTAACAATTTGATGACCCGAGTTTTTAGTAGCTCGAACTTCAGTTAGATTAGAGTGCGTGTGTGAATGACTGCTGGACACGCCATGCAGTCTCCCGGCTGCCGCGCTGAACTGCAGGCAGAGGCGGCAGCGAGGGAAAACCAACTGAAGTGGTTCATGGCTAGCGAAAAGGAGAAATGATGGCAAGAAAGGATGAAAATCAGTGTAATGGGGATAAAGTTTTCCCGTATCGTACGATGGATGATTGCTTTTTATATTTTTTAATTTTACTCAATAGTGAAGTTCCATACATGCGAGCCGCGCATATTTTTGGGTTAGAAATGGTTAGATAATTCGAAATTTTTCCAATTTAGTTATCGACAAAAAATGAATCATTCATCTATTCTCTAACTTCTTTAATCTAAAGCATTTAATAGAAATTCCCGTCGTCGCTAAGATACTGTAAATTGAGAGCGTCGTTACAGAGCAGCGGAACTTAATACAAACGGATCTCTGGCCACAATGAAGAAACTCAAAATTTAAAGACCATGGCTACGCTCTGAACTGAGATACCATCGCTGCGTCAATAAATTCTTTCGATCTGTACTATTTTGTTCTGATTAGCAGAATAAACCTTTGTACTACTATCTGCGCTGTGCTACTCTTCAGGGATGATCGTGAAAATTCACACCACAGATAATGTAATTTTTCCAGAACTTCGTTATACCACCAACGCCCGTGTCGAATTCAGCGCACGTGGATTTTAGCACAAGCCTCACATCCCCGTTCGCATCCCAACACCCACTTCCCGATGCAACACTAACTGCGGCCTAAGCGCCAATCATCTTACGTTGCCTAGTCTGTAAAATACCATTCACATCCAAGCATTTGCTCTCTTCCCACCGAAATGTCAGATCAGAATCAACGATTTATTTGCGACTTTGGTGTTGGCTCAGCGCCGACAAACCAACGGTAAACGCTGGCCGAGAGCTGGTTGTGCCAAAGCTGCCGTCCTCGGACTGATGGTAATGGACGTTGCTGACGCAGTCATAGACGTCAACTATAATTCAGCGATGTCCCGGACCAAAATCCGGACTGGGTGTTTTCCTCAGAGTTAGTGACCAGTACTGACGCTAAACTTGCGTCTGAAGAGAGAGAGAGAGAGAGAGAGAGAGAGAGTACTTTTTGTATTGCTTTGCAAAACATCGTTCGGTTGAAGTTGGTGGAGTTTATTTGGAGCTGACTGGTTTCAGAAAGATGGCCATTTTTTTGGAGGAAGGTGAAGTTGCGGAAGAAGCAAGAGTTTACACGTTCTAGAAATTAACACATCACGAAGCATTTAATGAGATTCCAAGATTTTGGTATTTAAGGGGTTCTATTTCACTATAAATGAATGTTCCTAATGAGTTAGCCAGCAAAAATCGCTTCAGTTATAATCCTATGATTGAGTTGATGTATACCTATATATAAACAGTACAAATTAATTCACTGGTCGTTAATCGACCTTAGAAAACTTTCGGTTAGTTCTGATAACGTCCCACAAATATTTTTCCTACATGATTTTTGTAATATAGCAGAATAATAAGATTTTGATATCTATCACAAATTAGTTAAACATTGAAAATTAAATAGATTACACATTTCCCCAAAAACATTAAAATAATTCAGATAATGCTCAGGAATCAGAGGTTTAACGCAAGTCATCAAACTTGAGAATGTAAAATACGTGATTTAAAAGATTTAGAACCACCGTTCTAGAGTAGATATTGAGTTGTGGAAGATCTAGCTTAGATCTAAGCCTAACTGAGATAAAAATAAAGATTAGTTTTGAACAATTTTGGATCTAGAAAGCTTTGAATCATCTGAAGAGTTGTGGAGTAGATCTAGTTTAGATCTAAAACTGACTGAAATAAAAATAAAGATTAGTTTCGAATCCTAACTCACCATTAATGCAGTGAACTAAGCACCAGAATTTCAACGATGAACTGATTTTAATTTGATTTTGGTCCCTGACCATGACGTCAGCATTGCCACATGGTCGACGAAAAAAGACTGGTTTGACCCTACCTTGTTTCTTCTACCGTGAGGTCCACCTTGCACAAGAGCCGGCAGCAGGGTGAGTGGAGCGAGCGTGTGGTGGCAGCAGGACTGCGTCACACGGAAGCAATTATGCAAAGTTTGTGGTCGTGCTTGAGCGCGAATAAAAATGTCCTCCGTACTCGTGCTGCTGTACGGATACAAGCTTTTGCTGACACGCACACCCTAAAATAACTACAGATGCTCCAACAAGAATGCGAATTGTCTGCGGGTTGTTAGGGTCTTCCTGAAATCGTTTTGTTTCTTTGACGGTCATCATTGGACGAACTCCCTCTCCCAATACAGTGCTTAGGAATTCCTTTCGTTTGATCGGCTTCATCTGCTGTTTATGCGAGGTTAAGAATTAATACAACTTCGCGTGCATGCAAAAGCTTTGAAATTTCAATACACTAGTTGATCTCCAAATAGATCAACTTGAACCAAGCGTAGGCAAAGTTTTGGCTAAAAAAGGACAGGATGCTGAACAGTGATAATGATGGGGGCATATTTAGTTTAAGATTACGAATAATTATATTTCAGACAATTTTAGAATAACATGTTTTTAAGGCTTTTTGAGTGATATTCGAAATTGCATTTTCTAACTTATTATATACGCTAGCTGCATTTGCAGGTAAGAAATTTACTTACTTTATTTTGTTGTATTCTACGACTGTTGGAGACTAATCTCAAGTTAATTTTTAGGCGCTATTTACCTGGAAATTCATTAAAACGAAGGAAGTATGTAATAGAGAAGAAACTGAATTTACTGGAGGAATAATACGATTGTAGTACGTCCACGTAAAATTTTAAGCTTCAGTGTCGTATAACTGCATTGAATATTACATTGATAACAACAACTATTCACCTATCCTATTTTAAAGGAGGCAAATCGCGCCACTATAAATAATTTACCAAAGATTCATTGCAGATCTTTTTCTCAGTGCCCATGTGTTCAAAAAACGTGTGTGATTTTTCAACATAAATGCTTGGAAAAGCTGAATGAATTAAAAACTGTTTGTTTAATTAGATTCTATTATCTGCATTCATTTGCCCCGCTATGACTAATGTACATAAAGACATTTTGGCGTGGTCGAAATGGAAAAACGAATTCATTGAACATTTCTTAGTAAAACAAATCCCAGGAAATCAACACATGAAAACTTTCGAATTATAAATTCACTTCAAATAATTATATATTTTCTTGATGATGAAAAGGAATATTTTCAGTCAACAACATCCTCAGAGTGTAGTGACTGGGGAATAGGCAACAAAGAGAAATAAATGATGCCACCACCAATGTTGTAATAATAGTTTGTTTTGCTGCCATTCCTGAGCTTTCCCGTGTTTTTGTATTCGGAGAAAAGACCTCGCAAGGAAGGCCAGTCATTTTTTACCGAGCAATCAACTGCAAGCTGCAAACCAGCTGCCATACCCTCTTTTTTGAGCAGCATATCGCGTATTTCACACCCTGTGTCTTTATCGAGCCCAAATTTTTTGGCCGGTGAGGCGAAAAATTGAAAACGACACAGAGATGAAAGAGATATAGTTTAGCGACCGAGACTCCATAATCTGCGGACTACAGCCTGCCTGCTATGTCAATACTGGACCTGAATGCTCCAGTGAACCGCTGCAATGCCGAATTATTGAGTGGAAAACATCGAGTTGTGCCTGTGCTTTCGAAACATGTAAGTGAGAATGAATGAACATTTTTTATTTTGATGAATGTCATCGTTGATGTAGCGTTAATTTTTTATTTCAGCTCAGCTCTTAAAATCAAATCGTAAATAAAAATTGAGGGTTTCAAGTCTCAAAACTGTCGGTATGAATTGAATTTGCCATAGCTGAAAACTTTGATAATAATACGTAGAAAAAATTCCTGCCATTTCAAGCTTCAACAGGTTTTTAGTTACCAAACCAGGTGTGAATTATTTTCATGAGCTCACTTAGCATTTTTAATTGAAGCCGGACCACAAAGTTAATCTTTATCATCTCTATACTTTGCAAGTACACACTCTTCTTAATCATTACGTGCAACGTAACTTGCTGAGAGATGTTTCTTTGCTTAGTGTTATTTCAAGATTTCTTCGGTATCTTAGTGTTCTCATTCGCATATGAGTTCCGTGATGATGACAGGAAATATTTGTAACTTCGGCCTACAAGGCCTTCTTCACTTGCGAGAGCTGTTACTGTCGTAGTTGTATTCAACTTGCGTAATCAGTTTGAAATATCGAAGTGTGCTATTTGGTTTTTAGTACATCCTGCCGAAAGTGCAATATAAAGTGTCGCCAGTTCTTTTTATATGAGAATTAATTCTTTTTATCTGAGAATTAATTATTTTTTCTCTGAAAATTGTTCTATAATTTGCGGCACCTGTTCTCTCATGCTGTCTAGAACGTGTTCTTGTACGTATGGCACCTGTTCTTTAATGTCAGACCACTGTTTTGTTAAAAAATGAAGCCTGCTTCATCACTTGCTGCATTTTTCCTCATGTCTGGTTCCTGATTCCTCATTTCCGACGATCTATTCTCTCTTGCCTAGCGTTGGGCTGAATGCCTCACAACGACGTTAAGTTTATGACTTTCAAAGCTAAATTAATCGAATTATTGTCACAACATTTTGCTTCTACTATTATTTATTTCTACAAGTGAATACTAATGTCTAAGAATTGCTTTTATAAGCCACTCATATTACTACACACAGGGTGGTTTAAAAAATGTATACCTCTTAAATACCGACAACTTTTTATATATATGAAATTAGAAACCATACCATAGAAGATCCGAAAAACAGAATTCAATGTTTTCCTTGTGGTAGTTTTTAGCAGGACGGAGCTCCACCGCACACATCGGGTTCATCCATAAGGTAGCTAAGTCAGCAATTTCCTAACAGGCTAATTTCTCACAGGAGTTCATTTCCCTGGCCGGCACGATCACCAGACCTTTCCCCGTTAGATTACTTCGTTTGGGGTTATATCAAAGATCACGTATTCTGTTCAAATCCGGCAACACTAGAGAAGACCTCAAGAAAGAAGTTCTAGAAGAGGTAAGCACAATCAGCAGCGAAGTTCTTTAGATCGTCCTCAGAAATTTCGCTGGTCCCGTCGAGAAATGTATCGCAGCGAGTGCCGGGCATTTTGAATCGTAGGTTCAGCAAGGTAAATTAAAAATTAAAAATTACCAGTTTTATTTTCATGGCCTGTCTGTGAAAAAG
Source organism: Morinoia aosen (assembly GCA_030386875.1). Classification (NCBI taxonomy): domain Eukaryota; kingdom Metazoa; phylum Arthropoda; class Malacostraca; order Amphipoda; family Talitridae; genus Morinoia; species Morinoia aosen. The sequence continues at coordinate 72,610,556 of CM059562.1, forward strand.
GTTATCGCAATTTTAAAAAGTATACGTTTTTTGCAATCACCCTACACTTCTATAACTTATCTTTACCGCTATAACTTATGTAACTGAGATGGGTACGTGTCTTGGAAATCTAAGTTTCATCAGGAATAAAACCACAAAAAACGGAATAAAATTCATTTTCTAAAAATGGGCATTCAGACTAGCACTAGTTTCGAATATTCATTATCAATGAATGCTCTGAAAATAAGATCAAAAATATATAAAAATTAATATTTCAATAATTGCTTTACGAGGCCTGTCGAAAAAGTATCCGACCTTAATTTTTCCCGCGCAAAGTAGTGATTCTAAGGCGGCGCCACTGTGCACGGTGGAAGGAGGAATCTTAATGCGCATGCTTGACTTTTTTCGCCGCATTCACTTGGGCCAGTCACTGGCTGGTGGTCGCCAAGTAAGGTGCTGTTCTAAGTGTTTGTCGGATTTAGTTTTCTTGCAAGATGACTGAACGAATTGAGCAAAGACACTGCATCAAATTTTGTCAAAAGCTTGGTGATTCTCAAATTGAAACAATTCGTAAGATTCAGCAGGTGTTTGGGGAAGATGCTATGGGTGTAACACAAATTAAGGAGTGGTTCAACCGATTCAAAGATGGCCGCACATCAGCGGAGAGTGAGCAGCGTTGTGGCAGGCGTTGTGGCAGGCCGCACATTCATCCCATTTGATCCGCAATTTCTTGGCCAAACATGGAATTACGACCGTTCGCCAACCTCCCTACTCTCCAGACCTGGCTCCTTGCGACTTCTGGTTGTTTCCAAAATTGAAGACACCACTGAAAGGATCCCGTTTTGAGAGTAGAGAAGAGATAATGCGGAACGCGACGACAGAGCTGAACACCATTCCAAAAGAAGACTTCCAGAGGTGTTTCCGGCAGTGGAAGGATCGGTGGGCTAAGTGTGTGGAAGCACAAGGAGCCTACTTTGAAGGGGATTAGGGTCCCAACCCCGTCAGGTTGTTGAAGTATATTTTCTGGCCAAAGGTCGGATACTTTTTCGACAGGCCTCGTATATATATACAGCCTAAATAATATACAATTGACAGGCACTTTGATCACAGTTAAGAAAAGGTTTCTTGTGAAAAATGTACATTGATTCTAAAATCCGGAAATCGCTATTACACGTAGACTCTAAAATTGGAGAAAAATCATCCACCGAAAAAATATGGTTGGTGTTTTCACAGTGAAGTCTAGGCGAAGACTGAGAAGGAGTTGCTAGCGGCCTATTAGTTCTAAATGATTTTCCTTGATGCTGGTAAAATCTAATCTTTGACTGTTTCAGAGTGCTCCCTATGTAGGAACTCTGGCAAGTTCCACACTGATATTTGTACACAATCCTAGAGAGCAACTCTTTCGGCAGTCTGTCTTTATACTGGAAAAATGATTTTATTTGGAAACTGTTGCGAAAAACAAACTTGAAATCGAGTTGGGGATAAAATTTTCTCAAATTCCTAGTTAAAGATTGTTTTAGCTTATCAGAAGCTGGTCCAATATACGGAAAAGATGCATATAAAGCACATTTGGAAACTGTAGCTTTAGATCTGGTGTGCAACAGCTTGTTTTCTGTGAATAAATACCATCATGGTTTGAGCAGAAAGTCTTTCATGGATTTGTTGAAGCTGGCTGTTACCAAAACGTGTTTTTATTTAAACAATTTAAACAATTTAAGCAATTTATTTACCACAGGTGATACAGAGGTAGAATGTTTCTTAAGTCTAGTACAATGGTTAAATTTGAGAATAGCTACCTGTGGGTCCGAACAAGTTCAGCGACTTCTAGGGCATCCTATTATCACGTTATTCTAAGGTGTACAATAATATTTAACCTAGTTTACTTAACCTAGTTTCGCATTAGACTGATCATTGAGATAATTTACTCGATATTTTATGCTGTATTTTACAATACAGGTCAAATCGGCTATATTTAACAGTATGTTCGATAAAACGATTCAAGAGCAGACTGAAGATCGGTTATGTTACCCAAAGCAAGTTACATTATTACATTATCATTAGTTACATGTAGGAGGCAAGATTCGACATGGTGATCTTACACGACTAGTATTCTGATAGGAAGTGAGACTCAAGATGTCTTTTGAATACTTTGTACGAATTACATTTACGGATCTCCGCCGGTATAGAGTTCCAAGTTTTGGTTCCAACGAAGAGGATACTGTGTTGCGACCGGGCCTTCGAATAATAAGGAAGCATGAATTTACTTCTATTTCGGGTTAAATGGTTGTGATGACCAGTTTGCGCAGTCAATAATTGTCTTAGGCTATTGTCGCCATCATTTCTTAGTGTTTTGTAAATGAAATTACGGATGGAGATTTTGTAGAGATCCGAAAGTTTAAGTATTTGTAAATTTTTGAAAGAATCATTTGTGTGAGCATTATATTCTAGGTTCTTTACCGCTCTGACAGCTTTTTTCTGCAGAGTAAAAATTTTGTTGGTTTTATTTTTATCAGTTCCGTGCCACGCTTCTATTACGTATTGCAAGTATGGAGAAATAAGCGTTCGGTAGAGCATTTGTAAAGCTGTTTCAGGCAGAAAATTTTTAACTTTATTCAGGATTCCGATGGATTTTGATATTTTAGAACTAATATGAGTGATGTGCTCTTTGAAGGTCAGATGTTTATCTACTATGATGCCCAGAAACTTACATGAGTTGGTTTCTTCGATTTCACCTTCGCCAATTTTAATGCATGGACGAGATAAATCTTTCTTGTATGAGAATGTAATATAATTTGTTTTATCAATATTAAGGCTTATTTTATTAGCTTTGAGCCACGATGAAACCTTATGAAGTTCATTATTTATACTCTCCACAATCATAGCGGGATTTTGGTTCGGAAGGACCGCAGAAAGCGTACTGTCATCGGCAAAAAGTATGAATTTGAAGAATGATGTAGATTTTACAATATCATTGATAAAAATCAGAAACAGGAGAGGCCCAAGAACAGATCCTTGTGGAACTCCATGGCTAATTGTCTGTGGGTCTGATTTTGCGTCGTCAATGACAACGTATTGCTTCCGATTTGTTAGGTATGATCTGAACCAATCATGGGCAATCCCTCGAATGCCATAACAGAGTAGTTTCGAGAGTAGTATTTTATGGTCCACACAATCGAATGCTTTTCGAAAGTCAAGAAATACAGAGAAGACAGGCTTTCCTTCATCTATATTAGAATAGAGGAATTGTAAATGATTTAATATAGCCTGTGTTGTTGATTTTTTAGAGCGAAAGCCGTATTGTTTATCGTAAAGAAATGATTTTTGTTCAAAATAAGAGTACACTTTTTGTACACAATCTTTTCGAATACTTTGCTAATAATTGGTAGTACGGAGATAGGTCGATAATTGTTTACACAGGTTTTTACCATCATGGTTTTTACCATCATCATTTCAATAATATTTTGTACAAACAGATAGATGGCCTGGCAATGGGTAACCCTCTAGCCCCTACTTTGGCGAACATATTTATGTGCAATATGGAAAATAAGTACCTGTCTTCTTGTGCAGATTTTTTCAAACCTGTTTTTTATAACCGATATTTGGACGATACTTTTGTTATTTTTAATGATGTCACTCATGCCAATCTGTTTCTAGATCAGTCAACACCCAAATATCAAATTCACTATGGATGTAGAAAATGATAAAGTTTTGCCTTTTTTTTTAGACGTTCGGGTTCAACGCTTTGACAATCATCTTCAACTAGGCATTTATCGGAAACCGACTTTCACTGGTCTAAGAAATAGTTTCTTCAGCTTTACTCCTTTTATTTTTAAACTGAATAGTTTGAGAACATTTCTTCACAGAGCCTTTCACTTGTCATCAAACTACCATAAGTTTTGCGACGAACTAAATTATTTGAGAACATTTTTTTCTACCAATGGATACCCTCAATATATTTTTGACTATACTCTTAAAAAGTTTTTAAACAAAATGTTCGATAAGCCAGAGGTCACGGTAGCTACAGTTTCCAAATGTGCTTTATATGTATCTCTTCCGTATATTGGAAAAACTTCTGATGAGCTAAAACAATCTTTAACTAGGAATTTGAGAAAATTTTATCCCCAACTCGATTTCAAATTTGTTTTTCGCAACAGTTTCCAAATAAAATCATTTTTCCAGTATAAAGACAGACTGCCGAAAGAGTTACTCTCTAGTATTGTGCACAAATATCAGTGTGGAACTTGCCAGAGTTCCTACATAGGGAGCACTCTGAAACCGTCAAAGATTAGATTGTACCAGCATCTAGGCAAATCATTTAGAACTAATAGGCCGCTAGCAACTTCTTGTCAGTCTTCGCCTAGACTTCACTGTGAAAACACCAACCATATTTTCTCGGTGGATGATTTTCAATTTTAGAGTCTACGTGTAATAGCGATCTCCGGATTTTAGAATCAATGCACATTTTTAAGCAGAAACCTGTTCTTAACTGTGATCAAAGTGCCTGTCAATTGTATATTATATAGGCTGTATATATATTTAGCAATTATTGAACTTTCAATTTTTATATATTGTTGATCTTATTTTCAGAGCATTCATTGATAATGAATATTAGAAACTAGCGCTAGTCTGAATGACACTTTTCAGAAAAATGAATTTTATTCCGTTGTTTGTGGTTTTAACTTATGAAACTGCCACTGAAAATACTACTTTACAATAAGTTTTATTAATTCTATTCTCATAATACGTACCACTTGGTACTAGCATGCTTACCACGTGTGAACTCTTTTACATCAAACTACTAATTTCAATTGCTATTGCGCTGTACTTAGATTTCCCCCCGCTACCAAAGAACCGTGATCGTATACACTGATCATGCTACAAAACGGTCGAACTGCCTAAAAATGCAACCTTTCAAAGCTGCGCGTCCCTCTTTCTGGCAATTGTTTTCCTAGAAACTTGTGCCTAAGAAAATCCATTCTTTGCTCCTTCACCGCAGACAGCGGTGCTCATTGTTTCAAGGCTGCTCTGGAGCTGCCCAGTTAATAAAACCGTATTTCTTTCCCTTAACTTGCGCTCAGCAAGAACTTTTTTCTGTCTCCACCGCAGAAAGTTGCGGTCATTGTTTCAATGGTGCTGCGGAGAGCTGTGGTCTGCGAGTTTCTTTTGCTGGGACCGTGACAAGCAATTTATTTTCATAGGACACAAGATGATGGAGGGCCAGCGTGTCCAGCTTTTTCCTGATAAAATTCCAGTCTCATGAATGACAACAGCGTCCGACCGGCGTCTCGGCAGCGCCTCAATGGCATGCTGGTTTGGCCAGCGTGAAACTAAGGGTTTCCATGATGATCCTCATGCTAAGCCACACCACCTAATGTGCTTTTCTTTTTGGGGGGAAATAGTAAAAGAGTTGTCGTTTACGATGAAGTTTGGGCTGAACGTGAGATTTTTATCGTTTGCGCAATTGAATTCTCGATGTAAGGTTACACGTCGTGATTCTTAGTCGCCAATTCATTTGAATTTTTTATAATGATTTCAGCAATTGAGTTCGAAATGACGCTAAGCATATATGCGTACGGTAAAGATTACTTGCACCATAATGTCTGGTATTTCAAGTTTCTGCCCAACGAAAATGTTTTAACATTTGATGAACCTAAATAAATGCAAATGATTCGAACTAATGAATTTACTTGTAAAATAGATGTAAAATACTTGATAAAATCGACCCTCCCTCCTAGCGATCAGCATCTAATAGTCAGGGAGTTTTAGTTTACAAGCTGCTCAAGACTTGAAAATAAATCTCAAGTAGATTTTAAATCGTGAGGGACTGAATTTGTGGAATATATGGCTCACAGGTCAAACGGAGAAGACTCCGTTAATTTGTTCCTGAGGTTGAAGTTGGCCTCTATCCTGCAACTTAAGTCGTCAGCTAAGTTTTTCCGCCCACAAATTGTTGCCAATTATGCGAGAGAGACTTTTGATATGAGGGGAGGAATGATGGAGAGCTTAGGGATTTCCAATTCTGCTCTTTAAATAAATCGTTCGGAGTAATTGGCCTGAAGCCGATCAGCATGGTGAAAAATTTTAATGATTGCTGAAATCCTCAACTTTTCCAATGCACATGAGTGAGACTCATTCAACTATACTTCCAAAATGGCGACGAAAGATTTCACGTTGATATGCAAGTTCTTTGCCCGTAGGATCAATTAAAGTGAAAAATAATTAAGCTCGTGAATTATTTCAGTTTTGGACACTTGAAATACACAAATTAAACTTTCGATAAAACTGTTAGTATGACTTTCAAAGTATGAACTTCTTACAAAATATTATTTTCTGTCAAATGGGCACCCCATCCAAGCATAAATGAGCGCTGTTTTATAAAGTGGGAGATGAAAAAATTCTATTAAAAATGACATCGAAATATTTTGTAACGAAGCCTTTCATTTATTCCTGTTTGCCCACCAACTCTCAGAAACATTTGAGAGCAGCAGTGGGGCTGTGTGATGCAAAAAAATAGGTAACATCGCTATAATTATGAACGGACAAATTATGCAGACGTCAATTTCTTCCTTTACTCACTATTTTTAGGTGATGTATTTTTTGCAGTTCAGCGACTTAGAGCGGACATGTTTACTGTTAAGAACGCTTGTTTCATGAATGCGTGAATTTTCCAATCTTCTTGTAGTTTCAATTAAGGTCTAATTTATTAAACGAAAACATGAAGTAATTAAGTTTTAACATTTGATTGGCTAGACGATTTAAACACGAATTTTAGCACAATGAAATTTGAAAGCCAGAATATTTCCCTTCTCAAGTGTATTTTGCGATGTTTTCAGCGTGTAAAATGACCAGAATAACAAATGCTTATATCATCAATGATCTCAAATTTGATAAATAGGTGAAAACAATGTTGCTCAACTCTCTAAGCTTTCTTAACAATACAGTACAGCACAAAAAGTGCACCCAAGAACGCTTAACTTATATACTCTTTTTTCGAACACAATATAGCACCAAAAATGATCCGAAGAACCCTTAACAGTAAAAGCCCAATTTTCAATAAATTGTAGCTCAAAAAACTACCATCAGAACATTTGGCTTTTCTGCTTTGCGCCTAAGCGTGCAGGTTAATCCGAGGGCAGAGATCCAGCGCTGTCTGGAATCCAGGTGCTGAAACCTGCCCAAACTCTGGTGTGATTGATGAACTGAAAATTATGGAGCATTAGCGAAGGTTGTGGCTACCCCATAGGTCAGGTCATGGAACGATCTCGGTCAGACATACGAAAGAATTGAAGGCGATGACATGCATGATACTCTCATGGGAGTTTTTAATGTTCCTAATGCTTCAATTGGCACTTGTAACGTGCGTTATTGATTAGACTGAGGATTAAATAGAGTCATTTACTTTCCATAGGAGGATTGAGCATGTCCAGATTGGAGAACATTAGGTTAGACGCAGGTATTAGCACGGGCTCTAATTTCGAAAAGTGATGCCAAAAATTTGGCTGGAAAATGGTCCGATTCTCAAGGTAGTCATCCGATGTTACGGTGAAGTTGATTGTTACGTTCTAATTTTACCTGAATTGAGGGTTCTTGAACTAAATGAACGTGGGGGAATCTAACTGAACAGCAAAATTTTGTGCTACGATTGTGCAAGAACATGGCACTAATCGTGAATGAAAATCTATCCTTAAATATTTGAGGGTTTTTGAACTAAACGCTCGAAGGAAACTTCATTGAAATCATTGAAACTTTATGCTTCAATTGTTCAAGAATGTGCCACTACCTGTGAATGAAAATCCGTCGTTAAATTTTTACTTGGTAGCTGTTAATTTATTAAACAAATAGCTAGAAAATATTTTCACTGGGGAAACTTCAAAAACTAGAAAGAGAAATTTGAGTTTCGTAAATGAATTTAATTCATTAAGATATTATAAAGGTTGCTTTAATGACAAACTAATAATTCTAATTTCCAGTAATTACCGCAGATGACCACAAGCATATTCCAGATGACTGCAAGCATATTCCTCTACACCAAAAACACTTTCAAACTGATATCGATTGCAGTTCAGGTAAAAAATGGAACTGCATTTGACCTTCAGACCAAATTGATGATTCAATCCATACTGGAGTTAGGCATTTTCAATAATTAAGAATTTTCAGTTAATTAAAAGAATGTCAACGGTTGTTATCAGTCCGAAAGTATTGTTCTAAATGGAACAGTATCTGCATTCAAATATTATAGAATAAATATACACTGATTTTTAACCGATTTTTTTATCTCACGAGCTAACAGTAAACAACATGAACCGCTCAATGCATCAAACGTAATATAGTGTCAAGCAGTTTTCAAATGAGAAAGAGCTTTTCAGAAAAATGATATGAAGTCTCTCATTTTAAAAACTGTTAACGTTTAAATAATTTTTATTCATTTTTAGAAAAGATTTTTAGTAAACTAAATATTTGTAGTGAAATCCGTAGACTTTCTGTTTGGAAGTTATTGTTGAGTAAATTAAATACATTTAGCAAAATCCGTAGACTTTTTTCTGAAAAGGTCGGGGTTCAGTAAACTAAATATTTGTAGCAAAGTCCGTAGACTTCATTTCAAAAATATGAGTAGAGTAAATCAAATATTTGCAATAAAATCCGTTGACTTTTGAAACAATTTTCATATCTCTAATTAGAACTTGAGAAAATAAATAAAATTTTCGTTGACTTTTGACACAATTTTCATTTCTCGAATTAGAGCTTGAGTAAATAAATAAAAAATTCCTTGATTGGAAAAATACTTTTCAAGCGGCAATGTTGTATTTTCATGGTGATCCATTGGAATTTTCCTGCCCTGTCCTCACATACTTGCTGCTGAATTGCCGGTTACTTAGACAAAGTGGCCTTGAACTGTTGTTCTATTTGCTGTTAATGCTTACATATAATGTGCTGGCCACGGAGTAAGAATAGACGAAGCACTGACCAGCCATATTATTTTACGAACTGACCTGCCCTACTCTGGAGCACGCAACGAAGAACCAGAAATATATAATGAAGCATTAGTTATTACAACGCACGGACTCCTTCATGTCTGGTGAGCTGAAGAAAGCTTCTGTAGCAGAATAGAGGCTTAATGATAATTTATAACATAGGCGAACTTATCACAAACTTCACATTCAGGATATACGTTTGCTCTTAAATTTCGTCTTGTTATATTTTTTTAACATTTTGACATAGAAACCGATTCAAATACAGGATGATATCGTCCAAAGGAGCATAAGATAGAGGACTGTGCATGATAGATAGACAAAACAAGTGATCTGTACATGATAGACACACAAAACAAGTGATCTGTACATGACTAACAGACAAAACAGGGGATCTGTGCAAGATAGACTGACAAAATAGTTGATCTGTGTCAAAATGGCGTTTTGAAGATCACTGCAAGGTCAGATTGTAATATCATAATTAATTTACGCCAAATAAAACTACATTTTAGCACAGGGTAAAATTGAACTTTTCGTCTGCATAGTATAATGAAACATACGAACTCTGAATAAACCTTAACACCTCTTGTATGTGATCATCTTTGAGTTTATTATTTTTTGAACTTTATCATTTATTAATAAATTATTTATTTTTGCATTCATGTAGAATACTAAATAATACGAACTTCAAATGAATACCCAGACTTGTAATATGTGATAAATCCTGAGTTTAATAATTTTTCTGACTGCGATTTCTGACTTTGAAAAAAGTTTCTACACTTCGTTGTGCTTGTTGCTGCGGGAAAAACTCTCACAGCTCCTAAAAAAAGCGTCTCCAGAGTTAAATTCCCGAGCTTGAACAAGCTTCAACAAACTTTGCAATCAGCTTTAGCTCTTAGCAAATGTTTAGCTGATATTTACCATTTAAAAATTTCTGGGTGGAAGCTTTTGCTCGAACAGAGTTTGCTTGTTTTGATTTTGCAGCATGGAAAGAGTTTTAATTAAACGAAAATTCCTCATACTGCAGGAATGATGTGTGCTGCTTCAAAGGTGAATTGATAATATTTTCCGATTTATTAAAGAGTTGTTGTCTTAATTGATTTAAGTTGCTTATTTTACCTTAGCTACGAGTTGATTATGATATTTGACGAAATGGTCAGTTAATAATTCTACTTGGCCAATGAATTTGTTATGCTATTTCTAAATGAGTACGTTACATAATATGCAAAATGAAGGATAACCCAAAAACTCTTAACTAAAGGTAATCATGAAATTTAGCCTTTCGGATTTTCACAGGGAAAAATATACTGTGAGTTTTTTTAGTTTCAAATTTATCAACGCACTATAGGTAGAAAATTTGTCGTAAGTCATCTCAGTAGAAAATATAAGTAAGCCGCAAGGGTTGAAAATTTAAGTAAGCCCATGGGTGGAAAATATAAGTAAGCCCAATGGGTAGAAAATTTACGTATGCCCTATGGATATAAAATTTAAGTAAGCCCGATAGATAGAAAATTTAAGTAAGTAGAAAAATTATGCAAGCTGTATGGGTAGGAAATTAACTGCAATTCTCCGGGCAGATTTTCATCGTAAGTTCTCTGGACAGCAAATGGAACATCAAGGAGTGGCGAATGATATGGGGAAATTTTTCACATCTGAGGCTTTTTTGCCATGCAGAGAAGACATCAGTCTTGTGCCTAGACGTGCCTGGTGGAATTACGACGAACGTTACGACCGCTGCTAAAGAGAAGCCATAAATGTCGACTGGGGCTCTTTTTATGGAAAATCAGTGCTGCGCATTTTTCGTAGCGGAAAACATCAACGTGATTCTTAATGTGGAGGAATCTCATTTGTATTGTAAGCACACAAGTGTTTATCATCCTAGCCATTAAATTAGAGATGTTGGTGCAAATGGAACACGTGTATTGGGATACGTAATTTTTGCGTATTGATGAAAAACTGAACGTCCACGTGATAAAAGTGTGACTCACATGGAGAAAAAGCAAGCCACCTGATGATAGAAGTTATGCACTCGGCAGAAAAATGATCCTTTTGGCACTAAAGTGTCTCTTGACTACAATAGTGACTCGCAATAGTGAACGACAGGCCAACCGTATTTTAGATTACAAGCACGTTTCACAGTACCTTTGGTCGATCTCAGACCAGTATAGCATTGATTTGTGATCAGTCTTGAGTGTACAATACTCTGTTATTAATGCAATTTACAGCTGCCACATGAGCATCTCCCTAGAGAGCTCGGTGTACATTCACGACTGATCAGGCTATTTCGATGCTTTCCTCAATTAACTCCACGTTTATCACCAGCTCGATCCAACGAGAACCACTTACGTTCAGGGTTCGTTCCTCTGTTTTACGGTCATCAGAGTAACTGCTTTTGAAATACGAGTCCTGTGGCAACGCGTAGCTCCTCATTCGGTGTTAACTCTTGAAAGATGAGTCCTGCACGCACTCAACTCACTTTTCAGCACTCAACTGCCCTTTGTAATCGCAATGAGTCTCGCTGGCTAAGTCGCAGTCATAAATCTTCGTTAAGAGCTGGGCTCGGCTTCTGTATCACGTTAGCGGCAATTCCCTAATGTGCGTGCGCTCATTAATCAGATTGGCAAGTGCTGCTTACCAACCGCATTCTGTAAATTCTCAAAAGTTCACTTGTGCCCCCTTTGTTCAAACATTTGTTTCACAGGAGGGCTTGTTTAATCAACAGATGGAAATTTTTTACCGAACTCTGTGAATTCTCAAAAGATCAGTTGTGCTGCTTATATTCTCAATGGTTCAGTCGCTCCTTTAAGTTGAAACATCTGTTTCACTAGAGGATTTGTTGAACAGAATGATATTTTTTGCGTGTTTAAAATTACCAACCACAAATATTTCCTAACATGCGCATAAATAAGCACCTAAACTCACGAACAAAAACGCATAAATTTGAACTCATGTTCTCAAGCCGTCATGTTTGCGCTCACATTTTGTTTCATTTCAGGTTGCGTAAGCTGCATGCTTTCGTATTATTTTCCACGTTCACCATTTCTAATCTTGCCTGCTCACAGCTGTCCGATCACAAGGCTTAAGTTGAGTGAGAGCGATTATCATTTGCATAAAAGCTATAAATGAGATCTTAGGTATCGATTTACGCCTCAGTGTCACGCTAATAGCAAGGCGTTGCTTGGGGTGATATAGTTAATCTTCAAACAGGGAATCCACTCGAAAAAAAGACGCTAGGATAGCGAACAGATGCACACTCGCGCTTATGGAAGTCGTTTCCTTCTTTTCTAGCTTCAACGAGCGGAAATGAGATTGAATTAGGCATTTTTCGACGATAGAAGACGCTTCATAATGCGAGGTAATGGCACCGTTATGGAACAGCTCAAAACTCAAGGCCAGACGTTGGCAAGGAGATTCTCATGCTTCTTAAAATTGAACGGCCAGGAAAGAAGCATCAAAAACGTTGTTAGAAGACGGACTTGAGAGTCATATGTGCGGTGCTAGCTCTTGTGACGAGGATTCAGGGATGATAGGCATGAGTTGGCTTAAACAGTATCCTGCCAGAAAGATTCAAGCATGAGTTGGTTTTAAGCTGAATCCTACTTTAAAGATTCAAATTATGAACAAATTATAGGTGAAAGCGAGCAGAGTTCTGTTTGTGCATTTTTTATGCAGTATTTTTAGTTTCATTGGGGGCCCGAGTTTTAAAAAGTACGCTAAGTTGTCCACTTATCAAGCAAAGCTCTTTTTTTCGGCTGTAAAATTTATTATTGAGAATTATAATCAGGAACGATAATCTTCGCTGATAGAGCAACCATTAGTTTAATAATTTAGGTAGCCATTTAATTTAAATTTAATTTAATTTAAAACATTAATCTTGATTTTTCGTTGTCCAACAATTCAACATAGGAAAAAATTATCTATAGAAAAAATTTATAATGCGGACAATTCTTTGAAATAGTCAGATCTTAAAATAAAACTGACCACAAAGCAAATAGACAAACTTAATATTCGAAAGATTTATAAATTACATATTTACTATGCCATAATAAAACAGGCTCTGAAGTGAAGCCAGATCTCGAGTCTCAACGCTAGACAGGAACCAGAGGTCGAATTTTCAAACAATTTACGTCGGCGCCACGGTACAACTCATAGCGTAAGTCCACTTGACAACGCTACGTTGCGTAAGACGTACTAAGTCCACCTTGAAGATCTTACACGTGCCCCAACTACGGTGTAAATATTTTAATAATCCACCTTAGAAGAGCACTGAAGTAAAGACACTCAAACGGTTTCTCGACAGACTTGAGAGCAGCGCCCGTAAACTCTTCGCATGTTTGCAATGAACATTTCATGCGTGGGACAGTTTTCCTTAGTGCAAAACTGAATGACACTCGATGATTTTTGTACCGGCGCGTAAATTTGATTCAACAGTTTTAATTCAGTTACTAAATTTCTTGAATTATCAGCATGTTAATACATTGTTAGTAAACGCTATGAGCAGGTTTGATAAATGCGAGATGTTAACACAATGTTTAGCTGCTTGCGAAATATTTGGTCGGTAGGATTTTATTCTTTAGAAAGGTAATAGCGAAGTTTACGCTCTTGAGATCCAAAAAATATCGCAAAAATACGTTTAGGGCTGATCAGTTTGGCGAGATGAGCAGTTGACACTCGGGCAACCATGAAATCGAGCCTAACCTAACCTATCTCAACCTAAGATTGCCTAACTTATCCTACCCTAATCTAACCTAACCTAACCCAACCCAACCGAGCCTAATCTAAACTAACCTAACCCAACCTAACTTAGCATAACCTATGACTTACTGCTACCAGTGTGAGAGACATTTTTTAACGAAACTTCACTTTCTAACTTGCATGAGCGACTGAAACCTGAGTCGCATCCGGCTGAAGGGAGATGCGTTTTCCAAGTCAGGCTTGCCTAAGTGAGTAGATTGACAGTCTCAGGTAGGAATGCACAATGTAGAAGAAGCTGCGATTAATTTTGAGTTATATTAGTGATCAGATCATAACCAATGTTGAACATTTTTCTAAATGAAATTTGACAGTTTGGAGCTAATACAGTTATTTAGTGGATAGTCGACTACATAATATAATTATTTAGTGGATAGTGGACTACATAATAGAATTATTTAGTGGATAGTGGACTAAATAATAGAATTATTAAGTGACAGCATCTGTGTTCGGAGAAAAATTTGAGAGAAGTAAAGCAACGAGATGTAAGGGTATCGATGCTTGAGAAGCGCTACGATGGTATTAAAATTCAATACAATGAAAACACGAATATGACAATGCCAAATTGAAGAATCATCGACAACCTCGTATAAATATGTCGATGCAAAACACGATTTTTGCATCTACCTAGTAAAAATACCACTAATACAAACACAAAAACTCTGCAAGAATATTGAGTAAGGAACACTCGTTCAAAAACCTAAACTTAAAAAAGTCAACGGAAAAAGAGAAATACTAAAAATACTGAACCCTCAAACTCTGCAATTCTGTCCGAAATATTCTAAACCAGGCTAGCATTGGTTGCAAAATTAAACTTTTGCCGGACCAACGATTTTCATAAGAACATTTAAGCGGTCAAAAAAAGCGGTCTGGTGGTGGGAGAGACATCTGAGGTCCCGAAATCGAGGCCTTTATTTCCATTTCAAAGGCGAAGAATCGGAGCGTTTATTTCACGCCCACTTAAAGTAGCAAATTTTGCGCGATCTAAGCAGCGACTTGATTGTTTTTGCCCAGACTGAGCACGGCTACTGCAGCCAGTTGTGCTGCTCCTGCTCGGCTCTGGTGCAGAAGTAAATGTCGCAGAATGAAAGAGAACTCTCCCAGCACACCTTGCGCATCGCTGGAGCAAAGCTCAAGGCGTGCCTGCGAGCAAAGCTTGGAAGTTTTGCAGTCTCGTTGTGAGATGAAATGTAAGCATCGAGTTAATATTGACGTGGTGGATATCAAAAGAGAGTACTTTACTCTATTCAAGTCAGAGCGTGTTATTCCATGCATTGGTTTTTAAATACATTGTTATCAAAGACAAGACGTAATGACGATAACCTATAATAGACATTCAAGTAGAAACTTTTCATTTCATGCATTTGTTTTTAAATAAATGTTAATCAAAGCCGAGACGTAAAGTCGGTCACCTACAATAAATACTAAGCAGAAAACCTTCAATTCCCGCATTTGGATTTTAAACTGTATTCAAATTAAAGTAAAATCGTAAGACGGTGGCTTCCGGTATAGCTACCACCTCTTAATGCACCTCGAGTAGAGGTCTTTTGTGAATTCTTTTTACTTACTTATGGGAAGAAACATCGAGATTGCTCTGTGGGGTATCGCTGATGGTGCAATAGCACCATCGGCTATTTTACGTGAAAAGCATGCGCTTTTCAAGGAAGTATAGATAGAAAATTCTGATGTTCAAGGGTTCAATGATTTGGAAAAAAGTGGTTTAGATAAAACTTATTTTTAAGTCAGAAGTATACGTTGGTTCAAAATTTTAAGCAAACTACGTGATGTACTTCGTAACATTTTGAATACATGAAAATGACATTGCAAAATGTAGAATATATCTATCAATGAATGAGCTCTTTATTGATGATATATTCAAGCAGACGTACAAATGTTGAACCATAATGTGATATTTTCGAGAAAAGAATCCCAATTTGCGTCAAAAATTATGGCAATTTTTTATAGTTCTTTTGAGGAGAATAATTCAAATCTTTCATGAAATATTCTTGTAATGTGCTACGCACAGCCAGTAGCGATGGGTTGGAACCGGGGTAGTAATCGATGAACACCAGAACGAACAAACTTATTTTTACACCCAACTGGGCTTCAACAAGTTAAAATGTAGAGTTTACTATAATAATTAAAGGAACTAGGATTCAAGCGTCACCTAGCACGAGCAAAGGCACGAGCAAAAAAAAAGAAAACTAAACGATACTATAGCTAGTGCAAGAGCGGATAGGAGCGGTCGGGAGGCGGGCGTAGCAAATCCTGAGACAGGAGATACAGTGCACGAATTAATGCCGACGGAATTTACAAGGTTACATTATATTCGTCTCCAATAAGACTTCTATTATTTCACCTAACACAGGCAGATTTACCCCAAGCACAAGCCCCTCCGCCACAGTGACAGAGACCAAGTGTCCGCAGTCCGCTCCCCCGGAGGTCTATTCTCCAATCATCACTATAGTAGTAATTCTATGTACACAGCATGCTTTTCAACAACAAAATGCGCTCTACTTAATTTAACCTTACACAATACGCTTACAATGTACAGGAATGGAATTCTAATCAACACACTACAATTCTATTTTGCTTTAGAGAAAATTTTACGAACTGTACAGTGGATTAAAAAACGATGCCAGGTATTCAGTTCCGCAATCACACAAGCTAAAAAATAAGTCGATATGCATAAAGTTTAACGGAAAAAAGAGGGTCTGATTCGAGCATGTCAGATAAATTATCATGAATCTAAATCCTCCAAGCAAAAAATGCCTTTTTTGGAGCCAGCAATTAGGGCAATACACAAAAAATGCTCAGTCAAAAGAGGCGAAGGCAGATACGCAACTCGGAGCGCGCACTGAGGTGATTTTTTCGAACAGTCTCAAGCAGCGCATGTTCAAAGGGAGGTAGGAGAGTAGTAATGGGCAGCACATGTTCAAAGGGACGTAGGAGAGTAGGAATGGGCAGTGCATGTTCAAAGGGAGGTAGGAGAGTAGGAATGGGCAGCACATGTTCAAAGGGACGTAGGAGAGTAGGAATGGGCAGTGCATGTTCAAAGGGAGGTAGGAGAGTAGGAATGGGCAGCACATGTTCAAAGGGAGGTAGGAGAGTAGATATGGTCAGTGCATGTTCAAAGGGAGGTGGGAGAGTAGAAATGGGCAGCATATGTTTTAAGTTAGGTATGAGAGTAGGAATTGGCAGTGCATGTTCAAAGTAAGGTATGAGAGTAGGAATGGGCAGCACATGTTCAAAGTTAGGTATGAGAGTAGGAATGGGCAGGACATGTTCAAAGTGAGGTATGAGAGTAGGAATTGGCAGCACATGTTTAAAGTTAGGTATCAGAGAAGGAATGGGCAGGACATGTTCAAAGTTAGGTATGAGAGTAGGAACGGGCAGGAACTGTTCAAAATATGGTTGGAGAGTAAGAATGGGAAGGACATGTTCAAAGTAAGGTGGGAGAGTAGGAGTTGGCAGAACATGTTCAAAGTTAGGAATCAGAGTAGGAATGGGCAGGACATGTTCAAATTTAGGTATGAGGGTAGGAATGGGCAGGAACTGTTCAAAATATGGGAGGAGAATAGGAATGGGCAGGACATGTTAAAAGTGCGGTAGGAGAGTAGGAATGGGCAGGACATGTTCAAAGTAAGGTTAAAGAGTAGGAATGGGCAGGACATGCTTAAAGTGAGGTAGGAGAATAGGAATGGACAGGATATGTCCACAATAAGTTAGGAGAGTAGGAATAGGAAAGGAGATGTTCAAAATCAAATAGAAGAGTAGAAATGGGCAGGACATGTTCAAAAGAAGATAGAATAGTAGGAATGGGAATAAGTCTAGAATCAGCAGGAGTATAGGAATGAGTCACTTTGTCCCACTTTAATACAAGTAGTACATACTTCAACTTTTAGTCTTTTTAGCGACGAGAAAATCCATCTCACCTTAATTACGGCCATTTTAAAATTAATGGCATTGAAGAAATATGTCGGTGAGTTTTTAGCCGTCTCGTGGGAAATCACAGTACAATTTAGTGAAGAGTTCACTTTCAAAGGAAAGTTTCTTAGCCAGATTGCAAGTTTTTTCTCAGTACTGCAGTTTTAAGTGTTCTGTGTATTTTACTTCAGTATTTCGAATAAAACTTGACTTGAATTCAATTCCTAATGAATGCTAGTGTACTCATGGCATCAAAAATGAAACTTTTTAACTCGTGAAGAAATTAACAGATATTTATTTACTATTAAGTAATTAACAGAACCTAATTTAACCTAACCCATCACATCTTATCTTAACTTTACCTATCTAGTCCAATCTCAGCCCATATTAACTTTTCTAACCTAACCTAGCCTAACCATTCATTTTGCTCTAAGCTACTGATTATTTAACTCATAGTATTTCAAATTTGAACGGTTTCTTCCCAGTCTATTTGCAAAGCAATGCGTTCAAATACGGGACGTTGCACAGGCGTTTCTTCAGTGGCCATTATCATGCAATGATATCAAATAAAAGGAAACTCACGAAACAAAGGAAATTCATGAAGTGCTGCATTATGCTATAAATTTTTGCAACCATTCTTGCAGCATTGTAGTCGCATCGTGTATCTGTCCTACGGACGTAATCTAGATGATGACATTCTATCCTTCTTCTATTCTATTCTATTTTATCTACCTACAACAACAAGATAAATTGATAAATAGCTAGTCAAAATGACTGCATTCGTTACGGTGGTGATCAATAGAACACGTAAACCTTTTGCTGTTTTTAAATGAACCAAGAGAACCATCTCAGATCACGTGTCCCAGTGTATCAGTGTACGGATACAAAATAGTTGAATCGTGTATTTATGAGACAGTTCAAATCGTGGAATGTTTCAAAGTGTGGTTTACGACTGCATGGACGCAGTGCTCAAATCTTATAAAGTATAAAACAAAACAAATTATTAAAAATTATAAATGACGTAAATTATTATAGTTTTTTTATGTGGTAAATTATTTTAAATTGAGTACGTATTGACAATGATCAAATGCTGTAGTAGTCAATCATAAATTGCCAACCTGTGTGGGCTTCTGAAAGAGCTATTTTATGCGTAAAACATTTATATGTTATGCATTAGCGCCCCCAAAGAGAGAGAAAGAGAGAAAGAGAAAGTGAGAGAGCTTCATAACCGTTCGATATTCCACAGTCGGACTGTCGATGAATGTGTTCATGAAGGTGAGTGCGTCACGCTCAATTCCAATGGCCGGGCATGTTAATAAATGCGATGTCATTAGACCCGCAGCGGTGGGCTGCGTTAATCCATCGATCTTTTTATCAAATCGTCGATTATTTGTCTTTGCTTATTTGAAGTTGATGTTTGGGGCATTGCAAGGCACAGTAGCTCACTGATGAAGCTCACTGCGTGGCTCATAGCTGTTAGTACGAAAAACTTAACAACTCATATTTTCTGCTGCAAGTTTCAGTCGTTGAAAAGTTGGGAATTTGCAGGGAAAAATATGAAAAATTAAGTCTAATATCCCCATAGACAGTCATTTTCCTCAAATTTAATTTTGCATCTGTGAAATACGTTACCTAAATATACATGGGGTGATCCTGAAGTTTAAAACTTTAGAAGTAATATTTAAAAAATGGAAATGGACTACGTTGAAGTTTTTAGTAATTGCTCTGAAGAGAAAGCTGAGCCAATGAAGGAAAATCCCAGCCCCTCACAAACATTCCTCTCAGAAGTTCTCTATGGAGCCACTGCAGCGGTACATATTTGAAGGTTGAGAAGAATGTAATTTACACTTTCATTTATATGTTGCCTGGCATTAAGTTCACATACAATTTTCACGATGATTTTGGCAGAGAATTATCTTCAGAAATTACCATTGTAAAAATAGATTTATCCACAAAGCTCAAGTTCAACGCATTTATGAACAACAAGTAAGCTGATTTTTATCAAAAACATTTCCCGAAGCTTTTCTAAAAAAGAAGAAGTCAAATGTGCCCGTTTTCAAACATCAAATGCGAGCGAATGCAATGATTTGCAATCTTGTGCAATACCTTTGCGCTGAAGTGGTCTCGCTTTAGCACTTACGGCAGAGGTCAGCCGGAGGAATGCGTGAGCGTCTTCATATCGCCCTCATTATTATGCATGAGGTTATTCTTGTACTTTCACAAGGATTCAAAAAACGAGACGTAAGATTCCACAGACGAGATAAACGCCAGACTGAGGTCACATTATTCAGATCTCCCAGGGCGCCTCAAAGTTGTACGCAGTTTTGTTTCGAACATTTACAGCGCCGAGCTCTCAGGGTGGGTCCCACTCGACGGTAAAATTCGAACTTAAGATAAAAATTATGGCTTCTTACAGCCCTTATTGACCGAGCCACACAATATAATGTGAAGGTATACGTTTTATATTTAAAACTGCACCCAAGAATGCATGTCATTGAGCAGGCATTTTTCGTAAATAACATTTCATTAGCGAAGCACATGAAACAGCACTTAGACATTCTCTCAGCTTGTAAGAAAAACTAATTCTTCAGGTGCAAGCTCAGCTGCACATCTTAATACAGGCACTGCATTCATCGAGCCGTAATCTAAATTTCCCAAGGTGTCCCCATTTGTTTTCCCTACCAAGTCTCAAATTCCCACGGCCAGGGAATTTTTTCCTGCCTTCTGCCCGTATAATTACGCTCGATCTTTTCCAGGAGTCCTCGAGTGTGCCGGCCGTGGTCGCCCAAAAAACCTGTAGTGCAGTGCAAGAGAGCGCCTGTTCTTCATGGTAAAAGGAGAATAATCCAGATGTTAAAGTGCCGACTCTGCTTCTGTTCGAGATAGCGATCGTAACTGCTCGTGGTATCAATGTTCTTTTAACGTGTTTTTCAATGTTTTTCCTAATTCAGCGTGGTTTCTTCAACTCTTCCAGACTTGAGGCCCAGAACTTAACAGTTAAACAACACGAAATCAGTTCAGATATACGGGGCACACACCTGCAATGGGTAAACATGAGGTTTGACCATGATTGGTTGGTTATTCTTTAGTTTGTTACAGTTTTCTAAATACTAAAAATACCAATGTACAGTTTCTAAGTATCAAAATCAAGGTGCAGCGCAGTCGCGGTAGATTTAGAGATTACCAAATAATCGTTACAGTGGTCTGGTAGGGGTAATAATTCATGGAGATGCTTTTCGCTATAATTTGAGATCGGTCTTGCGTCGGTTGATAGAAGTACGCGATCGGTAATGAAAGCCGTTGTGAAAGATGTTATTTATGAACTAGATGCATCTAAGTTAGTCGATAGCAATAAAAATATGAAAACCGATGTACAATAATATTTTTGAGGCCTAAAAATTAACGAAGTAGCTAATTATGATATTGCTTAAAGCTTGAAAGTGAAATATAAATGAAGGTAATAGTTGCAACAAAATAATATTCAGAATTTAAATATATAATCAAAACATTTATTTAGAGTGAATAAAATGTTCTATGATGGAAGTGCACTATACTTTCCAGTAAATATGCTCGTTTAATGCTCATGTGGGCTCACGAACACAACCCCGCTGCCACAGAATGTTTGTACACACACATTGTAACGTAGGTAAAAAATGCGCCTCCCCTCTTTAATTGCCTGTCAGTTTTGAGGAAGATCTTTGGCATTGCATCGTAATGTTTTGCAGGCGCAATAGTGCGCCAGGTCGTTGAGCATGGAACGAGAACTGCTCCTTTAACACTGAAATGTCAGCATTTTTGTATGCTCATATTACTGTTATCACAACGACTATCATTAAACGGCTACTGGCATCAGGTGGTCACCGATATCAGAGTGAGGACGGAACTGCCACTCGACATTGAGCATCCAAGAACACATCAAGGAACAAATTTAACGAAAAATTTAATACATAGAGGCTATTTTCCAAGGAACAAATTTAGGAAGATATATAAAATTTATTGAGGCAATTTTCCAAAAAGAGCTTTATAATCCTGTGGGGCGTTAAAGGGTTAATTTTGAGCGCTGGAGTTCGGTGGCGGAGTGCCCAGAGCACCGTACGTCTGTATGGGACACCCGCATTCGCTCAGGAAATAGAGTTGCCTCCTGCAGTGACTGAGCGATCGCTTCTTAGACCAAAACAAGGCCTATGTTTAGGACTCCCAAACGATTTTCCAATGCAGAAATGGCTTCGATGGAATTATTTGAATAAGTTTACAACATTCGTGGAAGATTTTATTGGAGAAATGCCACATCACAGAGCAATCAATCCAATAGAAAACTCGATAATTCATGTGTTCGTAAAAGGCATTTAAAAAAGAGCCTATAGTCTCCATGTAGTACCTCAACATCTTTCGTTATCGTACTCCTGTAGAATCAGTACGCTCGTGTGAGGCAATTGAGAATGGCTGAGTTTCTTTCTTGAAAACAAAGCGTAGTCAAGACTTATTACGAGCCATTCCGCTGTTGATTTCCATTGAGCGCCGAGTTTTCCAATACTGAAAGTACTGCCTTTAATGATCGTATCTTCGATACCAGATTCAGGATATTCGTGCGTCGTTATGGCCGTGATGCACGCTGCTTTTTGACGAAGAAATTACGCTTGTTGAGTTCTAGGACTCCGTTCTCATAACAGCCGCTGAACAAAACTGAAGACCTGCCCACAAAGCTACTCAAAAAACTCTAAATAATTCTTGCGCTGCAAACGAATCTTTTTTGCTGGCGCAAGCTCCAAAATGAGCAGACGCAAAAAATAAATCGACGCGAGAATTTTTTAGGGACAACGTTTTCATTTCATGGAGCCAACCCTACTCGACGACTCATAATTGAAAGATTTGTACGAAGATTATTTTCTTGAAGCAAGCAAAGAGCCTTTAAATTTTGAGAGTGACAGAAGACAAATATTTATCATTTGGGAGTTCTATTCTAATGATAAACTCGTGTAAAGTAAAAATATGACGTCTGACCGATTGTAACTAAATTTATTCTTTTATCTTAATTCAAATCAATTTAACTAAGTGGAAGTGAATGAAGTGTGATGGATGGTTACTGGTTAGGAGACTCGATAAATTCGGGCTTAATAAATGAGAAAAATTTTGAAATGTGACTGAATTGAACCTTTCATTCAAACAGACAATTTGTGAAGAAAATTAAACGCCTTCAAGCGGAGTGTTTGAAGAACAGAGTAAGTACATTGAGAAAAGCTGCCTTAACCTTCATGCAATATGCCTCTGATGGTAATTTCTTCATATGATTTACCTTTATTTTCCAACTCATGATCAATGAGCAAATGATGACAATGTTGAGCATTTGTATCACAAGGCAGCGAGTAGAAATTACCTAGCATTAACTGAACCGCACCAGGTTTAGATTTTGGACTCATAAATCCGTACTCCAATGTACAGAGAACTCTGGGCAATGCTACAAAGGCAATAAAAGCCCAAACTTATTAATGACCAGCATTAGTAAAAGCGTCTCTGAGTATCAAAGGAAAACAGCAGTTTTTCACTAAAACCTTATCGGTTTTTAATAGTTATCACTGTCGGAAGCGTGGCAAATCTCTCGTTGAATTTTTTCTTCGGGTCTCCGAGTGAATTTACGATTGTTGTTTCAAGCTTACCATTCAAGAAACTTTCTTTGGGATATATGTTGAGTAAAAGGAATCTATGAATAGATCTATGAAAATATTGAATACACTATTGCCATTGATAGAAGCCCTTTTCTATAATAGTTTTGAATAACTGAATACACAAATTTTTATCAATCGTCTTCTTTCTTTCAGACGATGGCATCAATGCCCCGTTGTGCAATGCAAGCTTTTGCAGTAGGCGCTACCCGTGATGAAGATTAAAACACCTGAAAGTAATGATTACACCTGTAGTGATGTTTAAGGTGCATAGATGCATTCAAAATACTATGTGATTCTGAATACCTTAACCTTGAAGGTCAACTAAGTTAAGGCGTCCTCCTTTATAAGTGTAAAAATTATCGTCAATGAGATGCGTTTCATTTTTTTACCCTTATAATTTCCCCCTTTTGCGCACTAGAATAAAAATGTTCTTACGATGTACGAAGGAGACACAAACAAAAAAGTTCCATAGCCCTCCCTCGCTTGTCTAAGAACCGGGCCCCGGCACCTGGTCTGAGTAATTCACTGTAACAACCGGGCAGAGAAGCGGTCATGCGAGAGCTGCAGGCAAACCCACCGATTTCTCTCCAGAACATCCTCGGCAAATTAGACTTGATTGACGTGTACTCCCGCTCGTTTGCGTGAGACCAATAGGACAAGGGTGTCCTACGCTGTTTTCCTTTGATAATGTTTTCTCAGTAGGGGCCAATTGATTTAATGAGAGAGCGTTCACCCCAGGGGGACTAAATTGACGATGCATCGCCGATTTATCGATCTGGCCTACGTAGGCGATGAGCTTCTTTCCCAGTGGAGGTTTTAACTGCCACTGATATTTTTAAAGATGATAGCCCTGGCCCTGGAAGAAAAATTAACTTATTAACCACGATGACAACTCAGATGAGCTAAGGTTAAACAGATGTGGGTATTGAGAGGCCGAAGACTATAAATCTATGGTGTTCTTCATACACAAAAAGAATTGAAACAATGTTGATTTTTTTTCAGTAAATATACTTTATAATGCACAGATCATTGTTTCAAAAAGAAGTGAAAGTGAATTAAAATTTCCTGCGACAATTTAAAAAGCTTTCAAATACTTCCCTATGTTCGAAAAGGCTTGAAATTCACTATTGAGTAGCTACAATCAGTGTGAGCAACGACAGCGCAATGATCATCTGTACTTTCACATCATACTAATATACTCGCCTGGTCTTTTGAGCTTGAGCGATCGCCTTTGTTCCAGTAAAACAATTTGAAACAATTGAGAAAAAACGAGAGCAATTTAACTTGCAATTATTCATCCTATGTATGCTAAATTATCATTGACGAGGTTAGGCCTTTAGCCTCCCTGCTCATCTACTTTTAGGCTTTAATTCATTAGTAAATGAAACCTTCCGTTTCTTTGGCAAACGTTTCTTTAACTTTTTCATAAAAAAAAGGAATGCGGGGTAGAATGACGACTGAATGCCACCCTGCACATACATTTAGCTGAGAGAAAACTATTCCCAGGATTGTGAATGCGAAGCATTTTCTGCCACTTCGTTTGACAACTGAATCCTGAATAGATTTTTCCGTCGTAACTCGAAGATCGACAGGCGCATGCGCTCTCTTCAACCTCCCCAAAATAGAAACTTTACCCTTTCCGAAATGAGAAAGAAAGTCGTCGTTATGTCCAGTTTGCTGCAACGTTCCTCGTTCATCTGGGAGCTCTGCCCCCACTTTTGCAGATGCTGGACCTAACTTCGCTTTACTGTTTACGTGCGAAGCCCAAATGAAGGCGGCCATCGGAAAAACGCAAGGCAGGCTCCCAACCCTGGTCTTCGTTCATGGTCTTGCCAAGCATCGCGGCGGATATTGATGGGTGCAAGAAATTTCAGACATATTCCGGTCAACAAAGCGCCTCGTGTTTTACACGACAGCAACACCGGTTTAAACGACAACAATTTTGAACAAGGGTTTGAGTTCGTCGCTGAGACGAAACCAAGAGAGTTTCCAAGTCTGCCAAGGACTTGTGTCGAGCAGCAAATGCATCCTGCAGGGAGGAAAACACGGTAATCAGTGCGGATGAAGCAGTAGCTGCCTTATCTTACTTATTTACAATATTTCCATGTTTAGTTTGAGCGAATGAGTACAATGACGTTTTTTGGATCAAAGCTTGCTTTCGTATCAGTGCTAAAACTGGCGATCAATTGAAAAATCTGTTTCTGTTTCTGCTGAATTGAAATACACAATAATTTTAGCGCATTTTAATGTATTTCGGACATTTAATTGTATCATACATACTGCGATTTACAGTATATTTTGTTCTTTACACGAAACAAGGGATACAATGCTGACTTATGCTTCTTCTATTTTCCAGATTTCAGCCGCAATCATTCACGTAACCCACAGAGTAAAGAGAAATTTCAAATTACGTCAACTTTTTCACCAAGAAAATATTCAAGGTCTTATTTATAACTCGATCGATGAACTTCAAAACAAAGAAACACAAAAGTTATGGCCCATCATTAATTCCGTAGGTAATTGATGTGTGTTCAATAATGATTGCAGTAGAATGGTTTATTTTTCTCTCCTCTTGCTCCCTTATCGAAGTTACTGGTCTATATATCACGGGCTAACGTATTTTTCAAGCGATTATTGCAGGTGTTGTTAAGGCGATTGTAATAACCCGAAGAATAAATCAATACATAGACTATTTACTATCGACAGAATTTTCTAGACTCATCATATAGTGAGCAGAGAGGGTAGGCTTATGTTGGTAAAAGTGAAGAAAAAATTTCTGATTATGACCAGTTAGCGTCAATACATAGACTATTCACTATCGATTGAATTTTCTAGACTCGAACCTTCGCCCATTATAGAGTGAGCAGAAAGGGTAGGTTTATGTTGGTAAAAGTGAAGAAAATATTTCTGATTATTACCAGTTAGCGTTTAGCTATCATTATTTTGTCGGTTGGCTTTACTTTCGTGCGAATGACTTCACCATTCAGTAATCGAGTGAATGAGTCTTTTGTTTTGATACGCTAGCTTGTCTCAAATTTTACCTTGCTTCGGTACTTCAGATCAGGGCTAGTTGCATGAATCAGGTGGACACTAAACATGAAAAAATGTCAGAGGTACACACGACTCATAGGTCGCAAAAACTACACCAGATACAGCACGATGCACATACCGTTTCTATTATTCTCTACTTTGACTTTTATACCAGATGTAAACTAAGTCCCCCAAATGTTCCTGTTATACCAGATACACAAGTCTAGAAGATCATTTTACCACTCACACCAGCGTACTTGGCATACTAGTATCATGAATACCAGTTCCCTCACCTCTATAACTATCAAGTTATTCGTGTATCTGAATCTGAATTACTCAACATCGTGGGAGCGAGCTGAAGTACGTGCACACAGTGTTTGTATCATACATAATATGTTTGTATCATACACTGTATACTAAGTATGTTTTTCCGTCGGAACTCAAGCATCGACAGGCGCATGCGCCTGCTACAAAATCTAAAATTCACAACAAGCACGTGCTTTTAAGTTCTAGCGTTGCAGTTCAGGAGTTTCTTGACTACTAAATTTCTTTCAGCCTAAATTTAATTCGAAGTTTATAGCATAAACTATGCTGACCAAGATAGTTAGACCAAGGTTTTCACTGCAAAATTTGGCCCAAGTTTCGAGCCTCATAATTAGAGAGCAAAATTTATTGCTCAGAAACAAGAAATAAACATTTCTTGCTCGAAAATGCGTCAATATTCACTGTTCAAATACGGTGTATAGAATTTAGTTCGCATAATTTACAGTATTAAATTTTTTCGTGTTGCTGCATACAATCAACATATCGTCACAAATTCAATGAAAAAATAAACGAGTCCGCCTCAGAAACAAAATTTTTATTCATTAGTGGAATCAGTTTGACGGTTGCTGAGTAGCATGTAAAGAGTTAGTCACACGTGGGCGTGTTTTTGATGACTAGACAAAATCATGACTAAATTAACAACGCACAAAAATTATCTATCTGACGTAGATATAAATGTGATAAAAAATTACTTATTTGTAAAATTAATGATGGACACTCACGAAATATTCAATGTTGTCTTGAATTTTCAAAAGCTGTTATCATTTTCGCACTACACCATGTTAATGTTAAGCACTTTACAGTCTAAAGTATCCTAAGTAATTGATAACCAACAGAGAAATTTTCTGATCGTCTGCTCTGTGTCATCAGCAAACACAAATTGTAAAAGTTCAGCATAGTTAGGCGCACAGCACCAATGCGAAGTCAAAACCTACCGCTTAAGTTGGCTTAGTGAGAGTAACTCTGAAAATTAAGAACACACGTACATGTCGGCGACTCCAGACCCGGAATAAATGAAGGAGTTCTCTTCAGAGCTGAAGTATTCGTGGGAATAGTACTTCTGGACACAAGAAGCACGCGGTGAAAAGTCTGCAAACAGGGAGCGTATCGAACATGTGTCCGGTGAAGCCGGCATCTTCTTATAGCTTTCCGATGCTGCGATGCTAAATTAGCGTCCAGCCCCGGGCTGCTCGCCAAAACAGGGCGCCAGCACGCACGGAGCACGGGTCATATTTTTCAACAATTTTCATCATCGTAGTAGTACAGTTATGAGCGTGAGTCCTCTAAGGAGAACAGAGCAAAGCCCATATTTTACAGCAATTTATATCATCGTAGTGGTAGTTAGCAGCTAAACTAACGAAGAACAAGCGTAAACTAAGAAGAACTAGCACTGACACTTGTATACCCTTGTTGAATACCACCACGACGATGAAGTTCTTCGAAGTCCTGCACAAGGTCTAACAAAACAGACGATGTTAGCGCGCAGCTTTTTACTGTAGATCTACGAGACCAATAAAAGCACGGAGGGGTCAAAAACTTTATCTCATATTGCTGTTCACTGTTTTTGCCCAGAGATCCGCAATGGATGGAACCAAAGATAGGAAATAACCCGTAGAAATGACGATATTTTGTCGTACGAGATTGAGAAGGTAAATGACATTCTGTGGTTAAGGATGCGTAAGATCTGAGTCTACGGTAGAAATGTCAAAGTTTACATTAAGTCAGTTAGTTTTCTGACAGCTTACGTAAGGGGACATAAGCTTCTTTTCCGTTGAATAGGTTCTTGTAAAGCTATCAAATACGTGTGTTTGAGCTACTGAAAATTAGCTTGCTTTTTCTTCGTTAAAACTTGTTACCAAAATCAACTTGTTGCCAATTCGTCACCAAAAGAAGTTGTCTGATTGGACCACTTCAGTGTGGCACAAATGCTTAAAATAACGATGATGATCACTATACTTTGCGTG
Organism: Morinoia aosen; assembly: GCA_030386875.1. Lineage (NCBI taxonomy): Eukaryota > Metazoa > Arthropoda > Malacostraca > Amphipoda > Talitridae > Morinoia > Morinoia aosen. The sequence continues at coordinate 72,639,164 of CM059562.1, forward strand.
CAGAATGATGCATGTGGATTAACAAAGAGTCGTATTTTACGAGGATGAATCAAGAATTAATTTTGCTTCTCGTTTCGCAATTTTCTAAAAAATTAATGCTTTAGCACAACTTATAACAATGACTGATGTTCAAAAAAGAAGCAACCTCATCTAGATTAACTCACCTGTCTGTCAGAACATTTCTTTAGGATGTTTAACGGTATTATAAGTGATTGATACTCGACAGACATCCAGCTCCGTTGTTTAATGCTGAATTTCTTGTCCGGGTATTCCGATCCTCTCAATCCATGAAATTGATGTTACAACACAAGCTAAGTGCTAGTCCAGTATTGTGATAAAAATCTTTGCTGAGTTGCACGACGTATTGCACTCTCTGGTAAAAAATTGAATAACAGGTCATGGTTTTTCTGCAGTGTAATTCGGTACCAGAGCATGGGTAACGTAAATATAAAATTGCCAAAAAATAACTTGTACTTTAAAATAAATAATGGACACTCACGAAATATTCAATGTAATTTTGAATTGTCATAAGCTTGAATTTTTAAGGGCTTGAATTAAAACTTAATGCTGTTTTCGATAGCCATTGTTTTGGCAGCTAACTGATGCAATCGTGAAAAAATTCGCGCACAAAACTTCAGATGTCGCAAACGAAGTAACTCAAAGACCGCGCGTGCATGGGTCGCTCTGATGATCTGAAAATATTGTTAAACTAAAAAGGAGAACCAACGTACATATATACATATTTATTTATTTCTTTTAATGGCAAACGTTTCGGAATGTTTCAATTCCATCTTCAGTGCTGAAAAACATACAAAAGGTCAAAAAGATCAAAAAACGTCAAAAAACTCAAAATACAGAAAGTTCATACATGTTAAAAAATAAAAAAAATTTTTTATAGCAAACAAACATCTATAAAACTTTAATCCTACTGATGATTCAACTACAGTAAAAACGATCATTCTCATCGGCTCATTCACCCACCATTTTACAGTACATACATTCATACATTTACACATGGGAACCTAACAAACAGACGCGCGCAAACACACTCCACATCCATACATACATACATACATACACACAGAAATATGTCAGTAGATTGACGCAATGTTCAGTTTCACGGCACTCAAGTCTTTATTTAAGTCAGGTTTATGAGTAGATATGAACAAAGATTCTAAAATACGAAGATCTTGTTCGTTGTTGGTGGTACACAGAGTGGAGAAATTTTTTGTTCTGAAAGGATGATTAAATTGTTGACAATGATCTCGGATTGATGAATGAGAAGGAGAAGAAAGTATGCGACCGGTTCTATGGGAAATTCCTGAATGTTGGCTGTGTCTAATAAATTGTTGAAGTTTAGTACTACCAACATAAGTCTGCATGCAGCAGTCACACTTATAAAAATAAACACATCCACTCCACAGGCACTCCTCCAGACGTTCTTTCCTCCTAAAATATGAAGCGATTTTAAAACTATTTCTATAAAACACCCTGACGTCAATTGAAGTGAAAAACCGACTAACCAGAGCTACAACTTCTCTTTTCAGCTCCGAGTTCAAATAGCCCAAAAAAGGTAGTTCTACATACAATTTCTGCTTTGCTACGCTCAAAGTGACCTGAGAGGAACAGTATTTTTTATCTAGAAATTTTTTGACGAAATTATCAATGAGATATTTAGGATACATGTTCTTAATCAATAATGTCTTAATAAATTCTATTTCACGGTGGAATATTTCAAAACTGCTGGATACACGATATGCACGGTGAAGTAATGTAATTATGCAAGATTTGATATATCCCTTATAGATACAACTGAAATAGTTGGTACTTAAGCCAGTAAATGTAGGTTTCCTGTAGACAGAGGTAATAAGCCTGGAGTTTGACTTTTTTACGAGTACATCTAAGAAAGGAATTTGGCCATTTTGTTCTATTTCCATAGTAAATTTGATATTTGGATGAGATGCATTGATATATTCATAGAAATTAGTAGCTTCACTTTCGGAACGGAACAAAACAAACGTATCGTCCAAATATCGACGGTAGAATAAGGGCTTAAATTCTGTGGGGCAGTGGGCCAAAAATTTTTTCTCTAAGTTAGCCAGGAACGAATTTGCCAAGAGGGGAGACAAGCTTGAGCCCATTGCCAGACCATCAATTTGTTGGTAAGTTTTCCCGTTGAATACAAAAAATGAATCTTTTAGTGCGATGTCTAGCAAGCGTTTGAATTGAGCCCTGTCGTAATTCATTATGGTGAGATTGTCTTGAAAAATACGTTCAAGCAAAACATTAATTGATTCTTCTAGTGGTACGTTTGTATACATGGATTCTACATCAAAACTACACATGAACAGATTTTCTATGCCGTCAACAGTCGATAAATCGTGTACAAAGTGATACGAGTTTTCCACGGAAAATTCACTATTACAAAAAGGTGTTAACACCGGTACTAAATTTGAACAAAGTTTAGAATTAGGGGTATTACAGGCAGATAAAATTGGTCTCATCGGTACATCTGGTTTATGAATTTTAGGTAATCCATATAAAACACCAAGTTGAGAACCCACTGAACGGCACGCATTGTATAATTCGTCAGTTAAAATGCCAAGCTCTTTGTCTTTTTTAAGTCTATAATTGATTTTATCCTCTAGTTTTAGCACCAACGTTTTTTTATCAATTGTTTCTTCACGAAATTTATCCCGATCGGCAAGAATGGATTCTATTTTCGAAATATAGTCGAGTTTATTGAGTATTACAACTCCATTCCCTTTATCTGGTTTGGTAACATGGATCGAATCGTTAGTGCCTAACTTTTTGAGAACTGAAAAATCTCTCGGTTTGAACATAGCACAAGTATTATTATTACGATCAAATTTGTTATAAAATTTATGCGCTAGATTTTTCAAACTGCTGTGAAACGTTTCCCGGCTGTTATGAATATAAGGGGTAATTTGAAATTTAGACAGTCTCTCGTACAAGCGTTCAAAAGCTAAAAAATATTTGTGAAAGTTCAGTTTAGAAATTGGCAAACCGAATTCTAGTCCTAAGCACAGAACCCGTTTTTCGTCTGACGATAAAACTCTATTTGACAAATTAAAAATAACCGTTGATGGTTCAATGCTATTGCACAATGGAGAAACACCTAACCTGACTAGTTTGTTAGTTTGCACTCTTCTAACGTTGGTAACATATTGCACTTGTTTACGAGAAAGCCACAATCTGATACAAGCAAAATCAATTGACGATATTTTCGATTCGATGACGATCCATGAAAATCTGTTCATGTGTAGTTTTGATGTAGAATCCATGTATACAAACGTACCACTAGAAGAATCAAAGAGCTTGGCATTTTAACTGACGAATTATACAATGCGTGCCGTTCAGTGGGTTCTCAACTTGGTGTTTTATATGGATTACCTAAAATTCATAAACCAGATGTACCGATGAGACCAATTTTATCTGCCTGTAATACCCCTAATTCTAAACTTTGTTCAAATTTAGTACCGGTGTTAACACCTTTTTGTAATAGTGAATTTTCCGTGGAAAACTCGTATCACTTTGTACACGATTTATCGACTGTTGACGGCATAGAAAATCTGTTCATGTGTAGTTTTGATGTAGAATCCATGTATACAAACGTACCACTAGAAGAATCAATTAATGTTTTGCTTGAACGTATTTTTCAAGACAATCTCACCATAATGAATTACGACAGGGCTCAATTCAAACGCTTGCTAGACATCGCACTAAAAGATTCATTTTTTGTATTCAACGGGAAAACTTACCAACAAATTGATGGTCTGGCAATGGGCTCAAGCTTGTCTCCCCTCTTGGCAAATTCGTTCCTGGCTAACTTAGAGAAAAAATTTTTGGCCCACTGCCCCACAGAATTTAAGCCCTTATTCTACCGTCGATATTTGGACGATACGTTTGTTTTGTTCCGTTCCGAAAGTGAAGCTACTAATTTCTATGAATATATCAATGCATCTCATCCAAATATCAAATTTACTATGGAAATAGAACAAAATGGCCAAATTCCTTTCTTAGATGTACTCGTAAAAAAGTCAAACTCCAGGCTTATTACCTCTGTCTACAGGAAACCTACATTTACTGGCTTAAGTACCAACTATTTCAGTTGTATCTATAAGGGATATATCAAATCTTGCATAATTACATTACTTCACCGTGCATATCGTGTATCCAGCAGTTTTGAAATATTCCACCGTGAAATAGAATTTATTAGGACATTATTGATTAAGAACATGTATCCTAAATATCTCATTGATAATTTCGTCAAAAAATTTCTAGATAAAAAATACTGTTCCTCTCAGGTCACTTTGAGCGTAGCAAAGCAGAAATTGTATGTAGAACTACCTTTTTTGGGCTATTTGAACTCGGAGCTGAAAAGAGAAGTTGTAGCTCTGGTTAGTCGGTTTTTCACTTCAATTGACGTCAGGGTGTTTTATAGAAATAGTTTTTAAAATCGCTTCATATTTTAGGAGGAAAGAACGTCTGGAGGAGTGCCTGTGGAGTGGATGTGTTTATTTTTATAAGTGTGACTGCTGCATGCAGACTTATGTTGGTAGTACTAAACTTCAACAATTTATTAGACACAGCCAACATTCAGGAATTTCCCATAGAACCGGTCGCATACTTTCTTCTCCTTCTCATTCATCAATCCGAGATCATTGTCAACAATTTAATCATCCTTTCAGAACAAAAAATTTCTCCACTCTGTGTACCACCAACAACGAACAAGATCTTCGTATTTTAGAATCTTTGTTCATATCTACTCATAAACCTGACTTAAATAAAGACTTGAGTGCCGTGAAACTGAACATTGCGTCAATCTACTGACATATTTCTGTGTGTATGTATGTATGTATGTATGGATGTGGAGTGTGTTTGCGCGCGTCTGTTTGTTAGGTTCCCATGTGTAAATGTATGAATGTATGTACTGTAAAATGGTGGGTGAATGAGCCGATGAGAATGATCGTTTTTACTGTAGTTGAATCATCAGTAGGATTAAAGTTTTATAGATGTTTGTTTGCTATAAAAATTTTTTTTTATTTTTTAACATGTATGAACTTTCTGTATTTTGAGTTTTTTGACGTTTTTTGATCTTTTTGACCTTTTGTATGTTTTTCAGCACTGAAGATGGAATTGAAACATTCCGAAACGTTTGCCATTAAAAGAAATAAATAAATATGTATATATGTACGTTGGTTCTCCTTTTTATCTTACGCGTGAGATTCCCTAAGAATCGACCTATTGGAAATATATTGTTAAACTGAGGTAATTTCAGGACTTGGGCCTAAATATTGTGTGGTTCGGTCCGTTCAAAGAAGGGCGCTCCGAAAAGGTATATTTAGATAACGATCTCCTTTTTCAGCGCTACTGTAGATTGTCCAGTGAATTTTCCTACTCTTAAGTGCGAACATTAGGTGCCTCAGATGCCTTAATCGTTACCTTTTCTCATTCATTTAAGAATCGAGAATTTATAGTAAGAAGGTAAGCTTTCATTAAAACAATGCTATTATCGATCACCATAGTTTTCGAATTATTGTTTGTTGTCATTATCTTTCTCTAGTCCACCCCCCTAAATTTGAAATAAGAGAGAAGGCGAAATAAAAGAAAGGCCGTAAAAATAGAAAGAATTCAATCTCTCGAGAGTTGATGAAGCTTGTATCACAGATACGCTCGTCATACACTGCAGGCTGGCTTCGGACAGACGGACGGACGCGGCTCTTATTATAGTATATATATTATGACCAACGTAACGTGTTAAAATGAGTTCTATAACGATGATGATTCCCAATTCCCAGGTGAGATTCCAGTGAATGAAAGGCGTTTCAGGTTCCTGCAAATTGATTAAGGCTGAACGAATTTACAGTGAATAAAGGTGAAATTCCTGTGAGTGAAAGCGGCTCCATATTTCTGTAAATGAAGGCCATCCCAGTTTCCAGCATAAGAAGATGGTCCCAGATTCCAGTAAATGGGATACCGGCCCAGGTTCTGGTAGAAGTAGGCAGTCCCAAATTCCAGTAAGCAAAGGCAGTCCCAGGTTTCTGTAAATGATACCATCTCGAGTCTGGTAGAAGAAGGTTCCGGTAAATCTTGGCCGTCTCTTGTTTCATTAATTAAGTAAAAGCCTTCTAAAAAAGGCTTCACGATAGAGATCTTCAGCCCCAGTTACGGGAAGGTGCGAAGGTTGAATTATTCAGAATTAAAGATCAATTATACAGTGAACAGTAGATTCTTGCTTTACAATTCACACTATTGGCTGAAACTTACAACCAAACCAAGCGTCGTTTTCAGGAACATGAACCTTTTTGATTCAGTTGACATTTGGAAATCCCAACGAACTAAGTAGCTCACGTGTTTTTGCAAACAGGAAATAAGTGTTTTGAAATTCCATTAATATTACTTAGATTACATGAGGAACGAATGAAACATTAAAGCTCAGCCTTTTGTTATTGACCAAAGAATTAGGTCCTTTGAGCAGGAAAATTAATAATTTTATTGTTTATGAATTTCGAACAGCCGCAAAGGGCTCATAAGCAATAGATTGCATTTCACAAAGTCTTCTACTGCAAAACACGTGAAATTTTAGAGAAGTCATCCACGAAATGCCTCTTTTATTGCTTATCGTTTCAACTAAAAATTTTCACCAAATAAAACCTGTTTTTCACTCGCTTATGAGCACACAGGTCTTTCCGAGAGCTCTCTCGGCAATCACTGTAACGCAACTCATTGAAATGAATTTCGATCTTCGTAGAAACTTTTGTTTTTTGTTCAAGAGTCGTCAAATTAAAGTTCCAGGAAAGAATTATCTTTCCTTAAAAAAATTTGCTCATATTTTGTGCCAAAAAATACGAGACGCAATGCGGCACTTTTTCATAACATAACCCTTGAAAAATAACTGAAACTTACCCCGTGGTCTACAATCCTGGCGTTGCAAGTAGCTCACCCTCCAATAAAAGCTTCCGTAGCATCCCTCCACATTGTGGCGAGCACAATTTCAAGACAGCTTCGCACCAGAAATTATGCAACGCGCATGTTCATTTTAACGCAAGTCCTGCGACGATACTGAGTGCTTATTACCGCGCTAACAGAACAAAGCCATGACTATGTAACGCTACAGCAGCACAGGTAGCAAGCAACATAGTCTCTTGCGATGAAATTTGTTTGGAAACTCCGTATTTTAATATTGCGCTGCCTGAGAAAAGCCAAGTTTGCAAGAGCTTTGGTCAACATCAATAATGCAGAGGAGCTGGGGCCTGCAAGCGCAGATGTGCCTGCACAGGCCACGAATTTAAGGTGAGGAAAGCGTTGACGCGCAACTAAAAATTCTTTAAGAAGAAAGGGGGGATAAAGCGCTGCTCTTGTTTAGACTAAAGGCCCACTCAACTCGCGAACGGGTTGCAATGATTGTTGTTAAAAAATTTATGCATCCTATAAATGACCCACAAAGATTTTCATGCCACGAGTTAAAGTTATTGCATCCACATAAGAAGTCTTCGGACGCAGTTATATTTTCACACAAAATTTAGTACGGGAGAGGCGCGGAATAGAGTTTGCTTTATGAGAAAAGTTTTGCCCAAGCGAAGAAGACTTTTTTCTGTTCCCTCACTCTTCTGATGTTTCGATGCTCTTGGAAGAGCGAGATTCTGCCGCAGTATGCTCACGTTCATCTCTTCTGCTCTTATGAATCACGAATCCTCCCTGATTAATGCTTAAATTGTATGGACAATACAGCCGTCGTTCTGGTTTTTACGGCTTCGTTACCGGTGAGAATGAAGTGGTTTCAAAACACACAAAAAAATGTCCCGAAAGATATGAGGCATTGCAAGCAAAATGCAAATTTCAGCCGTCACTGAGAGTGCACTTTAAAATTCTCTTGCGACAACTTACATACCAGTCTCTCAGACCCTCAGGAAACAGATTGTCTTAAATAAAATTTCAAGCATATTGGAATTAAATAACTGATTGACGGTCGAAAAGAGTTTTAAATGTACTAGAAAAATTGGATGAAAGGTAATTTTTTAATGCTCGTTGTACAAGTTTAGGATTTCGAAAGAGATCACGACGGTAGCTTCAATATTGGGACTAAATTCAAGCGGAAGATCAAATAGTTTGGTTAATAACCGAGAGATTTTCTCTCATACACGTGAATCAAGACCTAGCAAGAATCGCTCCACAAGCAGGCTGTTTGAAAGCCTCTCCAACTGAACCGAGAAAAACTGTCGCCCGCAAATGACCGTTTCTAAAGCAGCAGAAGATGTTAAGGTAGTCCGTGAAATACGGAAAAGCGGGTGTGGGAATTCAAACTTCGTACCAATTTCGAAAATAAAACCTAAGTAAATATATTCTCATGTAAATATATTTTCATGTAATATATTCTCATGTAATATATTCTCATGTAATATATTCTCATCTAAATATATTCTCATGTAATATATTCTCATGTAATATATTCTCATGTAATATATTCTCATGTAATATATTCTCATCTAAATATATTCTCATGTAATATATTCTCATGTAATATATTCTCATGTAATATATTCTCATGTAATATATTCTCATGTAATATATTCTCATGTAATATATTCTCATGTAATATATTCTCATGTAATATATTCTCATGTAATATATTCTCATGTAATATATTCTCATGTAATATATTCTCATGTAAATATATTCTCATGTAAATATATTCTCATGTAATATATTCTCATGTAATATATTCTCATGTAAATATATTCTCATGTAAATATATTCTCATGTAATATATTCTCATGTAATATATTCTCATGTAATATATTCTCATCTAAATATATTCTCATGTAATATATTCTCATGTAATATATTCTCATGTAATATATTCTCATGTAATATATTCTCATGTAAATATATTCTAATGTAAATATATTCTCATGTAATATATTCTCATGTAACATATTCTCATGTAATATATTCTCATGTAATATATTCTCATGTAATATATTCTCATGTAATATATTCTCATGTAATATATTCTCATGTAATATATTCTCATGTAATATATTCTCATGTAATATATTCTCATGTAATATATCCTCATGTAATATATTCTCATCTAAATATATTCTCATGTAATATATTCTCATGTAAATATATTCTCATGTAATATATTCTCATGTAATATATTCTCATGTAATATATTCTCATGTAATATATTCTCATGTAATATATTCTCGTGTAAATATATTCTCATGTAAATATATTTTCATGTAATATATTCTCATGTAATATATTCTCATGTAATATATTCTCATCTAAATATATTCTCATGTAATATATTCTCATGTAAATATATTCTCATGTAATATGTTCTCATCTAAATATATTCTCGTGTAAATATATTCTCATGTAATATATTCTCATGTAAATATATTCTCATGTAATATATTCTCATGTAATATATTCTCATGTAATATATTCTCATCTAAATATATTCTCATGTAATATATTCTCATGTAAATATATTCTCATGTAATATGTTCTCATCTAAATATATTCTCATGTAATATATTCTCATGTAATATATTCTCATCTAAATATATTCTCATGTAATATATTCTCATGTAAATATATTCTCATGTAATATGTTCTCATCTAAATATATTCTCATGTAATATATTCTCATGAAAATATATTCTCATGTAATATATTCTCATGTAAATATATTCTCATGTAATATATTCTCATGTAATATATTCTCATGTAATATATTCTCATCTAAATATATTCTCATGTAATATATTCTCATGTAAATATATTCTCATGTAATATGTTCTCATCTAAATATATTCTCATGTAATATATTCACATGTAATATATTCTCATGTAATATGTTCTCATCTAAATATATTCTCATGTAATATATTCTCATGTAATATATTCTCATGTAAATATATTCTCATGTAATATATTCTCATGTAATATATTCTCATGTAATATATTCTCATGTAATATATTCTCATGTAATATGTTCTCATGTAATATATTCTCATGTAATATATTCTCATGTAATATATTCTCATGTAAATATATTCTCATGTAATATATTCTCATGTAAATATATTCTGATGTAATATATTCTCATGTAATATATTCTCATCTAAATATATTCTCATGTAATATATTCTCATGTAATATATTCTCATGTAAATATATTCTCATGTAATATATTCTCATGTAATATATTCTCATGTAATATATTCTCATCTAAATATATTCTCATGTAATATATTCTCATGTAAATATATTCTCATGTAATATATTCTCATGTAATATATTCTCATGTAATATATTCTCATGTAAATATATTCTCATGTAATATATTCTCATGTAAATATATTCTCATGTAATATATTCTCATCTAAATATATTCTCATGTAATATATTCTCATGTAATATATTCTCATCTAAATATATTCTCATGTAAATATATTCTCATGTAATATATTCTCATGTAATATATTCGCATGTAATATATTTTCATGTAATATATTCTCATCTAAATATGTTCTCATCTAAATATATTCTCATGTAAATATATTCTCATGTAATATATTCTCATGTAATATATTCTCATCTAAATATATTCTCATGTAATATATTCTCATGTAATATATTCTCATCTAAATATATTCTCATGTAATATATTCTCATGTAAATATATTCTCATGTAATATATTCTCATGTAATATATTCTCATGTAATATATTCTCATGTAATATATTCTCATGTAATATATTCTCATGTAAATATATTCTCATGTAAATATATTCTCATGTAATATATTCTCATGTAATCTATTCTCATCTAAATATATTCTCATGTAATATATTCTCATGTAATATATTCTCATGTAAATATATTCTCATGTAAATATATTCTCATGTAAATATATTCTCATGTAATATATTCTCATGTAATATATTCTCATCTAAATATATTCTCATGTAATATATTCTCATGTAAATATATTCTCATGTAATATATTCTCATGTAATATATTCTCATGTAATATACTCTCATGTAATATATTCTCATGTAATATATTCTCATGTAATATATTCTCATGTAATATATTCTCATGTAATATATTCTCATGTAAATATATTCTCATGTAAATATATTCTCATGTAAATATATTCTCATGTAATATATTCTCATCTAAATATATTCTCATGTAATATATTCTCATGTAATATATTCTCATGTAAATATATTCTCATGTAAATATATTCTCATGTAAATATATTCTCATGTAATATATTCTCATGTAATATATTCTCATCTAAATATATTCTCATGTAATATATTCTCATGTAAATATATTCTCATGTAATATATTCTCATGTAATATATTCTCATGTAATATATTCTCATGTAATATATTCTCATGCAATATATTCTCATGTAAATATATTTTCATGTAATATATTCTCATGTAATATATTCTCATGTAAATATATTCTCATGTAATATATTCTCATGCAATATATTCTCATGTAATATATTCTCATGTAAATATATTCTCATGCAATATATTCTCATGTAATATATTCTCATGTAAATATATTCTCATGTAATATATTCTCATGTAAATATATTCTCATGTAATATATTCTCATGTAAATATATTCTCATGTAATATATTCTCATGTAATATATTCTCATGTAATATATTCTCATGTAATATATTCTCATGTAAATATATTCTCATGTAATATATTCTCATGCAATATATTCTCATGTAATATATTCTCATGTAATATATTCTCATCTAAATATATTCTCATGTAATATATTCTCATGTAAATATATTCTCATGTAATATATTCTCATGTAAATATATTCTCATGTAATATATTCTCATGTAATATATTCTCATGTAATATATTCTCATGTAATATATTCTCATGTAAATATATTCTCATGTAATATATTCTCATGCAATATATTCTCATGTAATATATTCTCATGCAATATATTCTCATGTAATATATTCTCATGCAATATATTCTCATGTAATATATTCTCATGTAATATATTCTCATGTAATATATTCTCATGTAATATATTCTCATGTAATATATTCTCATGTAATATATTCTCATGTAATATATTCTCATCTAAATATATTCTCATGTAATATATTCTCATGTAATATATTCTCATGTAATATATTCTCATGTAATATATTCTCATGTAATATATTCTCATGTAAATATATTCTCATGTAATATATTCTCATGTAATATATTCTCATGTAAATATATTCTCATGTAATATATTCTCATGTAATATATTCTCATGTAATATATTCTCATGTAAATATATTCTCATGCAATATATTCTCATGTAATATATTCTCATGTAATATATTCTCATGTAAATATATTCTCATCTAAATATATTCTCATGTAAATATATTCTCATGTAATATATTCTCATCTAAATATATTCTCATGTAATATATTCTCATGTAATATATTCTCATGTAATATATTCTCATGTAATATATTCTCATGTAATATATTCTCATGTAAATATATTCTCATGTAATATATTCTCATGTAATATATTCTCATGTAAATATATTCTCATGTAATATATTCTCATGTAATATATTCTCATGTAATATATTCTCATGTAAATATATTCTCATGCAATATATTCTCATGTAATATATTCTCATGTAATATATTCTCATGTAAATATATTCTCATGTAATATATTCTCATGTAAATATATTCTCATGTAATATATTCTCATGTAAATATATTCTCATGTAATATATTCTCATGTAATATATTCTCATGTAATATATTCTCATGTAATATATTCTCATGTAAATATATTCTCATGTAATATATTCTCATGCAATATATTCTCATATAATATATTCTCATGTAATATATTCTCATGTAATATATTCTCATGTAATATATTCTCATCTAAATATATTCTCATGTAATATATTCTCATCTAAATATATTCTCATGTAATATATTCTCATGTAATATATTCTCATGTAAATATATTCTCATGTAATATATTCTCATGTAATATATTCTCATGTAAATATATTCTCATGTAATATATTCTCATGTAATATATTCTCATGTAATATATTCTCATGTAAATATATTCTCATGCAATATATTCTCATGTAATATATTCTCATGTAATATATTCTCATGTAAATATATTCTCATCTAAATATATTCTCATGTAAATATATTCTCATGTAATATATTCTCATCTAAATATATTCTCATGTAATATATTCTCATGTAATATATTCTCATGTAATATATTCTCATGTAATATATTCTCATGTAATATATTCTCATGTAATATATTCTCATGTAATATATTCTCATGTAATATATTCTCATGTAATATATTCTCATGTAAATATATTCTCATGTAATATATTCTCATGTAATATATTCTCATGTAAATATATTCTCATGTAATATATTCTCATGTAATATATTCTCATGTAATATATTCTCATGTAAATATATTCTCATGCAATATATTCTCATGTAATATATTCTCATGTAATATATTCTCATGTAAATATATTCTCATGTAATATATTCTCATGTAAATATATTCTCATGTAATATATTCTCATGTAAATATATTCTCATGTAATATATTCTCATGTAATATATTCTCATGTAATATATTCTCATGTAATATATTCTCATGTAAATATATTCTCATGTAATATATTCTCATGCAATATATTCTCATATAATATATTCTCATGTAATATATTCTCATGTAATATATTCTCATGTAATATATTCTCATGTAAATATATTCTCATGTAATATATTCTCATGTAATATATTCTCATGTAATATATTCTCATGCAATATATTCTCATATAATATATTCTCATGTAATATATTCTCATGTAATATATTCTCATGTAATATATTCTCATGTAAATATATTCTCATGTAATATATTCTCATGTAATATATTCTCATGTAAATATATTCTCATGTAATATATTCTCATGCAATATATTCTCATATAATATATTCTCATGTAATATATTCTCATGTAATATATTCTCATGTAATATATTCTCATGTAAATATATTCTCATGCAATATATTCTCATATAATATATTCTCATGTAATATATTCTCATGTAATATATTCTCATGTAAATATATTCTCATGTAATATATTCTCATGTAATATATTCTCATGTAATATATTCTCATGTAAATATATTCTCATGCAATATATTCTCATGTAATATATTCTCATGTAATATATTCTCATGTAAATATATTCTCATGTAATATATTCTCATGTAAATATATTCTCATGTAATATATTCTCATGTAAATATATTCTCATGTAATATATTCTCATGTAATATATTCTCATGTAATATATTCTCATGTAATATATTCTCATGTAAATATATTCTCATGTAATATATTCTCATGCAATATATTCTCATATAATATATTCTCATGTAATATATTCTCATGTAATATATTCTCATGTAATATATTCTCATGTAAATATATTCTCATGTAATATATTCTCATGTAATATATTCTCATGTAATATATTCTCATGCAATATATTCTCATATAATATATTCTCATGTAATATATTCTCATGTAATATATTCTCATGTAATATATTCTCATGTAAATATATTCTCATGTAATATATTCTCATGTAATATATTCTCATGTAAATATATTCTCATGTAATATATTCTCATGCAATATATTCTCATATAATATATTCTCATGTAATATATTCTCATGTAATATATTCTCATGTAATATATTCTCATGTAAATATATTCTCATGCAATATATTCTCATATAATATATTCTCATGTAATATATTCTCATGTAATATATTCTCATCTAAATATATTCTCATGTAATATATTCTCATCTAAATATATTCTCATGTAATATATTCTCATGTAATATATTCTCATGTAAATATATTCTCATGTAATATATTCTCATGTAATATATTCTCATGTAATATATTCTCATCGAAATATATTCTCATGTAATATATTCTTATGTAATATATTCTCATGTAAATATATTCCCATGTAATATATTCTCATGTAATATATTCTCATGTAATATATTCTCATGTAAATATATTCTCATGTAATATATTCTCATGTAATATATTCTCATGTAACATATTCTCATGTAAATATATTCTCATGTAATATATTCTCATGTAAATATATTCTCATGTAATATATTCTCATGTAATATATTCTCATGTAAATATATTCTCATGTAATATATTCTCATGTAATATATTCTCATGTAATATATTCTCATGAAATATGTTCTCATCTAAATATATTCTCATGTAATATATTCTCATGTAATATATTCTCATGTAATATATTCTCATGAAATATGTTCTCATCTAAATATATTCTCATGTAAATATATTCTCATGTAATATATTCTCATGTAATATATTCTCATGTAATATATTCTCATCGAAATATATTCTCATGTAATATATTCTTATGTAATATATTCTCATCTGAATATATTCTCATGTACTATATTCTCATGTAATATATTCTCATGTAATATATTCTCATGTACTATATTCTCATGTAATATATTCTCATGTAATATATTCTCATGGAATATATTCTCATGTAATATATTCTCATGTAAATATATTCTCATGTAAATATATTCTCATGTAATATATTCTCATGTAATATGTTCTCATCTAAATATATTCTCATGTAATATATTCTCATGTAATATATTCTCATGTAATATATTCTCATGTAAATATATTCTCATGTAATATATTCTTATGTAATATATTCTCATGTAATATATTCTCATGTAAATATATTCTCATGTAATATATTCTCATGTAATATATTCTCATGTAATATATTCTCATGTTAATATATTCTCATGTAATATATTCTCATGTAATATATTCTCATGTAAATATATTCTCATATTACTAGCATTTGCATCCAAAATTGTTATTCTTATGTCGATATTTAATTAAGAAACTACGATATAAAAAAAAGTTCAGTTACCGTACGAATCATCATCAAAATAAATTCAGGGAGGTGGTATGGTTGAATACAAATCAAACATTTGTAATGAGACTCACACGTATGGAATGCGTCGTGAAAACTATTTTAGATAGTTTTTGAGTTGTTAATATATATTTATTATATACTCGTATTCTTTACCCTGACAGCATACGTCCTCACACCGTTTAACTTCGATAATAATTACATCTGAAATTTAGAATAATAATCATCGGTCCAACAATGAAACTTCAGCAGCGATATTATAAGGGAGTAAACTCCATGGAAAACGTGTGTGTCATTTTTAAGTATCATCATACATCATTCAAATCTTCAAAACCACAAAATGCTTGACCTCATGTAGTTAACGCTTCGTTTCCTGGGCCCATGACCCAAGTGGAGCCTTGCATGTGAAGCAGCGGTGGGACCAGATTTTCTCTTGAACATGCGACCCATACGCAAGCTTTGCTCTCATGTAGCCCAGATTTTCTCTTGAATCTGGGCCTAAACGAAAGCTCTGCTCGCATGAGGCCCAGATTTTCTCTTGAATTTGTGACCTAAACGAAGGCTTTGCTCGCATGAGGCCCAGATTTTCTCTTGAATTTGTGACCTAAACGAAGGCCTTGCTCGCATGAGGCCCAGATTTTCTCTTGACTTTGTGACCTTAACGAAGGCTTCGTTCTTGTGGGGCATAAATTTTCTCTTGAATCTGTGACCTAAACGAAGGCTACGCTCTTGTGAGGCAGAGATTTTGTCGCTCTCGCCTGCATTAGTTCACACATTAACTCACTATCTTATTGTCGAGAAATTGAAATCACTATTGCCTCGCAAATTTCGCTGCGTAATTAACAAAATGGTTCACGGTGAAAACTAAACACGACTAGTGAATCAAAGATACCGCTGTCAGCTGTAAAAATTAAACCAACACTCACTTCTGAACTAAAATTCGCTCTTTCCTAGTCCCTACCCACGTTTCATAACATCAAACACCCATCGAACACAGAAAACAAAATAAAAGTAGTATACAAAAGTATGAGGTAGTATGTATGGCCTTATATGAAAGAAATCATCTCTTGCGTGGTATTCATGGCGATAAAGTCATCTAAGAGACAGGAAGATTGAATTGCAGTACCAAAGAGTTGCGTCAGGCGCAAGGGAGGGAGGCTGTGTTTGTTTAACCTCAATAGGCGCCTGAAAGAGGCAGCTCACAGAGCTCAACAGCAGAGAGAACTGCGGAGAAGAGGTCGCATGAAATAGCTGCGTCCGAGCGTCAGGACGAGGCTTAAATGAATGCTGTGATTAAACCGAACTGCCTTGCATGGCCCTTAAATGGCTGGGCTGCGGCTGCGAGCGAGGCTGTGTGAGTGTTGCGTATTGTGGTGCTGTGTTGCTGCAGTGCTGCAGTGTTGTGTTGTAACAGTGCTGGAGTGTTGTGTCGTAACTGTGCTACAGTGTTGTGTCGTAACTGTGCTGCAGTGTCGTGGCGCTGCAGTGTTGTAGTGCTGCAGCGTTGTGGTGCTGCTGTGTTGTAGCGCTGCAGTGTTGTAGTGCTGCAGTGTTGTGGTGCTGCTGTGTTGTAGTGCTGCAGCGTTGTGGTGCTGCTGTGTTGTAGCGCTGCAGTGTTGTAGTGCTGCAGTGTCGTGGCGCTGCAGTGTTGTAGTGCTGCAGCGTTGTGGTGCTGCTGTGTTGTAGCGCTGCAGTGTTGTAGTGCTGCAGCGTTGTGGTGCTGCTGTGTTGTAGCGCTGCAGTTTTGTAGTGCTGCAGCGTTGTAGTGCTGCAGTGTTGTAGTGCTGCAGTGTTGTAGTGCTGCAGCGTTGTAGTGCTGCAGCGTTGTGGTGCTGCTGTGTTGTAGCGCTGCAGTGTTGTAGTGCTGCAGCGTTGTAGTGCTGCAGTGTTGTAGTGCTGCAGTGTTGTAGTGCTGCAGCGTTGTAGTGCTGCAGCGTTGTGGTGCTGCTGTGTTGTAGCGCTGCAGTGTTGTAGTGCTGCAGCGTTGTAGTGCTGCAGTGTTGTAGTGCTGCAGTGTTGTAGTGCTGCAGTGTTGTAGTGCTGCAGTGTTGTAGCGCTGCAGTGTTGTAGTGCTGCAGCGTTGTAGTGCTGCAGCGTTGTAGTGCTGCAGTGTTGTAGTGCTGCAGCGTTGTAGTGCTGCAGTGTTGTAGTGCTGCAGTGTTGTAGTGCTGCAGTGTTGTAGTGCTGCAGCGTTGTAGTGCTGCAGCGTTGTAGTGCTGCAGTGTTGTAGTGTTGCAGTGTTGTCGTGCTGCAGTGTTGTAGTGCTGTAGTGTTGTAGTGCTGCAGTGTTGTAGTGCTGCAGTGTTGTAGCGCTGCAGTGTTGTAGTGCTGCAGTTGTAGTGGTGCAGTGTTGTAGTGCTGCAGTGTTGTAGTGCAGCAGTGTTGTAGTGCTGCAGTGTTGTAGCGCTGCAGTGTTGTAGTGCTGCAGTGTTGTAGTGCTGCAGCGTTGTAGTGCTGCAGTGTTGTAGTGCTGCAGTGTTGCAGTGCTGCAGTGTTGTAGTGCTGCCATGTTGTAGTGCTGCAGTGTTGTAGTGCTGCAGTGTTGTAGTGCTGCAGTGTTGTAGCGCTGCACTGTTGTAGTGCTGCAGTGTTGTAGTGCTGGAGCGTTGTAGTGTTGCAGTGTTGTAGTGCTGCAGTGTTGTAGCGCTGCAGTGTTGTAGTGTTGCAGTGTTGTAGTGCTGCAGTGTTGTAGTGCTGCAGTGTTGTAGTGCTGCAGTGTTGTAGTGCTGCAGTGTTGTAGTGCTGCAGTGTTGTAGTGCTGCAGTGTTGAAGTGCTGCAGTGTTGTAGTGCTGCAGTGTTGTAGTGCTGCAGCGTTGTAGTGCCGCAGTGTTGTAGTGCTGCAGCGTTGTGGTGCTGCAGTATTGTAGTGCTGCAGTGTTGTAGCGCAGCAGTGTTGTAGTGCTGCAGTGTTGTAGTGCTGCAATGTTGAAGTGCTGCAGTGTTAAAGTGCTGCAGTGTTGTAGTGCTGCAGTGTTGTAGTGCTGCAGTGTTGTAGTGCTGCAGTGCTGTAGTGCTGCAGCGTTGTAGTGCTGCAGTGTTGTAGTGCTGCAGCGTTGTAGCGCTGCAGTGTTGTAGTGCTGCAGTGTTGTAGTGCTGCAGTGTTGTAGTGCTGCAGTGTTGTAGTGTTGCAGTGTTGTAGTGCTGCAGTGTTTTAGTGCTGCAGTGTTGTAGTGCTGCAGCGTTGTAGTGCTGCAGTGTTGTAGAGCTGCAGTGTTGTAGTGCTGCAGTATTGTAGTGCTGCAGTGTTGTTGTGCTGCAGTGTTGTAGTGCTGAAGTGTTGTAGTACTGCAGTGTTGTAGTGCTGGAGTGTTGTAGTGCTGCAGTGCTGTAGTACTGCAGTGTTGTAGTGCTACAGTGTTGTAGTGCTGCAGTGTTGTAGTGCTGCAGTGTTGTAGTGCTACAGTGTTGTAGAGCTGCAGTGTTGTAGAGCTGCAGTGTTGTAGTACTGCAGTGTTGTAGTGCTGCAGTGTTGTAGTGCTGCAGTGTTGTAGTACTGCAGTGTTGTAGTGCTACAGTGTTGTAGTGCTGCAGTGTTGTAGTGCTGCAGTGTTGTAGTGCTGCAGCGTTGTAGTGCTGCAGTGTTGTAGAGCTGCAGTGTTGTAGTACTGCAGTGTTGCAGTGCTACAGTGTTGTAACGCTGCAGTGTTGTAGTGCTGCAGTGTTGTAGTGCTGCAGTGTTGTAGAGCTGCAGTGTTGTAGAGCTGCAGTGTTGTAGTACTGCAGTGTTGTAGTGCTGCAGTGTTGTAGTGCTGCAGTGTTGTAGTACTGCAGTGTTGTAGTGCTACAGTGTTGTAGTGCTGCAGTGTTGTAGTGCTGCAGTGTTGTAGTGCTGCAGCGTTGTAGTGCTGCAGTGTTGTAGAGCTGCAGTGTTGTAGTGCTGCAGTGTTGTAGTCCTGCAGTGTTGTAGTGCTGCAGTGCTGTAGTGCTGCAGCGTTGTAGTGCTGCAGTGTTGTAGTGCTGCACTACAACACTGCAATACAAAATTATTTCGATTTGAAAAATTTATAAATTTAAAACCACATACTTTGACAGATTTATATTTTAATATCACATCAATGTCAGGAAAAGGAAAATTATAATTTTTGACTATCAATTACAGCAATTCAAATGTTGCACTTTAATTTAGTTTATTTCGGATGAGCTTAACGGTATTCTGGATTTCGAGGCCACATTCATCGCGCATAATATCCGACGTCACGCAGTTCTTTCCGTTCTGCTGTAAACGATTCACGACAAGCGCACAATACTGGCAAGTAAACGAGCGAGAGTAGGAACGAGCAAGCGATCAAGCGAGCAAGCGAGCAATTGCACATCAACCCAAGACACCATCAGAGCATGCAATCTCCTCCAGAAATAAAAAGGGGACTGGCAAAAGGAGAAAAGAGCCGTAAACGGCACAGTCTTTGCTATAAGACCAAGTAGAAGCATGGCTATCGGCACGACGCTTGAAGGTGTGGGTGCGCTGGACCAGATGGAACTGAACAGGTACGAATGTAGGCCAAAACAACGGTAGGAAAATAAAGTTGAAGAAGGTACCAAGATGAGGAAATGGGGCAAAAAGATGCGTTAAATGAAACTAACGATGAGATAATTTGAATGGGAATCAAGTCACTAGAAATGGCTAAGAAAGAGGCTGACAAAATGACACAAATAATTTACCACGGTATTACGGGAATTCATGAGCACTTCCTAAGAATCTATGATGCTGTCTACTCCAATAGTTTAATCAACGCTCACTTCTGAATTGAAATTCCCTGCCTTTTCCTTGTCACTACCCATATTTCATTACATCAGAAGGCCACTGAACACAGGCACAAGAATATAAGTATAGGAGAATGAAGGAGTGTTGTCTTAAATCAAAAAGATCATATTTTTGCGTGGTGTTCATGCCGATAGAAGTCAGTCAAGAGACAGCATGACTGAACTACTATTCCCTGTAGTTTTTCATATCTTTTACACAATGGATTAGTCACACCAATTTTTGTTGTACTTTCTGTCGCTATAATTTATTATAATATGATTTAAAAATTACATGTCTTCTCAAATAAAAGAACGATTGCAATATCTATATGCAATATGCAATTTTAATGACTAAGAACTTATCGAAAAAAAATATACTATTTTGAGTCATATTTTCTTGTGAAAATTTCAGCGCTAGCGATCAGTAATAAAACAGTTATTACGATTGGTACCTTACTTGACTACTGTACAAAATACATTCTCGAGTTTCATAAAAATCATCACATTGACCTGTGAGAAAACTTTGAAATATCCAACGATGAATTCAGGTTATTTCCAATGAAAATCGGATCCCGAGGACATTCCATCGTATCGAACATCAAAATTACTTACTACATTAGAGGATCACAAAGGTTCACTGCAGTACAGTGTCTAGCGCGCTGTGTTTTGACCACGTGTCCCCGTTAACAAATTACCATCTCTGGCTGCTGAAGAAATTACCTCAGAAGCAAGCACTTGACTCGACCTCAAGCGTTCGTGTCTAGAGTTCGTGTGTGAGAATAAATGCATTGTAAAATAGAGCCAAAGGTGATATATACCCGAAGACCATGAATAATTTTACACTGAGCTGAGGTCCTGTTACACTTATTATAATAAGTGTAACAGGACCTCAGCTCAGCTCAATGTGAACCTTTAATTTTTCGGGACTCTGTTATTCAAACACAGAAATAACTTCGGTATGAGTTGTAAATGAAAGTCATTTTGTACACACCCGCTCAAGTCGTTTGAATTGCTCATTTTGGAGTATTGAGAAATTCGTGCATCTACAATGAAATACAGTACAATGAGCGGCAATAAGGCTAGATTTGCTGCTGCTTTCAAAGGATTTGCAAGCCTTGGACAAAATTTATTTGTGACAAAATTAAAGATGCAGTGTGAATGTGAATACAATGAGCTGTTCATATGCAGCACATACGTATACGTATGTAAAGGTAATAATGCTATCTTAGCAAAAAATCTATAAGGAAAAATATACAAGAAATTTAAAATGTGCAAAATTATTTTTGTCTAGGATTTTGAAATTTGAATTATTTCTTGAGCAGTATAATGAAAAGTTATTGAATATGTTTTTTTAATTCTTCAGTAGTTAAAGGCTTTTTCCCTTTATTTGATCAAGTTGCAAACGCGTGCGCCTTAGTTTTTCACATTTATGCATGAACGCTATTCAATCACGCATTTTTCAGATCACTTTTTTTGCAAAAGCAAACGAATTGTTTTTTCTCCCCATGCATAGTACGAACTTAGATATTGATACAACTTGCCACGGTAGGAGAGCTCAAAAAAGTATTTTATTTTGTGTCGTTGGAAGGAGAGAATGTAACTCACTTTATAATGTGTCTTAGCTTTCTTGCTCTTTAGTCGTGTCATCTGGTATTAGTGCAAAATCAACCCAATCGCACTAGGTGGACTGCTCGTCCAAATGAAGTACATATTGAGCTCTACACTTCATCATCCGCTCCATCATCATACCATACAGCAACCCCCATGGACAATGCATGGTCACACACTCACAACTAAACTGCAATTCTTAAGAAAGATACATTCATACGAAATGACCGGAAATATTTCAAAGTCTATCAAAGGACAGCTTTTAAAAATGCATTAAATAATCGCTGTACACGCAAAAAATGTCAGTCGTGTTGCGGAGGAGTTTTTGACCCTGGAACAAAGACTTTCCGCCGTGACGACACCGGAGCTTGCCAACAAGTTTGTCCGTCTTCATTAGCGCGCCGAGACAGAGAGAGATGAGACTCTAGGCCAAGGCGTTCAGTGATCATCGTGAGGCTAGAAGTTATTTTCTTAAGAGCCGTCCTCTACTTGTAACCCCTTGGCTTATTGGTGTACTTACAGGCAGCTAAGAAATTCCCTGCCACTTCGTGCACGTATATATTTTTCGAACAACTCAAAATAACTCATTAACTGTTACAACTGAAGGTTAAACGGATTTTTTTGTGCATTTCAGGGAAACTTTTATTGAAAATGGGGTAAACTTACCTCCATCTTCCCTTCGTTCTCTTGAACATTCAACCCAGAATACTTCACTGTTACTGAGATTAATAAACTCAATCAGATAAAGTTTATGAGTTTCCACATAAAAATTGTTAGAGATAAGAAAGTAGAATGTGTCCCAGGACCGAGTTCTATTTACTGTTATTTTCTATGCGATGGAATCGGAGTTATGGAGGAGGCTCTTATGCTTCTTTATGAAAAACTCTTGAGTGATAAAAAGAAAGATTTGTTCGATATACAGGGCGTTTTTAACAGACTTTTTAAATTTCAGTTACGAGCTCGGAAACTTTCCAAATTCCGGAGAAAAATACGCAATTCGAATGCGGCCGTACTTACCATTCGTGCGTTATATTTATTAGAAAAGTAATTCCTAAAACACTTCACAGCGGCTCTTTTACATTTTTGGAATTGTGTGCCGATATTAACAGTGTTTACTGGGAGTGAAAGGTGACTGAATACCAGACTGATTTTCTTTTGAACTGAACCCCGCATGTAAATGAACTTATTCCAAGAGGTGGTGGCGCTCTATTTTCAGAATTATCCATCTTGTGACACAAAAGCGTCGCTCAGTGAGTAACTAGAGCGCCACAACACACACATCAGCAGAGTACACCGTGGAGTTCAAAAAGAAGAAAGAAAAAGCCTGGTTCGAGCCGATATTTTTCAAGGCTGTTAAAATATTAAGCCCTCTCGACCTCTAAGGAATAGATTCAAATGCCACAAGTGTTTACTAGCAGCCCCAAATGAATCATTATTGTTGAAATATTAATGCAGGCGAGGAGGTGGTCGATGCAAGTCAATGTTTGTCAATTCGAGGTGACGCCTTCCGATGCTGTTCCATGTGCCTCGCGCTGACGCGAGTTTTGTGGTCAATACTAACGTGGCGCAAACAATACTATAGTGAGGTAAACAATACTAAAGTGAGGTAAACAATACTAAAGTGAGGCAAACAATACTAAGGTGAGGTAAACAATACTAAAGCGAGGTAAACAATACTAAAGTGAGGTAAACAATTCTAAGGTGAGGTAAACAATACTAAGGTGACGCAAACAATACTAAAGCGAGGTAAACAATGCTAAAGTGAGGTAAACAATACTAAAGTGAGGTAAACAATACTTAAGTGAGGTAAAGAATTCTAAAGTGAGGTAAACAATTCTAAAGTGAGGTAAACAATACTAAGGTGACGCAAACAATACTAAAGCGAGGTAAACAATTCTAAAGGGGGGTAAACAATTCTAAAATGAGGTAAACAATACTAAGGTGACGTAAACAATACTGTAGTGACGCAGACAATACTAAAGTGAGGTAAACAATACTAAAGTGAGGTAAACAATACTAAAGTGAGGTAAACAATACTAAAGTGAGGTAAGCATTTCTAAAGTGAGGTAAAAAATTCTAAAGTGAGGTAAACAATACTAAGGTGACGCAAACAATACTAAAGCGAGGTAAACAATACTAAAGTGAAGTATACAATACTAAAGTGAGGTAAACAATTCTAAAGTGAGGTAAACAATTCTAAAGTGAGGTAAACAATACTAAGGTGACGCAAACAATACTGTAGTGATGCAAACAATACTAAAGTGAGGTAAACAATACTATAGTGAGGTGAACAATTCTAAAGTGAGGTAAACAATACTAAGGTGACGCAAACAATGCTAAAGTGAGGTAAACAATACTAAAGCGAGGTAAACAATACTAAAGTGAGGCAAACAATACTAAAGTGAGGTAAACCATCCTAAAGTGAGGTGAACAATACTAAAGTGAGGCAAACAATACTAAAGTGAGGTAAACAATACTAAAGTGAGGTAAACAATACTAAAGTGAGGTAAACAGTACTAAAGTTAGGCAAACAATACTAAAGTGAGGGAAACAACACTAAAGTGAGGTAAACAATACTAAAGTGAGGTAAACAGTACTAAAGCGAGGTAAACAATACGGTAAAGTATTGAGGTAAAGTATTGATTTCTATTAGCACATTCCATTCCGAAGGCAGTGTATGGCTGGCGATGAATCAGATTGGAGCTCAATGGTAGGGACAACTGTAATGATAATGTTGTAAGCTGTAATGAAATTACATGTGTTTCAATATTTGTCGGTGCAAAAATTGCACAAACTCAGTGTTCCTACATCTGAACATTGTGAAATATCGATATCGCTTAAACTCATCAATCTTAAGCCTGAATCTAGCTGTAAAGGAACAATCCTTCGACTGTACATAGTATTAATGATGGACTTAGACGACTAACTTAGCATAATCTCCCGTTATTGTAAACGGCCAGTAAAAAATGATAGCATTTGATAATGTTCGATGAAGCACATAATAGTCAGGTTGGTCAAAAATCAACGCACTTTGATACAAATAAAATTGACATAGGACAATGAACGTATCTGTGAGTGCTCGTGCTCAAAATATTCTTGTACTTTTGCATTGGTGAAACTCGTATCACAGATACGGTCATTAGGCCTCATTGATTAAGAGCGTGACAGGGAGACCGACCAAGCAAGCAAGCAACAACTCTGTATTCTTATGTGATGAACCATAAAGGATTTTTTGCGTGACAAAATGATATTTTTGTATGGTTCAACGTATACTTTCCATGAAATTGTTCCTTTACTAGACATGATAAATATTTTACCAGACGTGGCATTTCCTGCGCACGACAGTACTCGGTATGTCATGACGTTCACTTTGCTCGACTGGACAAAACATGAGATGCATTAGTCGAAATCACAAGACTTGCCAGGACGTGTACTTCGTATATCAAGGCAATCTTTGCGCAACATTTATTTAGCAGAGCACTTTTCATGCAAATGACACGGAAGTTAAATGACCTTAACAATTATGTCACATCTGTAAAATATTCCACAGAAAAAGCTACTCAAAAAATGAACTATTATTGTATGGCAAACCATGAATACGTATAATTTTACCAAGTAAATTAAAAAGTTTCAATTCAGACGAGAATGAATGATGAAATGATTTGAACTAATAACCAAAAATACAGACAAAATTTCCACAGTAGCCTACTTGAATAGCAACTGTAAATTTTTGAAACTGAAAAAGCTAACAATACATAGAATGAAATCAGCATCAGAAAACTTGTTTCTCGAGCATATAAATTTTAGCCTCGAATTTTGAATAAATATTTATTATTTTATTTGAGCAAAAATAAACGTGTGTTGGAGGAGTCAGCTTTTGTAATTTTATTCCTGAAATAAAATGGCGCACCCCAGCCTGTGGCGCAAGTGTACTCTGAGATCAAAAAGAAAAATGCGCGCAAACAAAGAACAAAGGCAGCGTGACTGCATTGCTTCTTGCCCCTTCCGTTTGGTCAGGGACAAGCGTCTCTGTTTGGTCGTGCTTTCCTGTTTGGTCGTGCTTTCCTGTTTGGTCGTGCTTTCCTATTTCGTCCTGCTTGTCTGTTTGGGCGTACTTGTCTGTTTGGGCGTGCTTCCTTGGTTGGTCGTGCTTGTCTGCTTGGGCGTGCGTCTCTGTTTGGTCGTGCTTGTCTGTTTGGTCGTACGTCTGTGTTTAGTCATACGTTTACGTTTGATACGTACATCTTTATGGCGCGAATATTCATCATGGAAAATCAGTGGTATTAAAACCACCGATAGTTGTACTCCAAGTGCTGAAGTTTCGTACAAATTACATCGTCTTAGCAGCATAGTTGGTAGCGCAAGTTTTTCCAGTCAATTCAAAAGAACTCACTCCGCCAACTTTAGCCCTAAAGCTACACAAACTGTCATGAATATCTAATTCCGGTATGCTTCTCTTTACTCCGTTTGCCGTATCTTGTATGCAATATTAAATATTTTTGAGGACTCACTGCTTCTATTTACTCCGTTTGCCGTATCTTGTATGCAAAATTAAATATTTTTGAGGGCTCACTGAAAATTATGAGCGAAGAATCTTAAGAATTTACGTATTCCAACCAACGCTTAAACAATTATAAATTACTTAAATTTTTCTAGATATCTCTTTTTCGCGAAGAACAAGTCATTCTATCACCCTGCATTGCAGCCTCAGTTAGTTCTTACAGGCCTAACATAATATTTAATCATCTCCAAGTTACGTTACTTTTCCACCTCCAGTTACCATGCCAGTCTGTCTCCTGCGCAGCCACCTCGGTATGCCGAAAGGATCGAGCTCCAAATTCCAGCAGCTAATTAGGCGGCGTAGTTGCCTGCAAACACAAGTCCGCAGCGACCCGTGACTGAGCGCCTACCATTTCAGTTATTTTCAATAGAAGCCAACCTCGAGACGTTCATTGGAGAGGCAGGGAGCTGGTAGCCATCCTACGCACTGTAGCGAAGTACTGCAGGTTGAATTTTGAGAAAATGAAGAGCGCTTTCATTTCTGTTATTTTTAACAGAAGCCAACCTCGAGACGTTCATTGGAGAGGCAGGGAGCTGGTAGCCATGCTACGCTCTGTAGCGAAGTACTGCAGGTTGAATTTGAGAAAATGAAGAGCGCTTTCATTTCTGTTATTTTTAACAGAAGCCAACCTCGAGACGTTCATTGGAGAGGCAGGGAGCTGGTAGCCATGCTATGCTTTATGTAGAGTGAAGTACTGTAGGTCGAATTTTGAGAAAATGATGAGGATATCTAGGGTGAGGATGAGTAATTAAATCTCCGCTTGGGTATGTTTGTGGTGATTTCATTCTTTTCCATCTTTGTGAAAAAGAATAGAGTTCGAAACTTAATTAGTCTTGTAGGGATTGATAGAAATAATTTTATTTTGTTTGAAACATCGCGCTTTGTACAAATTGAAGACTAGGGTTATTCAACCTTTTTATTCAATCGGCGCAGTAATATTGACATCTCGTAAATTCAAGTGTGACTCCACATAATATTGCATGGCTTAAAACAATCATAAATTCAATAAATTAATTTATTGTAGTAACTTCACTATGGTAAGGCAAGCCTTCAACGGTTGTGTAGGAATTCTTATCTGTGAAATATGGCGAGTTCTTGTAACTTTTAGCTAATTTGAAATTCGGAAAAAAGTGATAAGCCCCACCAAACGAAAACAAAGTTCGGTGAGCAGCTCGGTGAGGGTCTTCCTAATGCCCTTATCGGGAATTAATGGCCGTAGGCAACAGCAATGTTCGCTCGCTGGAATTGGCAATCACTTCCCGCGGAAAAATTTTTCACTTTTGTCAGCGGTTAGCCAAGACTTCCTGTGTAGCAATGGCTTCAGTGCAGTGGCACTTCGATACCCTGAAAATGAATCGTTTCGTCATTTGAATAGTAGAAAACATGTATTTACTAATGAACAAAGTTATCTGTTATTTCAACATTCGTTTGGAAGTTAAGGTCGTTAATGTTTGTCGTTTGGAAGTTGACGAGAGAAATCCCAACGTCTAAATCAGAGAAACTTTTAGAGAATGAAAATAGTAAGTAAAAGAAAACAAAGGGTCCCAAAATAATGGATAAAAGAAGATACAAGAAAATTGTTCTTACAAATAAGTTCAATGGGAGCCCAAATGTGTGAATGAAAGCCAAGGATCATTCTTCTAGTTCAAATATACGTTGCTTCTTTCATTCTTAAAATTAATTTTCACTTAAATTAATCAGTTTCAGTGAAGTAAAATTTAATTTTATTTTTTAGACATGGTTTTTATCTCCTAGCATAAATACGATGCTTTTCAAATGTATCGATTTGCAGTAAAAAGTTTCAAGCTATCATCTGAAACCGCAATGAAGTGTTCCATTGGGTTTTATAACAATGATTTTTATACAGTGGTTCATGAATAGTCGAAGTAGATGAATGGAAGTCAGTTTCAACGGGGGTTTCTCAAGGAAGAGTTCATGGGCCTTTAGTTATAGAATTGAGTTGGAGTGTTCAATCACTGTCATCTTGTACGACCACCTCAAAACTTCAGGGATTTTCAACAAATTAAACTAAATTTGAACTTTACTGAAGAGGTATTTCAAAGTTGAGTCGAGTAGCCTCCAAATCATACTTCAGTATACTTCTATAATGACACCGAGTCTGACAAATTGATTTCTGCGTGATAAGGACGCATTTGTGTACATGAGAGCGAACTGGTGTCACAGCCAGCTCAGTTTGAATAGGATTTCAATCAAGAGGGCGTATGGAGTGACTGAGTGTAGGTATGACTGTCATCAGACAGAATTCAAGCATGGAATGTGCGAGATTCATAAATCAGAAATGGTAACAGAGCTCAATGCTTCATCGACGAGTTTCACAAAATTCTGTGTAAATTTTTCATTTATCTTTAAGTCTGAATTACACGCAAGCCATTCATCGTTTTGCGGTCTGCTCGTTCATATACATAAGCAAGAAAAAGGAAGAGTCGAGTAGATGTCTGAAGAATTATTAAAATCAAAACCGAATTTGTTTTCTGAGTAACTAGGACAGCGCGTGCGCGTGCGCATGAATACAGGTTACGAACTATTTTGCACATCAGGACACGTTAATTCTTCAGCATCAATTAAGGTAATGGTGAAAATAAACACTGTAACCTGTCATTAAAGTTGAACATGTGCTTCCAGAAAGTGATGTTTATTTAAGACATTAAGAGTATCAGTACAATTTCTATTGTATAATTTATTATTTAGGTATGGTTTTTATCTCTTCAGATAAATGTTCCACTCTAGCCCCAGTTAGTACATCAATATGTTGTGTATAATAATTCGATTAGTGTATTAATATATTTACTGCCTTGGTGGTCAGAAATGACGGCCAACGCATAACTCTGTCTCCATTTATTTTGATCTAGATGATAATTATTTTATTATTTATATATTATTATTATATTAAAAATATTATAAATAATATAAATATTATAAATATTTTTACTTATATATTATTTTGTTTTTTTTATTATTTTTATAATTTTTTTTATTTTGATATTTATTTTGACAAAAAATGAAATAAGTCGGTGAAAAATTGAATAGTATTTGTTATTCACCGTTTAAATAGCTGTCTGATGTAGGTTTTAACACCTCTGCGATTTTTCCTACCATAGCCCTCCTCAAAAAAAGTATGAAAAAATTTAAAATAACTTAAAACCTGGAAGTATGAGCTTAGGGTCGTTGTGTAAATTTCACGCAATCGCTTTCGAGTGTGGCACATTACTAAAATAGTCAAGGTCTTAGTCAAGATTACATAATTGGGTGCTTTTTTCTTTCTATGCTGTTATCATTTGCTAATTTTCGAGTCTGCAATACTGATAAGGGAGACGGAGAGACCAAAGCAAGCCAGCAAGCAAGGAAACAACAATTTGATTGTGTAAGTTTATAGATTTTTTGCTGCTACGAAGTCTATAGATTTTTTTGCTGCAACGCTTCCCTCTGTGCCCCTACAGTAAAGATAATAGTATACAAAATAAAAGAAATTCACTGTCGATATTAATTACAGCATACGAATATTTTACTCTACCAGGGCACTAAATTCGTGAAAATAACTGTGTTTTCAACTTAGAATCATACATCATTTATGAAACCTTTTTTTAATGCCTTGTTTTAAACACGAGTCAAGTACCGGAAATCTAAGGGCAGCAATGATTCGTGTATTCTATGTTCCGAGGGACATTATTTAAACAAGTGCACACGTGCTTGTCGGCATTAGTCCGAAGAATTTCCTCGCTTCTTTCATGTGTTAAGCTTTCTCTTCTCTTTCTCTTTCTACTCGGTGCTGCTCTGCATTATTCCGTAGGATTTCCAAACGCCGTTCAAAGGTCAATTTAGCTCTAGCTTCTCGTTGCCGAGCAGCATTGCTTCATCTCACCATTTCGCGTTGTTCATCTGATCGTCTTTTACGTTTTTCTTGCTGTCGAAGTCTTGCAACTTCTCCCTTGCGGTTGGACACATTTCTATCCATGGTGGCCTCTTTTGCCGGAATTTTATTCTGAAATATCGTTTATTCTCTCTTAGAAGCCTTTCAAGAAAATCACAATTTCGAAAACGATAACTCAAGTTCCAAAATCTTGGGCTTTATACTAAGTGGTAGCCAGGTTACTGGTCAAACGAATTTAAAACATTTTTTCGCATTATCAATTAAAAATTTATCAAAGTAACTTGATGAATTTCAACAGAGAAAGCTCCAAAGAAAATTTCTATTTGTAAAAAAATGCCGATTGCGTATTCTGGATACCATAATCCAAGTGAAAGGGAATTTAATCGCCACAGAAACATAATGCAATAGAGTAATTTACTGTATTTCTTAAGCTTTATCCTTGTTTCTATCAAAGCTATCGATTAGAAGAGGGGGTCACACAGACGGACAGACGGACGCGGCTACTTTTATAATAGTGATGACCATTCGCAAACTTCCGAAGGAGGCTTCTCATATTCATTTTTAACGGCTAAAACATAAGTGATTTGTTCTTAAAGACATTTCTTTAAATTAACTTCGCACTTTGAAATAATTTCTTTTATCTTCATCAGATTTTCTTTCATTAACATTTAAATTTACTGCTTCAATTGTTCTTGTTCCCGTCCAATTAATTTTTGGGAAACATTGCCTGGAAATCTACATTTGTCACCGACCGTATCCACAATACAGCTTGCGAGAAAATTAAATTTTGCTCTTTATTAGTACCAAAAGGAAGAAGAGCAAGGAGTTGCATTTTGTCTTTAATTTACTATCGAAAGTAAAGCGATATTGAATGCCTGCAGGTGACATGCAGGCATTCAAATCCACAAGCGAACGAGAGTTTTATAGGTGTATATGTGGATGTGTTGAGCTAAATATAATGTTTTGAACGATGTTAATATTTATTGAATCAAAGGAGGTATTGTGGAGTACTCAAATTTATTTGTTTTTTCTCTTGGATATTTAATTGAATTGAGGTCTCAAAAACTTTACCAGCTCTGGAATCGAGAGAGCCTAAAATAATGATGTTTCTCCCAAGAGCTGTTATGCACTTGTTTATTGAACTGTGTTGAGCACTCATAATTAATTCCCTGCCAACAAAAGTTTTTTTAGTTGAAAAAGTCAAATTTCGGGAAAAATATGAAGTAAACATAATTTGAATATTCTAATTTAAACCGGCGGTAAGAGCTTTTAAAAACGGGACACTATTCGAATCACCGTGTGCAGGAGAGTTCCTCAACATGATCCTAACCTCTAACGTTGCCTATAGTGCAACAGCCTAGGAAAATTCCTAAAAAAATCATGCTTCCAGAATGTTTTTTTTTAGTGAAAACAAGTAATGATCTACTCTTCCTAAACTCAATAATGAATTCAGTTTCGTGGTTTCAGGGGAAAAATTTTTGTTCGGATTTCAAACAGCCTACGTTTGGAATTAGCGAGCCTAATCGCTCAACGAACAAAAAATATACCGCTATTAAGGGGAATAGTTTGCGTCGATGGGCATATTTATATTTTTAAGTTAAAAATACCCTCGGTAATATCATGACGGTGAGTTATGGGTGAAAATAAAGCCTTCAAAGTATTATTTTCGTCAAATGAATTGGTACTGAAGAAAATACGCTTCACTCAGTTCAAAGGAAGAATTTGTTTCAGTTTCAGATACAACGAGAAAACGTTCCCCATATTTATCAATTCTTTATTCAGCTCTCATTAATCAACTTAAAAGTTATATACCTAATTAGTAAAATTGGGGTTTGTGTTTCTCTTGGGAAAAATTATTTTGATTTTTATAATTTGGATTACTCAAATTCAAGCGCGCTCATTACGGAGCTCTGAAATCATTAAAAAATGCCTAATTAGTTCAATTTTATTTGCAGGCTTCCGTTTACACCGCTGTGCCTTTTTTTCTGATTAACTGTTTGGTAAACATACATTTTGGGGGTATTCGGGAAGTATATATGAGTCTGAATGGCTTCTGCCATTGGAAAGATCATTACTTACAGAGAGGAAAACTTTATTATCGTATCGAAAATGTGCCATTTTTCAACTCGAAGGTAATATGGGAGTTAAAATTTCATAAATGGAGAATGCGTAGAACGACAGTGACTTTAGCTATCCATCAGATGCCTAGCAATCTGCATCGTAACTCCCGCTGTCGACTTTTTACACTAGATGTACTCAAAGTTTTCCCGTCCAGAGCCAACGTTAAGCCTCACTCTCACAGAATCATCAGACTATCTTCAGCATTCATCATTAGCGCACAAGCCTCTGACTGTCAGTCACGGTATAGGAAACAAGGTAGGGTCATTTCTATGGGAGAAAATATACCTTTTCTTGTTCGGCTAGCCAATAGGAAAGGCTATATTTCAAAACAAACTTTGTGACATCACCAAAACGCTATGTCGTTAGGACAATAGTGGAGTCAGATTTGGGGGTAGCAGTGCTACCAAATACAATATGAGTGCTTCTATTGGTTCGTTGCCGTGACGTCAGCAAAGCCACACCGTCAACGAAAAAAGACTGGTTTGAACCTAACTTGTTTCCTCTACCGTGTTGTCAGTCGCCTCATCCGCCGTTACTGAAAATTTCGGCCATTCCGACGATGGAACGTACACGTTCCTTCTCGAGCCCGGCAGCCGCAATGGGAAGAAGACACTGCGCATCTTGTGAGGCACGAGCCATCGGCCGTCACCGCCGCACCAGAAGCAGTAAGTCGGCGAATCGTATTACATGTGCTTAATGCGTTTCCCGCGATGGACTAAACTGCTGTTCAATATTTATTTCAGACTAAAGTCAATTTTAGGAAGCAATTTCTAAACTAGCAAACATTAACTGGATCGTGCCTTCATTAACTTATAAAAATTGAGTTAGTTACTGCAAGTCGGTTAGTGGCTTTAACATCAGAGGTTGCTTAGTTGAAGCCAACTGAAGTGTTTCGCTCCCTTCTGATAAAGAAATAAGCGCTCAGCAGATTAGGTAGATCGGTGTTACTAAATGAGGGCGGAGATCAGATTGGTGGAGGTTGTAGTGTGTGGAAATCAGATCAGTGAGTGTTGTGGTGTGTGGAGATTAGATCAGGGAGTGTTGTGGTGTGTGGAGATTAGATCAGGGAGTGTTGTGGTGTGTGGAGATCAGATCGGTGGGGGTCATGGTGTGGGATCAGATCTTAGTGTGACTGAGATTTTTTGCACTCCATAATTTCGTATTACCTCCGCCGAATGAATATTTCTGACTCTTCTTATTCACATTAACGGAAGGCGTGGGGGCTGGCGCCTGGAGTCTGTGTGAAGTCAGCGCCAATTCTTCGGACCGAGTCTCCCCGACACTGCCTTGCGTAAATTACAAGCGGTCCTCGAGGCCGCTGTTATTTTCATTCAAACAAGTTAGAATGATTTCCACGGCAGTCATTAATTATCTTCGCTAAAGACTTTCTTACAGTTGTTTTTTGGGTCGTCTTAGTACATTTTCGTCGCTGGTTTTGCTTTTTATAGTGTCCTTTGTTTGACATTTTCGTTATATCTTGCTCGTTTGAGACAGACCTCAACAACATGAAAGGCTCGTCGCATCGATGACCTCCCTTTCTTGGAGTTTCTACGCAACTCAGGCTGCTTGAACCTTGCTTATAATATTTCTAAACGCCTTAGAATACCTCAATCTAATCAGGGAATTTCTACATAACTGAAATTGTTTGAAATTTATCTGTAATATTTTTACGCTGTTGAGAACGCTTAAGCCCTATCTGTGAAATTCCTACGCAGCTGAGTACGTTTGAAACTCAATCAGAGTCTTTCATTTTCAACGTACACACACGACAGCTACAATCAAATGGCAGTTTTAATTACTATGCTTAATATCGCGCAAGTTTGAGCTGATTAAAGAGCTCGGGACGAAAAATTGTTTGTTATTTGATCGCCTGGAGCTTCACTAGCTCTTCCGGTATGGCATCAGATTCAGTTTTCCTATTATTTCTCTGGTGACGGAAACTAAACATTTTAAAAGGTAGGAAATAATCGCGCTATATCGTCAAAATTAGGACATTGTATAGTCATAAAAGGTTGCATACGAGGTTGCATTCTCAAGTAAGAAATAAGTACCATTGGGAATAAGACGTTATTGTATTCAGTAATCAATGCGGCAATGATGTCTGTAAATTACCACGGAAAAGAAATTTAAAGTAAAACTATGCTAGACACAGTTCGCTGACGGTTCAACGGGAACTCAGTTCACCGCGTAGAGATCAGACGCCAATTTTGCTCGAGGCAGAAGAAGTACTTTCAAGGAAGATTCTGGGGTCATTTGTGCAATGGTGCCCTGGAATGGGAGAATCGGCGACGTCTGATAGGCTGCAAAGCACGATTGTGCATCCAAACGGCCCGATGGGAGCGTGTGTGTGCGTGAAGAGGCTTGGCTGTGACATAGGCAGTCAGAAAAACCTCTTTGCAGACAGCTGATGGTCGCTTGAACCACTTGCTTTTACACGATGCCTTGATGAGGTGGAAGAGAACACTGCTTTAGAATATGAGAGATGATTGAGAAACTTATGACTATTGTTTCTTCCTGTCTTACGAGGCTACAGAGAACACTGATTTGGATGGCGAGAGATGATAGAAAACACATTACTCTTGTTTCTTCCTATTTTGCGAAGTTACTGAGACGACTGCTTTGGATTATAAGAATGGCTTGATAACCTATGAATATTTCATTTTCATCTTCATATTTAATGTGGTTGTAAAGATCACTGCTTTGGATGAAGAGAGAAGATTTATAATTTTTGGTTATTTTGTTCTTCATAGCCATATTTTAGATGGTTGCAGAGATCATCGCTCTGGATGACGAGAGAAGGTTTAAAAAACTGAAGACTTTTTTACGCATGGTCATGTTTAAAATCTCGTTCACTTTGCGTTATGATTCGTGATTGCGAACCTCCCGAAAAATGTTTATGAGGAATAGTTATCGTGAGCAGAAATTCATGGCTGTGAAACATTCGTAAATGTTTTTTTGTTGGGACAATGTAAGTGAAACTAATACTCAAAACATACAGAACATGATATTAATTTTCAGAGTGTGGAATTAGCACAGAAAGCTCTGAAAGTGAATAAATTGAAAAACATCTAGTGTCACTTATCAAAAAATTATTTTAGAAAGAAGAAGTATCTTGGAAGTGATTTGGAATTGAGGCCTCCTGATTTTATTTCCAGTCCATAATTCGGGTGAGTTCTTAATCAGCATAGCCGAACACATGCTCATGAAAAGCCAAGACTGCAGCAAAATTTAGCAGTTTTCATTCGCAGATTTTTTCGCAACAAAGTACTCAGCCAGACACCAAACATCGACGCGGAAATAAAAAGTTTTTAACCAAAACGCTTCGAAATTGAATCCTTTCGTTATTTTGCCATCGCATTCTAATTAAAATATTAACCTCAAATGACATGTGATTTCAATAACAACTAACTTCAATACAAAGCTACCTTCAAATTAAAATTGCTCTGCTATTTTATTTTTCACTCCTGACTTTCACGAAGTTTCTTCGTGAAAATTTGCCGAGAAAAATACTCGGCCTTTACCATCGATGCTTCAGTTTGAAGGTTAACGAAGTCCAGCCTGAGGCTCCGCTGGCTTAAGAATTTCTGATAAAAGGTTAAAGCAACTGAAGTTCAAATCCAGTAACTCAGCACCACAGAGAAAACCAAATCAACGAATTTCTCTAGGCTAGAAAAAAAAAATTTTCGATTAGATTAAGTAATCTGAAATTTAGTTATTTTTAAATGATTATATTGTACATTAACTTTCTATTTTTTCAAAACTTTTTATTATTAAATTTATGTATATTTATATTATTTTTCCGCCTTACAACCCACATATAACCTTTTTCTGTTTTTAATAAGTAAGAAATTGACTCATGTACATGCGCGAAATCCTTTCCGTTGCTATAATTTACAAATTCTCTGTTACATCGCAACTTGAAAAGGATGTACCGCACCATGTTCCTTCTGGCCTTTGGCAAGACGGTATCAGTTTTTTGAAATGAATTCATTCAGCACTTCAGAACAGACGCTTCAACTGAAGAGTATCCAAGATCCTATCTTTATGGTGGCGTTTTCAGATGTACATTTTCTACAACCAAAATTATTGTTTCCTGAACTTTTCTGTGAAAATTGCTATAAGTGAGCACTGGGCAGGAACGGAGGTTAAAGCTTGAATATAATAAGAGTTATCAAATAATATCTTGCATCAATAAATAAATATAAAATTCACACACTTAGGTTGAAATGATTCAAAAATGATGCAACATAGCGAATAAAAAAGTTTATTTATTTTCATTAAAGTCTTGATGCCACTGAAGATAACTTGGAAGCAATGCTGAATCTGTGAGTCTCTTCCCACGGTGTCAGTTTCTTGCTTCCATTTCTTTTTCAACAATAAATTATTTTTAAGACGTGCATGAAAATCCTCTGATGAAAAATTATAAGCAATTGAATAGAGAATTATTCACAAAGATGTTTTTCAAAAAATCGAAATCTTGCATTTGTGCGTGATACTGCAAGTTTGGAGTTGTGGCCTGCAAGAATTGCTGTAATTTTTCTCTAACGTCCAAAAAATAAGCCAACAATTTTGGTTTTCTTGAAACAGTCAAAAATCGAGTTTCCTGGAAACCGCATGTTTTGAGCTCAAGTCCATCTCAAGATTTGATTGGCAATTTTCTACGAATATTTAAAGTGTTTATTCAACTTCTGGCATCAAGTCACGAAGTATTCATGCATGGCAAAAAATTATTCAGCAGTGTCATGGCAACGACCTTGGCAGGAATTTCAACAAGCTTCCGTTTCGTTTGAAGACCATAACTCAATGTAATTTCAGTAGCTATCCCAAGAAATTCCAAGAATTTAGATCGAATGATCTTCATAAATTTTCCATAAGCTTTAGAAACCCTGCAGAAGTGGTTCCGAAGCTCGTCGGTGTTACTGGCTGTAGCTTGGCCAGTCCATGGTCGCATTTTGTTGCTCGTCGTAGTGCCTTTAATGTCAGGTCGGAGACGCTCGTAAGTCCTACGAACCGGACGGCTGCTGCCGAGTTCTGGCGTTTATGGAGAATCTTGGTCTTGAATTGTGCACTCAGACTGCAGCTTTCATAATATTGCGCAGCTGGAGCACAGCAATTTGGGTGCTTTTGTGGCCACGACCTAGCAAAGTTAGTGTTTTTATAAATGAGACATGAGAAGAAGATATCGAAAATACATGTCATGGGTGGCAGTCTGCTAAGTTTTTACAGCTGAAGTTTTATACCAATGCTTGTATTTCATCACGGTTTTCAATTTAGAAATGGTGTTTGTGTGAAGGTAATGAAGATACACGAATTATTTTACGAGAGTACCCCAGTGAATTCTTCTCTCAATGAATGGATGGCTGCAACAACAATTGTTTTCGTTCATGAAACGATTATTTGCGAATAATTCATGGAATAATTGTAAATTAATCCATTTCCATTTCAGTTACGATTGCAATTGCACAAAATTACTACATCAACGTGAATAACGATTTATGTTCTTTAGATACGCACGTTCATTTCACTTCGCAGTGAAGCCTGAAAAACGCATGTCTACGCTCTGTAGTTGAATAAACAGGTCCCTAATTTGAGTGAGACTTCATATCCTCCTATTGTTGTAAGCTTTTGAGTTAATTATTACACCCAAGTCACACATGTTCTGACTCAGCGAAAGCGTCAGCCGTGCTAGAATAATAGCTGCTAAATTGCGGCTTCTAATCGCCACTTAGTTAGTTTTTTACGGACAATTTGAATAGAAAATTGCTAGCTTATATTCGTTGGAGTAGATTGCTGGCTTTTGGGAGGAGATTGTTGGCATGTAGGAAGATTACGCGAAAGAATGAGAGCCAAGAGTTTGTTTTTCAAAGGTCTAATACAGAAATTGCGTTCAGAGCGACAACTTTAACTGTTGCTGTAAAATTGGTACATCTCGAATAGTTTTCCAGGTAGTCTTTCATGTATGATCTTATAAATTATTATTTATTGAAGTGCTACTCCTTCAACCGATTGACGTTGAGAAGTTAAAATAATTTAATTTACGGATTGTTTAATCTGTCATGATGCACTGTTTTCGGTTTGTTGAGCGACTTACTGGGAACATAACACATTCGTAAACAAATTGTCACACCTTCCTGATTTGGATGAATGAACGAAATAGCAAAGTACGCACATTGTCAGGACACAGAAGTTGAAACAGAAAATAATTTCTTTTTTACACATTTATATTTCCAGCGGAAGGACGTGAATTACAAGTATACAAAATTCCTAAAATATTAAGAGAACACACGTAATTCTAAACATCTGAACAGAATTTATTTAGCATACTTACTTACTTGTCATAAAGCCTTGCACGTATGTAAGCACAGTATAAATAAAAAGTATGCCAATACTACAGTTGGTTGTGTCAGCGATTGGAAGAGTTTTTAGTATTACAGTTGAAAATCAGCGCAGTTTATTTGGCAGTTTCTTGACGTTTTTGGCAGAGGTTAGTGGCGTCGCAGCGCAGTGGCAGCGCAGGGCAGCGATCGCTACGTCCGCTTTAGGGACGACTATCTCTGCCGAGGCTGTCGGCGGCACTCGCGAGAACGTCTGCTTAGATTTGCCTAGAACTGCTCTATATTCTTATGCGGCTTACATAATTTTAAAATCCTTGTACCATGTTAAAATCGATTGTCAACAATAGGTAATTGCAAACCACACATTAAATCTCAGGAATATTCCTGATTTGCCGATCTACGACAGTAATGTTTCTTCAAGGGAAATTTTGGTAAAAGTTTTCCCTACCATGCTCCACCCTAGAACTCCATTCAAGAGTCACATCGGCCTGACCCCTTAAATCTTTGGAGTTTAAGGCTACATCGTTTTTTTTAATATCCCCGATCGCAGTCAATACCTATACAGTTCCTTTTAAATAGACAGATATATTTCAACAAATAAAGTAATTTATATTTTTTTTGGCAAAAATAACGCGTACAAACATAAACCATTGCATTACACAACATAAACACGTAAAAATACTTGTAAAATATTTGTGCTATTTAGCTAGGTAATCATACTAATATTATGATGTTGAAATATAATACAAATAAAACTTGAGGGCTAACTGAAGTACTGTAAATGTACGGCACGCCATAGGAGGAAACACATCTTGTACTGCCTGTTTTCGACCGAGGCATTTACTGCTGCAAACGAAGAAAGCCATCAGAGAACTATCGGCTTCAATTCGACTGTAGACAATTACTGCTGAGGTCTGCCAAAAAACGCTATTAGAATGGACTCCCATGCATTTTGTCTGCGATGAACTGCCAGAATTCGTCTTAAAACTACGATCACTGCGAAAAACTGCCAAAATTCTCCCGCGCAACTGCGCTAATTTTCAACTGGGATTTAAGATGCACACTCACACACAGCCGTTTTCATAGTTTGAGAGGAATTCGGGATTTGGATCCTTTCTATGGATCCCAAAATTTGATAAAACAATGGCAGAAACTGCGATCAGAACTCAAGCCACTTTTGAATGTTCGATAAACCCATGTCGGAAGAGAAATAGTGAGAACAATGATAGCGAGCAATTAAGGAATAGAAAAATAAAAACAATTATTAGACCTTACGGGTCAGCTGCAAAATTTGATTTAACTGAGTTGAGGTAGAACAAAGTTTGCACGTGTCAGATTTCTGCGCATCGTTTTCATCACCTCTTTCACCTCATGTTAGTGGTGAGAAACACGCGACTTAATGGAAATAATTGCAGGGATCCGCAAGTTTGATAATTAGTAGAAGAAATACGGCAAATATGTCTCAGTTTCTGCACGGGTCGCATTTTCAGGCCAGTGCTTGTTTGCTTTCCCTTTCAAAACCCCGAAGAAATTTGTAAATCTTCTTCCTATCTGCAACGCAAAGTTACCGAATCCATAAATTTTACTGCTAAATGGAAAAGCAGGCCACGGACTTGTAAATTCGTGCAATTTGGAAAACGGAGTCCTAAACACTTCGTTTATCTCTTTTATTGGGCACATACATGATGAGAATGTGCTTAAAATCATTTTCCCTGATTGCAACCGAAATCTTAAAAATCGTATTGGAATTCAGATTTGGTTGTAAATTATATTTTTCCTCAGTGACGGTATTTCCAGTTGAATGATTTAGTCTTTATGTTGATACTGTATCTGTATCCATATAGCTTCTTCATTTTTTACTTTAGTTTACAGAAGTCATGTTAAATCGAAATTTCAATTATATTATTTTTGTCAGAATAACAATAAAATGAATAGATGAAATTTTCCTGTAAGCATTACAGACTAAAGCTAGCTACCAGCTTTGAACTCTGAACATTTGGTGCTTCAGTTTATAAAATGAAGATGGGAATGAAAAAAAAACTTTCCGACCCAAGGCCGGACACTGTTGATGAGAAATTTTCCTCAAATTAAAGTGCTGCAGTGGCACAATTTTCTCTTAACTGGAACGCTACAGAAGTTAATTTTCTCAAGTCAGAAAGAGCGAATAAATCAACTTTTCTCATCTTCATCGGAGACTCCATTTTACTCAAAGCCAGGGACAAAAACTTTGAAACATTTTTCCTCCGAATGGAACAAGAACTCAACTGCTTCTCTGAAACAGAACAGGAGCGACAAAATTTCCCTTCGACTGGAAAAAAACACAAAAAATTCATTTAAATTGGAACAGAAACACTAGAATTTCCTTTCAACTGGAACAGGAAAGCTTCAAATTTCCTATGGCCGGAGCAAGAGCGCAACGATTTTCCCTCAAGAACAAGAATGCAACAATTTTCTTCTGGACTGGAACAAGAACGCGAAAATTTCCCTTCACGCTAATACAAGAACACAATATTTTTCACCCACGCTAGAACGAGACCACAACAGTTTCCCTTCAGACTGGAACAAGAACGCAACGTTTTCTTTTCTAATGGAACAAGAACATAAAAATTTCCTCTTAACACGAACAAGAAAGTATAAAAAATTAGCTTTACACAAGCAAGAACGCAAAGATTTTCGCTCAACATGAGCAAGAATGCGCTTGACATGTTAAAAAACGCAAAAATTTCTCCCTCAAAATGATCAAAAACGTAAGAATTTCTTTTCAACATGAACAAAACGCGCAACAAAATCCACGCAACATGAGCAAGAAAAAAATCCCCTCAAAAAATCAGCTTAATATGATCAGGAACGCAAGAATTTCCTCTCAACATGAACAAAAACGCAAAACCAAACCCGCTCATATGAGAGCGAGGGCAAGGGCAGCATGGGTTACTCAGCCGAGCTCAGGCACCGGCCATTATTATTGGCTCAAAGCGCCAATATTTTTGTGATATTGGAGCCCAGGAGGACATTACTGAATGCCATTTGCCGTCATAAGCCGCAAAATTCAACCCTAGCCGCCATATTTATTTTCGAGTATTTTCATAACCTGATTGTAGCTTTGAATTTTCCTATGTGATACCATAATGCTGATGAAGCAGTTTTATGGCTGCTTTGCCTAATAAATGTAAAAAGTTTGCCAATTTTCATTACAACTGAAACGTAACATTTATTAGCCTGTTCAGGGAAGGAACTGTGATGACGAAAAAGAGTCGTTCTGTAACTTTTTATCAATGTACATGACATCAACGAATTTAATTGAATATGTTTTCCAAATAAACAAGAGAAAATGAGGGGATTTATGTCGCGTCCATCCCTTCGATTTCTTACATAGAATTTACACGGATGATACCGAATAACCAAATCATTCTTACAAATTTTAGGATAAAATGAGTTTCGTCTCCGATTATTCAAACTCTTCGTTCTAAACTCACTCTGACGCATTTGAAATACTTGATCATAGCTATGAATAATTTGCGCAAATACGAGCACTAACTTTGATTCAGAATGAAATTCGCTTTGCAGTGAAAGGTCACCTGGCCGGCCGCATCTAACGGCAGCTGCGGGGCACAAATTGGCTCGGTATTGTCATGTTGATACAGCGGAGACATCAGCCAAAGAAATTTTTAGACACAAATCTGTAACGCCTGTAAAAAAGAATGAGTTACAATAACTAACGAGCTCAGTGTTGTATTTTGTGTTGTACAAAAAATTAGAATACTAGGCCTATATTTGGTTTGATGTATTTTTTTATGAGCTATGATGCGAATTATAAATTTGTTAGCTCCTGCGATCAATTTATTGAAAGAATATCTTCTTCAGTCACTTTTTTAGTTCATGTCCTTCGAACTGAGGTTGAAAAATGTTGCCTAATGGTCCGTTCTACCGAGCTTCAATGATATTGGAGTTCTAACAAATTGTATCAAAAACAGACCGCTTCTTTCAATGTCGTCATTTTCGTATGGTTTATTCTAGCATTAAAAGACGATCCAAGAATGCATTACATTCACAAAATCGCCTTTCTCATGCTCCCTCTCTGATGAAAAACTCTACGGTCGGAAACAGCCATGCTTCATCTTACACGTTACTCTACGGTATAATGCAGCCATGTTTTATTTACTCGCTCATGAAACTGTGCAAAACTGTTTCGAACGGGGCGATGCTTTGGAACCCAAAATCGAGTCCGTAGCAGTAAATTTCCTTGAAGAGCCTTGAAAATAAATTCCTCTACTCATAGTCATAATGAAAGTTTACATAGACTTTGAGAAGATCCATTTGCGCTACAGCCAAGTCAAAAATTATGAGAAGCTCTTTCCATGTTTTCGTCAATATTCGTAGAAGTGCTTGAAGAGTTGACGGTAGAATTCATATTTCACGGCCTTGCCTCAATCTTGAGTGTTTTTGGAATTTCTGGCCCCGATTTTCGGTCTGATGGTGATGGGAGTGAACGCTATGAATTTTTTTGGGTTGAGTATAAGGATATATGGTCTATGAGATAGATTACGATGAAATTGGCCCGTATGGGAGAATTTGCGTTAGATTACATGGGAAATGTGATTCGTGGATTTTTTTAGGTATATTATTATTATAATGAGACTCACAGAAAGTTTTTTGGGTAAATTTTTATGGGAACTTTAGGCAAATTCGGGCAAGATTATTATGAGAAAATTCATAGTGGAATATTTTCGTTTTCGAGTATTTAGTGCTTCGCTGCTGTTCCTAAGGTTGTACGGAGTTATTTTAGGATTAGCACAAGTTTTCAATTTTCTTCTGGATTATAAGAGCACCCAATTCTAAGCAGTGGAAACAGGTGGATTTGCAACAGGTTGAAGGTTGAAAAGGCTTAAGACACCAGGTTGAAGGTTGAACAGGTTGAAAGTTGAACAAGTTGAAGGTTGAATAGGCTGAAGTTTGAACTGGCTGAAGGTTGATGTTTGAACTGCTTGAAGGTTGAGCCGGTTGAAGGAAGTTTGTACTCAAACAGGTTGAAAATGAGCATCACCACGCTCCTTTACTTGGCCCACACAACATTATAGGGTAGAAAATGAATAACTACCAGCCGGATTCATCGTTTCTATTTTCATCACTGCTGAATTTTAATTTTTTAAGTGTCCACATTTCGAACTTGTAGCTGTATATGAATGCCTGTAGTAGAAAATACTTTTTACACACATTCATTCAATCTTCAAACTGCTTTATCTAATACAACCACGCTGATTTCAAACTTTGAAAAGGATCAGGTCAAATTTTGAAATTTTTTTGAAAATTTTTGAAGGGATTTTTGGCCACAAGACTGCAGTTAGAGCAGATGATTGGAAAAAAACGTGGGTTTCGTACATGTTCGGGAACAGAATGAAACAC
The DNA here is from genome assembly GCA_030386875.1 of Morinoia aosen. Lineage (NCBI taxonomy): Eukaryota > Metazoa > Arthropoda > Malacostraca > Amphipoda > Talitridae > Morinoia > Morinoia aosen. The sequence continues at coordinate 72,683,981 of CM059562.1, forward strand.
ATGCAATCACAGACGAAAAAATGACGTTGAAAAAATGTTGTGATGTGGTATCTCCATTTCTCTGCCTAATGGTCATTCATAAAATATTAATTTATGAATGTAAATTAACTTTTGCAAGCGAGAAATACAGGAAATTTCAGTCTGCAGTTCATCGCTGGAACCCACGTTTCATTTTAAAAGGCTAGCGTATGATTGAAAAAAATCTCCTTTTCCCTGGAACAAGCTAAGCGAGACCCACCTGCATGTAATATTAAACAGAAAACAAATGAGGCACGTGTTTATTATAAATTTAAGGTATTCGCTTAAGAGCCTTGCATTTCATTGTAATTCATCAACGCTCTGTTGCACACGGTTGTTTATCATAAGGCAAAGTTTTCTCTACATGTTTTCATTTTCCCCAACAGCTTTCATAAATATCTTAGGACTGCGAAGACAGAGGTGGTTTTCAGAACAATATTAACTTCTGGTTGAGCTAGTGAATGTTCCGGCAAAGTAATTTCAGTTATTTACGTTTTATAAATCAAACATAAGTGAAATAATTTCTCAAGGCTATGAAAAAATATTAACTCGTGCTCAAAATTATTTTTTCTTTATTTTATTACCAACTTTCGATGTCGAGAACCTTATAATCACATAAAGATTTTGCAAGAAATAATGCATCTGGATGAGCGTAGGATTGTGTTCTCTTCCACGTCCTTCAGTCGATCTAGGCGATTTCACACGAAAATTTCGCCATTTTCTGAACTGAAAACCTTTTTGAAATTTAATTCTCTTCTTCCATTTTTCTCATTTACTACACATGTGCACATTCCATTCTTTGTATCACAAATTCACAGCTCAAGCAAAGAAGAAAATATGTATGAAGGTTTTCGAACAAATAATCCAAAGCCAATTGCCAGCAAACTTTTCGCATTTGGTATAGGTAATTGGACGGACAAATTATAACTTCTTGCGCTAGAAGGTTTGCGTGTAAAGCTGATTAGAAGTGTGAATGTCATTGCGTAGGCGCCGGAAATTGCTTGGCGAACAGTCGAACTTTATAGTGGTTATATCTGTAGAAAAAATTAGGTTATTCTCTAATTATAAGAGAGTAAGTTTCAGTTTAAATTTTCACTAATTCATGCATAAGCTACACACTTCACAACTTATGTTTACAGAGTTTAATCGTGTGCAAGTCTTTGAACGTAGTAAATGTCTGTCGAACCAGAAGCCACGGGACTTCATGACAACCGTCTCATGAAGAAAACAGGTAGAACTTTAAGCAAAGAGAGAGAGTACGTTCAATAAAATTATATTTTCAAATGAGCTTTCGCCTTCAAAGGAGTCAGTTGCTTTGCAAAGCGCATGGTTTGCGACGAACTACTGTCGTCTGCCAGCCGACCTGGTACAGAGCTACAATGGGGAGCACTGAAGCAGAGCGACTGTCGTTTGATATGGTGATGCGCTCGGTCACGAGTTAGTGAAGTTAACCTCATCGAAGAAGCTAGACGTTGAGACAACACTACCGTATTCTGGCATTTGACGTCATCATTGACAGCTAGACTGCCCTTTGGAACGGCCGACCGCACGCTCACAATCTCTGAGAATAATATTGGTTTGCTGTTGTGGAAGAGCAATTGGCAGAATAGCGTATGTCTCCCTGAATGTGACGGGAAGCTTGAGTTTCTCAGGAGTGTTGGAGCGCAGAAGCAATCTGCTTTGCTGACCACTGTGAATTATATTTATTTTGATATGTATGAACGTCCGAGAATTTTATCTCTGTGCACCACAGGGATTACTAACGCATATGCATTTGGTTTCTATTCATTTGTATGCTATTATAGATTGAACGGTGAACAGCAACAAAAGTCAGAAAATAATGATGTGGCCTTCTTGGAATAAACTTCTATTATATGTATCATATATATATCACCTTGCGATTATAATTCTTAACGTTGAACAGCTACAAAAACAAGAGAATAATTGTGTGTGCTTCGTGGGGTAAATTGATAAAATATGTATTATTTATATTCACATTATTTTTATAGTGAATGTAATGATTGAATTTAGAGAACTTGTCCGAACTCGAAAGCGTTGATCGGAGAAAGCTTCGTCATCGCAAGGTACGGGCGAGCAAAATCGACAATTTCTCACGCCGGTTGAGAACTTCAGTTTTTCTCAGATGCCGCCTCCGCAGCAGCTGAGTCCAAATTGCTAGTTTTTGTGCATGCTTTCCGTCAAAAGCTCAAAAAAATCAGAACGTGTTTCCAATTCTCGTTGTTCCTCTCGAACTTAGAAGTTTGAACGTGTTAAAAAAGAAATGAAAATGAAGCTTCACAGAATTTTTACCAACTGAGGAATATTTCAAAAGGGCTTTAGTGATAAATATTACTGTTTGAATATTACAATTTTTGGATCAAACTAAAACAATGATGCAAAATTTTACAATGGAGAACTATATAATTAAACGAAAAGTCTAATATCAAAGAAAAAATACTACAAAGGGGTTGAGCAAATCAGGGAGATATCACAAATCAGTGGTAAGAACAAATAATAGAAATCGGAGGCTTAGTGGAAATTAGGAGTTAGTGTAAATCAAACAAGTGAAAGATTTAATGCAAAATCAGGTTTTTTGCAAATTATGTTAATTATTATTTTAGTGCAAATTAGGAGTTGAAGTAAATTTTAAGAATCAATGGTTTAGTGCAATTTAGGAGTTTTTGTAAACTAGAGGAATGAAAGATTAAATGAATATTAGGAATTAGTGGAAATCATAAGCTTATTGCAAGTTAGTAGTTTGAACGATAACAGAAATTAATGTTTTAGTGTAAATTAGGAGGCAGTGCACAATATGAGCATGTTGAATTAGTATTGGCTTCATTATTGTCTTTATTTTTGAAAATGCCGTATGTTGATTTATTTTCATTCATCTCACTTTTGCCAGGATTTATTTTCTGGATGATATTTACAAACAAGATCGCAGACTATGTATAACGAGGTTTCGCAAAAAAAAATTTCCGATTAAAGTCTACTTTTAAAATAACTTCGTTTTCAGTTTCGTTATCAAATATCAGCGCGTTAATATTGTTTTCCCATTCTCCGCTGGTCGGTCATTTTAAAGTTCAACAATGAAGTCCGTTGAAAAGAAATCATCCATCAGTTTGATAGTTGAAGTATTTATCTGGAGACAAACCGTTAGCAAAAGGTTAAGCAATAAACAATAAATTTGTTGTAAAAGTTTATAACCTCGGCATCGAAATCTGAATAGTACTACACCTGTACATTTTTAAAGTCGAACAGATCACGGCGCTAGTATCTCAAAAAGAAGTGGGAGTTTATTTACAGCATAAGTCTACCGTCGGTGGCGCTAAAATGAAAATGAACTAGCTTGAAAGGCCGTAAAAATATAATTCCAAATCTTTCCATGCATTTTAATAGAAGCTAAAAATTTGGAATCCAATGACAGCAATTCATTAAAAAAGCTTATTCTCCTAGAAGTAATCCTAGAATGTAGAGTGCTAGCAGGAGTAGTAATAATATTGGCAAAATAGTCTCTTAACAACAAGTTCTTCATGAGGTACATGGTGATGATCAAAGCAGAGGCTTGGCACAGCAGCAGTTTTAACTTCTATTTTTTCCTGCATTAAATGAATTGATAAATTTGTCGTCCAATCGCCAAAGCCGCTTCAGAAGTGATGCATGTTGAGGACCAGCTGCACTCGCCTTGACAGCAACGGGCGTCCGTCTTAAGCAGGTTAAGATCAATGATGGATCGCAGAGACTACAGTAAATTCGATTGAATTCTAACTACATTCTATCGAGTTCGAAGTCGCAAAAAGGAAGAGAAAAGCCTGTAGATCAGGCTAAAACCATTTTAAAAATGTAGCTTCAAAGTGTCAGGTGCTTGAGACGAGCTCAAGAAGGGGCGACCGTGCTCGGCCTGATAATAGAGCCGTGTGTCGAAGCTAAGCAGGTTTGGATCAATGATGGATGGCCAAGGCTGCTGCAAATCTCGGCAGTCAAGCGATGGAGAGGCAGACGCTCCTGAGAAAATCTTCCTGGCCTTGCAAGCCTAGACTCAAAATTGAAAAAAAACAGCAGCTTGCATTAGGTGATTGATGCGTCGGTGGATATTTCGTGGAAGCTCACTGAGTACTTGAACGCTAAAGACATTTATGGAAATGAGGTTTTTAACATCCAGCTATTTATAGGATGAACTTTATAGGGCATATTTATACTCATTTAACGGTTCTTAAAAAAAACAAATTGAAGTGGGTAGGCATGAATTGGAAAATATCGAATACAATGATTTCCAAAATGAAAAATACCGGATTTGACTCGAAATATTTTCGTAGTTCATCCAAATTTATAAATTTTTCATTTGGTTATAAGTAAGAAGATAGCGAGTTTTGGGGTAATTTTGCAGAAGTTGTCTTATTCTGTTATGTTCGTGAAATCAGGCTTCCCTTTGACAGTGCTGGTACAGTGGAACGTGAACACAGAACGCCACCGCACATTCTGTTCCATAAACAGGTGGTTACTTGTTGTCACTGCTAAATAAACGGAAGGAATTGGAGGTACTATTCAACCCGCAGCTGGCTATACGGCCCATAGATGGGTTGTGCTTATTTTCCTCCTGCTGTGAGGCGACCTATCGATGGGTCGCTCGAAAATGTTAACAGTCTTTTAAAGTTAATGGTATTTGATAGACCCAGTTAATAATTGGTATTTTTAAAATTGCAGACAATGTTCGACTTCCAATATAAGTCAAATGTTGAACTTCAGTGTAACTCATCGCATTCAACATGTTAATTAACGGATAACCATTATCTATCGCAGCTCAATCATAGGAAGGACACCGGTGTCCGCCACTGAATAAACAAGAAGGCATTCGTTACCGCTGCTCAATGAACGGGAGGTTGTTAGTGTCCACCATGTAATTAAAAGGATGGCATTGGTGGCCGCCACTGAATAAACAAGAAGGCATTCGTTACCGCTGCTTTAATGAACGGGAGGATGTTAGTGTCCACCATGTAATTAAAAGGATGGCATTGGTGGCCGCCACTGAATAAACAAGAAGGCATTCGTTACCGCTGCTCAATGAACGGGAGTATGTTAGTGTCCACCATGTAATTAAAAGGATGGCATTGGTGGCCGCCACTGAATAAACAAGAAGGCATTCGTTACCGCTGCTCAATGAACGGGAGGATGTTAGTGTCCACCATGTAATTAAAAGGATGGCATTGGTGGCCGCCACTGAATAAACAAGAAGGCATTCGTTACCGCTGCTCAATGAACGGGAGGATGTTAGTGTCCACCATGTAATTAAAAGGATGGCATTGGTGGCCGCCGCTTGATAAATTTAAGGACGCTGGTGGCCGCTACCTCATGAAGTGGAGGACATCGGTCCTCCGATAGACAATAAACAGGTGGCAATAAACAATAAACGGGTGGCAATGAACAATAAACAGGTGCCAATAAACAATAAACGGGTGGCAATGAACAATAAACAGGTGGCAATAAAAAATAAACAGGTGGCAATAAACAATAAACGGGTGACAATAAACAATAAACAGGTGGCAATAAACAATAAACAGGTGGCAATAAACCATAAACAGGTGGCAATAAACAATAAACGGGTGACAATAAACAATAAACGGGTGGCAATAAACAATAAACAGGTGGCAATGAACAATAAACAGGTGGCAATAAAAAATAAACAGGTGGCAATAAACAATAAACGGGTGACAATAAAAAACAAACAGGTGGCGATAAACAATAAACAGGTGAAAATGAACAATAAACAGGTGGAAATAAACAATAAACAGGTGGCAATAAACAATAAACATGAGAAAATCAACAATAAACAGGTGGCAATAAACAATAAACGGGTGACAATAAAAAATAAACAGGTGGCGATAAACAATAAACAGGTGGCAATAAACAATATACTGGTGGCAATAAACAATAAAAAGGTGGCAATTGACATTAAAAGTTGGAAATGGCAATAAATGGGTGGCAATAAACAATAAACAGGTGGCAAGGAACAATAAACAGGTGACATTAGACAATAAATGGGTGGCAATAAACAATAAACAGGTGACAATGAACAATAAATAGGTGGAAATAAACAATAAACAGGTGGCAATAAACAATAAACAGGTGAAAATCAACAATAAACAGGTGCAATGAACAATTAACAGGTGGCAATAGACAATAAATGGGTGGCAATAAACAAGAAACAGGTGGCAATGAACAATAAACAGGTGGCAATAAACAATAAACAGGTGGCAATAAACAATAAACAGGTGTCAATGAACAATAAACAGGTGGCAATAGACAATAAATGGGTGGCAATAAACAATAAATTGGTGGCAATAAGCTATAAAATTGGTAGCAAGAAACAATAAACGTGTGGGAATAAACAATAAACGGGTGGGAATAAACAATATGCTGTTGTCAAAAAACAATAAACGGGTGGACACTTTTGCTTCGTTTAAAACACCGTTAGACACAATGGGCTTGCAGCAGTATTGTAAATGGAAAAATAATGAAAAGCTAAGTGCGCCGACGTTAAAAGCACGGAAGGTCTGGCTACGTACTTCTTAATAAATGGACGGACGGAAGTCATCGCCGTAGGAGAAAGAGTCAAACATTTCTTATATTCGTTCAAAATCCATTGATACAGCAAAATGTGAAATCATTGGATTTTCTGTCGTAGATTTTTTAACGTAAACTGTGATTTATTGTTTTTCGTGAAGTATAAAAAGGCGTCGCGCGTGTAAGCGATTTGACTCGGTTCTCTGAAACCATCATTATTATGACAAGCAAATTGTTTCTAATGGAATTTTGGCAGCTGTTTTGCATCTCTAAAACATGTGGAAGTTTTATTGAACGAGCTTGCTCATAGCCTTTCTTAACATTAACTGCTTCGCGTTTTCATTTATGAATATGGAAAAATGTACCTATAATTTTCTTGAATGGAAAAACATTTGAACGAGTTATAGTGAAAATGGGCACTTAGTATTGAATGGAATGTCCAGACAAGTTCATTACTTCTAAAAACTACCACGAAAATATCACTTATATGACAGTTATTTATGTATAGAAGATGAATTCATTTTTATATTGTTAGCTAAATGAGATATTTATATAATTTTTGACGTTCTGCAGAGTGATATAAAATCGTCTTCTGTTTAACACTATTTAGAAACACAAACGACTGATCTTTTCGATTGAAGGCACGAATTTTGCAAACTGAACATAAAAATCAAATTTAATTTTGGAGATGATACATGTTGTCTTCTTTTTCTGGTCATAAACGTGTGCTATTAATGAATTAAATATATTGATGTTCTTTACAAAAAATACGAACTGCAAAAGCTGAAACCAGCGCAGCAATTTGTGCTTCTAAGGCTGTCGTCGATGCCGTTATCTTAATACGTATAAAATTATGTCTATGAATATATTCGTGTTGCTTGTTGTATAGTTTTACTACACCTTTTCTCTTTTTATAACCACATTCTTGCAAAATATACCGAAAAACTGCAAATTTAATGACGACGAAGCATTGAATATAAAAGTAAATAGAAATATAGAGACAGTGTTGCAAAAAATTGCAACAGCGACAAATTATGGCGACACCAAGCAAAATGAATGACAGTGAAACTATACATCAAAACAAGGAAACAATGTGTAGTGACAGAGTAGGTTTAGTGTAACAACGTTCAAAAAGGATAAAAATTATACAAAAAATAATAACGTGCGTAAATATTATTGTAACAAATTAACAATTTCTGACACAATTATTTATAAACAAAATAAACAGTTAAGTAGCCATATAGTGTAGTACATAATGCATTTTGAAACTACGCATACAAAATTGTTGATAATTACAATAAAGAATGAACAACAGTAGTACTTATAGGGCGATTAGGGCTTAAGTGAGGTATTCCAGTCGTTAAAAAAAGATTTATTTCTATTTTTTGCGTTTTTGCTTGGTATTTCTATTCGGACCTTATTCGTCGTATGCATGACTGAAAATTACTTTTTATTTCTTCCAGCACTGATGATGAAATAACTTGTATTCCGAAACGTTTGCTACAATAAATGTTTTCTATAACGTTGGGTTTTCTTTTTATTTTGAAAATGAACATCATATGTATCACACTTGAACCGGCCACGACAGAGTTGTTCTGGAAAATTCTGTTACTTCCCGGTCAACGGATATTGCATCTTCCACTGACCGGGAAGTAATGGAATGTAGTCCTACATGTATCATTGTCGGGTGGCATTCAGACTCCCGAAAGTCAAAATCACGAATGTCGAAATCCCGTACATCTAAATCCAAAAAATCAAAATCCCAAATGTTGTAATAAGGGTTACCTATTAGCATGCACACAATGTTTAACTGCCAAATATGGTCGGGAATTAGATATTCGAGATTTTGACATCTGGAATTTTGATACTCGGGATTTCAAGGTGAATCCATCATTTTCAATTTTTTTAATATGGAAGTGGATAAAAATGATTTCTCTCGTAAATAGGCGTTTGAAAGATGTTACATTTTACGACTTTTCGTTACTATTTTTGCATCTGTTGCATTATTTTGAACCTGTAATACTGGCCATATGATGCAGTGTTACAAGATTTGATTATTTGTCTGTTGCAACATTCTGAGAGTGTTATACGATTTGCAGCAACGGTATATTTATTTGTCTCTGTCACTGCTTTTTGCATATGTTATCAATTTTTCAGCTTCGTCACTGGATTTATACTGGATGTTGCTATATTTTGAGCCGCTGTTATTAGTTTTTATTCGGTATTAGCCTATGTGATTGTGCAAACTGTTGCTATATTGTTTTGACGTGTGGTTATAAAACGAGAAAAGGTGTATTTGTTTGTATATTTTGCCCATATTTCCCCCATGGTACAAACTTCGCCAGTCAAAATTAGCATTAAAATTTTTGTTTCAAAGAAAATGTCAGAGCGATAGGATCTCCAGCAGCCTCCTCTTAAGCTGATCATCACAAGGCTTCCTTCCATCATTGGTGCCTGATGCGCAAGAAACACAAACACGAGAGCGCATTTCGAAAAGTGCAGGATATCTTTTTTAGCTTGCTAGCAACACATATCGCATTATGTTGTTCCATTAGCATAATTGAGTTCGCTCTTGTAACGACCCTCCTCATGGCAAAGTGAGCATTTTGTTCCCTGTGGCCCGCACGAAAGAAAAATTTCGGTGACGAAACTGTGCCGAAGAGAATGTTCGGAAATCTGCAGTTCATTTTTCCGGTGCCTGGAAGTGATCGACATTGTCTCATCGGCTGGAGAAGTAGTATTCATCTCACCATCCACGCAGATAACAGTTATTTCACGTGGACTAACTGCTGTCATTCTCAAAAACCAGGCGACAAGCAGTTAAGTCTTTCAGACTACATAGTAATAGCCATTTTCTAAGACGGGAGACTAAGCAGATAGCAGTCATTTTGCTCAGACTAAATGCTGTCATTCTCAACAACCAGGCAAAAAGCACTTAAGCCTTTCAGACTAGATAGTAATAATTAGACGGATGACTAGCAGTTATTTTGTGAACACTAGATGCTACTTGTTACTTTCTCCTGGCGGGAAAGGAGCAGTTGAGTCGTTTAGACTAGCGGGTAGCAGACAATTTACTTCGGTAAGAGATGGGAACAGTTGATGCGTGCGTACAAGATAGGAGCACCTATACCCTCTCGACGGAAGATAAAGCTGTCATTCGGGAGATAGCGGAGCAGGAAAGCCTTTCTGTGTTCTCTCGTCAGGGATCTCTTACCTGTGAATGCCTAGAACTCAGAGCAATTATTTTCACGACCTCTGTAGCCGAGATACTGCTGACTTAGGAACATTCCATCGATGAAATACTTAGCTGAGAAGCATGAGGCATACGTTGGAATAAGGATTAAATAATCTATTTTAGCTTGCACATGTACGAACTTTTCTTTCTCTTAGAAGTATGATACGGGACTATGTGTTATGAATGTGTAAGAATATATATATAGTGACTCCATCTTTGTTTTATTTTCCTACTTCTCTCAAGTGTACTACGTGTGTGAGTGACGTTTGCACGTATGTTGCGTTTGAAGGTAGTTGGCAAGAATTTTTTACAAAAAGGGGGCTAGATAATAACTTAGGAGCGTTAATACGTTTCCTGCGAAGGGACCCACTGGTGGTCACCACGGTAGTGGAAACAAGGTAGGGCCATTTCTATTGGGGAAAATACACCTCCTCTTGTTCGGCTAGCCAGTAGAACAGCTTTATTTCGAACAAACTTTAGTCATCACCATGGTGACAAGTCGTCAGGCCAATAGTGGTGCCTGATTTGCAGCCAGCAGTGTTGTCAGATGCAATATCAGCGTTGCCATTGGTTCGTTGCCATGACGTCAGCATTGTCAAGCGGTCGACGAAAATAAGACTGGTTGGCCTTACCTTGTTTCTTCTACCGTGTGGTCACTGAGGGGATGTTAATATTGCTGCTGACCGAACTTCAGTCACTATTTCGATTTTGATGAAAACTCACAGGAAGCAAAATGAAGGCACGATACGATAAGGTTTGACATTTTCAAAATTAATAACTACAATTGAATATAAATTTGAATTGAACAATGTCCTCAAAATTATATTTATAAATATATTCATGTAGCTTGCTGATATATAAAATTCAAATGGATATTGAAGTTCAGTTTAACCCGTCACATTTACCTTGTTCAGTACTTATATAAACACGCGATGTCACCACCCTATCTGTAGTACGCTACGGGTGCCCGTCTCGGTACTATTTAAATAATTTTAAAGCACCGCACAAAATTGGCGTGCCATGCTTAGCTTTATTTCAAAGGGACGCTGTTCAGTTGGCAGTGACTGCAGTGCTGGAAGTATGATGGGACCGGTAATTACAGCGTAACGATGCTAATGAGAGTGCGACGGCCGTAATACCGTAATGTCGTCTTTCCGCCGTCCGCAACCGTACTAAATCGGCAATTACGGACGGCGGTCAAGCGTTTCAGAAGCACGCAAGTGAACGACAAACCTTAATTGCTTTACGGCTTGAATGCCCTACTTATATCCTGCCACATCGTCTTGATTATTTTACGGTGTGGACGCCAAAGTTTTAGTGCTGAACTTTACTGGAACTGTTATACGACCCGGCCTGGGCACACCGAACTCTTTATGTGTCTCTAAGTCCATTATCACCGACTCTTTGGCTCCCTTTTGCTTCTTTCATGGAATTGGAAAGCTATTTTAAAAAACGAGCGTATTTTTGCCTTGCAATCGCAAACAGAATGAAACGCACCATGAGCCCGTTTGGTGTCTTTCTGAAAATACTTTTATACGCTCGCTCATAACTTTCTGTCACTGAGTCGCAGAATAGAGCACCAGCTGGGAATGGGAATTATCATTTCAAAAAAGGACGTCGCTCACTGAGTTGTCATTTTTTCAAAGTGAAGCAATAGATTAATCATAGAATAGAATGATGCCGCTTGTGTGGGCATTCAGTGATAGAACATAATCATAATTTCGGGAATAATTGTAACGTGATTTCTACTTTCACCGACAACTTCTCTATAAATGCACCTTCGATACGAATGTTGCTTGCCCGTAGTTTTTGAAACACTTTCTTCTCTTCCCTTCCGAACCACCAAACAATTGTTTTCAAACGATTTTTTCTTTTTGCAGTCTTCACAGCTTACATGTTAATCGAAATCGATTTTGGGTAATGAAAAATCGTTCGTGAGATATTTACTATGCTCAGTTCGAGTGGTATTTTGGATTCGCGTGATGTTCATCAATCATTCGTGAGATATTTTGTTCCACTTCGTGTGGTATTTTAAAATAGTGTGATGTTTGAAAATCTTTTGGGCGATATTTAATTTTAAATTTTCACCAGATTACATCCTTCTCGTTCAAACGATGCGAGGTTTTTTATCGCGTGATGCTAACATAAACTCTGCGAAATCAAGCCTTGATTTAGCATCGTGGTGAACTTGTCTTTGATTTTTCGAAGCAAGCGACAGGACTTTTGTTTCACAGTCCTGAGCGCGCGATAGAATTATGCTCTTCAATGGCATCAAAGTTCACTGGTCGCTTTGTCTCCAACAATCACGAACAGAAATAACACCCAACGCTTGAGACGAATCAAAGAGGAATACTGAAGTCGTCATTCAACAGCAAGGTCAGTCGTTATCAGGATATTTTGAGACCTGCTTCGTTAGGAGCGCCAGTAATTGATTTATACATCTTTGTTGGGGATACATAACATGCAACTCGCCATTGCCTCATTATCGCGACACACTAATGATCATTCCATCATTGTGTGCACATGTGCAGATGCTTATGTCATTGTGGTATTGTTACTATAGTATGAAGTAATGGTTGTGTTTTCATTTTCTGAAATAATGATTATGTCATCATCGTGAGATATAATGGTTATGTTTTAGACATCCTAAATAATCGTTATGCCATCATCGTGAGAAGTATTGATCAAGTTTTCATCGAAGAAAGTAATGGCTATGTATAAGCGTCCGAAGTAACGGTCATCTTATAGCTTGAAGCAATGGTAAAATTTTCATTGTATGAAGTAATGGTTAACAAACCATTGTTCAAAGTAAATCATCAAACCATCATTCGAAGTTATGGTTCAATTATCAAACCATTTTTCGAATTAATGGTTATAACCATCATTCAAAGTAAGGGTTGAATCATCAAACCATCACAAAGTAATGGTTAAATCAGCATTGTACAGAGTAATGATGATGTTTTTATGATACTAATTATGTCTGTCTTTTTATCGCACGAAACCATATCCCAGTGTTAAATATTCCGTTTGGCTGTATCCTCTTGGGCGCCAAAAGTTAGATAGTTTCCCTATTTTAGGGTTCTGAGGGCCGTAAGTTCCAAGGCTTTTATTCCGGAGAATCTTCCTGATTTTTCAGGGATATGAGAGAAGTCAGTTGCTGAGTATTTATTTTATTAAGGCGAGGGCTTTTCAACAGTTTCCTAGTTGCGAATATTATTCGGTAATTTTTGGAGTCCGATCTGGTTACAAGGTTTGAAGATTTGAGCTGGTTTTTCAAGCTTTCTAAATTTGAGTCAAGACGAATCAAGCTAAGTTTTTCGCGCTGGTAATACAGGCTTAGAAAGTTAAAGCCGAAATGAAATTCGAGCTGTTGAAATTTGAGCCGATATAAAAATCAAGCTTTGAAGTTTTAGAGCCGACGAGTTCTGGCTGTTGAAATTTTCAAATCTGAGACGGATATATGCTTCTCAAGTATCTGTGATACGAGAGTTTAGTTATGCGAGGAGAATTATTTTCCCTACTGTTAAATTATATAGGCACAAGTCGGCATCTACGACAATAGCCTGACACGCCCTTACCGAGAAGACATTACTGCAAGTAATGTCGCGAACATGCTATTAAGCCCGATGTCGACTGTGCTTTTTGGCCTATAAATTAATATAATGGTGCATTTGTACATCAGATAGCTTATAAAGAATACTTAAGACTATTTCTTAAAAATTAGAAACACTTATTCTATTACAGCATAGGAACATTTTTGTCCTTTCTCTTCTGAAGAGTCTGAATCGAGTTCTGGTTGGTTGGGAGTACGGGCTAAGAAGTCGGTGAGATGCTTCTCCGCTCCCGGAATATGTTCAGATTTAAATTGGAAAAGGCTGAAGTATGAAGCCATCGGGGGTTTCTTTTATCAGCTTGTGGCAGATGTATAAGAGGTCGATAGTCGCCTTCGTTGATCGTTAATTTTGGTCGCCAATTTTCGATCACTGATCTGGTCGCCATTTTTGATTGCTGATCTGGTCGTCAGTTTGATCGCTGATCTGGTCGCCAGTTTGATCGCTGATCTGGTCGCCATTTTGATCGCTGATCTGGTCGCCAATTTTGTTCGTTGATCTTTTTGATATGACGAGCTCGGAACGCAGTCGTTCTTCTCTGGCAGCAGCTGCTGTTTGGAGGCCAGGGTGTCCTGCGGTCTACCGTAGATGCCGGTGGCCATGGACGCCATGGTCTTTTTAGATGTAGGCCTTTATCGAGCATGCCAGACCCTAGTGTATTACGATCATCACTTTCTAATTTCTCTATTTCTTCTTTGGTTGGCTCAAGCACCTTCCCATTCAGAGGACACTCCTTGTCCGTGTTGATGCGGTTATTATGGAGAGTCTTTCGATAAGGAACTTATTTTTGAGGCTCGTACGTATTGAATCCGCAATTTTTCTTAATTTCTTCTGTTATATCATCGGCTCTCTCGAAGAGCTGCTTTGAAGGAGCAAAGTTATGCTGTAGTTCAATGAACTGTTCTTTGTTGGTTTGCGGCTGTTTTGGTTCTTCAGATTTTTCAATTTCTTCTCTCTTTGCACTTGCTTTTGTAGTGACATAAGAGGTTTCAATAATGATAGGAGGAGTGTGTTCTTCTTCAAATGATGTAGTTCCTGGCACTTTTTTAATTTTCCTAGTAATAGTTCGGTTGTATCCGAAGTTACCGCAGCATGATTGCATTCAACGGGTGGCAGGGTATATCCTGGGGACTCCTCTTCGATATAATTTATGTGGGCAGTAGGTTGTGCCGCACCTCCTTCATTTCGGGAAGAGGTATTTTGCTGAGATTGCGGGTTAAGTACTTGGCACTCCGCGCTAGAATGAGCTGGATTTTCTCCATGGTGATTACAGAAGAATGTTCTCCAGGTCATCGGCGGACGGTTAAAGTAGTTGGGTCTGCCTTCTACGTAAGCTGGTCCAGTTGTCCTTGGCCTATACTGGAAATTCTGATTCTGAGGCGGTGCAGGTCGATACTGGGGATTTCGATAGTTGAAATTTTGGGTCTGAGGAGGTGAAGGTCGATAATTTCCGGTTGTGGTGTTAGAAAATCGATTCACTTGAGAACTTCTGGAAGGTTTTCCTATTGAAGATTCTTGACCTTCGTTTTTGTTATTCGACAGACGGTTCTCACACAGTTTCTGGAGAGTTGTATTGGGTCGGGCTTGTAGAAATTTGTCCCCTTGTTCAGCTAGAGTCGCTAAGGTGTTACCGCTTCTGTCCTTGAGTTGAGTAGCAAGGTGAGACGGTAGACTGGAGTAGACCCTATCCATAAGCATGAAGTTTTTCAATTGGTCGTAGTTTTCTTCTACTTGGCTTCCGGTGAGCCATGCGTTAAGCGCTTGTTCCAATCTCCGGATGTATCGACTCATGTTGTCTCCTTCCTCAGGCTTCAGTTCATAGTAGTTACTGCGCAGTTTAGCGGGGGTTATCTTGTGGGACTCCAGCAGTAAATTTTTGATTTCCCTAAATTGGTAGCGGTCGACAGCGGCCAATATCTGGATGAGTCTTCTTTCCTTAGCCGTTACTAGATTTTCTAGTGCGAGAACAGCCTCAAATTCCGTGTATTCGAGTGCGTTGCTGTGACTCTCGAAACGCTGCATGAATTCTTGGATCCCCTCTTGTTCAGGGTTAAAAGCAGCGATATCGGGTATTTTGACCCGTTTGGTTTCTTGTGCCCTTGGTTGGTTGAGTTGTTGGAGCTGGATTTCATGCTCTCGTTCTCTTTCTCTCTCTCTCTCTCGTTCTCTTTCTCGTTCTCGTTCTTCTCTTTCTCGTTCTTCTCTTTCTCTTTCTCGTTCTCGTTCTTCTTTTTCTAGTGCTCGTTCTCGTTCTTCTCTTTCTAGTGCTCGTTCTCGTTCTTCTCTTTCTAGTGCTCGTTCTCGTTCTCGTTCTTCAGCTTCCTCCAGAATTCTTATTCTTTGAAGGAAGGTTTCACGGTAGTCTGGTTGCTCCGGAGTTAGGCCTAGGGCAGTCATGTACTCTCGGGCACGTTGGACGCAATCCATTTCTCTTTGCTTCAGGAATTCGAGGTTCCTTTTTATTTTTCTTGGTTTTCAGGATTCAAAGTCCTTCTTTATTTTCTTCTGCTTCAGGGAGTCAAGTCCTCCTGTTTTATTTTAGTTTTTCTTAGCTTTCAGGATTCGTAGTCCTTCTGTTCTATTTTAGTTTTTCTTAGTTTTCAGGATTCGTAGTCCTTCTGTTCGGGCACCAAATCGTTAAATATTCCGTTTGGCTGTATCCTCTTGGGCGCCAAAAGTTAGATAGTTTCCCTATTTTAGGGTTCTGAGGGCCGTAAGTTCCAAGGCTTTTATTCCGGAGAATCTTCCTGATTTTTCAGGGAAATGAGAGAAGTCAGTTGCTGAGTATTTATTTTATTAAGGCGAGGGCTTTTCAACAGTTTCCAAGTTTCGAATATTATTCGGTAATTTTTGGAGTCCGATCTGGTTACAAGGTTTGAAGATTTGAGCTGGTTTTTCAAGCTTTCTAAATTTGAGTCGAGACGAATCAAGCTAAGTTTTTCGCGCTGGTAATACAGGCTTAGAAAGTTAGAGCCGAAATGAAATTCGAGCTGTTGAAATTTGAGACGATATAAAAATCAAGCTTTGAAGTTTTAGAGCCGACGAATTCTGGCTGTTGAAATTTTCAAATCTGAGACGGATATATGCTTCTCAAGTATCTGTGATACGAGAGTTTAGTTATGCGAGGAGAATTATTTTCCCTACTGTTAAATTATATAGGCACAAGTCGGCATCTACGACAATAGCCTGACACCCAGGATACACAAGTGTGTTCAAGTCCCAGCACGAAGTTGTAATCATTTTGACACCGTACGCAGTAATTTCCTTGCACGCCATTATCTCAGTAAACTCAGTCATAATCTCCATGAGTATCTCAGTTATCTTCAGTCATTATCTCACTAATCTCAGTCGTTATCTCAGTAATCTCATTCATAATCTCCGTCATAATCTCAGTTATCTCAGTCGTTATCTCAGTAATCTCATTCATAATCTCCGTCATAATCTCAGTTATCTCAGTCGTTATCTCAGTAATCTCAGTCATAATCTCAGTTATCTCAGTCGTTATCTCAGTCGTTATCTCAGTCGTTATCTCAGTAATCTCATTCATAATCTCCGTCATAATCTCAGTTATCTCAATCATTATCTCAGCAATTTTAGTAATAACCAAATCCTGCAAACGGCCTTCGTACTGAGTACTAATCACATCACACCTTCACTAAGTCGTGTCATTGAATGCAAAAAATTGGGAGTTTCTTTACCATTCTAAGTTCAAATGCGTCGTTCCAAATGAACATCGAACTCCTTACAGATTGCCACATTGCTTAATTCATGCTATTTTAATTATCTTGGGGTGATTTTAATTACCCCGAGTTTATGTGAGTTGATAACATACGAACACATGTGGATAATTATTTATGTGTACTCGTATATGATCAGCACACATGAAATCATTGCTACCTTTATACCGTCAACATGTGCTTATTACGGTGCTGGCAACACACGACAACCACACAAGTACAACACGGCTTCACCACGACGCTGTTTCTGTGTGGCCTTTCCTCGATTATTGCGCTCATTTTTCTCTCACAGAAAGCCACAATTAAATCGAGGTGCTGCGACGTATTAATGAAACCGCTGAGTACCTCCATTGAAGGTCAAGTTTTAGAAATAAAAACTTTCTCGCAGAAAACCTTGGAAATATTTATTGATTTTTTTCCCGCCAGCTGTTTACAGAACTTTGACTTTGTGGCGAATTTGATGCTTAAATTTGTACTTCTACATTTTCAGGCTGTTCAGAAATCATCGTGAGTTTATGAATTTTTTCAATCATTCAGATTTGCTTCACCAGAGCAACGGCGTAACATGGCGCAGAAAATAAGGTACTCTGGGTGTCAGTGTGTCTCAGAGCGGTTAAAATTCATGGAATAAAGTCGGTTGAAGTTTTTAGAGTTAAGCTTTTGAGTTTTCATTACTGGATCTGGGCAGTAATGATTAATAACTTTGAGCAGAGCTCCCTGCAAAAGTTCCTTAAGGAGGTAATATATTTCAAAAATATTACTCGAGGCTTTTTGTGTTTGATAAAGATTGATCCACGTATTCGTCGCAACTGAAAGCACCATCTTGTTGCAATGAGTTTAAAATAGCCCGCACATAAAATAAAATTACTTGGAAATCAAACGTGCTTGCTTAGCAAATGATGTTCGGCTTCAATAAGCGGATACTATTCGATATTTCAAACCCATTTATCATCACGGTGAAACAAATCTTGTCGCGTGCGCGTCCATTGAGTTCACCAAGCGTTGTGCAGCTGCAAGATGGCTGCAACGCAGAGCAGAAAGAAGACAGTTTTCTTGCTCTAAAATAAAGCATAATGGCTCGAACAGTTCACATTTGCGCAGCTGCAGTATTGACTCATCATGACGCAGTTGCAGAGTTGGAAGAAAACTGCCTTTTTGCTCAAAAATTAGGCATGATAGCTCAAAAAGTTCATGTTTGTGTAGCTGCAGTCCAGCTTCATCAAAGCGCAGTCGCAGAGATGAAAGAAAAAAGCTTCACGGCTTTAAAATAAGACATCTTCAAATCTAGAACAGTCAACATATGCGCAGCTGCAGTATGGATTCATCACAGCGCAGTTGCAAAGCTGAAAGAAGGAAACTTCACGGCTTGAAAATAAGACATCTTAATAGCTCGAACAGTCTACATTTATGCCACTGCAGTACACAGCTTCATGGTCATCGCAGCGCAGTAGCAGAGCTGATGAAAAGATTCTTCATAACATAAAAATAAGACATTTCCATAGTTCGAACGGTCCACATTTGCGCAGCTGCATTATAGCTTCATCGCACAGCAATAGCAGAGCTGAAAGAAGGAAGCATCAAGGCTTGAAAATGAGACATCTTCACGCGACCCACACAAGGAGCCGAGTGACTCGTGCCTGTCGCACAAAAGGTTCAGGCGAAACGCATTTGTCTCGCTCAGCCTCACACGAGGCGACGTGTTTCAAAATTGATGGCAGTTCCTGGAGAGGAATATTAATAGTGCAACAGGACTGTGGCTTTTGAACTAAATACTGGAAGCCCCATCGGAAAAGAAATCATATAGCTACAAGAGAATTGGAAAGCTATCCATGACAAATGATCTTCCAGCGCTTCTGAATAGTCGATATCATCCTGGTGTGACGTTCGACGTATTTCTCTCCTCTCCTGCCATTTTCGCACATAATTAACAGGAGCATTGGTTGACTTTTTTACTATTATTCTATACGGCGTTTCACCATCAAAGACGCAACAAAAGCGTTTCATCAGTGCATTCGATATTCCCCAGTTCATCATTTCTGTATACAGGGTGTGCATCATTTCTGCTATCGCCGCGCGGGAGCATAGTTGCAGTTAGAGGTAACTTTTCATTTGATGCTGACAAATAACGGCTTTCAATTTGCTGAGACTAGGAAAAAGAGTTTTGGTTCACTTTCTCTTTCTCACTGAACGAATGCAAGTTAGACCAGCGAAGCGATTAGATGTCAACAGATGAATAACAGTGACAAAATAACTTATTTATCCTTTGATTGAAATCATGTTAGGATCTATGCACGGACTTTGTATTTCGCAACATTCTGTTCTAATGGCAGTAGTTGGAGTATCTAAGCGTAAATGACGGACTTTCAATACTTATTGGGCAATCAGATTACATACCGAGAGTGGCAATAAGAAATACGAGTTGCTTAGTACGACACGGGAGCTAACGTTTCATCATTAAACTTCCATACCCTTTGCTAACTGTGGCTTCAATTGTAGCTGTAGTTAAGGGTGTTTGGAGCAGCAAACTGCGTTAATTACTCGCAATTCCGTGATATAATCAGAGCTAATAGCAACTCAGAGTAGTAAAAATTACATGCCCACTTCTCTAGTTCATACTTCCTGAAGCCAATTATAGGAAAAACAATCCCTTTCTGCAAACTGCAGTTCGGTGCTGCTCAGCGGAGTTCTCTGACGGAATAGCTGCAGTGGCTCGCTGTTGCCAAGGTGCAAGAAGGCTGCTACGAGAGTGTGTGATATTAAACGGCGTTAGCTACCGAGTTACTGCCGCAATATGCTATTAACGCTATCCATATACTGCTGTAATACTTTGCCGAATTAATATAGAATTAGCAACAATCTTTCAGACTATACACTGTAACGAATTGTAACAAAGATCAAACATTTCTTTGATAAAATCAATTAAAATTTAGTTGGGTACGGCAGGAACCTATACGAAACACCAACGCCTTAAGAGAGCAGCAATTCACGGAAAACACGGTCCTCCTGGTTGCAGTCGGAATTACGCACAATGAATTATTACGTGGTCCTTGGGGCAAAAAAGTCGAGTAAGTCGTCTCAATTTTTTGAATTTTGCTTATGATACACACCATTTCCATTAGGGTGAATTTCAGATTCTCTTTGATCTACAGAATTTTGAAATGATGTCGTAGACTTCAAATTCAAGTTGCGTTAGAAATCAAAGTGAATCATTCGAAAAAAAATCGTGTTTACACAGGCACCTAACTCGCCCATTTTTCGAGTGAACTCTGAAACTACTGGCGTGAATTTCTGCTGCAGAAGGGCATCAAAATGGAATCAAGTTCACCTTAACTGCGCAAATCTTGACACAGTTCACACTGCATTGGTAATCTGCGTTCAACTTTCAATGTCAAATCAGGCTGGATTGTTTCATAACACCGCTCAACTCACCCGAATTCAATTGCTTCGTGTTGAAACTCTAGTTTACTTGACGATTACAGGGTCACAATTCGTTACGAATGAAAATAACAATATTGTTTGAGTCTGAAGCAGATTAATAACTTCAAAATCAACGAGAATTAATATTTTGATGCAGATAAATAACGAACGGGCTTCAAAATCAACGATAATTAATATTTTTATATTGATTCATCCCGTCAGGAGTACCGTGAATAAAAATAGTCATACGTTGACTTAGGTACAGACTAACTTTGTTAGTCTGTACCTCGAAATGATCACTCAAAAATGAGTGATTACTTGATTTTACTGCAAAGATAACATTGCAGCTCGCAATGCAGCTGCAGTTGAAACATCTCTTAAGAAAAGAGCCTGACAAATTTCTTGTACTAGATAATTCGTTAACAGACGGCCACCTATTGCTTACATAGTTCAAAAGGAAAAGCAACCGTCAGCAGCTCGCTGGTTATGGAAGGTGACGTGCATGCTGCTGTTCCAGGAGTCGGCGCATCAATGAGAGTCAAAAGAATTAATTATTTTTCCCGTCATTAATCCTGCGCACACAAATCCACGCAGTTCCATTACCTGCAAAGTTCATGTTTTACTTTATCAGGTGATACACTGTGATGGAGAAAGCTGGGCTGGGTGAGTGCGGCCTTCATCGGTCCTCCAGTATCACATTTTAATGGAATCATCAGGCGGGTAATTGAAAGTCAACACTGGCGGGGTCACCGCACCTCAGGCTCAACTGCTCCACATAATAAATTCATCCACATCGTAGTAAATCGTAGCTCGCTCGGACCTGAGCATGACGCAAAACACACCACATTTTTGCAGCGATTAGCGCACTGAAGTGTGGCTGTTCCAGGTACGGGTGCTGACGCTGTTGTGTAGCTGTCTCGTACGTGCTCGTGTTTTTAAATGTTGTCACGTTATTTCAAATTTTATGAGTTTACTTTATTAATGTTTATACAGTGTAAACGTTATCAATTATGCCGCATTTCTATGGGACATGAATCGGGATGGATCAGAAATATTACCTTCAATATTTGCTGAAAATAATAATGAAAGTGCAGATCGCTGTTGAAAGATAGGAGGTAAAATGTGCAATATTTAGAATTTTTCATTGTGCAATTTTATCACGTAAACTAAAATAATTAGGAACCTTTTCAAACCGAATTTGCAAACTTAAAATTATTGTTAAACTGTTGTTTGAGACATGTGATTTTAAAAACGAAATATATACGTTATAAGAATGCTCTTGCTGAAATAAAACGCTGAATAGTTGAATAATAAAAATAAATTCGTAAATAAAAATTAGGTGAACGTATTTAAGTAATATTCAAAAAAAAATTTTAAATGACCGAAATAGTATAGAAAAATAACTCACCGTCTCTAAATATAACTTATTGTTCAAATTATTGGAATACTGAAAATAATATCGAAGAACAAATTTTACAGCATAATAGGGTCAGTCGGCATTCATGCAGAAATGTGGAATTTCCGTAAACGTACTGATGATTTTAGAGTACTTTCGCCAACCTCCGATCCCATCAACCTTGGTGTAGTACTTCATTTTGAAAAATAAGACAGTTTTAAATGACTAATAATCAGCTTATCATCGCAGCTTCTGACGTGATTTTTTGAGTGTTTACTACAGCTTTATTATTTAGTACGGAGACAATTATTTTTAAATCCTGTGTATTTGATTAGATTGACTCTTTTTAGCTTCCAGAACTTGAAGATAACCTAATTTTTTTGAATATTCATCTCTATTTTTTTCGTTGATTTTAGTTAATTACGATGAACTTTAAAGCAATTTTGGTTGCTTTAGTGTTCATAACTGTATTTATGTACAGTTACTACACGGTTCGATAGTTCTAAAACTTTCAGCTTTAGAATTTTCAATGTTTGATGCAGGTACAAACTCAGTATCAATGGGACCTAGAAAGGAATTAAGGTTAGAAATGTATCGCTTTTGATATCGCAACACGCAAGGATAATTTCAACGGATAGCTCTTTCAAAACAAAATGTGAACAAAGAAGCTGGTTTTCAAGGCTCATTCACACACTGGAACTACAGCTCCAAGCAATTACAAATGAGGGTAAATTTTTCCAGATAATTTTACACATTTATGCGTGATGAACCGATGACATTGCATGCACGATTCGTGCTGTGTTCGTAACACCTATTTCGAGTATAGCAAAACTATTCCAGCGATCTTCTATGCGATGAGATTGCATGCACTATTCACGCAATGTGCAAACGTTTATACCTACTTCGAGCGTATCAAAACTCGAGCAACAATCTTCAACATGCTCTAGAGAATGTCAAACTTTCAAACATCCGGCTCTCCTTAATCAATATCTCTGGCTCATTGCACCCCACGCCATCACACATTCATCTTCAATCTTTGCATGATCATTCGAGCCAATGCATTCGGAGCTGAGAGCAATGGGACTCTGCAGAATCATTTGCATAATAATTCAACTTGTGGCTTTCCATCATAGTTCACAGGCTGGTCGCTTAGCGTTTGACGTGGAGTTCATGGAATTCATTAAGACGCCCTGGCAGGTCTTGTGGTGTGGATCAGGGTGTAAGTGCCCTCATTATTGCCAGCACCTTCATCACGCCCGCAACAAAGCACAATAGCACCATCAGCAAGGTAATTGATACAAAGCCGCCTTATCAAGCCTGGCTTTTACACTATTACGGCTATGACTGCTGATGCATGCCTGGCTTTAGTCTTCATGTCGAGCGGCTTTATAAGGATAAGCGCATGTGTGCTGTATGTGTGCTGTGGGTTAGAGTGCAGCTCCTATATGTGTTATGTGTGTGTGTTGTGTGTTCTGTCGCAGCCTATATGCGTGTTGCATGTACCGTATGACACGTCGTGTTTTCTTTATGCATTTTGTGTACTGTACATTTGGTGGCAACTTTCCTGTCTATTGTGTGGGCTGTGTGAATGGCCTCAGCTTTTGCATTTATAGAAAAAATTAGCACACTCAACTCATACCATTTTTTAAATAAAATTCTTAAAAAAAAATCAAAATTTTTTATTAATTAATTGAGAGCAATGAAACGTGTTGAAAACTTGAGGATAAATGAGTATTATTTGAGCAGCAATGAATTTACCTTCGATTTCTAATATTTAAAAAGTGCTGACAATTGATACGATTACTCAAAAGTGTTGTTAAAAAGTGAATGGAAAACGTTAGCAAACGTTAGTAGAAAACGTTAGTAGAAAACGTTAGTGATGTTAAGGAGTGTGTGGAAAACGTTAGTGGAAAACATTAGCAGAGTAGCTTGCTGTGGCCATTTTACCTTCATTGCCTTGCCAGAATTTGACGGGTTTTATCATGACGCAGTTGATAATTATATATATATCTGGTAATTACTAGCTTTGTTAAAAATGATTTTTAAAAGATTTAAACATGATGCAATAGAAATTTTCATCTATTAATTACTGGCTTAGTCAGAAATGTTAGCCAAAAGATCCAAACATGACGCAATCGAAAATTTCGTCTGGTAATTACTGGCCTGTCGAAAATGGTGTTTAAAAGATCTAAACAAGATGCCGTTGCAAATGCAATCTACTGGCTTTGTTATAAATGATGATTGAAGAAAGATCCGAATCGGGCATCGCTAGAGCTTTCCATAAACATAAAGCCTTGCGCTCGAGCAGCATTTGTTGCCGTTTAATTTTGTTGTATTTAGCCTGCGGTCCAACTCTTGGATCGTTCTCATTACACTCATAGGCAGAGTGGCCTTTAGGCCTTGGCTCTAAGTTCATCAAACGCCATTACCCGTCTACCTTCAGCTCTCATTACCTGTCTACTCAGACAGCTTTCATTACCGGTATACCCAGCCAGCTTTCATTACCTGTCTGTCCGGCCAGTTTTCATTACCTGTCTGCCCGGCCAGCTTTCTGCAAGAGCGAGTACAAAAACAATCTCTCAAGTTATGAAGCGCATTGCTTTGAATCGTCAGACAAAGCACATCATTTCAAGACTCGTTGAAAAGCTTAACAGTGAGGACGGCTGTTCATCACATTAGGGTGTTATTCTGGCGCCCGGATCAACGTAGTCCTGCAAAGCAACATAGTCTAGCAGTCACATTTTAGAATCTTCTCGCTGCCTTTTCAGAGCTTTATATTCGAGAAGTTTTGCCAAGAGTGCTACTTTTCGTCAGTAAAGAATCTGGGTTGAACAGTTTTCCAGCAAGTAAAACGTTTGCGGTTGTATAATTTACGCCAATCTAAACATGGCTTGCCCACGTTGGAGAGCCTCTCATTTGGTGCACTTTAGAAACTCGCCTGGACCAGACCACGTGCGTTTTTTAGTCCTGACGAGGTAATATTCAGAATTAGGGCTCATTTAAGGAGTTTTGTCAGAGGATCACCAGTGGTTCTAGATCCAGCTGATAGCTCTGAGTTAAGGCTGAGGTCAGCGCCAGAACTCGAAGTTATTCAAGGAGACTCGCGTACAGGAATAACATTGCATGAGAGGCTCCTGAGAGCCGAATAATATCTTGATGTAAGGAAGTAGTTCTCCTTCATTGCTCAAAAGTCGTTGGAAACTGTTTATCCGAATTAATGTGTAACTCTGCAGAGAATTTTTTAAAAGATTTGTGAATAAATGTTGAAAGTAAGAGTGCGGAAAGTAAAAATGAATTAAAAACGTCAACAAAAATGCAATTTTCCTGCGCCGTATCTGTGCGTGTCACAGCACATGTTCTGTCAGTTAACTCCACTGTTAATATAAAATATTTATGCAAAAAGGATTTAGAGTGAGTATTCCTAATAAAAATACGAGTAGATGAAATGATTTGCTCGCAGTAAATCTAAAAACGACTCATTTGAAAATGTTGATGAATTATTCTTTTCCATATTCATTTACGTACACAACTTGCCAGATTTGAGATTGACACCGAACATTAAGAAAGAGAAAATGGTGCCGATTTTACTTTGGTACTGTCAAACCCTTTTCTACATCTAAGATTACGCAACTGATCAATTTTACAAACTCGAATGCAGTAGTTGATCAGTGATGACAAAAAATTCTGGAAGTAATCGCAAAAAATGTCATTCTGACTGTGATGGGCCTTATACTGTAATATCAGTCAATTTTATTTATAGAAAACGCAAACATAAATGATTGTGCATAGGGATTTTTCATAAGACCTGCAACAAATATTAACCTAAGCTACCATTTCAAAAATGATACACTTAAAGACTCGTGTCGAACCGCTTTCAAAATGTATACAACTAACATGACATTCCTTGTGAATTGAGTGTTTCATTCAATGAAGAATTTTTTATCAGGTTCTTCCGCGAGCATGCATTTAAAATTGGTGAATTTTTGATCATTTGATTCGCGTTCAATAGTTGTGAGTTCAAGTTACCATTTCACAATTTATTTCTGTTTAAGTGCACCAAACGAACATTTGTTCTGCACAGTACGTTAAATTTTGAACAGTCATGTTAGGAAGCATTTTTCCTGAAATCTTTTGTACGAATTTTTTTGTCGAAAAATGAGTATCATGTCTTGTAAAGTTTTCTCCCTTCATTGCTATATAAAATATATTGGTTCAAACAATAGCGTGGTCGTTCCACTCAGCCTTCCGGCACAAAAATTTACGAATTTCTTTTTGTCCCCAAGTATTTTTGGTTTTATTCGGACACGAATACAATTCCTGGAATCAAGTAAAATAGACGACGGAACAAGAAAACCTGGAAAGTCGTACATGTTTAATTAAAGAAAAGGTGGCTGTATTTTTCCGGAAATCCAGCGAAGACTAATGCACCTTCGCCGTGAGGGACAAAACATTTTTATTTTCGGGGTAAAAATATTAGCTTTGTCTAACGAAGTGCCAGTCCAGATCGAAAAATTTAGCTCTTAATTTTCACCCACATGAATAAATTTGGATACTCCAAGTGAGACCTTAGGTGATGACCTTGAGAACGCATAAAAAATATCATTTGTGAAATACTTTTGTAACGTGCGATGAAGCCTTTGTGAAAGTATAGGTCTTGCAGAAATATTGACTAACATCATCACTGGGAAATTCTGTGGTTCAAATCCTGGGCTGAAAAACTAATAAATGATTTTCAGTCGCAGTGCTTGAAAAATTACAAATAAGTTAGTTAAGATAGCTTAAGAATGTGCTATGATAAAACCTAGAGTTTTACAGGTAATCTAAACTTACTTGTAAATAAAATTGTGTGCAGCGAATTTTATTGTACAACATTAAGTAACGATGGTACAGTAAAGGAGTTGTGCTGCTAGTTTGGGAACTGTTCACTAGCCTAACAGATGAAAAAGATACTAAATAACTGTCTTTAGATGACAACTTTCAACATCAGTACAACGTATCAGTACTCTCAGTCAAGAGAATGTTTGCATCATTTTATAACGTCAAGAAGATGATTGAATTACTAGTACCACATCATAAAAATGATTCATTTTATAACGTCTAGAAGATGATTGAATTACTAGTACCACATCATAAAAATGATTTCATCATTTTGACCACGGCGCGCGAAAATGATAACGTTACTATTATAAAGTCACGAAAATAATAAAGTCACAATAAAAGCGTTAAAAAATGGTTGTGTCATTATTACATCAAGAACATGATTAGAGTGTGTCCTAAGGCTAATTATTATAAACATTCTTAATGCGAGCGGTAATTTTCCATCGCTGGATTAATTTCCTTTTCTACCCATTGTTCTAACCATCAAGCATAATCATGTATACGTAGGAAAACACACGATATTCTGAAATGTATAGAATGTAGACGTGAGGCCTTCTCGATCTTTAAGGACAACTCCGTTTTTTTATTCTTGAGAACATCGGCGGGAGCTCGATCCTGAAATGAAGGTTTGAGGAGCGGTATCTGCAAGTTCAGAATCTCCTTGAAAATACGTCTAAAATTTCGAGGAAATTCTGATTAGTTAGCAGCCGAGTGAGCAAGGGAGATGCTTGACTTTTCCCTGAACAGAAAGGAAGTTTTGTTATTTCGAGAACATGCGATGGATAGACGGCTCCCAAAGCTAACGTCGTAAAATAGACGACGGAACAAGAAAACCTGGAAAGTCGTACATGTTTAATTAAAGAAAAGGTGACTGTATTTTTCCGGAAATCCGATGGATAGATGGAGAATCCGATGGAGGATCTATCCGAGGGATAGATCCTCTTTAATTCGAAGACTCAGAGCGAGGCGATCGATCTTCTAGAATCAGTCAAAGCCATTGGTTTGACTTAATACATTCCTATCGCAAGTAACACACGTGCTGTTTTAAACAGTCGAAACAGGGTGACCTGAATTTTGACAAACGCAACTCATATCACCATGTTCGATCACATGTTTTTATTGCTGTTTGGGATATCTATTGATGTTCATCTAGAATAACTACAGTTCAATCTCCACAGAGTCAAATTCGAAGTCACTTTCGAGTGTTGGCAGTCGAACAACCAAAGGCACTGAATTATCGTAGAATTTTGATTCAGTTTCGTCACAGCAGTCACCAGGCTTACGCGGAGAATTTGAATGAAAATGTTTGTTCTTTTTTCTGTAAACAAGTTTTATTCAAATTTCATTCCTCTTGAATGTATTAATTCTGCTGATTTAATTTGAATGCTAATTTTACACCAACCTCGTGAAAAATTACAGTAAATACCCCAAGTAGAAATGTTAGCGAAAACTACAGGCAAAAACCAAAAAAGAAAAATTCATCTTATTACCATAAGCACGATCATGAAGTGTTCCTTGACTTTGCTTAGTGAAAAAAGCCGTTTATTAAAACGCAATCCGAGTGTTCGTTGCCACCTCGAATTGAGGATCAATCCTTTTAAACGTTTTACAGAGAGCAAAACGTTGCTTCCTAGAAGTCCAAAATGTGTTACCGAAGTCAATATTGTTTCGCGCCCTCAACTAGGATTTCTTTAGAGAATCCAAACCTTTTCTGGAATTAGCGCAGGCTCTGGCCTTCTTTGTACGTGTGTGCGCTGTGCTCTGTGCCGTGAGCAGATCGAGGAGTTGTGTGGTCTGGTCAGGGTATTGAGAGCCACCAAGTCAGAGCTACTGGATGGTTCCCTTGCGGTCACAAAAGCCGAGTTTGGACATTTCAGTGGAATATGGACATGGACAAAAAAAAAACACTCTTGCAACTGGATGTTGCCAGCAGACACTGGAGTTGCTGGATGTTGAGTGAGTGTTTCGGGGGAAGTTTTAACGGAAAATGTCAAATGTGAGTGTTATTTTGATAAGAAAAATTCAATCTGGCTATCAAATAGTGAAGAGAGAACTGGTAACGCAGACGATGGAGAGTGCCTTGCTCCACCTCAGATCATTTCTTGTCCTTTCACGCCAGCAAAATTTATCGTGGAATTCGTCAAGGCGCACACTGACCTCACGGTAAACGGAGGAAATATTAAGGCTTTTAAACGTTTCTGGGTCTTTTTTAATTGATTTTATTACTTCAATTCATAGAAGCTGAGCAGTTTCGAAAATGATGAAAGCAGACAAATTGAAATTTTCGCCAGCGACCCAATACATTTCGTAAACAAATTCTCATTAATATAAGCTATATTTTGGTGTTTGACCACATTGCGATTAAAGACAGCGTGATGTTCTGTACCGAAGCTTCAAAGTCTTGCCGACATCCGTAAAAAGCTTTATTCATGTTGATGGTTACAAGTGAGTGTTCAGCTTCATCTATTTTTTTTCATGAACTGAGCTCAACTTGTGATTTGATACATACCTATTCTGGTGCCGTTCAGACACCGGCCCATCTAACCCTCAACGCAACGTGAGAGCGGGTGTTTTGTGTGGTGGTTTTCTGCAATTATAACTTTTTATCATGGTTTGAGTTTGAAGAATGATGTTAATGAAATTTATAAACTTTATAAGACTGGAAAGATGATGATAGTGATAAATTATAATGTTACCTTAAGGTAGATTTGAATAGAGTTCACGAAAGTTTGGATTCGGTGACGCACCGCCTTGGAATAATCTATCGTTCAAAAAATTTCATGAAAAAGAGTGTTCTATGTTTTGACTTTGGTGAACATAGAAAAAAGGGCAAGTTTTTTTTATCGTGCTTGGTTGGCTCATACACACTATTAAAGCACTTTTGTCTAGAAAATGTCACATAAAAATATATGTTATTTTATAAGTTCAGAGTATTTTCTTCTCTTCTGAAAATACTCACAGCTATACATTGGCTCATTTAAATTTTTTGGGTCAAGGTTGAACTTCAATTCGAACTTTCAAAGCTCCAGCCTAGTTTTCAACTCTCAAATTCGCTGCCAATAACGCGCTCCTTCACGACCTGGTAATTAACACTGTATCCGCTACGTGCGCCACCGGTGGCCACGGAGGGGATTTCCTAATGCTGCTGACTGATCAGTAGCCACAAATTCAATTTTCAAAAATACTTAATTGAAGCTAAATAATGGAATGATCCAGTTAATGTTTGCCTCTTTAAAAACTGCACATTACAATTAACTTTAAATTTTAGCTGAATATTGATCTTTTGCTTAATCAATTGCAGTCGACCGCTTAAATTGATTGATTACTTCGCTCTTAATTTTATATTACAATTGAACAGGGAAGCAAATTTAGATTCCGTTTATTTATGTTATTAGTTTGTTTATTTTGTAGGTCGTGACAGAACTCATGTAAAATTCGTCCGCTGCTACATTTTCAGATATTTATTTTTCTATTTTCCAAGTGTAGTGTATGGTGATTATTATCTAAGAAACCCCCTTTCTTGCGCGCAGGCGTAATTTTTATATAATTTCCTACCACAATAGTCCATCGTTCAAATTCTTTGACCAAGATGTATTTCGTAAATAAATTTCCACAGTAAGAGGTTCGAAAAGTTCACGCCGTTTAATGCTGCCACAATTCATAAAAAACTTCTCTCGTTCCTAGGTGATTGTTTATTGTTATTTCGATTATTGTTTTTCGCGTTCCTAGATTATTGTGTAATTCGTATAATTTTTTGGAGGATACAAACAATCACATTCATTGCACAATTTGTAGGTCAAACATTGTCCCAATTTACAAGCGCAACTCTGACAGACGTTGCAGACTTTGCCTCCAAGCGTTTTGGTTGCGTTACAGGCTGATGCTGGCACTGCTGTGGCCGTAACCGTAATATGGCGGTAGTTAGGCCGTTATTACCACCACGGTCACACCGCAGTCGTTGTAGTGGCAGAACGTCGTGAAGATGACAGCTGTTTTGCGACCAGAATACGTGGGAGAACGTTCTCAGGATAGGATTGACGCCATTTAGTTCAAACAAGCCGATCCGAAATGGATCATTTACAGCGGTTTTGAGTATGTTGCTTGACGTTGCTTGAATCTACCTGGTATTCTAAGCTTTAGCAGCATAGACGCACTCATGCACGGCAATTTTAAACTGCAAATGTGGCGGTTTTTTCATTACTACGTAGATTTAAAGTGGCGCCTGAGCATGATTGGTGTCTGATAGCTTAGAACTTGAGTAGTAAATCGGAGGACACTCAGCTGTTTTGTTGACGTTCTATTCTCACTCACGAGAGCTGATATTCAGATTTTTGAAGATTTTTAAAGAGCTGAAGATTTTTAAGCTTCCTGGTACGAGTGTCGCAGCTACAGTTGCTCCTCGAGTTCTATATTTTTTTGAGTGAACCTTAACATTAACGGATGAATTTTGTTCCTATTTTTTTTTCAGCTAATGCGATATTTTGTCGAGTTATAAATACCTCAGGCTTATTTTTTGCTGTATATGTTGAGGCTCTTATAAAATAATATTAAAAATAACATGGATTTTTTTTGTCTAAATTGGTGCTCAGATTAAACAATAACATGAAATTCTAGAATTGGCTGTTATTTAGAATTCTCTTTAACTTAGTCGGCGCACGTGCAGTGCTGGTCGGACTGAGAAGTTAATTTAGAATTTCGTGTCCAACTCCGTACACGCATCCATATTTTAATCGAACTCGAACTGCTGTTAAGTTTTACACGAGAAAAATATAAGAACACAATTTAACGAGTTTGATTGATAAAAAATCAAGCGTCGAATCTGTTGAACATGCAGTGCATGTTTACAGAGGAAAAATATTAAAGGATGTATTTGGGAGGAAAAAAAACAATTTTATTATTGGATAGGTGAAGTTTCATGTACGAGGATGAAGGTAAGATGGAGGCAACGTTCCTGCTCTCATTAAGAGCAAAATTGTGCTGTTGCAATGCTGGAAGGCTCTGGCTCCTTCTCAGCTAATTAACCAAGATCGTATCAAGAAAGCTGTGAGCTTTGCTTGGACGTGGCATTCAGAGAATTCAGGGGCGTACTACGAGAAAAAGTTGTTGACGGAAACGGCTAATCCGAATGTAGTAAAAAGTGTTTCTGTAATGTATTTAACTTGAGCAAGACTCTCAATTTTATCCTGGTAAGATTCTGAAGTTTATTTAATTTCTGGTGAGAAAAGCCAACGCAGAATGTGCCGATATAAAATAGCGCTGCATTTGTGTTTGTCTTCGCGTGAAAATACCTGTTCAAGATCTCGTTTGAATGAAGTTTAGTGATTTGTAATGTTGTATGGTATCGAGAATAGTGTAAAAGAAATAATAACGGTTGGAACGCATGTTGTACACTTCCAATTCAACTGTTGTTATTCGAAAGTAATGTAAGCAATCATTTTTTGACGGGCATCTTACGTATGCAAATCAAGGCACCTGCAGGCGAAATGAACAACTTTTGACCAACACAAATCCATTTCGTGAATTGCTATGGTGGAATTAAATCCTGGAATTTATAACTGAAATTGAGCACCGAAAATGTATACATGGAGAATCTAACTACGAGTAGGTAGTGTGTGCGATATGCTACTTCAGACGCTATATCTGGATTGTTTATTATTTCTTAAAATTTTCGTTAAGGGTGACCTAATGAGAAATTTATTTATTCATTAATTTTTTAATATCATCCTAGGACTGGAGAGAGTTGGAGAGATGACATCAGTAACAATGCGTCTTGGTTTAGAGCGAATGGAAAGCAAGCGCACCATACTTAATCGACATTAAGTTCCCAAAAAGTTTGAATTACTTGCACGTCAGAAAACATTTCGAAGCTTCAACTTTTCCCAGAATATTTTTAATTTTTTACCAGTGTGTATACATTTTGACTATATAAAATAAATGCGACATGTTAGGTTTTAAACAAGGGTAAAATCCCCACACTAAAACATTAATTTGGATTAAATCGGCTCATGCGAAAGCTTCCTTCCGCAGTTATTCTGTTGATTGATGATTTTATTCTTTCATAGAGTGATTGCACTATTCTACATTCAATATAGTTTTATTCACTTAATTAACCACTTAACACGTAACACTATTAGCTGCTGTCAATTATTTTAGTTCTACTAAATTATCCCGAAAATTTTTTACCAAAAATCAAGTAAATTTTTTTACATATATTCTCATCAACTTTTGAGATTCTTAAATAAACATGAAGCGAAAATATGGTGTTTCTTAGATCCCCTGTTTGACACTGGCATGAGGTAACACATCTCTTCTGTAATGATGTTAATCATTGGAATTAAAACTTCAACAAAACATAGAAACGTATTCTTTTATTAAAAGCAAAATGCTTTCAATTGCTTTGTTATTATTTTATGTAAGAGATTTCTTCAACTTTCCTCAGCGAGAATTTATTCGATTAGTTTCACGTATGTTTTTTTAACTAAATTCGACCTCCTTACCAATCTTTAATCTAAAGTAAACGTTGCTCAGTATTGAAAGTTGAATTATGTAACGCAGACCCTTAATCAATATAGTTTAGAATAGAAAAGTAAAGAAAAATAGCAAAATATACAGTAAAATGGAATAGACTTACACTGAACAAAACAGATCAGAGCAGAATAGAACAAAATAAAATAGAATAGAATAACTCATGAGGAACCAACCGAGTTGCTTATGTTCGGCTTGCAGCCCACGTCTCGCACATCAATTACGCGCATACGCAGAAAAAGCGGAGGAAAAATAAGTTCCATCCACAGACACCAATGATCTTCAGCTAAGAGCAGTTGTACATTCCACGATTCCAGTAAGTATTGAAGCGTCAAGTAAAACACATGCATGTGTATTTCATAGATTCTCTGTTACTTTTGAAATACATACTTTTTTAAGCACTAGTAACGCGTTGTGATTTCAAGTCTGGTTTGTCACGCGATCAGAATGCCATACAAAATTCACGGCCTGTGGTAACAAGCTTCTAACTTTTCAGTTCCACAGGAAAAATGGAGTCCGAAATCATCAGTGCATGAAAATTCGGGGAGCGAAAAAAAGCCGAGGTCCAAAGTTCTGAAGAAGTTTGCGCCTGAGTGGGCAGATCCTGGGCAAAGTCGGCAGATGCCTCAGGGAGTGCGGCGCTGGAGGAAGTAGTCAATTGGGGCTGTTTATCTTGAGGCAGACAGCCGCCATTGCTCTTGGTGGGCATTAAGTCTGGTCACGGGCCCCTTAAACGCGTTCCCATGTGTCGCCGGCGCTGTGTGCGCTTGCCCTTGACTTAACGTGAGATGTTGTGAGGGTTTTTTAACCCCGATTCAAACGTTTTATTTCAGGAAATTGCACAGTTTTTGTTCGAAAATGGCTTTATTGTAGTGTGTATTATAAGTTTTAAGTCTGGTCACGGGCCCCTTAAACGCGTTCCCATGTGTCGCCGCGCTGTGTGCGCTTGCCCTTGACTTAACGTGAGATGTTTTAGTCCGATTCAAACGTTTAACCTCATGAAATTGCATGGTTCTTGTTCAAAAATGGTCTTAGTAAACCGTGTGTTATCTAAAATTTAAGTCTGCTAACGGGTTTCCTAAACGCGTTCCCATGTGTCGCCGGCGCTGTGTGCGCTTGCCCTTGACTTAACGCGTGATGTTGTGAGTTTTTTTTTGTCCGATTCAAACGTTTAACTTCAGAAAGTTGTAGGGTCCCCGAGATGTTGGGAGTTTTTTTTACTACGATTCAAACGTTTAACTTCATGAAATTGTACGATTTTTGTTCGAAAATGGTATTATTATGCTGTGTATTATTTAAAATTCAAATTTGGACACGAGCTCCTTAACCGCGTTCCCATGTGTCGCCCAGGCTGTGTGCGCTTGCCCTTGACTTAACGCAAGATGTCGCGAAGGAGTTTTTTAGTCTGATTGAAGCATTCAATTTCAGGAAATTGTACGATTCTCGTCCGAAAATAGCCCTTATTATATTGTGCTTCTGGTGAAATTTGAGCCCTGAAATGTTCTTTATTGTTCACTGTTTGGTGAAATTTTCTTCATCATTCTGGTGTCTGTGGCCACCTGATGTGAGCGAGAGTATACTGCAATGACGGTTGTCGTGTTGTCGTCAATGTGAGCATGAAATATACTGACGTTGAAGGGTTAAGGGGCGAGATAGATTTGATGGTAGGCCTGACTCTTAAAATGCTTATATTATTAATTGAGCTCTACTATTTAGTCTACCTTTTAGTGAGGTTGTCCAATACTTGCACCAGAAAAAAAATTTTTATTACCGCATGCGTACTGCAGTTGAAACAACAATTTACTGTAAGCGAGC
Organism: Morinoia aosen; assembly: GCA_030386875.1. Lineage (NCBI taxonomy): Eukaryota > Metazoa > Arthropoda > Malacostraca > Amphipoda > Talitridae > Morinoia > Morinoia aosen. The sequence continues at coordinate 72,719,174 of CM059562.1, forward strand.
TAAAGATTATCTGATATCAATCAAGCTCTGATGCTAATGATTATGGTTTCTCTGGGATTTTCATTATTCATGTTTTATTTGAAAAAATTTATAAGGGTTCAGCGGCTTCACGAGCATGTCTGTAGAACATTATAAAAATATATTAGGATTTTAACACCAAGCTCATGTTATACAAACACGCCCTTGAGTCCGAACTTCACTGAATAAAATCATGATATATTCAAAATGAGCCGTAGCCATCTCTTAATTAATATGAATTTCCATCTTAAAATAACAATAAGTATTTTTTAATGCTTCCTTCATTACAGCTTGCGCCTGCGTTGTTCAAGTCTTCTTCCGATCACTGAGAAGTACTATTTTTTGGAGTTTAGACTCTTGATCAACAAACTTCGATATTCTAATTTCTGAAAAGCTGTAGGGTTAAAGTTCAAACCGTTTCTTGAAGAAAAAATTCTAGAACGTTTGTTTTGAAAAACTTTTTCTCTCAAATCAAAGGGCACAATTTCTTGACAACTTTTGATCACGGACATTTCATCTGGTCGAGTTTGGTGACGATATTCTGCTTGCTATTCTTGATCAAGTCACTTTTCACCCTCGGTAATAAATGTTAACAAGTTTAAGAAATACAAAATCCCGCATGTCGTCTGACTCAATTCTCTGGCTAAATTTCAAACATTTTGGCACCGTCCTGGTTCGTTAATTCGAGTTAGTTTGAGAGGGCATTGAGTAATTAACTGACTCAAGAAAGTAACTTTCTTCAGCCAGTTTGCCAGGGTATTGATTAAATTTTCTCAACATAGTTCAATACTTCGATGGCTGGGGCAAAGCATTTTATCCTCGACTGAAGATCTCCAGAAGAGATCATTTTTAAATTCGCTGGTCTCCGTGGACTTTCTTCAGAAGCTCGCAAGCATTTTAAATCATTCATAGATCCAGTGGGAAGCAGACGCGGCAGGAACATATTATTAATGATAAGCAGGAAATTTGAATTCGTTTGAGCAGCACACGAAGGCGACGAGCTGACAGCATTGCACACCTCTCTGAGAAATGCATTTATTAATTCGTCTTCTTACTTCTCTGAGAACTGTATTTATTAATTCATTTGCTTCTTGTTCCTCGGATATATGCATTTAAGAATTCGTTTTATTCTCAATCCTCTGAGAAATCCATTTATTAATTCGTCTTCTGACTTCTCTGAGAAATACATTTATTCATTCGTTTTCTCTTAACTTCTCTAAGATTTGCATTTAAGATTTAATTTTTTTAATTCTCTGAAAAATGTACGTATTAATTAGCTTTATTCTTTACTTCTCTGAGAAATGCATTAATTAATTCGTTTGCCCCTAAAAGGCTTAAAATCTATCATCATGTTTACGATCTTCAATGCATGAGGTGAGCAAGCAGGCATTGCAGCAAAGACTATTATTTCCAGGCAGAAAAATGAAAGCTTAGTGACGTTGTATTATTTGTAAGGGAGCATCAGTCAGACGGCTTTGACACGGCCGAGGTGAAAGGAGACGAATAATTATGCTTCACATTTTTCATCTGATCTCAAAATATTGGAAATAACTATTTACAACTCTATATAAAATAATCGTAAACAAGCGATGTTAGAGTTGCAGATGACTTGCGACTTGAAAATTAAAACGTCGTGAAGCCCCCCAAGTGGAATCCACAATGTGGGAAAAAAATTGTACAGTTCTTCAGCGCTATCATAGAACCACTTTATAATTACAATTTCCTCCCAGTGTGATTCTTTGCTCGGCACAGTCGTCTGTTAAAATGAGTGATAAATGTATTCAGTATTGAAATCGCGACCATTCGAATACAACTTTCATGACAAATTTTACGGACTCCAGTGTTATGCTTTCATTCTCGTTGAAATAAGCGCAAACATTTCAAGTCCAGAAATTTTATTTCTTTCTGTCTGACTTCTCCCAACGAAAGTAACCGAAATGAGCTGGTTGTGCTGTTCAAGTGGGCATTATCCAGGAAAATATTGAAGTAAATATATAGGAATTCCAATTTTCTGCGCTGCTGCGTGAAATACACTCTGAAGCTCTCATGAATATTATTCTACTCGAATAAAATGAGGTTAGATATTATAACTACAGAAGGTTATTTTTAAATTTCTTGGTTTTTGCTCATGAATCATGAAATTATATAGAAGCCTACAATGACTCTACCTTCTATTGATTGAAAATTTACAGATACCTCAACAAAGCTAGCGTTCTTAGAAAATAAGTCTTTCAAATTGATACCTCTCAACAAAAAGTCATCGCATCGCATGACCTACACGGAATTTTCAACGGCAAAATGCTTTCTTTAAGGCTTTATTCTAGGAAATATGTCTCTCAAATCACGTGCCATTTCGGAACGTGTTGTTTCACTTACCTCCCATTGTCCCTGGGAGATGTATTTGCTTGAAATTACCATTTCTAAAGCATGATGAGGCCCATCGCTTCTGGATCCAGACAAACAGTCTCCGATTTCTTGGGCTGAGCTTCAATACAAAGGCCTGCTGACGCTTTCCTCCCAACTTCCGACAGAGACAAGGTCTTTGTTTAGTTTATGCCTGAAGTTTGCATTACTCACAAGAATTGGCTAACTTCTTGTGAGGGCTGGTGACCATATAGAAGGCGGGTCGACCAACTTTGAAAAGCCCGCATGCTGAGAGAAAGTGTTCCACGAAACTTGAACGGAAGCTCTTAGCTTTATATCTGAAGTAATATGAAAGAATTGTTCCCCGTATGTGCCGGATGACACACAAGGTGATGTTCTTCTCCTGACATCTTTAACTTTGGCTGGAAAAAGTCGAGGTTTTGAAGTTCGCATCATTTTTTTGGCTGAGCTGCTCAGAAATTGTGGTACTCTCAAAAGTTAGCTTCGAGGAACTTTCTAATGCAGTAAATGCTCAGTGCTTTGTATTTCAGAGTATGCGAAAACACCCTAAAGCATTCCTACAAACTGCAGCCTTAATATTTTCTTTGATATTTATATGCCGAAGATATTTGAGAGCGCAGATAAGAAATAAATTCAGTAGGTCTATGATTTACTTTTCTATAACCATATGAAGCGATCTGAATGAAGTACAAAAACTTGCATGGAATCTGATTTGGAAGTATAAAAACTGGAAAATTTTTAAATGTGAACTAAATAAATGAAAACATACCTAAAACGAACAGACTTCTTTCTTGAAAGCCTTGGATCTCTATGTCTGCAAAATGAATATACTTGTTTTGTCTGCCATTTGTTTACATGACGGCAATAAAAAAGAAGAATAAATCTGCAAAGCCAAAACAGTTACAAGAATTTCAGTAGCAAGATTGGAAGCTTTTGGCTTTCGCAGGTGCAATTAGTGATGTAACTTGTGCCTGAAGTTATTAAGTGTGATCCTTGCGTGATATGAAGCCTCTGGTATGAAGGTATGAAGCCTCTGGTGTGTGCGCAGTACGCATAGTACACGCAGTACGCATAGTACACGCAGTACGCATAGTACACGCAGTACGCATAGTTCACGCAGTACGCATAGTTCAGTTTAACCATACATTTTAAGCTTTCATGTTTCACGCAGGTTATTCCCGAATGAGGAAATGAGAAAGGTTTGCAACATATCCCGCAAAATCATTCTTGGAAACATTATCCGTAATTTCCAGCTACAACTGCACAATGCTCTTAATTGCGCTTCTTATCAAAAGTTATCAGAGTAATTTTTCAGAATGCTCCATGCATTCAGATGAAATCATTCTAATGTTAACGTCTGGTCAATGTCTGCCTCTCGTGAAAGTCGAATTCTGCATTCTTCGTGAACAGATCAATCACTTCGTTCAAATGACAGAGTAAAAACCTGCAAATCACTAAAAATTACTGGGACTTATGAAATTTAGGAGATTTGTCTGCATGTGATATGGAGATCTGCTTTCATATGACCTGGAGGAGTTTTGCCTTCATATGACCTGGAGGAGTTTTGCCTTCATATGACCTGGAGGAGTTTTGCCTTCATATGACATGGAGGAGTTTTGGCTTCATATGACCTGGAGGAGTTTTGCCTTCATATGACCTGGAGGAGTTTTGCCTTCATATGACATGGAGGAGTTTTGGCTTCATATGACCTGGAGGAGTTTTGCCTTCATATGACATGGAGGAGTTTTGCCTTCATATTACATGGAGGAGTTTTGGCTTCATATGACCTGGAGGAGTTTTGCCTTCATATGACCTGGAGGAGTTTTGCCTTCATATGACATGGAGGAGTTTTGGCTTCATATGACCTGGAGGAGTTTTGCCTTCATATGACCTGGAGGAGTTTTGCCTTCATATGACATGGAGGAGTTTTGGCTTCATATGACCTGGAGGAGTTTTGCCTTCATATGACCTGGAGGAGTTTTGCCTTCATATGACCTGGAGGAGTTTTGCCTTCATATGACCTGGAGGAGTTTTGCCTTTATATGACCTGGAGGAGTTTTGCCTTTATATGACCTGGAGGAGTTTTGCCTTCATATGACATGGAGGAGTTTTGGCTTCATATGACCTGGAGGAGTTTTGCCTTTATATGACCTGGAGGAGTTTTGCCTTCATATGACCTGGAGGAGTTTTGCCTTTATATGACCTGGAGGAGTTTTGCCTTTATATGACCTGGAGGAGTTTTGCCTTCATATTACATGGAGGAGTTTTGGCTTCATATGACCTGGAGGAGTTTTGCCTTTATATGACCTGGAGGAGTTTTGCCTTCATATGACATGGAGGAGTTTTGGCTTCATATGACCTGGAGGAGTTTTGGCTTCATGTGACATGGAGAAAAGCCTTCATACGACGTGGAGAAAAGCCTTCATATGACGTGGAGAAAAGCCTTCATATGACGTGGAGAAAAGCCTTCATACGACGTGGAGAAAAGCCTTCATATGACGTGGAGAAAAGCCTTCATATGACGTGGAGAAAAGCCTTCATATGACGTGGAGAAAAGCCTTCATATGACGTGGAGAAAAGCCTTCATATGACGTGGAGAAAAGCCTTCATACGACGTGGAGAAAAGCCTTCATATGACGTGGAGAAAAGCCTTCATACGACGTGGAGAAAAGCCTTCATATGACGTGGAGAAAAGCCTTCATATGACGTGGAGGAAAGCCTTCATACGACTTGGAGAAAAACCTTCATATGACGTGGAGAAAAGCATCCATATGACGTGGAGAAAAGCCTTCATATGACGTGGAGAAAAGCCTTCATATGACGTGGAGAAAAGCCTTCATATGACGTGGAGGAAAGCCTTCATACGACTTGGAGAAAAGCCTTCATATGACGTGGAGAAAAGCCTTCATATGACGTGGAGAAAAGCCTTCATATGACGTGGAGAAAAGCCTTCATACGACGTGGAGAAAAGCCTTCATATGACGTGGAGAAAAGCCTTCATACGACGTGGAGAAAAGCCTTCATATGACGTGGAGAAAAGCCTTCATATGACGTGGAGGAAAGCCTTCATACGACTTGGAGAAAAACCTTCATATGACGTGGAGAAAAGCATCCATATGACGTGGAGAAAAGCCTTCATATGACGTGGAGAAAAGTTTTCATATGATGTCAAGAAAAGCCTTCATACGACGTGGAGAAAAGCCTTCAGGTGATGTGGAGAAAAGCCTTCATATGACGTGGAGAAAAGCCTTCATATGACGTGGAGAAAAGTTTTCATATGATGTCGAGAAAAGCCTTCATACGACGTGGAGAAAAGCCTTCAGGTGATGTGGAGAAAAGCCTTCATATGACGTGGAGAAAAGCCTTCATATGACGTGGAGAAAAGCCTTCATACGACGTGGAGAAAAGCCTTCATACGACGTGGAGAAAAGCCTTCATGTGACGTGGAGAAAAGCCTTCATATGACGTGGAGAAAAGCCTTCATACGACGTGGAGAAAAGCCTTCATACGACGTGGAGAAAAGCCTTCATGTGACGTGGAGAAAAGCCTTCATATGACGTGGAGAAAAGCCTTCATAGGGCATGAAGGCGATATGCTTTCATGACATGGAGGAGATCTGCCTTTAAATGATACGGAGAAACCCTTCAAATGACATGAAGGAGTTACGGAGACATTTGCTTTGGAGTTTAGCCTCCGTATGACTCGAAGGAACTACTAGAGCTGATCGAACGGAGGAGTTCTGTGATATACGCTCCCATTGCAGGACTGTGAGGATTTCTGAAAGAAAAATAGAAATTTACGATAAGAATATTTAGATATCTTACCTGCTCAATCTAACAGTTGCATAGCGACAAATACGACAAATGTCCCATGGGGCTGTGCAAAAAATATTCTTTTCAAGCTAGATTACCCGTTCACACACGTCTTTCAGCGGCTTCTTACAATGTCTTTCAGCTTCTTACAGTCACCTTTGAGTACTGGATAAAAGATATTTCCTCGCTCAAGACTGTCCAGCATTTAGCAAAAATATCTCACGATCATCTGGTTCTTCATCGCAGTCATTTATATGTGCAGGAAATTTTGTGGTCATTGCCTTCTTGTATGGAGGTGAAATTGGCCTAGCGTAAATTCTCATTTTGTACCAGCACGCTTGCGTTATGAAGCAACTTCTTTTGTGGTTAACGAACCTCAGAGAAGGGCTTTTTATTGGGTTTCAGAAGCCCTCAAAAGATTCGCCAGTGAAAATTTCTGAGGAAACGCAGCAGCGTCCACCGAGGCTGATGAAACGTGCGGCCTTTAGCAAGAGATCCTTCACTGACAAAAAATAAAATGGTAGAAGCAAAGACTGCTAGACGTTGCAGGAAAGAGAGATCTGTGTAATGGTCAGTGAAATTTCAAAGCTCTGTTAGTTGATTACTGGATTAGTGAAGACGCGTAGCAATTGTTTGGGTCTTGCATGTTATGGTTTTTGTTTCATTTCGTTTTAAAGGATTCTAATTTTTCATGGCTTCAAGGACGCAGCACAGCATGCAGAAAACAATGTGAAATGTCGTCAATTTTTTGTCATGGAATGCATTATTCCTATGGACAATTTTAAAAAGGAACAAAACGTTGGGTTTGGTGCTACTAAACTTTGCAATTTGATTTCAATTGAAACTACGCGTCTCGTTGAAACTTAGTGTGGAAAAGCATTGAACAAAAGCCCCTTTGCATAAATGTTTGTCAAAAAGGGAAGCTTTCAAATGTCAACGTCACTCATTTTCAATACCTAGAAGAAATAGAACACTTGGACTGTCAGATTTAATACATTTCACAAGCAAATGAGATTTATTGAAAATACAATAAAATTTAAAATGTAGAATAATACACAACGTAAAATAAAGCACGTTCGGTCGTTTCACTTGCACAAGAACGTTGATTAACGTGCACTAAAGAACATTATATCTCCAGAATGTGAGCATCGCACACATTATTCAAGATTTCCCTGCTTTCTATGAAAATTAATCCAGCGACTAGAGAAGAGAAAGCGCTCAGGAGTTTGCTGAGCTAATGGTTACGGAGTGTTTAGTTAGGAATGTGCTCAATTTAATTAAATATTAATTTTGTGTTGAGAGATGTGAGTAACTTAATGAAAAGCGCAGTACGTCGTTGGGGAATGAAGCTCTTGGTGGAGTAATTCAATGAGAAATTTGTAGCGCGACCGAGGATTGATATCGATTATGGTGAAATGCAAACAAATTGATAATCGATGAGAATAATAAAAAATAGAATGGAGGTGAACGAAGGAAATTGATTTTTACGGAGTATTAAAAATTAATTTTTTATGGGGTACTAAAAATGGGAATAAATACTTAATGAATTGAAAGATTGAATAATGATGGTGGAAAATTTGAAAAAATCAAAATTGACGATTGAAAAAAGGTAGAATTGATATTGATAGGCAGGGAAGAGGAAATAAAAAATACATATGAAATACATAAGAAATATTTGAGTTCTAAATACATATGAATTGTAACATTTGAACTCAATTTTAATTGAAGCTATTTCAAGACAAGTCCTCAAACGAAATGATTGAATTCTTAAAAGAATTTTCGATAGACCTCAGAACTGTGTAATGGAAACGTACATCGTGCCGCAGATAAGTTGGAGTGTTGGGAATTAAGCAATTCCATTTGCATTTGACAGTTGAATGAAAATTTAAATAACAAACATGTACAAAATGGAAGGGAAACCATGCTCTAAATTGTATAAATGTAGGCAACGAATTAAATGTAATTAACGACTTATATTGTTTAAATGATACGAATGCAAGCAAAAACGGATCTTTTAGGCTCTAAATTATTTTGTGTTCCCGCGAGTTTGAGTAAATGTTTTAACTTTTAAAACAATGTTAATAGTATTGTGAAAAATAAAAATTAAATCGAAATATAGGCTATTTTAGACTTGAAATTACTATCAGCTCTGAAGAAAAACGGAATGAATGGAACTAAAAAAATGAAGCATTATTTTTGAACGCTTGATGACCTTAGAACCAAGTCGAAAACCATGCTTTCGTAAGCCGTTGAATTTTGCAGCACCGTGTGCAAATTAGCATAATCTTCTTTTCTGTAAGCACGAACAATGCGTATGTATATATAATCTGTATGCTTTACCATTCAAAATGTATTGTTTATTTTTTTGCTTTCTGAAAGGAATGAGCTAGGAAACGAAGATGCCAAGTTTTATGAAATTTCTTTGTACAAAAATGGTGTAACTTGTTACCTATGCTTCACCCTATGATCGAGATTTGTTTATTGAAGTATAAGAACACTTTGGGCAAAAGTATAACTTCACGATTCCATTAGCCTCATGTTATTATTATTATTATTATATAAGAAAGTTTTAGCCTCCCTTAACCACGACAAAGATGTTCCAAGAGAGGAAAAAGGAAGGCACCATTTAGTATGGAGTTGAGGGAACGTGGAATCTATGCACAAGGTGCACAGAAACAGTAAGCTAGGAAAGAAGTTCATGAAACAAGAAAAAAGTTGAAGAAGAAAGTAGTAGGTGCTGAAAAACAGGACAGCAGTGAACCGAAAAAAGATGGTCCGTAACAAAACAAAACCTATTCTATATCAACAAAAAAGGAAAGCCTACCTAACCTTTAGCTCAGGCCCTTACATAGTCCCCCTGGGAGCGCTTATTCCCATAGATACAATAGTTGTATCCCCCTGAGGGGTTAGCCTCATGTGATTCTGTACCCCGATCAAACGAATGCATCACGTAAAAATTAAGTACAGGGCTTCTAGTGTGTCCACAGTGAAAAGCAGCTCAAGCAGCTGCCTGATTTAATAACAATATACGCAGAGTAAATTCTTCTAAGTTGACGGACTGTGCTACGGGCTAATTCGCTAACATCACAAATAAATGTTTTCGTATTCAATGGTAAAAAATAACGACTTGCTTCCATTCGCGCCGATGGGTACGCGAATCAATGCAGTTGCGTGTAAAGTCGGTCGAACGCTGGGCCGACAGTCGTATATCACCCTAATGCATGGGTTAAATAAAGTCTCTTATGTCTTTGTCTCTCATTCGTCCCCTCGTTCGGGCGCTCCTGCGATTATCTGATGAATCTTTGCTTCTCCTCGGGGTTTTCTCCTTTAGCTTCAAGATTATAGCGCGCACTGACAGACTTCTCGCGTGCTTAATTAACTTCTATTCACCTGGAGAATGAGCACAATTTAATCTCAGGCTACGTTATTTTGCAATGTGCTTGGAAGATTTAAGCTAATGGCTACAATACAGAGTACTTCCACGAGATAAGGACGGCTTTAATTGGCGAAAAAGACACCGAAAATCGTTAATGTTTTCCACGGCACAATGGTCGCACAAGATAGCGAGGTTATAAATCAGCTTATAAGTGCATAATGTACCCCTTGATAGACCTTTCCAAGCCGTAAATTAAGGTGATTTTTTTATCGGTATTTGACAACGAGATAGGAATGCTACTCATTAACAAATGACGTAATATTTTAATTTCACTGAAGTTTTCTCCCCAATAAAGCAGGTTTTTCACGAGCCACTACTTTCCATGGTTTTAACAGCGGCGAAAAATTCCAAGATCTTATTTTCGGTCCTCGACAGGCACAGCTTCTTGGACGTCGCTCCCAAGCCGGCGTGACCGATGGGCTGTTCGGCACCGCGAGCTTCTCGGGTTGGCTTGTTCTGCGAACGTGGTTCACGGATACTCATTTTCGAGTTCCAAAACTTCGCATTCTTCGTGCTCTATTTATGATTATTTCACTGCATATTTTTCAGCAATTGCCACTTTAAAATTAGGGGGAAATTTTTACGTGCTCCAAAATTTCACGTTCTTCGTAGTCTATTTAGAATTTGTAGTTGGATTTTTCTAACAACTAGTCCACCCCCCCTGTATTCGAAATAAGAATGAAGGCGAAATGGAAGAAGACCTTAATAAATTAAAAAATCAATCTCTCGAGAGTTGATGAAGCCGAGCTTGTATCAAAGATACGCTCATCACACACTTCCCTCTACCTTCAGACAGACAGACAGACAGACGGGCGCGCGCCTCTTATTATACCCGTAGTAGATTATACTCGTATAGATTATACTCGTAGTATAGATTGCCTTTTTAGTTCAGAAACTTCACGTTCTTTGTGTACTATTTAGGGTTATGTCGCTGCCTATTTTTTAGCAATTGCGAAGTAATCGCTGCCTATTTTTTAGCAATTGCGAAGTAAAAATTATGGTACAAGATCTTACGGTAGAGCAGGCTTTTTTTAAAGAACAAAGGACTCGAATCACTCAAAATCGTTAGAAAAATTTACGTACATTTCAAGAAACTTCGGGGCTACAACTAGCAGACTAGCGCTTATAATTTGGTGGAGCACGAAGAAGTAGAAAAAATAAAATAAATCATTCGATAAACTGATCCAAGCTGTCAATTATTTCTAAATTAACGGCATGGAAAATCTAATCACCTCTGCTAAAGGCCACGCGGTCCGACCTCAGATTGCGTTTTATTATTTTCGCTACGCGTCTCAGCGAAGCCTCTTAGCCTTAAGGTCTTAAGTCGGAGAAGGCAAGCATTAATCGTTTCAATTTTAACTTGTTTCACTGGCACTTGTTAGCAGCGAACCTGGACAGGAGTGCCTGAGGCTCACTTGTTGAGTCTGAGTGAATGGACCTAACGCGCGCTCTAGTCTCAGAAGCCTCTAAAGTTTACGAAATCCAAAAGCATCGTTAATTCATGTTGACACCTTGCGCTAAGGATGAACGTGGCGCAACGCGTCCCCATAGATTCAATACGAATAAAGTGCAGCAGTTGAGAACCAAGAAGAAATTACGGATGATAATCCCTGGTGTCCAGGAAGAGGACATGAATAAAAACTAGCGAGCGTTAAGTGTTTGACGACGACGCTCCCGAGCGTCTCTTTCTACTCTTGAAGTTTTCAAGGGCTTTTGGATTCTACGCGTTCCCCGTGCGGACACGAAACAATGTTCGTGATGATCTTTTAAATATTCTCACTGGAAACGAACGTGGGGCAACTTTTGCAGCGCACAGCGATATAAACAAGGAAATTAAACACGAAGATATCTCCAAATATAGGATGCTCTTGGAAGAATGGTGTCATGGATGAATTCAACAAGCGATCGTCTTCTTCCACTACATTTTGACAGAAAAATACACGTATACCAGATCCGAAAACACGCATTTTTCAGCATCTCAGTGCGTAACGTTGCCGCACAACAATGCATCATTTCAGCCCCACACTCGGTCACCATAAAATCCTTGGCACACATCCCTATAGTAGAATCCCAGCACCTCATTCTGAGAGCCTAAGACACCCTGACAAACATTGTTGACCCAGAAAACAAGATGGCGACCGCTCGTGGGCGCTTATCACCAAACAAGGCCCTTAAATCAAGCTAATATGAGAAGGGGTGAGCCTCGTTAAACATGCGCCAGCTGCATAATTCGAGCGCCATGCGTGATCTTCCTGCATTCCTCGGTCTCTAAATCTCAAGGGAAAGATCAGCGCTCCGTGATAAGATACGCTATTTGGGCGGGATGATAATTTGTACGACTTACGGTGAGTTATTTCCACGGGCAACGCATGCGAGGAACTCGTGCTGGATTTTCTAAGGAAGTGTGATAACCTTCTTTTCAGTTGCGAGACTCCGTGATGTGTTTCTGATGCCCGCTGAAGCCCTGAAATGGGAGAAACGTGGACTTTTTTTACACAAACGGTCTACTGTGGATACTTATATTCGTGAGTCTTAAAATTTTTATTTTAGGTAACGTTTCACGTGCAAATTACGTTCTCTAAATTGAAAGTTGCATGTGCAAAAAATTAAGTCAATAAAATACTTTTTTCGAGTAACTTTCTGGAAATTGATTGTTAATTTAGTTCAATAAAAAGAAGGACGGAAATTTTGTGGTAAGTTACCACTGTCGGTTTTGATTTCATAATTTTTAATTGTGGGAAATTACGATGCAAATAAAAATTAGAGAGCAAATTGAATTCTAGGTTAAGCTGTGCGCACAGACTCATTAAATCGAGGACTAAGTCTCCCCAATAATTTAATTGAAAATTTGACTAAATAGATCAATAAAACTTAGATTTAAGCAGATGAACAGAAAAATTAAACCGACAGTTTGCTGAATTACAAAAATTAGTAGTATATTCTTGAACAGAACATTTGACAAAAACTACTATATTATGGTGTAAAAATTCTTACTTCTTCTTTATGTTGCGAAGCTAATTTGTTTGGCCGAGACAATTTTCTTCGTGGTTCTTCTGGCTTTTATTGTTGGAAACGTTGTGCTTGGGTACTGTTACCTATTGAGTTCCAAACAATAATGTTTACTTAATAATAATGTTAAAATAATGTTACGATTTAGTAAAATTCTAATATGAGGGAGGCATCCCATTCTACATTTTATTTTAGAACGATCTGGTAAAACCGAACTTGGAAATTAGGTTTCTCAATTTAAATAACTTACTACTCAGCTGTGGATACACTTCATTCGTTGTGAAAACAATGTATTTCTTTAAAGCGAACAAAATGCGATCCAGAAGAAAAAACGTAAAGGTTATTTTACATAATATGTTACCCAGCGCCACCTTACAGCCTACTATTTTACAACCCTGGCTTAAAAATAAACATTGCTTATAAATTATCTCTTATATTATAATCTTTTGCATGTAACTTGCAAGACGCACTCACGCTTTAGGGTGAAAAGGAAATGTAATCACAGAGTTGGGGTTGTCTTCAGTGAAATAGAAAATATTTGAATGGGAATACATGAGTCAAATTCATAGTACATAAAATAAGAAAAGAAGGAAAGGAAAACCGTTTATTCCCAAAAATTGAAGCATGGAATACATTAGAGCAAATTGGATTTTAAATATTTCACAACACAGAGGTTCTAGATTTATAGAATTTTAAAAGCTGAATTAAATCGCAGATTATTAAAGAGTTTAAATCTGCTTCAATCCTTGCGCTTTACAATGACGACTACAGTCGCCGCACAACTCACAACACACCAAAAACCGCACCAAAATAACCCAACCATCATACATTACTCTGCAGAGACGCGGAGGTGCAAATTACAAGTTTTGCTTGCTGTGAGCAGTTCATGCTATCAATTTTAGTGGCATGCAATTGGATGTGGGCGAACAATACTTCTTGAAAACTTTCCTAATGTACAATATTTTGAAGACTGATGACGAAAATTACTGGAAGACGACAGTGAAAGAAACGCAAGAATGGTTGTTTTTGGCTCGACCTAGAAGTGTCAGACGGTGTTAAAACCTGCAGGTATTCTTGCGAAGTTTATTTGAAGAGATAACTGGGGAACCTTTGCTTTAAATTAGGTTGGTCTTGGAAACGGGAATACTCACTGCACTCAGTCGTGTTTACTTCTTTTAGGAAGGAGTTACCTGAATTATTATTTATACACGTGATAGTACTTACATGGTCCTCGTTCAAGTACCTTAACATTAATTTTAAACGTCGGTAATGTTCACGCATTGTTAGAACCGGGGCAATCAATGTTGAAAGTGTGCGCGAAGACTCAGTTGTAATAAGTTCTAAGACTTTAACATTTCTGTACATAGAAGAAGAAATAGTATTTATTTCATGGGAATGAAATGAACATCGAGTTATGGGATGAAATTTTCATCGGACGAAAGTGGTTTCAGACGGTTTAAATTTAAGAAAAAACAGGTCAGTTGTGATAATGGCTTAGAACAGAACATATTTAAATATTCAAATTAATAGAGTTATATGCACTCTTATGTTGCAATTATGAAATACAATTCTTCAATTCGATTGATAAGTGGACACAGTGCTTGAATTAATGATTGAATTTCTTCTCTTGAATACATGTAATCTCAATGCGAGTATCTTTGTTGCAGTTATCAGCGATAGCAAGCAAATGACTGTTTTGTATCATAATATACAGCATGCACTATGACATGGAAATTAGCAGAGTAAGTTTAATATTCCAGGCTTCATTAGTCTGGGAATACGACAGCTGTCGAATTAACAAACGGTGCTCTGGTACAGGTCTTTAACTGAAGATGAGCGCAAAAGACGCTGGGAGAAAATTAAAATAAGAACGAAATTCTCAGTCAGCTGGAATTTTTAACTTAATGCAAATTACCGTCATTGTAACAGTATGGAGCAAGTTTACCATGCAGCTCAGAGAATCGCACTCCAATTAGCATTTAGTATGCAAATAAACAGCAATTACCGCTGGTATTTAAAAACACCCGAGATTAACTCTTTAATGAGAAACCTCATTCTCGGACTGTTGCCTGCCACTTTATACTAAGCGAATCGCAGCCCTGCTCCGGAATTTGTTAAAAAGCCATTTTTGGCTCTTGAGAGTCAATTTTTAGGGCGAATAAAGTTTGAAGAGGACACTCGAAAGACACCTTTTTGCAGAATTGCCCGCCCGCTTCCTGAGCGCAGACTTCATTATTATTTTCTGGTCCCGTGCTGTTGTGTTCTGAACGTTGACGAGACATTCATTTTACATCATTTATGTTAATAAATTCAATCGAAACGTATAACACAATTTGTAACGTGTTTAATCATTCGGATAATAAGATCTTCCAGTTCGTATTAGGTCCTTACGTACCGTTTTGATGTAGTAAAGTTCGTTGAGTGACGAAAACTATTAGTTTGAATAGCGAAAATTGTTTTTGTGAGTGGCAAAAACTTCTTTTGTTTAGTAAGGAACATTACATTAATTGAGTTTTAAAGATAATGTGTAAAGCTCTTGAGCCGCGGTGAACAATTAAGAGCTTCGTGTGACCGCATGCATTATTCGCACAATGGAATAAACGTTCAAATTGAAATGAATTCATGTTGAATTTGGGTTGAAGTCGTCGGGTATTATTCAGCTTAGATACTTGCCTTTTTTGATGAAAACTCACTTGGTTATTTTTACTTGGTCATAAAATACTAAGCTCTGTAAACTTGGATTTTTCAATTAAAAGTTACTTGTAATACGTCGGACAAGAATATGCTTTGGTCATGAGTGTAAAGATTTTTTCAAGTTTTGGAAACTTGTATTTTTGATTTCTTTTTGATATTTTTGAATTTTTCTTTTTTAGTTCCACCACTGATGTTTGAATTATTTATTTCCACCACTGTAATGGCCCGAGCTAAAGGTTAGGCAGGCTTTATTCTCGTTAAAATAGAATAGGTTTTTGTTTTGTTACGGACCATTTTTTTCGGTTCACTGCTGTCCTGTTTTTCAGCACTTACTACTTTCTTCTTCAACTTTGATTTTGTTTCATGAACTTCTTTCTCATCTTACTGTTTCTATGCCCTTTCTGCATAGATTCCGCGTTCCCTTAACTCCATACTAAATGGTGCCTTCTTCCTTCCTCTCTTTGGATCTCATTTTTTGAGGATAGAGAGGCCTGAACTATATAATAATCTAATCTTATTTCCACCACTGATGATTGAATTCTTTATTTCGACAACTGATGATTGAATTCTTGATTTTCACAACTGATGATTGGATTCTTTATTTCCACCACTGATGATTGAGTTCTTTATTTCCACCACTGAGGATTGAATGTTAATGTTCCGAAGCGATTTCAAAGAAATTATTAATTTATTTCTTGGTTCTCCATTTTATCTTTGTATTGAGTTTGTTAAATACTATACCGATTAGTAATAGAAGAAAACCTAAAAGTAGGTGTAAAAAATTTATTTGAGAAGCTTGCACGCTCGATGCTTAATGCTATGAGCGATAACTTTCAACAAGACGATTGCAAAAATTGGAGGCAGAACTTCACATCAAATCCCGTGCTTCGAAAATGACTAACTTTTTACCTGATACTTCCTAACAACATTTGATATCAAAACAATTTAGTCATTTATGCAATAGCACAGTCATACCACCGATAAAGGAAAGTGCCTTTTAGTCTGAAAATAGGAAGAAAATTGTTTCAGCTTCTGGATATGATACGCAGTGCAAAAAACCTTTCGAAGCCAGAAAATCTTGTCAAAGCGTTTGCTCCCAAAGTTTGCGCACCGGCATCCATCAACTTCGCCCAACCAGTCCAGCAACTCTTGAAATTCTGCGAGAAGTCCTTGGTCTGATCGACATTGGTCCATTGTTCATGCACGTTTTCGGTCTAAATGCAACTCAAGTGATCGAAAAGTATATGACACTATAACAGTCATGATTGGCCGCTTGAGAGTCGTGTTCTCTAGATTAAAATGACAATAGATGAGCAACGAAATGGAAATGAATGAGGAGCAAAGTTACGATAGTGGAGGGAAAATTACGCTAGATGAGCAACGAAGTGATGATAGTTGAGAGACAAAATTGCAATAGATGAGAAAAATATACAGTAGTGGACGAAAACTTTTGATATTGCGAAAACAAAGATACACTGACGTAACGATTAATGAGGAGCAAATTGACAATAGATGAGAAAAAAGTAGTAATTAATAGATTCGGAAATCTTAAGCTTGAATATGTAGGATTCACGTACACGTACGATTTTGTGAATTGGAATGCGTTGCGTGTGAGTGTGTGAGTGATCTATTTAACGTGCATTTGTTATTATGCTTCTTTGTTTCAAAAAAAAAAGTTTCAGAAATTCTTTATTTAAGCTTCCATTTTTGAGAGCTGAAGTTTCATTGCAGCCGAATATTTCTGTGACGGCATACACTCAGAGTGAACTCAGTGTCGTATTATATTTCTCATCGAGGCTAATTTATTCTATAACTTTTTACCTTCAGAACATACCAAAACCCAGAGAAATTTAGCATGCCTAGATTCGAGAGCCCTCTAGGATATTTAATTTCCATCTGAACATGGAATTACCGTGAAGCTTTATACGCACCAATTATTTTACAGAACCCACCGAGTTAGAAAACGCAACCTCATTTAAAGTCAAGCAAATTCTCTCGTTTGGCATTCAGCTGCGTTCTTTTGCTCTGCAGGCTCAGCAGCAGCTCTCACAATCTTCCAGGATTCCAATAAGAAATCAAAGCGAGAATTGGAAAAAAAATTAAGGCCCTTTTTAAAGTTTCTCGAGTGGTTTTACAAGGGGCTCTTGTGGCTCTCAGATGAGGAGGACAAGCAAACTTCGATTGCAACGGGGCTGTTTTTCTATAATGAATATTTTTGGGATTGGTAACGATAAAGGAAAGATTCCTCAAGCACATCGAGAGATGATTCATCTGACTAGAGGGCATTAAATGCTCAGGATTAAATTTTGAAATATCTTAATGGCCTGCTAATGCGGTTGATTATTTTTGCGCGGATGATTGCTCAACGAGTTTGAAAAAAAAATTAAAAAGCTCATAGATTGGGTTAGAGGAATTACTTTCAGTATTTAATCTGGTTTTGGATATTAAATTTAAGGCTATTTCTTATTCAAATAGGTTCTTTAACAGCTATCACTGATTCTAAGCTGAATCATGCTCGCGAGACGCATTTAGCCATCCAATGCGGTGCTGTCAGTACCTTCGTCTGTTACCGTATTTTCCCTTTCTTATATTTCAATTTCGTCTCTCAACTATCTTCATTTCGCTCCTCATCTGATGCAAGTTTGTTCTTCCATTATCGTAACCTTGCGCTGGTTCTGACAATCCCGCCCTGCGTAGCTGTTTCGGCTGCAGTTCATCAGCAACAGCAAAGAGCGTGTGGCTGATGTGCTATAGGACTGCTTTTGACGGCCGGTTGCTTCAAAGGAAACAGTGATTGTATTCAGATTTTGACTGCATTGTCATTGCAGCGACAATTAGTTTCGTTATACTAGGCGTTTGCTGGTGCAACACTGTGACATGAGTAAAAATTCTAGCTATAACATCCTACATACCTAAGCAATAAAGAAGATTAGTGAAACGTTTTACGACTTTAAGCACTGCAGTCAATCATACCCACTTCACTAAAATGAACGACAATGTTGCTGATATGCACAGCGTTAAAAATGCAAAAGAACAGTTTCCGATGGTAAAATTACAGTCAATCTTTAGATTCAGAATAAAGAGAGTAAATATAAGTCCCAGTTAGTCATAACTTAATCCAGCATCGGATTTTCTATTTACTCAGTCTTATAAGTTGATGTCCGCATATGATTTCTGTTATGTATATGATGTATATGATGCATATGATGTATATGATGCATACGATGTATATGATGCATATGTTGTATATGATGCATTTGATGTATTTGATGCATATGTTGTATATGATGTATACAATATCTCCAAGGATTGTTTGACGTAATGACACGATGCATTTAGTCTGGCAGCTGAATTGACGGAGAAATTCGCAGTTCCAAGTAATTATTACGCCATTTTGTTTGGATTCGAGATGCTGTTGGCAGACAGATGATAATGTAGGAACAAGTTCTTATCAGAGTGATCTTGTTGCATTTACATTCCTTTTATCGATTAGCTTTAACAATTTTATGATTACTGAAAAGCTGATTTAGGTAAATGTCATTGTGAATTGAAAATGCACTTACAACGAATATTTTATATTGAAATACGAATTTATGATTCTACGATGAAATTTGAGGTGTATTCGTTAAGAAAAAGTCAATCGTTTTAGCCTCAAAACCTTAACATTTTTGATCACAGAAAAGCTGGTATGGCTAAAAAGTCATAGTGAATTTTTAAAGCAGGTACTACGATCATTTTAGATTGAAATACTTATTTCGACACTGTGATTTCACGTTGAAATTTGTGGCATATTCGTTAAGAAAAATTCAACTTTTTTAACTTCGGTGAACTCAGGTTTGTGCATTCGAAATCATCTTGCATTTTCGCCCAGAGCTTTCCCCTCGTGTACGTTTGAAGCCATCGGACGGGTCGCGAGCACGCCCCAGAATTTTCTTTTTAATTTTGGCAACACTCGGGCTGAAGATTTCTTTGAAAGCAATGCCTTCCACTCGAAATGAGACTTGGTAATGGACTTCTCGAACTCCACGTTTCTGCCCGCAAGACTTTGAAGGAAGCCCAGACCGGGACTCTGCAAACACAAGCCTGACGTTTTGGTCATTAATTGAGTACCAGTTTGCGCTGGGTTGTTTAAGGGAGAAATTTTTCCCCTCGAGCGAGATCTTCGGGTGATTGGAGTCGTTGTCAACGACGAAACCGGTAGTGATAGCTCTTCTGTCGACTCGGTTGCACTTCGTGTTGTTTATTCGAGTTTGAACTTCGTAAAATCTCTGCACTCCTGATAATGCACTGAGCACTTCTTTCCCTTGAAGTCAATGTTCAATTTTAATTAAAAAAAAACTCAGCTAAAAAATGTATTTAGCTTAGTCAAATGAAGAGAAAAGCTTTCGCTATTGGCTATACCGCAATGACGTCATAAATTTGTCGCAAAATTTACCAAGGTGTTTCTCCGCTCACAAAAGATGGATTGCATCGCTTGAAAAGCATCTTTATAGGAAAGAAAATTTAAATAAAGGCTTTCTGAAAGTGAGGGGCAGTAGAGAAATATTTCAGAGTACTGTAACATGGGCGTATATACAAATGTGTATATCATGTACATCATATACAAATTCCGAGATTCTTACTTCTGTTGACACGTTTACGGCGATGACTTCAAATTTGAGTTGAATAAGTTCAATAATCAACTGAAATTTAAAGTCAATTGCAGTTAGCAGTTTTTAAAATAACAGAGATTTACTGGATCGTGCCATCATTTTGCTTTCATTAAGTATTTGTGCAATTTGAGTATGGAACTACTGGTTGTTCAGCAGCATTATGAAAACTCCTTCCATGTACACCAACGCCTCACATTGCTACCGACGTGTTAAAGGTAAAAAATATAAGGGAAATGGCAAGGCAGAGGCAGTGTTTATCAAATACTTGTCGGTATAAAGTGCGAATGGATTGTGCTTTTAATTCGATATCATTGATTTAGTTGAAAATATTTGCGAGCTATTAACAATATCAAAATTATTTGTCTATGTTTCATTCAATAATAGGAAACTCTACGCGGAAAGCATGCATGGATGTATGTTCTTTTGAATGAGTTCATATGCATAGCCTTAAACTTTTAAGAGCATACAGCTCACGTGACTTTCAATTCTTTTTCATCCCTTTGTCTCTTGAACACAAAGAATTTCCTACGTCCCTCCGTCTCGTGAACACGGAGAATTTCCTGTATCCCATTGTCTCTTGAACACAAAGAATTTCCTATATCCCTCTGTCTCTTGAACACGGAGAATTTCCTGTATCCCATTGTCTCTTGAACACAAAGAATTTCCTATATCCCTCTGTCTCTTGAACACGGAGAATTTCCTATATCCCTCTGTCTCTTGAACACGGAGAATTTCCTGTATCCCATTGTCTCTTGAACACAAAGAATTTCCTATATCCCTCTGTCTCTTGAACACGGAGAATTTCCTGTATCCCTCTGTCTCTTGAACACGGAGAATTTCCTGTATCCCATTGTCTCTTGAACACAAAGAATTTCCTATATCCCTCTGTCTCTTGAACACGGAGAATTTCCTATATCCCTCTGTCTCTTGAACACGGAGAATTTCCTGTATCCCATTGTCTCTTGAACACAAAGAATTTCCTATATCCCTCTGTCTCTTGAACAGGGAGAATTTCCTATATCCCATTGTCTCTTGAACACAAAGAATTTCCTATATCCCATTGTCTCTTGAACACAAAGAATTTCCTATATCCCTCTGTCTCTTGAACACGGAGAATTTCCTATATCCCATTGTCTCTTGAACACAAAGAATTTCCTATATCCCTCTGTCTCTTGAACACGGAGAATTTCCTATATCCCTTTGTCTCTTGAACACAAAGAATTTCCTATATCCCATTGTCTCTTGAACACAAAGAATTTCCTATATCCCTCTGTCTCTTGAACACGGAGAATTTCCTGTATCCCATTGTCTCTTGAACACAAAGAATTTCCTATATCCCTCTGTCTCTTGAACAGGGAGAATTTCCTATATCCCATTGTCTCTTGAACACAAAGAATTTCCTATATCCCATTGTCTCTGGAACACGGAGAATTTCCTGTATCCCATTGTCTCTTGAACACAAAGAATTTCCTATATCCCATTGTCTCTTGAACACAAAGAATTTCCTATATCCCATTGTCTCTGGAACACGGAGAATTTCCTGTATCCCATTGTCTCTTGAACACAAAGAATTTCCTATATCCCATTGTCTCTGGAACACGGAGAATTTCCTACATCCCATTGTCTCTTGAACACAAAGAATTTCCTATATCCCATTGTCTCTTGAACACAAAGAATTTCCTATATCCCTCTGTCTCTTGAACACGGAGAATTTCCTGTATCCCATTGTCTCTTGAACACAAAGAATTTCCTATATCCCTCTGTCTCTTGAACACGGAGAATTTCCTATATCCCATTGTCTCTTGAACACAAAGAATTTCCTATATCCCATTGTCTCTGGAACACGGAGAATTTCCTATATCCCATTGTCTCTGGAACACGGAGAATTTCCTATATCCCATTGTCTCTTGAACACAAAGAATTTCCTATATCCCATTGTCTCTTGAACACAAAGAATTTCCTATATCCCATTGTCTCTGGAACACGGAGAATTTCCTACATCCCATTGTCTCTTGAACACAAAGAATTTACTATATCCCATTGTCTCTGGAACACGGAGAATTTCCTATATCCCATTGTCTTTTGAACACAAAGAATTTACTATATCCCATTGTCCCTTGAACACAAAGAATTTCCTATTAATAAATAAGCAAGCAACAGATAATCTTCCCCCTATCTGCATGCATCCCCTAATGAACACACACACACAGAGAACATTTTTCCACAGCTTCACGATGAGGACGTCAATGCATCCCTAATCACGGCGTTGAGAGCTCGCTTCGTAACCACGGATGAGTCGCATCGGCAAAATCTCAGACAGCAGCCGCCCGCGCTCAGTGACAACGACTTGCAAACTCGCTCGTTGCTGCCGCCGACGGCCAAGAATCCCGCAAAATTTGGCCGCATTAACACGACGTCGGCGCGCAACACTTGCCGTGGCCTGAGTGGCCACCAAAATGGAACGTTTAGAGTTCTGGGCGAAAGGAGCCTTTGCCCTAAGTGGAATGTTGAATAAATTACGAAATATTTTTGGTGGGAATTTTGTTACAGAAGTAGCGAGCCTCCAGCGATCTTCAGCCTCTGTCCAAATTTGCTCTGATGGACTCGATTAGGCAGGCCCACTGCGGAGCCCTGGGGCTGTAGGGGAGGTGGGGGTGTGGGGCCGCTGGGGGGAGGACGGGGAGATAACGGGCTTAAGGGGGGAGGGAGCTGAGGGGAAAAGAAGGAATAAAGTGGCTCTGGCTGGCAGGACGGCGTTATAGGCTCATGCTGAACACCGAACTTTTGCGGCTAGTCTTCTGGAAAAAATTGAAAAGTTGCCAAGAAAACAGGATGTTCTTAGAGTATCTCGAAGTGGGTCTGTTGTTCTTAGAGTTTTTTGGAGGCTAAATTTTGTGTATGAACAGCGAAAGCTTTGGTCAGGCTCTGAGGTACAGTTTTGGTAAGAAGTGGAATTTCTTTGAAGAAATCGAACATTCGAAATCCTGGAAATCGAAACATAGCTAATGCCGTGAAGTTGCTGGTGTGTTTCTTATTAGAAAGCTCTTGACAAGAAGGAATTTTTTGAGGAAGTCGAGGTTTCTCAGAAACGGCACTGGAAGAGAAGAAGAAAAACTCATAGCTTTTTCATACATATTCAATCACTGAAATACTGGTAATTCCACTCGAGAGTTAAAATTGTTTAATGGAATTTGACCCCGTTGCTTTTCAACATCATCCATCTATGAAAATAAGTAATACCAATTGAAGTTGAAGATTGTGTGCAGGAATTCAACTGCCTTGCTTCTGAACAATATTCAATTATGGAAATAAATCATTTATATTGAAATGGAAGATTGTTTGTTGGAATTTAAATGTGTTTCTTTTAACTTTATTAAACTTTAAAAAATGCTAATTTTAATTGAAGTTCTTGGTTATGGACTGAAATTTAACCAAGTTTTTAGCAATCAATTCACAGTCTCGCTCTGATAGCTGCTTAATTTTAGCGTGCAAAGAAGTTGATGAGTAAGTAATTCTAAAGTATGCATTAATTAATTCTATAGTATGCATTTTGGAGTGTGTTCAACATTGAACTTCTGTGTGCGCTGTGGTGTGCACGGAAAAATGAGGCGTGTGATTACTATACAGAGTGTTTTGGTTAGTGATAATAATTATAAAACTTCATTTCTTGTGTTGTGAGCCTATTAATCAATGGAGGATTTATAGAGACCTCGCTAAAACTGTGTGGTAAGGAACGACACAAAATATTCCTGTTAAACTATCAAGAAGATACGCAGCTTGCATTCTTTGAAAAAGCTACATTATTGTCAGGCCATACCATGAAAATAAATTTCATGGAATAAACACTTTTTATTAGAAATAATATGAGAAATGCGCTTTCAAAGGCCTCTTCAAATTCGCAAACAATTTTTATAACCTCTCGAATAAAGCTTGAGGATCCTACATTTTGGCAATAAAAACAGACAAATTAACGACGGATGATAACAAAAGAACCACGTCTACTACAAGACATGTTCCTCCAAGAGCATGCCCAAATTTCTTCCCAACCTCTTTGCTTAGCCCGCATCCGCGTTTGATTTGCGCTTGATTAATTAGCACGCAGCCAAAAAAGTTTCTCTTTTGCCCAGCGGACAATAAATCGTTCAGTTGCGATGCGCAACCTTGCAAGATAATTTTTCCGGGAAAGCTTCCGGTCTATTTTGCAGGCAACAAATGCAGTCTCATTTACCAGTACCTGAGATTTATGAGCTCGTAAAGTGACTTCAGCCCTCAGATTCCTGAGGCCGAGAGCCGGCACCAAAGGGCAGCTGTCCCTTAAATGAGCGGCGAGTCTAGGAAAAACTCGTCACAGATCCGCGCCGGCACGGACACGCCTTCCTTATTTTGCCCGGCTTTTGGGGAGATATCAAGTGGAAAGCAGGGTAATTCCTTGATTGCTATAAATTAACCGGCGGGGAGGATAATTTCTTGATTGTTATAAATCAGGTGGAGAGTTTGATAATTCCTTGATTGCTATAAATCAAGTGGATAGGAGGATGATTCCTCGATAACCATAAATCAAGTAACGAGGAGGAGGATTCCTAGATTACCATAAATCAAGTGGATAGGAGGATAATTCCTAGATTACCATAAATTAAGTAACGAGGAGTGTGATTCCTAGATTACCATAAATCAAGTGGATATGAGGATAATTCCTAGATTACCATAAATCAAGCTATGAGAAAGATGAATCCTAGACTACCATAAATCAAGTGGATAGGAGGATAATTCCTAAATTACCATAAATCAAGTAACGAGGAGGATAATTCCTAGATTACCATAAATCAAGTAAAGAGGAGGATAATTCCTTAATTGCCATAAATCAAGTTATGAAGAGGATAATTCCTTTATTGCTATAAATGAAGAGGAGAAGAGGATAATTCCATGATTGGCGTAAATCAAGAGGAGAGGAAGATAATTCATTGATTGCCATTAATCAAATGTGCAAAAGATTCACTGGATTTGGGTTATTGCACTTTTTTTCAACGGGCTATAATTCTCCACTTTAGTCAAAATAAAGTTGTTTTTTAAAAACCGTTTCAGTCCAGAAAATCAATGATTTTCGAATTGCAGAGTCCTAAAACGATAGTGCTTACATTTTTTACAAATGTTTGTTGAAAGAACCAACCGACTATACGAGTTACAATCTTTTCTAGCGGCGTTCCCGCTAGCTGTGACTCTGATATGGCTTTCCTGTAAGCCAAGTTTCTGTGAAATAATCATGCTGTGATTCTCTCTACAAGCTTTCCTGCTACTTGGGACTCTTCGCAGCTAAATTCCCGATAGCTACCACCCTCTTTGTTGCGGCATTTCCACTAACTACTTCCTCTCTGTAACGGCATTCCCGCTAGCTGCCACCCTCTTTAGCTTCATACTCGCTAGCTACCACCTCTCTGTAGCGGCATTCCCGCTGGTTGTGATTCTCTCTACACGTTTTCCTGCTGGTTGTGACTCTTCACAGCGAAATTCCCGCTAGGTACCCCATTTTTGTAGCGGTATTAAAGCTAGCTGCCCTCTGTCAGTAGCGGTTTCCCACCAGCTACCCCTTCTCTGTAGCGGCATTCCCGCTAGCTGCCTACGCCCCGACGCAGACAAAGAACTAAACGTCCGTAACGGTTGAGTCTGATCTCGTCAGGCGCTTGAATCTCGCTCGACTTGCTATAAAAGCAAGGCACAGACTGCATCTAACGACCTCTGCGGAAGCCTTCCGCGCAACATACTGCAACCAAATCTGAGCTCCTTTTCCCATTTTATGTACTTGCATTATCTTGACTGAGTCATTTCTTGAGTTAGAACTGGAGTTCACTTTGGGTTTTGGCTGTGATTGGTGTTGCGATGAAATGAGCTTTGTGTGTTTGCATTGTTTCTTCATTTGCCTGGAATCATTTGACCTTGAATCATTTGACTCTGAATCATTTGACCCTGAATCATTTGATTTTGGACCTCTTGACTCGGAATCATTTGACTCGGAATCCGCTACATTTTGCATAATTTATTTCAAAATGGAAATATCTAAAGACGAATTTTTTACTTCAAATGTTTCTACGAATATAACTCAAATTTAATGCCTGCAGATGATCAAGAATGGTTTGAGCAAGCGTTGCTAAATTAACAGTACTATTTCTAACATATTTAATGAGCATAAAATTGAATTATGTCATTTGCACAACACATCAGTTTTGTACTGGTGTTGATAATCAGCAAATCTATATCATGAAAGGAGCCGCGTCCGTCCGTCCGTCCGTCCGTATGTCACACCCACCAGCCTGCAGTGTGTGATGAGCGTACCTGTGATACAAGCTTCATCAACTCCACAATTATCGGTGCCTTAACCCAGCAGATTGGGAGTCGGAATGAAGATCACGTGTATTGGTCGGTTAGATTAGGTTGTATAGAATATCAGCGGTTGAGACTTGGGAAAGTATTGGAAAGCCATAGAATAGCATTGGAAATCATGGGAAAGCCATGTTGAAGCTCATTTGGCCCTATATCTAATCCTGTCATTTTTTTGACAGGCCGTGTGTAATCGTGTTAAATAAAATGACATGCTTCCGGTGGTCTGCCAGTCGTCTGCACACATGGGCATAACTTGAAAAAAAAACTTCCGCCTATGGAGTCACCTTCCAAATGCAAGGAAATGAGAATTAATACGCTCGAATTTGAATCCCTAATACTATGAATCAATCCATTTCTAATTTTTCATATCAAGTAGCGGCCCAGACACCAATGCTAGTCTTAACAAAACGATGATGATTTGTGTTTATTTTTGCAAAATGTTTGTGGTTAGTTTCAAGAGAATAAATGAGTAATTTTATACTAATGAAAAACAAGTAATTTCTAAAGAAGAAAACAACGATTCCTTAATGTGGTAGCATCCGATTAATAAATTTAAACGTTACTTATAAGCTGAGTAACGCAAATAAGCTGAGCGTTGAGATGTTCAAACTTTTTCAACAGCTTCATCACATCATTTGGGGGAAGTACAGCCACCAATAAGAAGGTGCCATAAATAACCGTGAGCACTCAGCAGCCAATCTGAAGCCGTCCTAAAAAACCGTGAACTCTCAGCAGCTAATCACAGGCAGTCATGCATAACTCTGGGCTCTTAGAAACTAATCTGAGACTGTCGTAAATAACGGTGAATGCTCAGCAGCCAATCTGAGGCTATCATAAATAACCATGAGCGCTCGCAGCCAACCTGAGGCTGTCATACACAACCATCGGAAGCCGTCACAAATAACTGCGGTTGCTCAGCAGCCAATCACAGCCATTCATAAATAACGGCGAGTGCTCAGCAGCCAATCACAGCCATTCATAAATAACGGCGAGTGCTCAGCAGCAAATCAGAGGCTGTCATAAATAACGGCGAGTGCTCAGCAGCCAATCACAGCCATTCATAAATAACGGCGAGTGCTCAGCAGCCAATCAGAGGCTGTCGTAAGCAACAGTGAGCTCTCAGCAGCCAATCAGAGGCTGTCGTAAGCAACAGTGAGCGCTCAGCAGCCAATCAGAGGCTGTCGTAAGCAACAGTGAGCGCTCAGCAGCCAATCAGAGGCTGTCGTAAGCAACAGTGAGCGCTCAGCAGCCAATCACAGCCATTCATAAACAACAGTGAGCGCTCAGCAGCCAATCTGAGGCTGTCATAAATTACGGCGAGTACTCATCAGCCAATTAGAGGCTGTCATAAATAACTAAGGGCGTTCAGCTGCCAATTAGAGAGCGTAAAGCTTCGCCCTTGGCTTCCGGAGAGTTGCGTTGAGATTTTCCCTCAGGATTTAGACCAGCCGTCATTCTAGCAATTTAGCAATCGAACCCGTCAATTATTGTACTCTTCTGACCCAGAACTTGATTTTTAGAAATAGATCTTAACGTTAAACGAAGTGAAAAAGAATGGTGGACGTCTCCCCCACGTGAAAGTTTGAGGTATTTGGAATAGAATTGAAATGCGAACTATTAAAGACCACACTACTTTGGTTACGATACTTGTATATTTAATAGTACTTGGTAATAATACTAGACTATCTAAAATACTAGGTAATAATGCTAGAGTATGTCATACTGCTTGGTAATATTTGTATGTAGAGTATTTAGCAACACTTGTTGTACTCGTATATGTAATGCTTTAGTATTTAATTATACTTGATTGTCCCACTAGAGTATTCCATAACATTTAGTAATAATGCTAGTGAACAAAATGTGTTTTACTCTCTCGCAAGCCGTCACGAATCATATAAATTAGGTTGAATCTAATCATATAAATTAGGTTGAATCAAATGGACACGTGAAAGATTATTTTATGAGCGAGCGCCGGGACTTAGGACTTGGCTTATCGATATGGGACCCAACAGAGCAGCCACGCCAACAGCAACAGAACAACCAGCGGAGGCCTTACAAAAAATTATAGCTATACTTGGCTGTTGTAAATAACTGAACAGGCTTTGCCTGTTAAAAAATCCCTTGAGAAGGCAGAGCGTTCTTTTCCCATCGACCATTTAAAAAATTAAATTCATCAAAATGTTTCATATTATATACATATATACGTTATTATACATGTATAATGTTTTAAATTTTGTGTTGTTATACGTCATTAAATTGAAAACATCAAAATGAACTAAATTGTATATACCTTATTATACATGTACTATGTACTATATTATATTATATTGTACATAATTAAATTAAATACATCAACAAATCCATTAAATTATGTATACGTTATTATACATGTATTATGTATAAAATTATGTTTTATCACATAACATTAAATTCAATACCCCACTGTGTTCAAAAACCATAGAGGTCACCGCTTCGGCCGGCAGGCATAAATGATCGCTCAGAGACTCCTTATCCTTTTTTTTCTGCTAGCCTTTTCTTGGATTTTTATGAAGAGACTCAGCGTGCAGTGGAGTCTCTGAGGACGTCGACACGAGACAGAGAGGGCAGAGGCGAGACAGAGAGGGCGGGAGACAGAGAGGGCAGAAGTGAGACAGAGAGGGCAGAAGTGAGACAGAGAGGGCGGAAGTGAGACAGAGAGGGCGGAAGTGAGACAGAGAGGGCGGAAGTGAGACAGAGAGGGCGGAAGTAAGACAGAGAGGGCAGAGGCGAGACAGAGAGGGCGGAAACTAGACATAGAGGGCAGAGGCGGACAGAAAGGGGGGAAGCTAGACAGAGAGGGCAGAGGCGAGCCAGAGAGGGCGGAAGTGAGACAGAGAGGGCAGAGGCGAGACAGAGAGGGCACAGGCGAGACGAAGAGGGCAGAAGTGGGACAGCGAAGGCGGAAGTGAGACAGAGAGGGCGGAAGTGAGACAAAGAGGGCGGAAGTGAGACAGAGAGGGCAGAGGCGAGACAGAGAGGGCGGAAGTGAGACAGAGAGGGCGGAAGTGAGACAGAGAGGGCGGAAGTGAGACAGAGAGGGCGGAAGTGAAACAGAGAGGGCAGAGGCGAGACAGAGAGGGCGGAAGTGAGACAGAGAGGGCGGAAGTGAGACAGAAAGGGCAGAGGCGAGACAGAGAAGGCGGAAACTAGACAGAGAGGGCAGAGGCGAGACAGAAAGGGCGGAAGCTAGACAGAGAGGGCACAGGAGAGACAGAGAGGGCGGAAATGAGACAGAGAGGGCGGAAGAGAGACAGAGAGGGCAGAGGCGAGACAGAGATGGCGGAAACTAGACAGCGAGGGCAGAGGCGAGACAGAAAGGGCGGAAGCTAGACAGAGAGGGCACAGGAGAGACAGAGAGGGCGGAAGTGAGACAGAGAGGGCGGAAGTGAGACAGAGAGGGCGGAAGTGAGACAAAGAGGGCAGAGGCGAGACAGAGAGGGCGGAAGTGAGACAGAGAGGGTGGAAGTGAGGTAGAGAGGGCGGAAGTGAGACAGAGAGGGCGGAAGTGAGACAGAGAGGGCAGAGGCGAGACAGAGAGGGCGGAAGTGAGACAGAGAGGGTGGAAGTGAGACAGAGAGGGCAGAGGCGAGACAGAGAGGGCGGAAGTGCGACAGAGAGGGCGGAAGTGAGACAGAGAGGGCAGAGGCGAGACAGAGAGGGCGGAAGTGAGACAGAGAGGGCGGAAGTGAGACAGAGAGGGCGGAAGTGAGACAGAGAGGGCGGAAGTGAGACAGAGAGGGCGGAAGTAAGACAGAGAGGGCAGAGGCGAGACAGAGAGGGCGGAAACTAGACATAGAGGGCAGAGGCGGACAGAAAGGGGGGAGCTAGACAGAGAGGGCAGAGGCGAGCCAGAGAGGGCGGAAGTGAGACAGAGAGGGCAGAGGCGAGACAGAGAGGGCGGAAGTGAGACAGAGAGGGCAGAGGCGAGACAGAGAAGGCGGAAACTAGACAAAGAGGGCAGAGGCGAGACAGAAAGGGCGGAAGCTAGACAGGGAAGGCAGAGGCGAGATAGAGAGGGCGGCAGTGAGACAGAGAGGGCAGAGGCGAGACAGAGAGGGCGGAAGTGAGACAGAGAGGGCGGAGTCGAGACAGAGCGGGCAGAGGCGAGACAGAGAGGGTGGAAGTGAGACAGAGAGGGCAGAAGTGAGACAGAAAGGGCAGAGGCGAGACAGAGAGGGCGGAAGTGAGACAGAGAGGGCAGAGGCGAGACAGAGAGGGCAGAGGCGATACAAAGAGGGCGGAAGTGAGACAGAGAGGGTGGAAGTGAGACAGAGAGGGTTGAGGCGAGACAGAGAGGGCGGAAGTGAGACAGAGAGGGCGGAAGTGAGACAGAGAGGGCAGAGGCGAGACAGAGAAGGCGGAAACTAGACAGAGAGGGCAGAGGCGTGACAGAAAGGGCGGAAGCTAGACAGAGAGGGCAGAGGCGAGACAGAGAGGGCAGAGGCGAGACAGAGAGGGTGGAAGTGAGACAGAAAGGGCGGAAGTGAGACAGAGAGGGCGGAAGTGAGACAGAGAGGGCGGAGGTGAGACAGAAAGGGCGGAAGTAAGACATAGAGGGCAGAGGCGAGACAGAGAGGGCGGAAGTGAGACAGAGAGGGCAGAGGCGAGACAGAATGGGCGGAAGCTAGACAGAGAGGGCTGAGGCGAGACAGAGAGGGCAGAGGCGAGACAGAGAGGGCTGAGGCGAGACGGTAGAGACTCAGAATTGACTAAGAAGTTAAGAGTTCGATCAACGTACCAATACTGGTAGTGAAATTACAGACCACAACATCCGTGACGACCACATGTACTTGGGATCGGCCACTGGGTTCAGTGTTTGGGTTTACTGTCGTGGGTTCGTATACTTGTGAGGGCTCATTGTTCAACATCACCAACAATTGGTAAATTGAAGATTGGCATATTAATAGCAGAACAAATTTCAAAGAAACATGAAAAAACTTCTCTTTCAAGTTTCTATAGGTCATCGGATAAAAGAAAAATGGATTTCCAAATTTTAGAGAGGTTTTTAGCGAGGGTTGCAGTCTTGTTAATCATGTGGTTGGTCTTTCTCTTGGTTGTTCGTTGCGCGAGCTCTCTCTGCTCTTCCATACTCGCCTCTTTCTCCACCAGTAAATTCCTAAATCGTACTTTTGTGTTTCCTTATTAGCCGCACGACCCTCACAAACCACAAACAGGAACATGCACTTTGAAAACTTGCCTAAAGCTGCCGAGTTGTTGTTGCTTGACGAAGTAAGAGCCGGATGTCAAGGCTAACGTTTACGAACCAACTTTATTTAATAATTGTTTACCTTACATGTCTTTTCTTAAATTTCGAGATTTTGATCTCTGATGGATGCAGCTTCCCCTTCTTAATAATCTCTAACTAACGTTATGTGCGTTGTGCTCTCCGTGGCACAGCGGTTAAGGGATCGGGCTCGTATGTTGGAGTCGCGGGTTCGTATCCCGGCGCTGGCGCGGAGATTTTCCCCGTTGGGTATAAGGGAAGGCTTAAGCACAATACCCCACTCGACCCAGGTGTCGGAAGTGGGTACCGGCTTTACGGGGGAACCGTCATGGTGTCCTATATATAGGGTTAGTTATAAGACATTTGAAAAACCAATGCTAAGATCATATGTATCAGGCTTGATTGGAAATAAAGCATCCCAAAGATGCCGATGTTAACCTTTATGAGAACGTAAGAATATCCTCATATGTCAATCAATATTTGCTAGATATTCCGCAACACTTGGTAATAATGCCAGTGTATTTAAAAGTGTTTCACAATAATGCTAGGGTATTTAAAAAAACTTCGTAATAAAGCTCGAGTACTTACTAATACATAGTAATAATGCTAAAATACTTAGTAATTCTCGGTTATAACGCTAGAATATTCATTATGCTTGGAAAAATGCTCGAGAACTTAATAACACTTAGTAATAATGCTAAAATGATTGGTAATCCTCGGTAATAAAGCTGGAATATTTATTAAGCTTTGTAACTATAGTAGAGTAATTTTGAGTTAGGAGTCTGCAGTTAGGAGTCCCTGTCACTCTCGCATCAGGAGTCTGCATCTGCTGAGGAGATAATCAGAAACGTGAGGATGATAAATGCGATGATGCGGAGTGTACGCACAGCTGCTATCGCAGCCAGCCCATCGCTTTGACGCACCAACTACGAAGCAGCCACTTTATCTCATATTTAGGATTTGGTGGTTCTCTAAAACCTGAAACTCCAACATTACATGTTAATGGTACATCATTTTCACTCTCTTATACTTTCCAGTAAAGCACGATACAGGAGCTTATTAATGCTAGATTTTTTCTCATTCTGATATAATCTGTTCTTACAGTCTCATCCAATATCGCACGAGAGAGATATTTTTGCTCACCAACGTAAATATTGGTACAGGAGCACGATACAGAGGAAGGTTTACAGAAGCTGAGAATTGTGATATACGAATAATACAGGTGTCCATTTAGGTTGTGAAGAACACGTGAAAAAATTCTAGTCTCGTCAGAATTAACCATCACACCGGAGTTCTTTACGGTTCGTTTCAAAATCAGTGTTTGAACGTTGAAAGATCGTATCAAAGCGACACTTCCTTAATAGTATGCTTACATTTCCTAGATATATGTGCGAATGTGCAGGCTGGAAGTTGACCATTATAACGCACCATGACTGTACTCGACGTCATTTCACATACCAATATTTCAAAGGTTTTTGAAGTGCAGTCGAAAAATACTAAGAGAAACGTAAGCGTTTGGAAAAACATAGATACGGACTGAACGAAAAGCATTTGCTCAATGTACTGCGATGCACTTCCGTCTTGAAATTCTTTACGCTTCCGAGCGTCTATTCGGCCGTTGAAGACAAATTAGAAGCAGATGGATAGCCTCATTCGAAGACGGCTTTCTCTTGAAATCCTCCTTTTTCATTCATGTCGATAAATTTTCATCTGTGCCTCAGGCATTGCAATCTCATCCAATATTGAACAAACCCTGGCTCTCAATATCTACCTCACTTTAGGGGAACGATTCCACTGCGGCCGTTACGCAACATTTACGAATATTCTCGTACATCACTACGCCTTGGAGCTAGTTTTTTGGCTGAAAAAAGTACTGGAACAAGAGCGCTTATTTGTGTAAGATTTTGGAGATTTTATTTTGTCTTGGCCTGGTTTCAAATTTGATTTTAATCCATGTTACATAGATTAAATAAACTATTTTTGAGGCTTCCAGCGTAAAATAAGCTGATTTCATGAGACACATTTTTGCGTTAAGAGTTTGACTAGTAAACAAGTGATTGATAATTCAGATATCAAGCGAAATAACAATGGATTCACCTTTAGGATATGTAGTGGTCGCACGTAATCTATACGCTTAGGAGTTTAGGATGACAAGAGAGCCCATAAAGTTTTCAATGTATAAAAAGGAAATAATAAAAATGAAATAATTTTCACATCTGTATTTGTTGTCACTAAAGTTGTCCCACACTATCACCCTGTCGGCGTGTTTCGTTGTTTTTTGCGGTCGTTGTGGAGTACAGAAATTAGTCGAGCGATTTTGAGTTCTGCCCCAGATTATGCTATAAGTTTACACATGTCCGAAAAATGATAAGCCTGCTTATTCCTTACTTAATATGACCTTTGACTTTTACTTTTTTCTTGAACCTTGACTTGGTCACCGTGACTACGTGGTTGAGAACGCGCCTTTCACGGGAAGGTGTTGGCAGTTGGAAACCCGGCAGTGTTGCCCGGTGATTTCTCCCCATTGGGAAAAAGGAGAACTCACACATTTCCCTACTCTACCCAGGTGTCGAAAATGGGTACTGGCCTGACCGGGGGTGACTGTCATCGCGTCCTGGTGTTAGTTATAAGGCATTTGAAAAACCAATGTACAAGATGATATGTGCAAGCTTGATTGATTGGAATAAAGCATCCTTCATAGAATTTTATCCGAGGATAAGTAGCCAGAGCTAAATTTAAAACTGCACATTTTGTCTGCAACTCATGACTTTCCTACGATTAGAAATGAGTATAAAAAGTTTTAATAGGCTTCTAATATAACCGAAATAAGTTCAACTGGCCAACAAGCATGACAATTAACTGGGGATAAACTCTTTCAACCCCAAACCAGCAGAAGTTTCATAAAAAGGTGCATAAAGCAACTCCAGGTCAGACCCATCTCAGATCTGAACAAAGAAGGTCCAGAAGGAGCTCCTGCGGACTGAAAACCAAATTCGGCTCTGACTTCTGCAGTAGCAATCCACTCGGGAGCGGCACAGAGTGCTGAGAGCTGGGCAGAAACGCTGCATTTGAAATGATATCAAATTTCTAGAGCCTACAAAGCCATAGAAACTTTTCGCGAGTGGCAGGAAGTGCTGGCAAAAAGTAGGTAGGCCAGCGATTGTAGCTAAAGAAAACTTTATAGAAACGCCGGTATTTTAGTAATTTTCTTCTTCAGGTAAATTTCGTCTTGTTCTGTGCAGCAGCGTCTTATGCTCTTGTATTTTCAATAAATAAATGTTGATTTTATAGATTCTTTATCATTAATTAGAAGCGAACTATCTCTCTGTAATGAACATAAAATAGAAATCAACAATTAGAGCGGAGTGACCACCGAATTATAAATGTATTGTTTTTGAAGGAAGTTTTTTGTTTGTACAGACGACCAGTGGATTCAAATGTTACGAATTGTATAGTTTGCAAAGAGGATAGATGATGACTATGCGTGAGGCCAGTCTTATGAAAATCAGCCAACAGCTACGAGCAACTCAAGACTCCCACTTACGTAAATCAGCCAACAGCTACGAGCAACTCAAGACTCTCACTTACGCAAGTCAACCAACAGCTACGAGCAACTCAAGACTCCCACTTACGCTAATCAGCCAACAGCTACGAGCAACTCAAGACTCTCACTTACGCAAGTCAACCAACAGCTACGAGCAACTCAAGACTCCCACTTACGCAAATCAGCCAACAACTATGAGCAACTTAAGACTCGCACTTACACAACTTAACTAAGTGGAAACTTGGTTAATTTACCACTCATGACTCCCACGCATACCACAGCTGTGAGCTACTCAACTTAACCATCACTGAAATCAATTCCCACATGATCTGAAGCAAACCTAGACGCCTACTTAAAATCAACCTACGCGGAAACACAAAAATCAACTCGCAGATTCCCAGCACTGATCACACGTACGTCATCGAAGATGCATGGAGAGGTTTAATTTGATTGCGCTCGTAAGAGCCTCATGATTCAGTATTAATTAAATCAAGAATCATTAATTGACACTCTGCCAATTATGCATCTAATTCACAATAATTAGTATGAATCATTGCCCGGTGTCTGTGATGGCTGCAATTGATCACGCTGGAGACGAGGTCGAGTGCATTTGTCTGCCAAATTATCTTAATAATAACATTCTTTCAAATAATCTTCATTTCAATGATAGCGTTCTTTTCGATACAATAACCCAGTCAAATATGATTACTAAGAACTCGGCATTGTGGAAGTGCTTGAAACTTGAATTACGTTACGAGAAACTTGAAAGTACGTTTGGAAATGACTTCTGATATGGTAGTAACGGGCTTTATTTATAAGTTGCTTCCATAGATTGCTGCATCAACAAGATGGAAAGATAGATCTATGTGCAGGTACGATTTTGAGTACTTGTGTTAGTGGGGTTGTGTGCAGGTGTTGGTGAGGTTGTGTGCAGGTATTGTTGGGGTTGTGGTACAGGTATTGGTGGGCTTGTGTGCAGGTGTTTTTGGGGCTGTGTGCAGGTGTTGGTGGGGTTGTGTGCAGGTGTTGGTGGGGTTGTGTGCAGGTGTTGGTGTGGTTGTGTGCAGGTGTTGGTGGGGTTGTGGTGCAAGTGTTGGTGGGGCTGTGTGCAGGTGCTGGTGGGGTTGTGTGCAGGTGTTGGTGGGACTGTGTGCAGGTGTTAGTGGGGTTGGGGTGCAAGTGTTGGTGGGGCTGTGTGCAGGTGCTGGTGGGGTTGTGTGCAGGTGTTGGTGGGACTGTGTGCAGGTGTTGGTGGGGTTGTATGCAGGTGTTGGTGGGGATGTGTGCAGGTGTTGGTGGGGACGTGTGCAGGTGTTGGTGGGGTTGTGTGCAGGTGTTGGTGGGACTGTGTGCAGGTGTTATTGGGGATGTGTGCAGGTGTTGGTGGGGTTGTGTGCAGATGCTGATTATGATTTATTTGATCTTTTCGGCTTTGATGAGCTTATGAACTTATTTTTTTTTCAAACGAGCTTCTACGATCACCTGAAATATAATTTATGCTCCAAGCACTGAGCTTAACCAATGAACTGGCATATTGTGATTGGAATCTAATTTAAAATAGTTTATTAATAAAAAATCTTCAGTTTGACACATTGAACACTGTTGAAAAATTAAATGAACAATTCGCACTGAACTGCTTACCAAACAAGGTTTATTCAAGGTTTCTCATGAAAACTAGAACCTCAACAAAAATCGTCTCATATTAGAGTGAAACCGATCAAGATGATCACGTCTTAAGTGAGCAGAAATTCACGCAACATTTCGCAAAGAACGATCCAACAAAATGGTTCAAGATCATCATATGTTAAAGTTATGAAGAAATAACTCAACATTTCGTAATGACCAATGTCGAAAAGCTGAAAAGAAATTACAGGGAATCTTAAAACGATTTGCAATCAGCACAAATGAGCGGAAATTATGGCAAAACTCGGTGGATTGAACTGGGACAGAGTTACTGCTTATGGACCGGGATGTGAGAGTGTAGCTCCGGTCTGCAGCGCGCGTGCGGCCGCATACAGAGAGGCTCTCACGGCACCACATCGCCGCAGCTCACGGCGATAACACCGGCTCCCTGACGCCTCATATTGGGGCTGCTGCTTTGTGTGTCGATTGTTCTGATAACCGTGCTGATCATTTCGGTTTGTTTCATTGGGTGCGATGCTCATTTGGGTTTATTTGATTGGATGCGATGCTAATTTCGGTTTATTTGATTGGATGAGATGATAATTTGGGGTTATTTGATTGGATGCGATGCTAATTTCGGTTCATTTGATTGGATGAGATGATAATTTGGGGTTATTTGATTGGATGCGATGCTAATTTCGGTTTATTTGATTGGATGCGATGATAATTTGGGGTTATTTGATTGGATGCGATGCTAATTTGAGTTTATTCCACGGATGCGCTAATAATTAGGGTTTATTTTATTGAAAGGGTTGATAATTTGGGTTTATTTGATTGGATGCGTTAATAATTTGAGTTTATTTAATTGAAGGCGTTGATAATTGGGATTGATTTGAATGGATGCGTTGATCATTTGGGTTTAATTTATTGGGTGCATTGATAATTGGATGATGGTCTGTAAAAATGATTAAGTTTATTTGCAGGATACGTTAATAATTTAGGTTGATTTGACTGGATGCATTGATAATTGGATGGTGAGGCACGAAAATGGTTGTTTTTAATTATTTGTATGCGTTGATAAAAGGTTGATGTGTGAAAATGATTGGGTTTATTTAATTATATGTGTTGATAATTGAATGATGATTCGTGGGAATGTCTGGGCTTAACTCATTCGATACGTTAATAAAAACATAATGAGGCGTGAAAATGATTGGGTTTATTTGATTGGATGAGTTGATAATTGGAGGGTGATGCGTCCAAATGTTTGGGTTTAATTTATTGAATGCGTTGATAATTGGAGGGTGATGCGTGAAAATGGAGTAGGAATCGAACGAGGCATCAACGGGGATGGCATTTTCCAAGAATTTAACGAGGAAGTTGGATGTGAAATCGGCGATTCAGATACGCTTTCTGTTTCTTCATGCTTACCGCTTACCGTGCTTCGAGATTTGTTTGTATCTTTTTTATAGTAGTAGTTCCTCTTCAGATGATCATCAAGTGCGTGTATCTGTTTCGTTGCGCTTAATGTCGTCGGAAGATTACTCATATTTTTTTCCAGAAACGGATCGACTTCAGGAAGTTGCACCTTTTTTAAAAGATTAGCAAACAATCGCTTCTAAAATTATTCTTATTTATGGTAGGTGAACAACCCCACCAACACCTGCACCACACCCCAACCACCACCTGCACCACAACCCCACCAACACCTGCACCACAACCCCACTACCACCTGCACCACAACCCCACCAACAGCTGCACCACAACCCCACCAACACCTGCACCACAACCCCACCAACATCTGCACCACAACCCCACCAACACCTGCACCACAACCCCACCAACACCTGCACACAACCCCACCAACACCTGCACCACAACCCCACCAACACCTGCACCACAACCCCACCAACACCTGCACACAACCCCACCAACACCTGCACACAACCCCACCAACACCTGCACCACAACCCCACCAACACCTGCACCACAACCCCACCAACACCTGCACACAACCCCACCAACATCTGCACCACAACCCCACCAACACCTGCACCACAACCCCACCAACACCTGCACCACAACCCCACCAACACCTGCACCACAACCCCACCAACACCTGCACACAACCCCACCAACACCTGCACACAACCCCACCAACACCTGCACCACAACCCCACCAACACCTGCACCACAACCCCACCAACACCTGCACACAACCCCACCAACATCTGCACCACAACCCCACCAACACCTGCACCACAACCCCACCAACACCTGCACACAACCCCACCAACACCTGCACACAACCCCACCAACACCTGCACCACAACCCCACCAACACCTGCACCACAACCCCACCAACACCTGCACCACAACCCCACCAACACCTGCACCACAACCCCACCAACACCTGCACACAACCCCACCAACACCTGCACACAACCCCACCAACATCTGCACCACAACCCCACCAACACCTGCACACAACCCCACCAACACCTGCACACAACCCCACCAACACCTGCACACAACCCCACCAACACCTGCACCACAACCCCACCAACATCTGCACCACAACCCCACCAACACCTGCACCACAACCCCACCAACACCTGCACCACAACCCCACCAACACCTGCACCACAACCCCACCAACACCTGCACCACAACCCCACCAACACCTGCACACAACCCCACCAACACCTGCACACAACCCCACCAACACCTGCACCACAACCCCACCAACATCTGCACCACAACCCCACCAACACCTGCACCACAACCCCACCAACACCTGCACCACAACCCCACCAACACCTGCACCACAACCCCACCAACACCTGCACCACAACCCCACCAACACCTGCACCACAACCCCACCAACACCTGCACACAACCCCACCAACACCTGCACCACAACCCCACCAACACCTGCACACAACCCCACCAACACCTGCACCACAACCCCACCAACACCTGCACCACAACCCCACCAACACCTGCACCACAACCCCACCAACACCTGCACCACAACCCCACCACACGGGCCAAGTTTGAAGCCCAACGAAAAAGGAAAATTTTATTCTTGTCCCTTTTTTCAGTGTGACAGAAGGATTAACAAAAGTAAGGACCAAACGAATAAAAACCGGAACATTTACGGGCGTTTTCAAAGAACAGATATTCGTCACTGATGACAAAAAACAAATATCGCGCAGTTGGTTTGACTTGGTAATTTATTGAAAGTTTTCACATCGGAATGTTTGGGTGGCGAGAGTTGCAGCAATATACGCCGCCGCTGTGATTGAAATGCCAACACGATATTTAAATAAATTTCGAAAACGTGCCTTCTCTTAAAGAGAAAAGTTATTTTGCCGAGGAAATGCTAGACATATTCCAAACGAACGCTTGAAATTGTAGAGAAAAGTTTTTTTGCGTCGGGAGGAGTATCGAGAGAAGGAGAATAACATCATGAATCAAACATAGATGCTTCTATGCATCAATTGGAGTAGAAAAAGCAATCTTACAGATTATTAGATGCGTTGATTGTCAATTATATTATGTCATTTACGTAGTAAGACGCTAACGGAATACTCTATTTGCCCTACAACACCGCATTTACTGCCGAAAATCGCGGAACGAAACTCTGTGTGATTACTTCATAATGTTTTTCGTTAATCGAACAATTCTGTCTGAGATTGTGTACTCCTCCCTAATGATGCTTGAACAACGTTGAAATTGATCATTATCAACATTCAGGTACTGAGCGCTGTATGGACAGTATGCCTCCCATCCTTCGAATAGAAACATTATGTATAAATGCGGAGTCATGTTCACGATTATGCTCTCCCAAACATGTTCGGGAAAGAGATGTAATGAAATCCGTCATCAAAACATCTTTCTAATTTTTTCGATGGCAAATCAAAAAAAGATGAAATCAAGAATACAATAACTATTCATTTTATGTATAAATCTCAGCAACCATCATAAATATTAAAGAGAAGTTTCTAATTCGATGACATTCCACCCTTTTCTACAGTGGATTTTTCATCAATTAGATATTCGTCCCTTTGAATAAAGAAAATTATTAAAAGCCAACGTGTTGGTCAACTCTCGTTCAAAATTTTTGGGAATTATATACACTGTTTCTCTTTTTTATTTTTTCAAAAGAAACTAGCACGACACAGCACTTCTAGGTACTGTACACCTCCAGCACGAACACTGCCCAGAAATATTGAACACTCGGGCCTCCCAGATCTTAATGAGGCGTTTGAACGCAGCCCGCGGCAGGTAGTCAGCACCGCCACACCAAGACACCGAACTGCTCCAAACTAGGGTCGCTGCGATTTAACTTGTGAGCTCACAATGTAACTTGTCTAATTGGATCCCACAGTTTGCGAAGGCTTCTTATTGCGATTTGCGCTTTGGGTCCGAGCTTTGAAACGCGATACAGAAAGCGAGTATTCGGACGGAGTGAGCGCTACTCCTTCTTGGTCTGGGCTTATAGACCGAGATGCTATGAGCGTGATATGAGCTCTTCTGAATACATGAAGTGAATCGTTCTCTTTCGAAATCTCAACGGAAGAGTAAGAAATTACCAGTACAGAAACAGGGCATCATCAGTTAAAAATTTTGGCAGAACAACAAAATTCGAATACATGTTGGACCTTCTTTTTCGCACTTTATTGACCGAGAAATCATGGCTAATTTAGAACAATGGTATAATAAATTATACCACGTATTATAGAAATGTTGCCGAAAATGAAATTATCTTTAAAAACGTAAAGGGTGAAATGAAATAAGGGATTTCATTTCAGGGATAGTGACCCATTTTTCATATACGCAAGAAAATCTTGATGAACCTTATCGTCCAAAAATTGCACAACTCTGAGAAATGTACAAAATTTAGAAGTCAAATTCACAACAGGGATTATATTTATGCAGGAATTTTTTTCTACTTTCTTCTGCCAAGAAACAAGCAAGTCTAAAGACATCAAACGTAAAATAAGCTCGACTAAACTCGGAATCAAAAAATAATTCTTGTTTTTTTCTCATATTTTCCACTCAGATATGCGACAATGCAAGTACTAGTACGTATTCCAAAATGTAAATGATGTTTGTATTTTCTAATGTAGG
Organism: Morinoia aosen; assembly: GCA_030386875.1. Lineage (NCBI taxonomy): Eukaryota > Metazoa > Arthropoda > Malacostraca > Amphipoda > Talitridae > Morinoia > Morinoia aosen. The sequence continues at coordinate 72,761,118 of CM059562.1, forward strand.
TAAACAAAATAAATAAATAACGACTCCCTTCCAGCACCACCACGCTCACAAAACGCCGCGCTGAATTTTCTCATCTCTGAATTTCTTTCCGTCCTGCTTCCATAATTAGGGTCAAATATACTCTCTTACAGCGAGTAAAAATAACGAATCATTCCCGTTCAGAATACGGGTACTTAAACAAAACTTTACTCAAATTTGTTCTCTCAAAAATAATTCAAACATCCTTAAAAAAGTGTGATAATTTATGTCGACAGCAGCGCGTTAGATGGGAGGGCCGCGCAAATTCTGTAAATAATGCAAACCAATTTAATTACTTCGCATAGCAGGTGAAATGAGTGTTTATGTTTTAAATTTCAAAATGCCGCATTTAAATTCTCTCGTTTTAGTAGCATATAGTTTAGATTAGATTTTAACGAGTTCTATGAGATTTAAATCTAGGTTCTTATTTATTTAAGTGATTATTTGGAGTGAACGGCATGTTTAAATTGCATGCGATTTGATCCAATTGATGGGAATACACTCATATTCTGCGTTATAAATATTGCTTAGACGTACATGCTCCCCTTAGTAATTTAGCGTATTTTAATGCTAAAGTTAATCTAAAATTCACGCATTGTCGGAGCGTAGGCCCACAAAAGCCGTTCTGAGCTCACAATTAAATAGAATATCATTTCCCAGCTCCTTATTCGGCTGAATTAATTTGGATGCCCAACTCCCTTTGCTCCAGAAACTTGACCCAAATGGACGACAGGCGAAGCGTTATGAAACAGAATTCGTTTGAAATTCGTCGACAAGTCCCAAGGAGCCGCCGGTCTCTATTCAGGCGAGTCTCATTTGGATCAGCGACTGTGGATGCAGTGTCACATCCGCTCCGTATCTGTGATACGGCACGACCAATACCGCTTAGAACGCGGCATCCAATTTCAGAATAGAGGTCGAGAAAACAATTGGACGGACTCGCCCGGAGAGCAAAAGCAGCGGATTAAATCATAACCTACGGAAGGGGAGTCATTTTAATCCATGGCACCCGTCAACGTTAGGCGACTCCCATTGTGGCACCCACAATGGCTTCCACAAGGACAAAAGTTGCCTGGTATTACCAGTGGTGTTCAATCTCAGACTCTCAACGCCGAGGCGCTGTGAGCAAAATCAAAATCTCAGCTTGACTCCAGTGAGAAAGAAAGAGAAAGCGGCTTGAGTGAAAGCCAAAATGGCTTCCAAGAGTGGGGGAGCCTTTTTCAAATATAAAACTTTATAGAGGGCAAATTGTTCTAGGAAAATATGTTTCGAAGAAAAATCTGCAAAAACTGTTTTTGAGAACAGAACACTCTCAAAGACTATGAAACTGTGAAGAAATTGAACTGACAGCCCACCTGGACGAGATTGTTTCTGAGTTCGAGAATGTTTTTCATTTTGAAATGAAAAATCTTGCTCAAAAATATGTTTTTACCGAACAGGGAGCGAATTTCTAGAAATGATCCGACTTTTGAGAATTATTTCAGCCGATTTCTATTCAAGTTCAACAGTATTTCTGGGAACGAAATATAATATTAGAATAGATGTGATTATTGTATCAGCGGATGAAAACATTTTGTGAAACGAACGACAAATCAACAATTTCTAGGCGCATATTTTTTCAACACATGATGCTTTGTTTTGAGTATTCATGAACGTTTATGGCAACAGAAATTAGTGGGTTCCAGGAAAGAGTACGTCGTTCACATACAAAAAAATTAGTTAACAATAGCTGACAAAGCCCATCATGTATAAGCTGTAGGAGCGGGACAAAAAGCCTTCGTCTCGCCCTATTGAGTCAATGAGTTCAAGAAATATTCCTCTAACATTTTTTTTAAGCATTCCCTGGTTATATTCGAGAGTGCATGTTTGGTGTTGATTTATATATGCATGGGCTCACCACGTTTTTATAGAAACATTCCTTGATGATTCTCTAGAGTGCATGTTTGGTATTGAATTACATGTACATGTGCGCAGATGGCAAAAAAGAAAACAGAGGTGCCATGTGGCCATCTTGGTAAATGCGTTGAGCTCGATCTGAAGGCGTTATGGGAACCATGGAGATGGCTCGGAATATAAACCAATTCTGGGTAAGTGGTTATCGGCTTCTGGAGATGTTGGTGTTTTTCATTGCCGTCAATCCATGTCGATGAAAGTTCTGAGGAGAAATTCTCTAAATTGTGGATGGAAATGTTCCTTGTGATGAGTTACATTACCATCATGGTTGACGTAGAACCTGTGAGATATATTGTTTTAAGTTTATGATAATAAAATGTAGTTAAGCAATGTTTAGGAATTTCCATGACGATGGTGACAATAAAAACTGTTAGGAAATAAAAATATCAGAGACAGCAAAGTTACGTAGAGGTTTCAGAGGCTTTTTATCTAAGTTACAGAGATTTTTAGCGGCTTCAGAGGTTTTTATCCGTATTAGATCCGATTAAAGTTTTATTTCATTTGCAACGAATCATTGAGGCACCAATCACTACAAGGTAGTTGTGTCGTGAGACTGTTGTGGTGTTCCAAGCAGTTCTTACTGATTTTTAGACTCGAAGTGAGACTAATATAGGAAGTTCAGTATACAAATAATATTTCACTTGAAATGCTATACGCGAGTACAATCAGCCAAATTTTGGAAGCAACCAGCAAATTTTAGAGAAGGAAGTCAAAAATGTTGAAATTTTGAATTTAAATTTTTTTAAACAATTAACAAGAACCTTGAGGTAGCGGTGTTGCTGACAGAGTGTCTTTGTTCTGTTGGCCCTCAATGGGGCTATTTTTTGAGCAAAACCTTCGAGTTTGAGCTTATGTCCAATGAAATTTGAGTGCTATGAGCGACAGTACTTCTACTCTTGAGGACCTACAACACTTCTCGTCGAGTTAATCTGTATTTTTGAACTACCTAATAATTGTATGCATTTGAGCAATTTCTATGCGTTAATTATACACACTGTTGCCTCGGTGAGCTAGTCACAACCTAATTTAAGAAGGGGATTTAAAAATGAAAAAACTTTCAAAAAGGGGGATTTTCAAAATGATTGAACGTGCTCTATTGATTGAAAATGATTGAAAGAAATGAAGGGAGTTTTAAAATGGGTAAGATAAATATTCAGTTCAATAAACGTACATTTTAAATGAAGTTTTCCTCTCTTCGGTAACCTCTCTTTCAATCCTTCTTTCACTGGTAATGATGCAACGAATTAATCTCCAGCTCGTTACATGGAGGATTCTAGCCAGAAGAAGCAGCAGGTGTATGTATAGTCCATAAGTCCACAGAAGAACTCCCGCAGTTCCAGAAGAACTTACGCAGCTGTGCATTTCCAACGCAGCAAATCGTTTCAAAATCTGACTCCTGAACTTGGCGGAAGTTTGAAGGTGTCAATATGAGCCCCACTGGAATATTAAATATGTCGATGTGAAGGTCAAGGTGAGATGGTGGCGGAAGATCCTCAGGTTTCAAATCTAGATACGAGCTGTGGTTCAAGAAGTGTTTTCATCTGAAGCTTGCTTGAACCCGTAAAGATGTTTTTCTGGAGAAATAGAAATTTTTCCATCTTGTTCATTTGTTAAGGAAAGGCTCGACAAAGTAATTTTACTCAAGCAACAGTCAAAACAAAAAAAATCACCACGATCTAATGACTACACATCCTGCGTAAGGGAAATTTGACCGTTGTTTGAGTAAAATTGCTCTGTTCGCCTTTTCTGTAAACAAATGAGTTAAGTTTTCATTAGTTGGGAGGATTGAACATACATTTTACAATCACAAAAACCCAGGATGATGTTTAAGTTCATTAATCTGCGTGATTGGACTATGCTCGCCAGATGCACCTTCTTCTCGCCAAAATGTTTAAGTTTAGCTATATTTGCCCTAAAATTTGGCAGAATCTGAGGATAATCACGTAGCCAGTGCGTGATGACCTTGACCTCAACAACTTTCCCGGAGATTTTGAATTTTTTCGGTCATGCCAAATTGCTTATACTTCCCCCTACAGCTTTAAAATCTTCAGCTATTATCTGTTGCCTATCTGAGGTTTGTGTTAATTTGAGTGTTCCATAACATGGGATTCTTCACATCTTTGGTGGGATTTTTAAGATTTTGAGCTTGAGATTTTAAGTTCACCTGTATCTTTTATGATAACTTTAAACCTGTTTTCTCGTATTTCGTACTAGTTTTACGTGAAAGAATTTTGAAAGTTCTGTGCGTTATTTTGCTGGGAGCTACAAGTTGTGTCTGCGCCAAAATAAGCTTCTGTGCTCACGATATTCCTTTCTTGCGCGCCTAGCATAACAAATGATGACTTGAGTTCTTTTTTGTGCCCTCCGCTGCAAAGAATAGAACATATTGAAAACAGAAACCACGAAAGTAAGACCGGAACCAATTGAAAACTTTGCAGTGGTTGAAGCTTGGAATCACCCAATCAATTATTTAGATAGACGAAGTTTAACTGCACTGGTTTGTGGGAATGAGTTTTTATAAAACACATCGTCGCAGTGCGACAGTAGTTTGGAATAGTAAAAATAATGCAATGACACGCGCGTCATTTACGTATTAACAGCAGTTTTGTTATACAGTGGCTTTGAGTGTCACTGCAGTAACTTTTTCAGTCAACTCCACTGGGCGGAAACGAGCCGCAGTGAGAGGCTATACCGTGGTGCCCTCCATTGATGTATTGTGTCGTTCGGCAGTATGTACTACCGTAGCTTGCGCGTAGTTTTAAAACTATTCTATCAAACAATCAAACACCGTGCCGAGCTGCAGAAAGCTATTCGCGACACAGCACCGATTTTCCCTGGGTCTTGAAAATGTACTCAATCGGCAAATAATCTTTATCGAAATTCGTAAACATATTTTTTAACGAGTAAATTAAAACGATCTATTTCGATGAATTATCGCAAACAAATGCAAACAAATTTGCATTTTTACATAAAGAAAACGATTTTCGGTAGCATTGCATGCTCCTGGAGACCGATTTTGAATTTGGTGTTTTAATACTTGGACTGTGAGTTCCAGCTTCTTAATTAAGGATGTTTCTCCTACCTCTTTGTCTGCTGATAAGCTGATTAAGCATTACTTTTATCACGGCTTCACTGATTTCTTTTTGAAAATCACTTAATCGATGGGAGAATAATTTGTTGAATAACATTTGTAAGGACAGTATAAAATACATCAAATAAATACGAAAATCGTTAACATCTGATTATTTCCTGTAAATTTCATTGAAGCTACAGAAGATTTATTTACAATTAGATAAGAATAGTCTAGAGTTAACTCTCTATCCTTCCAGGTACACCTGGATTCCCAAGGCTCATAAAAGTTTCATGACCTTGAAAATTTTCATTTCAAATAAAGTTGTGGTCAACGAAACTCTCCTTTAATTCATTATGTATAATTATCGGTCCGACTAGTTATGTTTAGCTGCGGTGATCACTTTGATAGAAAAAACCTTCTTTTCGGTAATTAATTTATAATATTACCGAGAAGCATACGATTTTGCTGCATAACGCTAACGCTACACTCTCGCTTGTATGTATGCAGATTGCATTACGATGTTCAACAGAATGAACGTAAGTATACATAACATATATAAATGCACCCTCATGAGTTACGAATGAAAATGAAACGCCAGTAAAAATATCAGAAAAGTAAAAGAAAAGCATCATAAGTATCTATGTGATCACCTAAGGCCCTTAACTCTAAGCTCCGTAAATTTGGATACTTCCATTCACCAAAAAGCAAAGAAGGGAAGACCGAAGAGTTCTCCCGGGGGTGTAATAAAATGCCCTCATCTTACGGCGCTGGTCTCGCCTTGAGCTTCGAAAATATTCTCGTTTGAATATTTCAGCTTCTGAGACCCGCACACAAATTGACTTCACCACGACACCTTTGCGTCGCATCTCAGGGACGTTAAACTCCAAGAGTCAAACGTCGAGTTTTTTTTTTACTCAAAGAGGTAAACTGGTCTTGCCTTTTATAACAAACCATCGCCACTCAAATCCCTATGATAAACTACGGACTTAAGAAGCGGTCTTCTTATTTGCCTAAGGTATCGGTGTGAGCTGTCGCTAAAAGCCGTCCTCTGTGATTTCTAGTCGGTCTTGAATGAAATTTACATTTCGATCTCCGTGGACTTTTTTATCTTCATTTCCCATGGAATTATCTTTTCAAAATCGAGTCAAATCTTGGTACGGGGAATTCGAATGAGCTCAGTAATTTTTCATACGCTTTTATGTACTTCACTCGATATTTTTACGGCATAAAATGTTTAGTTATTTTATAAGAACACGTAAGGATGCTGTCATTGATGCATGAACAGTACTTGTATGAATAGAAGCATGATTGAGTGAGTGTGTGTGTGTGTGTGTGTGTGAGCGCGTGTGTGCGTATGTATGAGTGCGAGTGTGGATGTGAGTATGCGCAAGTGTGCCTGTGTGTGTGTGCGTGTATGTGTGTGTGTGTGGATGCGTGTGTGTGGAAAAGAACTTACACGCTTTCAAAGAGAGTAGGATCGAATTTTAAGGCCACAAATTGCAGCTTGAGAGTTCATCAAGAAATTTCTCTAGTGCATAAATAATTAAAGCGGCAGTTTAAAAAACTTCATATCGGAGGCTCTACTCAACGGACAGTTGCTGTGCTGCAGGCTGCTCTGAAGATGTTTAAAAATCAGCGAAAAATTAAAGTGAAAAAGTCGATGTTCTTTCTTGTTAAATTCGAAGTGTTTAATTTGCATTCGAATGGATACCTGCTTCAATTTTATCCATGCAAGCAGACTTCTAAGAATATATTTTTCTATTTGCATCATGATTTTTTCTTGAAGATGACAGAGGCTTCTAGCGCCTCTAGTTATCTTTGTTGTCAGTAAGGTAGGTAAGGTAGCATAGTTTTATGTCTAACCGAGTCTAGTTAAATGCGTTCTCGGTCCTACTTTTACGATGAACAACTTGCTTTTCGTTCAACGAAATTATCTTTTATGGAATGAAACGCTTACACGTAGAATCAGAGGAAACTACCCCTATACTACAGGAAAAACACCGATTTCAAACGTAAAAGAATGAAAACCGAAGAAGCCACAGCGATTTACGTGTGTTAAATTCCTTCAACCGAACGCATGAATTTTAAACTTTCTTCTTTAAAACGTCATAAGTGTTTTTTTACAAATGGAATCCGATACAGTGTCCGCATTGGGTTGTATGGACACAGTATTATATGAATTACTATAGTGCACACGTCCCATCAAATATGACTGGGAAGGATAGCGTTTGATAAAGCACATAACTAGTTAATGTGATCGATCAGGGGGTATTACAGATTCGGTCATTAAGCAAATTCAGCTTGAGTCCAATGTATTAAAAATTAATAGTCTCATCCTATCTTGCTTTAACGGTTATATTTCCCTTTGTAAATCTTCAAGAGCGTGACAGAGAGACGGACCAACCAAACGAGAAAACTACCATTATTATTTAGTAGAGGTTTGTATACCCAATATTCATAAGGTATGATGAGTATAGGCATTTGTTTCATTATAAATTTACGTCTGTGTATATTTTCGAAAACACATATTCGTCATCATTCGTCGAAAGATGGTCTATTTGGATAACTTCAAAATTTTAGAAGGCCGAATTCTAAATGAACAAATAAAAATTGTTTTCAAACTTCAAGTAAACGAATGACTAACTTTAAAACACAAAATTTCAAATGCTCATATTCATACTTTCAAAATACCGACTTAGATATTAACATCAATCGCCTACTGTGAAAACAGCGAGCGCGATTAAATTGACAGCTCCAAACAGTTCAACAACTCATGCAACTCAGAGTCAGGAACAGAACTCCGTCTCGTGGCGATTTGAATATGGGTGCGAAATGTCTTAGGAAGTGAGCTTTTTTACGGTGGTTCGTTATTCATCCCCAAATATCATTTTAAAGCTAAAATAGAGTCATCATCAGAAGCTTTGTGTCGAAAATCAGCGCTCGGTCTTCGGAATTCGAATCCTGCGTTTTCATTCAGGACCAAGCCTGAAATTAAGACATTCCTTGAGGTTTTGTCATAAAGAATCGCTTCAGAATTGCGTGGCGGGACGCTTGAGGTTGAAAAGCAATCTTCCGTAATATTTAGGCCCGGGTCAAATGTTAATACGCATGCCCTTAATATGAGATCTCCAATATTTTTTCGCTCGCAGATGAATTATTTCCCGCGGTGCTGCATGGATGAGACTTTTTGTCAAATTCTTGACGCGATGATCAGGGAGAATCTGTGATTAAAATTGACGGCAAAGTTATGTAACATTTATGCTCGCTCATAATGGATATCTTAAGTTTTATACTCATTCCATAAATTAACTTTAAACATGAATAAAGCAATACCCGCATAAAAGTTTGTTGACACAAAAAAAACTGACGGACAACGGTATGTAAAAATTCTTCTGCATGATATATCTCTAGTTTTTCATACATTCCATAAATTGGTTTTAAGTAAATGATGCAGTACCGACGTAAAAATTAATTCACTCATTTGGTTCATATGAACAGCGCACACGTCATTCGCACTCTACATACGATTACGTGCTTTACATATGAGGAGATCTGGAAATGATTTTTTTTATCAGGGTACCTTATAAAATTATTTGCCCTAAGCCGACGCTAGTAATACTCGTATTTGCTCCCCGCATATTCATGGGGATTCATTATATCCCCATTGTTTAAATTCGTCAATTTATTTGGAGACAGCCCTTATCGCTGAGACTTATCTTTGACACAGCCCTTATCGCTAAGACTTAGCATTGACACATCTCTTAACGCTGAGACTTATCTTTGACACAGCCTTTATCGCTAAGACTTAGCATTGACACATCTCTTAACGCTGAGACTTATCTTTGACACAGCCCTTATCGCTAAGACTTAGCTTTGATATATCCCTTATCGCTGAGACTTATCTTTGACACAGCCCTCATCGCTGAGACTTATCTTTGATGCAGCACTTATCGCTAAGACTTGGCTTTGACACAGCCCTTATTGCGACGATTTGTCTTTGACACAGCCCTTATCGCCAAGACTTATATTTGATACCACCCGTATCGCTAAGACTTACCTTTGATAGAGCCCTTATCGTTGAGACTTATCAACTTCGATGTCTTCAATTACTTGAGTTTCAATATCCTAAGTACCAGGAAATTTCAAAGTAAAACCTCGTATTGGAATACCAGGAACTCGATACCAAAATAGGGAAGAACTTAATGAGCTCTTGATCTAGAATCTAATCTGTTCATTGCAATCTAATCTGTTCATTAATCTTACCTTCTGTGTTCTCTTCATAGGATCTTATTTTTGTAATTGTCTTTTGGCCTTAACGGCAGAAACGTTCAAGTAACAGTGATTAGGAACATTTTAAATGATATGGTATGTTAATTACAAGTTGTATGTTTGGATTCTTGGATGTTTCTAAATCGAAACTCAAGCAGCAATATGTTTTTAATGACCAGTTAATTTCTAAATCTAAAAATAAATCAATATACTGTACTGTAAAAGAATATTTTTTGCAAGTTTATTTTGGTGGTACTCAGCAAATTTTTAAGAGGAACATGGTGAAACGCTAAATTTACAACAGTGTAAATTAGCTCAGGTGCTTAGGGTTGTACGTCTGAATGAAACAACGGTTTACCAGGGCACAGGTATTTTCATAAAGCAACTGCATTTCATCATGAAACTGCATTTCCGTAAACCAAACTCCTCAGTAATAAATAAACGAAATCAAAGCCTCCATGTCAAAAAGTTTTACGGATTTGAAGCACGGATTGTTGAATTAAATCTCCGCATCGCACAAAATTGCCCGTGTCCTGGACACAGCCGCTGAGTTTGATAAGAATAACGACACAAGTCCCGCTCGGTCACAAAAAGAACATCCTGGAGAGCAGAAGGCTGCAGCTGACCGTACATATCCTAAAGCAATTAGTTTATGGAAGCCATAGCGAATACCTCGCAAGTTTCGATGCGTTCATTGGAAGTTGGCTAGGCAGAGTTGCAGTAGTCAGCATTATTGCAGTAACTGGAGGTGTTGCAGCGAGTGACAGTTGGTCGTAACGTAACTTGGGACATGAGGTGCCGATATTGCAGAATTGTGCTGCGCCCTGTCACTCGCGAGTTGATGGTCCAGCTGTGCTATATGGGCTTGTTGATTTTTAATGAATGTGACTTCGTGCGAAGCACAGAGAGATATTATTCGCTCTGAATTTGGGGTGCCATTTCACGACGCGACTGCTTGGATGATGTATTTGGAGGAGGGGATATAGAGATGAACGCTGTCCCTATTGGCGTCAGTGAGTGAGATCAGTGCACCCGATAGAGAATATCAGTCACAGTTTGTGTGAGAGTTCCGTACATTAAATGAAGAATGATTTAAAACCTAATACGAGAACAATAACGTAGCACTGGTTTAATTCGGAATTTAATACATCAGTATTCAGCACAAATATGCGGCAATATACTGACGTTAAAAATTGAACTGCACAGTAATACTAAAGATCCTGACGTCATCCTGCTCCGTAAATAGTAGAATACCTTAACAATGCGTAAATGCTGTTATCAGAACCTCCACCTGAGAAAACGAAAGACAAATAACCAGTTTTCTTTTAGAAACGAATAATCATTGAGGAGTTTTGAATGACAGTCTAGGGCTGTCCAGGTTACATTGTTTTTTGCGCTCAATTCCTGTACTTGGACAGCAACAGCATTCGCCTTCATTGGACTAACCAATCCTTGCTTGTGAATATTTCGAGGGCCTTGGACAGCAGCAGCAGTCGTCTTAAGTTTACTGACCAATCCTTGCCTGTGAATATTTCGAGGGCGTTGGACAGCAGCAGCAGTCGCCTTCATTTTACTGACCAATCCTTGCCTGTGAATATTTCGAGGGCCTTGGACAGCAGCAGCAGTCGCCTTCATTTTAATGACCAATCCATGCCTGTGAATATTTCGAGGGCGTTGGACAGCAGCAGCAGTCGCCTTCATTTTACTGACCAATCCTTGCCTGTGAATATTTCGAGGGCCTTGGACAGCAGCAGCAGTCACCTTCATTTTACCGACCAATCCATGCCTGTGAATATTTCGAGGGCCTTGGACAGCAGCAGCAGTCGTCTACAGTTTACTGACCAATCCTTGCCTGTGAATATTTCGAGGGCCTTGGACAGCAGCAGCAGTTACCTTCATTTTACTGACCAATCCTTGCCTGTGAATATTTCGAGAGCCTTGGACAGCAGCAGCAGTTACCTTCATTTTACTGACCAATCCTTGCCTGTGAATATTTCGAGAGCCTTGGACAGCAGCAGCAGTCGCCTTCATTTTACTGACCAATCCATGCCTGTGAATATTTCGAGGGCCTTGGACAGCAGCAGCAGTCGCCTTCATTTTACTGACCAATCCATGCCTGTGAATATTTCGAGGGCCTTGGACAGCAGCAGCAGTCGTCTTCAGTTTACTGACCAATTCTTGCCTGTGAATATTTAGAGGGCCTTGGACAGCAGCAGCAGTCGTCTTCAGTTCACTGACCAATCCTTGCTTGTGAATATTTCAAGGGCCTTGAGAAGCTCCACTGAACGCCCTCATGATCTTTCCGAAATCCCGGAAGGCTTTGAAACCTTTACGTAATTCTAGAAGTTTCGTTTCAGGGATGGATTAGCCTTTAAATCTCATTATATTCTTGGCCTGAGCTGGCCAAATATCTTCACACAACTTCTGACAAAGGCGATGACAATTTTTGAGCTTGTTAGAGGTGGCAACTTTATGAAAAATTTGGCAGCTTGCGACAGCTAAAAGATTGCAATCCTTTCATGCGGAGTATGCTCCAATGACTTATTTTTGAATCCCTCGTAATAATTTTTGAAATTCTGTACCCTCGAAACATTAGAGCTTGTGCGAATAGTGAAATGATCTGGTAGGCTTAGAAAGTCGAAATATTGCCTACATGGTTGTTTGGAAACAGCTCCATGCACTAGCTTATCAAAATATACCATATCAAGATCGCTGCAAACTATCCACAATTTCATTGCGGTATGATAAATTACCGAGATAATTCAACGTTGTCAGTTCAATCCAACTTCCAAGGGACCTACAAATTAGCAAGTTAATTCTAAATTACACAGGTAACTACACACAAAAATTGCCAACCCAACAACAAATTGCTAAGATAACGACAAATTACCAGCTTAACGACAAATTTTCAGGGTAAATATAATTAAATTACACTTTTCAAACGAGAGAAATATAAAACAAAATATAAAACAAATATCATTGCGCCTGTGAATGGAATGCTTCGACTGGAGAACTATAAAGAGGGATCTGCAAGCAGATTATTCCTCTTAGCAAAGACAGCATCAACTTTAGGGCGATGTGTTGTAAACAGCAAGAGAGGCTCAGGTGCAGTACGCAAGTGTCGACAACACTACGCCTAGCTTTTACGAATATTAATGACAGTAAAAGAGCAAGAAACGAGCGAAGAAGTACATGTTTTCTCATTTTGAAAGGTTACAAAAAATGCATCTGGTGAGCCTTTCGTTTCGTTTGAAAAGTTGCACTTGCTATAACTAGTGAAGAAATGGACTTCACCTTTCTTCACTAGTCTGATCACTTTCACGATGAAGTTTATGCTCATGTAAGAGTGAAATACGGGCTATAAAATTAGCCGTTTCTCATTGAATTCAGTTCCGAACTATGAACCTTTTAATTGTATGAATCTTCTCGCAAACTGTATTTCAAAAATAGTGGGGTAAAAATCTCAATTTAGAATATTTCATCAACCACTAACCCATCAGAGTTCATGGACTTCCCTTATGCTGTATTAACGGGATGGTGAGAGTTCTTTTAGAAAGGAAAACAGTGCAGAAGTGATCTCTATTTGCACGCAATTGTGGAAAATAAGTTCATGAATTCATCGCCATTCAGAGGTTTATGCTGTGTTACGTTCTGTAGCCTTTGTCGCACTTCACTTGTGAAGATATCTGTTTCTGCTTTGATTCATTCTTGTACACTTATTACAACAGGAGTTTAATTGTCACTTCGATTCTATAGTTTGATAAAAAAATCTACTTTGACAATTATATTTTTAATTTTACTAGTGCAGTATAACACACTGTTTCTGTTTCACTATTACAATCAACTCTTTTTTGACGCAACATCCAAAAGCACAATATTCTTCGGCTCATTTGCAAGAATTTCAAACGTCAATGTTAGCCGCATGTTCTCCACGGAATTCCAGGTAAACACCATGCCGAAGTATTGCAATATTGCTAGTGATTCTAATCGTAAATTTTGGATCAGCTTATCTATCATTAAATTTTGCCTTCCTAAAAGCAAGTTTCCCAGTAGAAATGAAAAGTTCTCCTACATTCCTTTTGTTGACTGATGGACTCCGGATCTTTAGCAAGGTGTGTGCATTTATACCGCTTAATTTAAACTATGTGCACTCACACACTTTCAACCATTTTCAAACTCTACATCAGAGACGGTGAGCCCAGTTCTGCAAGCTCATGTCGTTTCTGAACAAAACACGAGTCCTATATAGAGTCACATTTTCTCGTTTTCGCGGTACAGCATAGCAGCGTCAGTTCTTCTATATTGACCTAGAAGAATTCGCACTACTAGATGCACCCGCTCACACGAGGTGAACTGTTTGAAAATCTGGGATCCCAGGAAAAAATCCACAACAGGACAAAGTCTGAATGTCGCGTTTTTGCGTGGCGCCAAAAGTGAGCCGCTCGAGTTGACACAATGAAAGGCGAACCTGACACTCGTCCTCTCTTCTTCGAGAGCTCACGTCAGATCAGCTGTCCATTGACAAGTCAGGAATCTGTGAGCCTCAGAATCAAGTCCAAGATCTCAAAAGCCAAACTCTGTCGTCTACTGAGCGTGTTTACATTCGGCGAGACGCTCGCTTGAAAGTGATAGGCGTCAGAGCAACGCTCGGCTTTGATCGGGAGTGTATGTTGATGCGTCGCCGGGGAACTTGTGACAACTGCTGCGTTTTGGGATGCCAGTATCACCTGTTGCTGGAAGATGTCTTAGACATTTCGAATGACACCAATCTCATGAGAATTGCTTTTCGAACTGATTTAGTTCAAAGCGACGGCCCGAAATTGGGTTATAGGAAAGCTTTTGATAAAACACGGAGCTTCGCGATATTGGATGGAAGGTTGGCGTTACTGGAGGTAAGTGAAATATTTTTGTTTGAAAGAAAGATTTGAATACGAAAATAAGCAGATATATCCATAGGTAACCGCTCTAAAAAAGTCGAAGCAGGCAAAATTTTTTCAAGATGTTTTGTATTTTGCCCGTATGAAAATGGAGAAACATTTTTTTTTCGGTTGAATAACGAACACTTTTTTCAAAGTGTAATTAATGACGGAAAAGTAACATAAGACAAAACAGAAAAATTAAAAATAATTTTTTAATACTGAAGATCATTGGTTGCCCTGAAATCAAAATAGAATAAACTGTAAAAAATAATTTCAAAATGAGATAGGCAATAAACACACTCATTGAAAAACAAGATAAACTACTAGATATTTTGAAACCTATGAAAAACTTTTATACTACTGTGAAAAACGCATAACTCAATGCAAATGAACAGAAAAAAACCCTAAAGTAGTGTTTCAGTATTTTACTAGCTTTAACAATCACACATATCTCTGCATGTGAAAAAAATCACTCGTATGGAGAATTACTTTGAAAATGAGCAGTGAAGACAAAATAAGACTAAAATTTTTCTTAGTAAAATTTCTTAGGCTAAAATAAGTCATTCAATAACAGAAGTAATATAAAGTTTTTCGGTTCCCACTAGCTTTTTTAGGTGGTACAACTAGCGCATAGCGAAAATCTTCGGAAAATTTACTTTGGCTACTTTTATTCACCTTATTTGTCGTTACTTTTGTTTTCTTCTATTGAAAATTCGGTGAGATAAGAATGTTACCTTTTAAATTGTTAGTTTGCACATGTACAATTTATCTTTATATGGAGGAATCTATTTCAAAAATAATGCATTACACCAAAATTCCAGTACCTCATGCTATTTGGAGAGCATGTAAGTTTTAAGCCTACTTATAAATGTCGAGTTAGAGCAGGCATCTCTGTATCAAGAGATATTGAATTACAGAATTTGGTAAAAAGCTCCGGTACCAGTACCAGTATCAGTAAAAAAGAAATAAATTTGGTACCAGTTAAAAGAAAGCTGTTTTCAGATATTTCTCATCAAGTGGTCATGGTTGGCAGTTTGAACGTAAATTTGATGTTGAAAGTCAAAGCTATTGTTTGTCTTAAAGTATTTCGTACATATTACCCTCAAGAAAAAATCGGAAGAAATCAGAAAGTTTCATATTTTTTAAGTTCAGGAATGAATAATAACCAGTGAGGTTGGTGTGCTTTTTTGTAACGTGAGTATTTTTTTGATTTTATTTTTGCCTGCACCATGCCCGGCTTCAGTACCGTTTTGAATTTACGAACAGATCAACGTGTTGTAATGAATTTTTACTGTTTTTATTGGTAGGATGTGCTCGTATTTTTATAAAATTCTGATGAATTTGAACATTTTAAAGCGTATTCGATAAATTTGGTTTTTGAAAGTCAAATTTTCGTCTAGCATTAATCCCAAAAAATTTGCGTCTGTTAGTCGCTTGATTTTTCTCATTTCCACCACCATTTTGAAAAACTAGGGGGCGTGGTCTGCTTTTTAGATAAGAATATTTAATCGTGTTGACTTGTATGCTCATTTTATTTGCCACGAGGCAGAGTGAAACGCGGTTTGATTTATGATTTATTTGATTTGGAATATGATTTATTTATGATTTATTTTTCACTGGAGAAACTTGAAGATAATGTGTTGTTATTCCCTCAAACGGAATTAATATAAAGAAAGACGTTTGTTTCACGACATCGTTTCAAACATAAGAAATGGAAGAGGCCCGAGAACAGATCCTTGAGGGACTCCAAGGTTGGTTTTGCAGCTCTTAAGTTGAATTGGAAATTACTGCGAATTCCTTACGGTCTGAGACGCAGGACTTGAAGCTTACCTGAGGACTGAGGAAGACCACTTGTGACACAACGGCTTAACTTAGACAAAATTAGGACGTGATCAACACAATCTAAAGATTATAGTCAAGGAAAAGGGAGACCGCTAGGTTTCTCTCACCAATATTTGAGTAGAGTAACTTCCTTCAATTTTTTTTTGTGTGTTGCACTGAACTGTTATAACTTCTCTCAATTTTTTCTTGTACAAATAAGGATGCTTAGTACTGCAAAACGTTCAAATAGTTTTGAACTATAATTGTGTTATATGTTTCAATAATCAAATTTTGATTACTGTAACATAGGTTATTCAAAATTCGCGTGTTATAGTTTCAACTTGTTTTAAGTCTTTTTGTGTGTAAATAGCGCGGAGTGCTTTCTTGTATTTTGAAATGAGAAAAAAATTACCTTCAAGCACACAAACTTCATGCCTAGGCTTTTAATTGTGTCCTAAAAATAATGCTTTATTCCAATCAATATGATACATGACTCGTATAACATATGCCGAGCCATACGCTCATAGATTGACTGATGAATTATTAGTTAATTTCTCTCCCAAGGAGAAAACACAAAGAGAGTGAGTCGGTATTGAACTGAGGGTCTCTCACGCAGATTGTAAACCCGCTTACCACTAGGCCACGGAGCTCTAGGTATCAACTCGGTAGCAGTAAGTCCATTCCAGAAAGTAAGTTTTTATTCTGTATCTCTGAATTTTAGCTCATATAACTTCTCATGTGTTTTTGGAATTTGATGTACAGCCTCGTGATAGGACCCGTGCCGGAAATGAGGACGTTCATCATCCGTACTTTACACAAGCTCTGCGGTCTCAGAGACTGGATGAATAATGCATCACAGTTTCAAGAGAACACAGACATTACTCAGATTGGCGGTGCCTTCTTAACATAGGGAAACACAACAGCAGTTTTGAAAGCTCCTCTTGCAGATTTTATGCTTCTTGCATCCCTACTTGGAACCAAATTTAAAAACTGCAAAATTTTGGCAAACGATGATGCTTAACAAACTTGAACCCACACTAAAATATGTCAAAAAGTAGTGAAAAATCGAATATAGAATACCATTACACTTCAAAATCAAATCTAAACTTAAACAGAGCGAATGCTTCCTCTCCTGACAAAATTCCAGCGACAAGCATGCAATACATTTTCAGGAGGAAAACACGATTAGAGAAAGAAGATGAGGGGAAATTTAAGGAAAATGAGCGCACTTTAAGGCCGAAGCAAGTTAGGTTTAAGTAAAACCTTGAGAATAGGAAGATCTATGCCTGTCGGAGCCGGGCAAACGAGGACAAACTGCTGATGCTCGGTGCCGGGAGCTGCGCCGAGGCAGGTATCAGAAGCTGCTATCTGCAGCGCGGGACATTAGGTTTAAATTCCCCAAGGATTGGAGGGATCTCCTGTGCCTGCATTGCCCTGGTCTCGTGCTCCCGTTAGTGCTGCTGCTGATGGTGCTGCTGCTAGTGCTGCTATTGCTGCTGATAGAACTGATAGTGATGCTGATAATGCTTCTGAGGCAGCTGGTTCTGGTGTTTTAGCATCTCCTGACAGTGCTCGTAATGCTGCTGGAGCTGTTATAGTACTACTGACAGTGTTGCAGCCACTCCTGATAGTGCTGCAGCTACTCTTGGAAGTGCGGCTAGTGCTGCTGCTGCACGTATATCAAGTGCTGCGCATGCAGCGTAACGTTGATTTGATGCATATGCATGCTCTCAGCTAAGGGGCTTTTTTACACCTCCTACGCGGGGCCGAGATACAACGGCAGAATAATTCTGCAGACTCAGCACGGCAGAGATACACATGCAGAAAAATTCTGCAGACTCAGCACGAAAGAGATACATCGGCGGAAGAATTCTGCAGACTCAGCATGACAAAATATTCTGTCATGCTATCATGCACACGTATTCTGCAGACGTATAGAACAGCTGCGCAAAGTAGAGATCCCACAGCAGACCTATTCTTCAGGTGCATAGTGTAGTGTACCTCGAAGGGTTTTCGATCGCTTTTAGCCTTTCATTTACGTTCCAGAGGGTAAGGTTTATGAATAGAAGTAGACTTATTTTCATTTATTTATTTATCGTTGAATCGAAATGTTAAATGTCACACAGAGTTCCCAGGCACAAGAGGGTGAACACTCATTAATCATTTGTTGATCTTATTTACTCAAGGTTATACTTAAATTTAAACATAATACAGGAATGAGTTTCGTTTTCTTCCACAACACTTCTCTACGCATTATATATTGTATATTGCATTAATGGCTTCTGTCACTAAAGAATTTTCAATGATAATTTTCCAGATTTTGAACAGCGGTTCGATGAGCTTTGACCTGGGCTTTTCTGAGTCACCGTATATCCGTATTCTAAAACCATCCCTTGTCGGCATGCACAAGTACTTGCTTCTAAAAATAGATAGTCGGTTTACGCATGTTTTTAGTTTTGCTTTGTTTGTTTGAGCATCGTTGATGTGTTTTTATTCTATCTTGAGTTCCTTTCTTGACCCTGTTTAGTATAATCTTTAACTCTTTCACTTGATGTTTCCAATTTTGGTTGAGAATAACTTCAAGATCGTAACGTTTAAACTGAATATTTTCAAAATTTTCCAGCCTCTTAACTTCTATTATGAACTCGCAATCAAAAATAAAAAAGATTCTCCAAATGTTTCAAAAGTCCTCAATCACTCAATACCACGTTAAACAAACTCATTTTACAACCATTTTTTTCACCTTAAGTCATTGAGCCAATTTCTTTTTCGTGCAGGGATCCTTCCGCGAAGTAAGATTCGTAAAAACTATACTGGCGCTCAGTTCCCTGAACTATTAACACTTCGTCTGTATAAATCAATGCAGCGCTCGCCTTCATGTCCCTATTAGCAGCGTCTCAAAAGAGCCTCTAGCGTCCACTTCTGGTCAACGAGATCGACGTCCAAATGGCCATCTCACACTGCTCTTCATTATTTCGTGGAAAAATTTCCCCTTGTCAAATGGGTTGCAAATTGAAGCATTATTTTTCGGAAAAATTTAACCCTGTCTAATGGGTTATAAATCGAGGCAATATTCAATGAAAAAATTTACCTTTAATGGGTTATAAATTGAGGGACTATTTTTACGAAAAATCTAACTTTGTTTATAGGGTTACAAATTGAGACATTATTTTGAGGAAGAATTGAACTCTGTATATTGGGTTATAAATAATTGAAGTATTATTTTGTGAAAAAGTTCTAACTTTGTCTTAAGGGTCATAAATTTAAAACGTACTCGATGTTATTTATGAAAATCTTCATCAATGACACGAATGTGTTTGAAAATTTTTTTTTCATTGTTATTAGCTCATCAAAATAGATGATTTTCAATGTGAAGTTGTTAAAATTGTTTATAATTAATAATTAATTTACCATATTAACTGAGATAATTATTTAAAATTTGTTAAATTAAAATGTAAAAATAATAATTTCAAAACTAATTAAAGTTATTAACTAAAATACAAAAAATTATCATACGAGTGTTTCAACACTTCAGTTGTTTACTGTTTTGAGTGGTTCACTAAAATTTATGATTTAGACTTTAAGTTACACTGTTTGAAAAAGAAAGCCCATTGCCTATCATTATAATAAAAGTATCGAAGGGTGTACGTATTATTAGAGAGCGTATTCAAGGTAGATTATTTTCCTTAATTTGCCTGTATTCCATACCTAACACTTTTTCGTAAGCAATTATGAAGCTTCAAACTTTATATTTTTTCGAAGTACACTTCCAACCCAAGAACATTTATATATTATATTATGAATGAATTACATTGCCCGCGTCTAGTTGTTCATTTCTTCATTATCAGCTACAGTTTTCTACGTACAATTCCGCTGTCGTTCTCAATATATCATATCAGCTGCTCCCAGGCTGCCAGAAAAAGCTAATTTTATATCTAATGATGCTTTCAAAAAAATTAAAACAATCGATACACTAATTTTCTAAAACCCAAAACAGTTCTCGAATTTACCAATGGCATAGCAAAGAAGATTGGTAGATAATTCATATCATCATGAATTCCTCATAAAATTTGTTCAGGTGAAACTTATTTACAACGAAGTCGAGGATATTTACGAGTAACTTCTTCGCTTTTTAACAAATTCAATTCAATAATGTAAGTCTCCAATAATTCATATGTTCATGAATTTGCCGTAAAAACAGCTCAGATGGGACTTATTTTTAACAAAGACAAGGTTTTTTAACGAGTAACCTTTGCGCTTTTTCAACAAATTAAATTGAATAACGAAAGTCTTCAATAATTATTTATTATATATATGTTCATGAATTCCCCGTAAAAACTGTTCAGATATGAGTTATTTTTAAAAAAGTGAAGGTGATTTAGCGAGTAACCTTTCCGCTTTTTAACAAATTCAATTCCAGTCTCCGATTTAACGCTCGAGTCACCTCCCCGTGTTCCCGGAAGCCTGGTCTCCGTGGCCGTGTCCGTGAAGCTACTGCAGAGGTTAACTATAAGGGCTTTATGACCTCATTATCTGATCCCATAAAGTTTGCCTTACCCTTGAATAGTACGTCAGAAGCGTGACAGGGCTTCAGACGCCTCGAACGGAATTACGCTTCCTGGAAACTTCGAAAAGTTTGTTCTTAGGCTAGATTAGATTTGAGATATGTATGTTCGGAGGAGAGCTCCAAAAAGTTTGTTGTTTTGTTGGATTAGATTGTTGTTACCTGCTGAAGAAAATTTCAAGAAATTTGTTGTTTCGTTGGATTGGATTTGAGTTATGTGCTGAAGAGAACTCCAGGAAATTTGCTGTTTAGTTGGATTGGATTTGAGTTATGTGCTGAAGAGAACTCAAAGAAATTTGTTGTTTCGTTGGATTGGATTGAAGTTATGTTCAGAGAATAACTCCAAGAAATTTGATGTTTTGTTGGATTGGAGTTATGTTCTGTTGAGAACTCTACTAAATTGGATGTTGCATTGGATTGAATTTGAGATTCGCTCTGATGAGAACTTAACGAAATTTATGGTATTGTTGGATTGGAGTTACGTTTTGAGGAGAGCTCTGAAAATCGCTGTTTCAAGTATCAGCGTCATCATAAAATGCGAACAGGCAATAATGCAGAATTGGATGTAATTAATATACAAATTTTGAGGCTAGAAAGAGCAAACGACAGGATACATGAGAAGCACCGAAAACGATAAATTATGGTTTATATTTCTTGTACGCCGATTATAAAGTCTAATATGGAAATTTGTGAAAGTAGGTTTTTGACTATTAATGTTAGAGAATGTGAAATTGTTGAATCAAAGTTTTGAACAAACACATATACACGTGTGTATTAAGTCGGTAGACATTTTCCATATGTGTGCAATACTACTTTTCATTTTTTTCACTTAGCAGTTTTCCCGTGATAATCCCGTCATGATCAAGTGAGATGCGTCTTCGTTATTTCAATTCGCTGTTAGCGTCCGAACTTCGCTGCCACTGAAGCTCTCAGTGAAAATTGCTCATCATAAATGACGTGGTGATCACAAAACTATCCCGGGGTGCATGAGCGACTAAATTGAATGCCTTAAAGGGCAGATAACCTCATTATCCAACGTTAAAACTCAAAGTTTTGGGGCCGTCAGAAATGATTCCCTGCGGTCAAGAGAAGGAGATTGCGATCAATTATTCCACAAATTATGTTTTGCGTTATAACGACGCGGCGTTTAAGGCGAGCGTCGCAGTTTGAGGCACAAAACTTCGTGCGTTATCAAGTCTAAGAGATTTCCAATTTATTCTGTAATGACGCTGAAAAAATCGCTCGAGGTGCTTAAATTTGCCAATAGCACCACCGCTCGCTCTCCGTAACGAAGCCAATCCCGCCGAGTCCCGAGCTTTGGCATAAAATGGGCTTCTATTCGAGTTTTCGTAATGAAAATGTTTCTCCCGAAATTGTAACTTCCTCGACGTGATGCCGTCAATTTTTAGAGTTGGAGTTGGTTCCTCACGCCAATATTGGAAATTTGTCATCACGTTCCACCATATTTCTTCGTGCTTCGATCTATTTTGATTAGAAGCATCAAAAAACGAGTAATATGAGGCAAACTTTTTATTGACAAGAGTTTCACTCAATTTAGGGTCTGCTTTACTCATTGCCAAGTTTACTTATTCTTTTACCGTATTTATTTTTAATTTCTTATTGATTTATTGATGGCAGTATGTTCCATTTGTGCTTCGCTGTTTTGCAAAAAGCTGAACTAGTTTCCGACTTGTTCTAATTCTGAAAAACGTTCTCCCATCAAACAATAAATCTTCTTGGAGACTAGGGCCGAGGTTCGAACCCTGTTAAAGGAAGACTGATATTTCATCTAAACATCGAAGAGTAAAAAAAGCGAGTCAGCCTTTTCTGATAAAACTGAAGAATTGTTTCAATGAAAATTGACGCTTCCAAATAATGTTTTTAAAGGTCATTCTAAGCAATAGAGGACAAGGTTATTAATGAGGGTCCCCATGTCACCATTACCACCTCTGGGGAAGTGAGAAAGACCAGGAGCTCAACGAGAAAACTAAAAACGCCCACATTGAAAAAAGTACAAATTTCATTATAAATGAGCCTGAATATAGATGTGAGGTGAGATACAGAAATATCAACGGAAGCTCTTCAGTTAGAATTTTCGTTACAGTTTTAGGATAACTCAATGGAATGAAGTTCTAATTTCAGGACTCCACAATAGTTTAGAGCATTTTTTAATTTCATTTCAAATAGAAACTGCTCGCTGACGGACCCTACCCTACTTCAGCTCCGAAGATATAGATCGTTAATTTATTCTTCCCCCTTTTCGACTTAGCGATCGATTATTATTGATGAGCGTCAACCATCATCTTATCTTTAGACGCACTTGAAACTTGATACTGTCACATTTCAGCCTGGCTTGCTTTACGCCGGACATTTGATGTCATGGTTTCAAAATATAGATTATTTGAGGATTAAACATACAACATCGGTATCTAAAAAGTCCTTTCTGCACAGTTAAAGACTCTCGCTGCCTGTGACCATCCAAGTTGTACGTCGCTTGTCTCCAAGTACCGTTGTTGTATCCAGGTACCGTGGTTGTATCCAAGTATCGTTGTTGTAGCCAAGTACCGTTGTTGTATGCAAGTTGTACCGTCCACGAAGAGTGCTGAGATGAACATGTGTGTAGAACCTTAAAAAAAAGTGGCCGACGAATAAATTGAATTTACTCCTGAAGAATATTCTGTAGCCATGAGAGATATCAGAAATGATTTGGCTGGGGAGAAGCTATGGTCGTAGAAAGTTTTGACCTCAGAAAGAACTGAAGTTGATAAATGGCTAAACTCTCGTCCATGCTTCGTGCAACCCATGACTGTGAATTTCAACACGTATTCGCATTTAAAAATAGCACTGTAGAATTGAATACAATTTTGAAATTTTCTGTGCAGTTGCTGATACAGAAAGTTGCATTTTACCTACGTTTTTTATGATTATGTAATCTTCATAACTAAGAATAAATATCGCCTAAAGAATGCTATCACGTGGTAGTTATCATATTTTTCGCGCAATCCTTTCAATATTTGTGATAGCCAAAACAACTACATTTAGGTCAACTAAATTCTATTCTAGTCTCCTCCCTTTCATGTAACATTTCATTTTCTTTCGATGAAGCCAAAAGCTTTTTATAGATGCCGTTCATGTCACAGAGAGAGAAACCACCAACACAAGTTCATTAAAATCTCATAACACCACTTAATTCCAGTCTCCAGGCTTTCACGTAACTCATTTTTCTCTCTATAAAGTCAAACGCTTTTAAATCATCGTTGACGACACACAGAGAGAAACCACGAACACAAGTGCATTGAAATATCATCATACCACTTAATTCTTGTCTTCTAGCTTTCACGTAACACTTTTTTTCTTTCGATGTAGTCAAAAGCTCTACAGAATCAAAAGCTCTACACGGCGTAAAAAAATTTCAAGTTCAAGAACTTGTGACGCGTGACTAACGGCGCTAAAACGCAGCTGGAGGGGCGTTGGAACTGTGACGCCAACAGTACTGCAGACAGTGACAAACTGTCCTGGACTTGCAATTTTCCAGAAACTGGCAGGAATGTGCGACGAAGATCGTGGCTTGACTTCTAGCCCTGCGGTCGCGTCAATCTTTTGGGAGGTCTGGGAATTCGCAGCATTTCAAATATCAATGGATATAGACGGTCCTGAAAGCCAGGCTTCCCCCAGCAATTTACAGAGTGAGAAAAATCCCCTAGGTTCTTTGGCAGGGCCTCTATATACGAGCTTAATAGATTTATTTAAGACATGTCGCAGTTTTGAGGGAGTTGAATGACGTTTCAGACGCTCAAAATGTGGGTAAACGCATTCATATTTGTACGTGGTTCAAGGATAAAACAAACATAATACGCCCACTAAAGTATGATGAACATTTCTAACTATTAAATATTCCGATTAGAAATGAACCAAAGAAGTGAAGTTACTAGCAAAATGTGTTCTGCTAATTTTGTGGACACATTCAATTTAGGAAAGCAGGCAAACACTTCGAAGACTTGCATTCCGAATTCATGCAGCACGTCTTTTTAGTCCTTGAGTTATTGCGGCAGCGTCGGGATGTCGTGAATATTTTAGCATTACATACGTTGAATAATTTGATGAAACTCTGACTAGTGTGTTAACGAATGCAGAACCTTTAGAGGAAGTCTTGTTCTTTCTGCGATAAAATCTCAATCAGCTGTCACTAACTAAAATGATTTAGTGTTGCGACTTTTAAATTTTATTTTTTTCATTTAATTCCTCCAGAATACAAAAATTCCATATGAGCACAACGAATTTAAGGTCTATTATTTTCTAGCAGTATGTTTCATTGTTGTATGAATAAGAAGAGCGTTTCAGAATACGATGTATTCTGCACATAATGGATTGCTAGCATTTTGATGAGCTTCCGCCTTAATGGCGTTAGAATCATTTTATTATTTTAGTTTAGTGTTGAAAAAAAAATCACTGCTCTCTTACTTGATTTCAAATAAAGTCCACTGCTTTCTAATCAAATTTAAAATAAAGTCCACTGGACTCTAATTTGATTTAAAATAAAATCCACTGCTCTCTAATTAGATTTAAAATAAAGTACACTGCTCTCTAATTAGATTTCAAATAAAGTCCACTGCTTTCCAATCAAATTTAAAATAAAGTCCACTGGTCTCTAATTTGATTTTAAATAAAATCCACTGCTCTCTAATTAGATTTAAAATAAAGTCCACTGCTCTCTAATTCGATTTAAAATATAGTCCACTCGTCTTTAATTCGATTTAAATTAAAGTCCACTGCTCTCTAATTCAATTTAAAATAAAGTCCACTGCTCGCTAACTCGACTCGTCGCTCATATGAAGCCTATTTCTGAAGTTTAAATTGAGTTTAAATCTTAAATTTAAATTTAAAAATTAAATTGAGCTCGAAGTTTAAATTGAGATCCTTTCTCGGTTTTCGAGCAGAAATTGTTCGCATTCAAGAAATCGTTTTACGTCAATTGTATTAGGTTAGAAGAAATGATCTCCATTTACGCGATGTATGTTTGTAAACATTGCATGTTAAACAACAAAAACGTATACTGAGTTTTATAACAGAACATTTATTTAGCGCTGACAGACGATAAATACACAATGTCCTTTTGGGACTTAATAGGCGCTGCTATTCTTAGAGATAGCATTATTGATGGTCCTCCGTATTGGTGATGTCCTGCAGTAAATGGCGTTGGTGTTGTCCTGCAGTAAATGGTGTTGGTGTTTTCCAGCAGTAAATGGTGTTGGTGTTGTCCTGCAGTAAATGGTGTAGGTGTTGTATGGTGATAAATGGGATTGTCATGCAGTAAATAATGTTGGTGTCATCCAGCAGTAAATAGTGGTTTAGTAGTACGGTGATAAATAGTAAATACATTGTTCATTAGTTAAATTTGTTAGTGTTGTCTTACGGTTAACGTGTTACACTCACCACCGGTGTTACCTTCAAGTCAACCTCACAGCCTTTACCAAAGTGCACAAAGTCTGAACTAATTAATTGGTGATAATAAACAAGGAAGCATCGTGTAGCGAGTTGCTCGTTAACGCTCGCCTGAGTTTATAAGAACGGGCCATCATTTAGCCCCAACAGCCTTGTTAACTGAAATTAGCCTATTGGATCCCGAGACAATCTGCTAACGCAAGCCACCTCTCACAAAGGCTGTTAATCACGAACAAACGCTAATGAGCGCGGGTCGTTTCTCTGAAAATAATTAGGAGGTGTAACTTAACTGCTGTGACGAGTTATGTTCTTCGTCCGCGCTACAGCGAGAGATCTTGTTAAATATTGTAACAGAAAGAGCTTTGGGATAAAGTGTGTGTTTCTAAGTTCTTTACGGACTCAAAATTTTCAAAAAACCTATTCAAGTCAATCATTTCGTGTTTCATGCGGCTTTAATATCTGACAATAGTTGAAGATATTCAAGTGTTGTAAAAATTTATCAGCGTTACTCTGTTTTCAATAAATCATCGCCATGCTGCGCACTATGTTAAATTCAGGAAACATTTAATAGGTGAAAACAGTAAAAGTTTTCCCTTCGTGATTAATTTCCCCCCATGAATGAATAATAATAGGAAGGCCTACAAAAACACATAATAATTCATTGGCAGTAAAAAGAAACTTTCAAAAATACAACATGAATTCCTTTCGTTCTCCAGCATTGAAACGAAATCAAATCGTGCAAACATTTTGACCACCCCTCATTAAACTCTTCTAAAAGGAACATGAGACTGTGTGGGGAACTTGTGCGAAAGATACTGTACTTTCCGCTATTAGGTGCCGAAATTCCCTTATCGACTTAACAGATGGGCCAAGTTTTGGCACGAGGTCGCGTTGCGAAATTTGTGAAGCGAGAACTGGGAGGAGGAACCTGCGATAATAGGGTATGGCGGGCGGGTCATAGGGAGCCAATGAGGCTGTTACCGCACCCGAACTTCCCGGTCACGGTTCGCTGAATGCGCCATAGAACTTCAAATTCAAGGTAGGATCTGTTCCCTAAAATAGTAGTTGTGGTAGTGTTATAGTAGTAGTATTAGTAGTAGTTGTGGTAGTATTAGTAGTAGTAGTAGTAGTAGTAGTATTAGCAGTAGTAGTAGTAGTATTTGTAATAGTTATGGTAGTATTCGTAGTAGTAGTATTTGTAGTAATTGTAGTGTAGTATTATTAGTAGTAGCAGTTTCAGTGGTAGTTGTGGTAGTATCCGCAGAATTAGAATAGTAGTTGTTGTGGTAGTATCCGCAGAATTAGTATAATAGGTGTTGTGGTAGTATCCGCAGAATTAGTATAGTAGGTGTTGTGGTAGTATCCGCAGAATTAGTATAGTAGGTGTTGTGGTAGTAATAGTAGTAGTAGAATCAGAATTATTTGTGGTATTATTAGTAGTTAATGTTCTTGGAAGTGGACGTTACTGTTATTAGCTTAAAAAGTATATAATGAAGCTACTGACAGAAAGCACGAGTTTAATTTCCAAAAATTTTTGCGCAGAGGCGGTACGATGCGCTACAACTTCCTTATATGTACATAACGTCTTCAAACAAAAGTTTTGATTTTGACGTGTGTTTGGCTGGTTATCTTGTCGGCGGAATTCGATACAAGTTTGATTAAATAAGCCTACGGAAACTGACACTTTTAGTTAGAATTCGTCACGTAGGGCGCTAAATACCGCATGTTGAAATGGGCCGCCGGTCCGAGAGGAGTGACTCCAAATTCTCAAATTACTTAATGATGATTTCTGGAGGAAGACGAAAACTTAACTTGCTAAGCCCGCTCCATCAGGGAACCGTTGCAGAGAGTAATGTAAATTAAAAAAAATAACAATAATGGAAGAATGATCAACCTGTCCAGGAATTAAGATTGCAGCTTACATTTCGTGAAAATCATTAACGTCCGATAATTTTAATGAGCATAATCATGATATAGTGCTGAAATTTTAAACATTAGATCATCATTTCGTATTCTAACACGACAATGTTCCAGAGGATGAGTGCATTAGAACGCTATCAATCTCTCCGCAAACGATGCAAGTTATTTTTATGAGCTACATTACAGTCGGCTACGAGACATGAGCGTGCAACGTTATTTATAAAACGATTGTTATGAACCCCCACGAGAATAAACAGTTTTCTAGATCCCGATTATTGGCCAATGCGATGATCAATGTTCTTTGACGCCCGGCCCGTTCTGCGGCGCGGCGCGGACGCTGTGCAAATCAGCGCGGGGAACTTGAGGCACCGCAAGACACGAAGGGTCCATGCTATGAAGCCATCAAATCTTCAAAAACTCCGGGGATTCACCAAAGAAAAATGAGATGGGATTTCTCCAAGGACGTGCCAGACGTTCTGAAAAATAATTTTTGGGCTTGCAAGGAGAAAACATTAGGAAATCGTTGCTTCCATGCGGCTGTAACTTTTGTGCTGTGTACATTTGTACTGTACTTATGACTCCTTTGTGAAACATTTGAATAGACGTTTGGTTAGATTCGTTAAAGGTTTTGCTCCGTTGATTGAGGTCTAAAAAATCTAAGCCCTCATTAGGGGAAAAATAGGTGCGAAGTATAGAATATGATTTAACATTGGACAATGACGTACAGAAAATGTTTCAAAAAATAACGACGACATGCAGCTTTACCAACACACTGGTGAGTAAGGTGGACTTCAAATATTTTCTATGTTGATATCGACCTTCTAGAGGCGTCGTCTTTCAAGTGAAAGATTCTCTTTTGAGGTACCGAAGTTTTGGTTTTGTAGGAGTATACTGACTCAGGGAATTCAGTATTGATTCAGTTATTCTCAGTTGAAAAGTGATTTAATAGAACCTTAAGCAGGATAATTTTTCAGAAACAATGAGAATAGTGACCCGAGCTGCACATGATTGAAATGCCTGCCATCCTCTGCGGTAAAATAAGGGCCCCCAATTAGTCAAGAGCTGTCGTGAGCTGAAGCTGAACTGCCAATCCCAGCAAAGAAGGCGCTAGCGCGAAATTCTCTCAAACAGATAAAACTGATTTCAATTTTGTGCAGCCTAGATTGTGCTTAGGTCAATAAACGTCAAGGCTTAGATTATGTAATGAAAGCAATTAACGTTTTCATATCTAAGGGTTGGGAACTTCCCAAATGCGTGAACAGTGCTGTCAGATTAGAATTTTAAATGAAATATTTCCAAAGAAATGTGTTTGAAATGTAGGTGCATCACTGCGAAAAAATATCCTTATTTAACATAATTAACTTCCAATAATCAATGGAAAATATCTTTAGAGAATTTACATTTCAAGGAAGCATAAATCCTTCCGGTGCATCATTAGAAAAAAATATCGTAACTTAGCATAATTAACTCCAATAATTAATGGGAAAACATCCTTATAGGATTTTATTGCAAGTTCTAGCAACCATACATTCTTCCATCGCTCTAAGTTTTGCTCCCATCTCTCAGTAAACCTGAACTACATCAACACTGCAGACACAAAAATACCTTGCAGAGCTGCGACCTCGCTAGGCAAGAGAGCATAATCCTCAGCCGTGCCCAGTAAACGTAAGCTGCTGCATTAGGATGTGCACGGCAATCTTCCGATCTCCATTACGTCAGATTTGTCCGATGTATCTTCGCACAAATGAGCAGCTCTTCAGGAGAGCTTTGCTTTGATCACGTCTAGGTCGAGACAAACTCCTTTTGAAACTGGTAGCTCTTTGTTTACATTCAGTGCTACGGGTAGACGATTTTATGATATTCTTGCGATGGTTTGCGGCGGTTTGGCTTCTCCTTTAAATCTTGTTAAATCGGAAAGTACTCAAAAAATTTTTCGACTTTTTTATTCCAAAAGAAAATATTGGGTTTCGAATAAGACCTGCTAAATAAATGCTGAATGATTTTTCAAATTGTTAAAATATAGCCAACTGATGCTTCGGTATTTTGATCGTGACCAACGATTATTTCATTAAAAACTCAAAAGACTTGACAATGAACTTTGACTACAAAGAGTAGCACTAATTGTTTTTTCCTTCGTACGCGCAATACACAAGCAACCGCACACAACGGGGTTTTCTCCGTCATTTCTCAGGACCCAAATTTCTATTCGAGGAAAATCTGGGAGCTCCGCAATTTTGTCCAAGTGGGCTGGCATGAAACTTTGTTCGCCTTGATCTGCGCAGGGTCCGACTTCAATACGACACAACAAAACACAATGCAGCAATTCATGCGCTCATCTTTATTCAAAAGCCGCTCAAAGGAGCGCAGTGTGACACGCGGGTCTACAAAGCGGCAGCCGCGTTCGATCAGTGATGGAGTGTCCGTCGCTTTGACCGGCGGGATGCTCTACAAAAGCCGTTGGGAAACACCGGTAGAAGCTTGATTGAGTTCCCTTGAGTGCTCAGCAACTTCTGTCTAGCCGCCTCAAAGCTTTGGATGCATGAAAACCATCAAAGGATTATAGACTGACGCGGACTGGTTGCGTTCATGCACAAGTAAAGAGACAGTGCATCACTTCTTGGCGCAGGGACTCCTAAAGAGAATTTGTGCTTTGATATAAAACATAAAACATTGAAAACATATAAAACATAAAACATAAAACATTGATAAAACAAAATATATTACATTCTCATAAAAGAAAAATATATTTCTCCCGCGCATAAAAATTGGCGAAGGTGAAATCGAAGAAACCAACTCATGCAAGTTTCTGACCATCATAGTAGATAAATATCTGACCTTTAAAGAGCACATCACTCAAATTAGTTCTGAATTATCAAAATCCATCGGAATCCTATATAAAGTTAAAAGCTACCTGCCTGAAACAGCTTTACGAATGCTTTACCGAACGCTCATTTCACCATACTTGCTATACGGAATAGAAGCATGGCACTGAACTGATAAAAATAATACTGATAAATAATAAAAATAATAATAACTGATAAAATAATAATAATAATAATGACGGAGGAAAACTGGAGCACAATATGGTAATATTGTGTAACATTGCATGGCAATGTGAACAAATTATGCTTTTATACAGGGACAACTGATGCTTTCATGTAGGACAGATGATTCTTTTATGCAGAGACAGATGATGCTTTTATGCTGAGACAAATGATACAAATGATGGGACGCACAAACAGCGCAAGGGAGAGAAGTTGGGTCGAAATTTATGATGCTTCTGGAGAAAATTACCGACGCCGCGTAACGTAAATCATTGTTCAGCAATGTGATAGAAATCATGAATATGCATCGATAGAGGGAGGCTGAAGAGAGACTGTATATGGTGATTGATGAAAACATGAAAACGGGCGCGGTTACGGGAATGGCGATCCCTGCATGAAGGGGAAGGTCAAGTTATGAAATTAGGATTCAAACAAATAGCAGTCACTTAGATTTGAATATTCCGTTCAAAATTCAGTAAAATCAAAAACTATTTTGATTTGATTATCTGAATATTCTGATTATTTTAGGTTTGGTTATTCTGTTCCTAGTCCAGTAATATGAAGGAATTATTTTGAATTAATTTGACTATTTGAATATTCTGATTATTTTAGATTTGATTGTTCTGTTCAAAGTCAAGTAAATTCAAATAATTATTTTGATTTGACTGTTTGATTATTTTGATTATTTTCGATCAGATTATTGTGTTCAAGAATAGAAAGTTCAGTAGTAGATACACAATGCGAGATTATTAACAAACGTTGAGCGATTGTAATGCTTGTCGTAATCTTAAACGTAGCAGTGCTGATTTCTGCGAAAGAATGTCCTCAAGATTAGCAAAACTTTACGTTATGTACGTCATATAGCTAAAAAACAGCGATACAGAAGAGCTCAATTTTGGCACTAGGGTTCAGGATGCAGTTCTAATATTGTGACTAAATGAATGTAGGTGCGAAAAAAACAAACACGAATTTTTTATGCCTGCTAGTTAGCTGAGAGCTCGTGTGATACATCTTTATTTAGCTTCTGCACAAAGTGGAAATCTTCTGCATATTAAGTATAACACAAGCACTACATATTTTCAGCATTTGACTGTGGAAACAATATTCAACTAAATTAACTGATGACTCAACTAATACGATGCTTGATTCAAGCTAGGAATAATTGAGGCCAATTTAATCTTCATATCTTGATGTTCGCGTAAGATGATTTTGCATAACTCGAGGATTTGTTCTGTACGTCCTTACAATCCCAGGTGAGATACTTGAGAGTGACTCTGTAACGCAGTTCAGAACACAACAACCCTATTGAAATGAGCGCAGCACTACTGCAGTGCTGCCCAATAATAAAAATGCAGATGCCATGTCAGTTTTGCAGAAGTTTTCTTGCACTGAGGCTGAGCGTGTCCCTACAGTAATTCCGTCAGTTAACTCTATTGAGCGGAACCAAACAGTGGCGTGCGACTATACAGTATACTGCCTACTTTTGACATGATGGGTCCTGCAGTATGTAATGCTGTAGCTCGCGAAAAGTTTTCACAGTAAATAGTATGATATCAGCGGCTGCAATCGATCTTGGCTACAAGTGTAACTATTTACATAATGTGCAGCTCTAAATCGACGTTTAAAGTGCCTTTGTGCGTTGATCTGCAACAACACCTTCGGAGGCACTGCTCCGATTTTTGGGCTTGGGAGGTCCAGTGTTTCCATGAAGTTCGTGCAACGCACAGCACAGTCAATTGTAATCAGCAAAAACCCTGTTGGTCAACAAAGATATTGATTACTCGTCGCATGCCATTTATTGCAGCCACATAGTCGTCTTAACTTTAGCTTCGAATTATTTATCTGTTCACATTAAGTAGAAGACGTAATTACCCAGTAACTCAGTAGCAGACAGTTGTCTGTGTATCACAACGCACAACTTGTATTTACATAAACCAATATGGAAAAGCTCGGCTCATTTTCAGTACATGGAAACATTGGGACTTTCTGGGACAGATATTCCTCCTGATCGTCCAATAGTCTGCCTCCCTAGCGTCATTCATTGTTCTAAGAGCAAATACTCTCTTCATCTTATGTGCGTTACCATAAGGCACTCCATCTCTCTCTCTCGATATGAACTCTTAGGGCCCGAAATACATTGTTCTTCGCTGATGCTGCTGTCCAAAACATCTCCGACCAGCGAAACGAAACGGCCTGCTAGCGCACAAGATGAACAAGGCCTTTTTATGGGGCCGGGTTATTGCAGAGCCTATTGTTGGAGGCATGCGAACGTCATCTAGTGGACACCCCGTCGTGCTCTTTATCGACCATCAATTGATGATATCTATTGGCCAATAGGATCGCATAAAATCTGAGCCAAATTTTACGATGTGCTGCACTTAACCGGAAATGCAGTCGGTGTCCGGGTAGCGAGGGTATGTCCATGCTTCCTTTATGCTTGTGACAACTGTACAGCACGCTTAAAAGACTTATCTTCTCCATGGTCTAGGCTCCAAACTGTGGTAATATATCTCTTTGTTTCGATATTATCCTTGATAGTTTCCATTCCATTTTCCTTGATACCTTACAATTTTATTTTCCATAATACCTCACAATTTTCTTTTCCTTGATACCTCACAATTTTCTTTTCCTCGATACCTTACAATTTTATTTTCCTTGATACCTTACAATTTTATTTTCCTTGATACCTTACAATTTTATTTTCCTTGATACCTTACAATTTTATTTTCCTTAATACCTCACAATTTTATTTTCCTTGATACCTTACAATTTTATTTTCCTTGATACCTTACAATTTTATTTTCCTTGATACCTTACAATTTTATTTTCCTTAATACCTCACAATTTTATTTTCCTTGATACCTTACAATTTTATTTTCCTTGATACCTTACAATTTTATTTTCCTTGATACCTTACAATTTTATTTTCCTTAATACCTCACAATTTTATTTTCCTTGATACCTTACAATTCTATTATGTTAGATACTTTACCATTTCATTATCCTCGACATTTCCTAATCCATGGTATTTTACCATTTGTTTACATATATTACCGTTATTACGATCACCATGGACAACATGGACATCAGAATTAGGTAGGAACAGCAACTAGATACTGAACTTCAAAGAAAATGTTAGCTTGTAAATTCCATTAAAACAAAAATGTATTCCGACGTCAATAAAGGTGGATCCTAAAATCTACGAGAACGGTAAAGGGTTTAATAAGTGCTATCAGCTTCAATACGCATGAACTGTTTTTCTTTCTTCATTTTCTTTCTTAATAAATCGTTGCTACCAATCAGCATAACGAATGAACTTGAATTTCTGCTTTTAACCACGTTTATTACCTGAATTTGAACTTCATTTTCTGACGTGCACCTTAGTTTTTCTAGAAGACACATCGTTGCAATCCTAAGTACGGCATGAAAAAAAGGAATATAAAACGCTTTCTTACGGAGCGTTTATTCGTTCTCTCTGGTAATTGGTAAGTAAAAATACATCGTGATAAAAAACTAGAAAAATTGTCCCATTCGATTGAAATTTTTGCTCACGGATTACATTTTACCACACGTCGGTGCATGTAAGCCAAACTGCCCATCCAGTTCTGTCGCTGACATTTTTTTCGGCATACCTTTCAGCATTACCCAAAAGAGTTTTCATTGCACTAAGTAAGAAGTGCATGGTAATAAGCACAGAGCCATGATATTTAAGAGTAATCCTGTGGTCGATAGAAGCGCCACACCACGACATTCCTCTGACTAAAGCAATGCTACACACCGAAATGACGATAAAAGCACATGTCGGCTTGTATTTCTACAAAGTATTACTATGGAAATGACAGCGGGGAATCAGGCTTTGATACGTAAAATTACATTTAAAATATAATCTTAAATAATGTAAGGCTAAAATAAAGTTACAAACAATGGCTTTTAAATATAACGTTACGTATCAAAGCCTCATTCCTCCCTCGCTATTATTTTCATGGCTGAACTGCCGACCTTTGTTCAATTTCTCCACTCGAGCTCGCGTGACGATGAGACCTGCGTCCTGCGTGCCGCACGACACTTGGCTCCCGGCGCAGATAGAGGAGCTGAAGAGGAGCTCGGGCTGGCGAACATTACAGATTTGAAGGCCAATTAAGGGCCAGGGCTTTTTGTTCTAATCAACCCACTTGCTGGAACTGTATGACTTGCCATGGGTGTACTCAAGATGCAAGGAATATGTAATTTACAAGATAATAATTGATTAACTTGGGGAAATGGCATTCATCAAAGGACACCTGGAGTACTTGGAGGATTGAAAAAATAGTCGATTTTTTCGAAGGAATCGGGTGAGCCATTTCAAAAAATTGAGGATTCATGCTGGATTTAAAAGGTTCTTAATTTCTTATAGGAAAAATCTAAATATCTTCAAAACAAATCAAGAATTTATAAGGATATGCGCAGTAATTAGTCTATTTGGAAGAGTGATATATGAATACCTTAGGAGCAAACCAAGAATTCGTGGATTATATATATCGTAATCAACCATGCTTATAAGAATGGTACTTGATCTACCTTAAGCATTCATCAAAATATCACAAATGATTCACACAATAATCAGCCTATCCCCAGGAATGTTAAACCAATTTTAAAAACCACCGGGATATTTTGATAGCTTCCACTGCAATGAAAAGGCACTGGAGTGATCACGGCTCTGGTGATCGCTGATTCCTGACATTTGCAGCCCTGGCGTCATCACAAAAAGATGGTCGGCTTCCAAACGCACTTAATAGAATATCGTGGTCGTCGATTAAGTTTTAAATAATAATAATTATTTCAAACGCACTGAAATAGTCATTAGAATGTCGTGGTCACTGATTACGTTTTGTTCGTAAGTCAAGCATTAGTGTCACTAGTTTCTAGTTTAAATTTCATTTCTCACTATTAGTATCAAGTGTGCACACACATCTACGAGTACACTAAGTATAGTTTCAGTGTAATAAAAACTTCATAAATTTCTCATTACGTACACAGGAACATTCAGACGATAGAGGGGAGGATCCAACTGTGCGGACATTTAATCGACGGCTTGCAAAAAATACGATGAAATAGCGATGGCCTGTCAGTTTATGAATGTAATGAGACATGCCATATTTATGTGAAATTAACCCGTGATCCAGGGTAAGCAATTACCAGTTGAGGGTCAACGAGCGGCGGTCACGGCAGCCAGCTTGCGCCTGCTGAGTGTGGTTGGAGCTCACCTTTTCTGATAGGAATTAGTTCCATTTTAATGGTTTCTGGTAAGAGGATTGGGTTGTAATTGTGCGTAGATAAGTTACCTAATTTGAAGGTCAAATGGAAATTCAGGGATAAGTTCGCATTTTGAAGGGAAGTATAATATTCGTAAGGTTCAGGTACAGATTCACAAATTGGGAGTTAAAGATGGTATTTTTGAAGTTGAGCAAAAAGTTGACTCATTTCAAATGCGGCGAAAAATTTGGGAAGTTAGTGGAAATACTAACTAACTTCGAGTCAACCAAGAGAGAGTGTTCGTGAAGTTGACGAAAAAATTCACTAGTTTCAAATTTAAGATGAAATTAGCAAAGTTGATGAGAAAGCTCACAAATTCAGGGTCTAAGAAGATATTCTTGAAGTTCATTTATACATTAAATGAATGAATCCTTCAAATGACTCCTTTATAAATTACTCCTTGAAAATCAAAATAAATACAAGAACTTGAAAGATATTTCGCGAACTTGACGGTAAAACAAAAATTCCTGATGTTCAAATAAAACTCCACATACACGAGGTTAGAGAAGAAATGAGTTTTTGATTATGAGTCGAATTAGAACGCCATGCTGAAATTTTTCACCTCAGAAATCTTGAAGAACTCCTCCCTGTTCATAAACTAAACACTGGCTGTTGGGGAGACATGGAATGTCTCGGGCTCTGCTCCGCACCGCCTCGACCGGAGCTTAGCAAAGCCTCGTGTAAATCTGGCAAAGCCATAAAATTCCGGATAAAATTGTTATGGGTGAGAAATACGATACATTCTGGAGGCACTTTGTATCCCCAATGATAACTTCTACGGCGAGATCTCCCGCCCGAAATACAATACCAGAGCAAGAAAAGAAGCTCCGCCAGCTAGTGGATGACTCGCGTTTCTGAATGATGACTGTAGAAGAACGTTTGTTTATTTTAAACCATGCATCTGCACTGTCCTTTGCTGTATGAGTAGAGCGTGGTGTCCTCGTGTGCTCTGCTGTGCAACACTCGTTTGAAAGTTCGTAACCGCTTCGTTCCATACAGGACTCATAAAATACTGCAATATACATGTATGGCAGTTGTAAGATGTATAGATGTTCGATTTTCAATTTACAATTAGCACTCCGATGCTGGTGAACTGATGGCTCTCTCTCTATCTATATTATGTAATGGGAAGTCTCATCGCCTAATGAAGAGTTCATGCGAAGTTGAAAGATGATTCAAATGTGCACGAGTTTGCACTCTGATAGATCCCACTCTCACAAAAAGAAATTTGCGGTCATTTGATCGGGAATGAAAAATTACTATCGAGTTGGC
The DNA here is from genome assembly GCA_030386875.1 of Morinoia aosen. Taxonomy (NCBI): domain Eukaryota; kingdom Metazoa; phylum Arthropoda; class Malacostraca; order Amphipoda; family Talitridae; genus Morinoia; species Morinoia aosen. The sequence continues at coordinate 72,798,705 of CM059562.1, forward strand.
AGGGCCGGGATATGCCCATAAGCTTTAGCTTTTAAAGATTGCTTGTGTTGTCACGATTAAATATAAACAATTTAATTTTACGTATTTAGGTCGTCGTTACAATGATGTCTGGGTAATAATTAAGTGAACAAGGATAGGTAATACGCGTAACAAAAACAACTATGTACAAGCCTGAATATTACTATGTTATTATATTTCACTCCATCTGAAAATTATATAATTCAAATGAATCAGATCTAGGAACTCAAGATCTGAATTTCATATTTTACATTTTATCTATTAGCTAGCTGAAGAAAATTTTCAAGTTGAACTGTAATTTCAGGATCACAAGTTTTCGTCCCTCAAAGTTTTTCACACTCGCCAGTGCCAGCGCATTGAGTTGCGGCAGCCGTAATATTTTTGATTTTTCCTTCGAAGTCATTTTTCTTGGCAGTCAGTGGTCGGAAGCTCGGCTGAGCAGTCTTTCACACGCCGTTTTATGAGCGTGGGGGGGCAGCTGAGACACGTGCGATCGGCTGCAATTTTTACGGCAAATTTGCTACTCGGAGCAAACCAAGCAAGTCTCTCCGCCGCGCCGCTGAGATCAGCTCACATGAACTTCCTGCGTCGTCTCCAGCGCAAACGAAAAGAAATTACGAAGTTTTCCAGTCTATGTCATTGCGGATAAGTATTAATAAAGTGTGCAAATATCTGTGAGAGGACTCAGTGTTTGGATTTGTGTAAAAAGTACCAGTGCGTAATGACATCAACTGCATGTTTCGTATGCTTAGTATTTTTTCGTTTATAGTTCTGCGTTTCTGATAAACGCTCGGAAGTGTCTTGGTACCAAACGCACTGATGTACCATGCTCCATACCTCTGTATGGACCATGCTCGGACAAGGAGTCTGAATTTATATTTTTATGCAAATACTGACACCGAATTTGCATGAAGATGTGGAAAACAAGAATCGGGAGACTGTCCCCGCCGTGTGTGCAGTTCTTAGTGAATAAAAGTAATACATTGTCGCTACAATTTGTGTTCAATTTTTGTAAAGAGTGTTTTGCTCACTGGATGCCATAATTAATGAAGACTAGGAATATTTTACTCGATTCTTCAAGTGGTGGCGGTGATTAGAGCAGCTGCTGAGAACATCGCCAAATGCAGTTTGGGTCGTCAGACTTGAATTATTTCTGGTCAAAATTCTTCCGCTTGGGCTGCTTTCGGATAAAATTCAGCCATGTGAATGGTAATCATGCAAAATTACTAGCGGGTATTAGATCTTTCCCAAGCGGTTACAGGTTTTTCAATTGGTGTCCAATGGTCACATTTCATTAGATCTTTCTGAGTGTTTTTTCAAACTTCTCATACGCGTGATTAAAAATTTCCCCCTGTCATTGTGAGATCAATGACACAAAGTCTGTTTCTTCCCGGCTTTTTCAGGCTATGAAAATTACTATAACTCAAAGCAATTCAACTCAACTTCACAACCTCTGTTTCTGAACCAGAAGCCACACGGCACAAGCGCCTCCAGAATAATTACGTTCGCTTTAGATGAATACGGTTTTACATAGATAATCTCACACCTCCCTTACGCTCGCATGGAGCAGATATTGGAACGCGCTTGCCTCGCACCTCGCGTGCGTCTCTAGCTATACCGCAGCGGTGCTAAAACTTTTATCTGGTGAACAAGAGCGGTAAAATTTTCGAGGTTGCGGGCTCATGATACGAATTTCAGTCAGTTTATTTGAACCATAAAGAGTTATTACACAGGCTATTCGCAACGACATGTACCCTCCGGAAGGCTTTCCCGACAAACAATAACGGAATTGTCATCGCGTTGCCTCTCTTGGTAGCGATACAGCTCCCGACTCAGATTTTATGCGGGTGGTGATATGAGGAAAATATAGATTTCTTAAAGGGATCGAGTATGCACTCAGACCTTACGCAAGGAACGGGAATTCTATTCAAACTGTGCAAATCTCCTAGCGTACTTGGAAATATACAAAAGCTCGAGTTAAAATATTAATACAACAATATACGCTCCAACCAGGGTGGGCGGAAACGTACCAGACTGAACTTGCATACGAGTAGTAGAATGGATTTAAACATCACTCAATCTGTTTTATGAAAGATTTAACTTTCACCTCTTCAATATACAGTCAACTGATGAACATTTTCATCGAGTAAAACCTTAAAATTTTGTCGAGAATCTGTTAAGAATAATCAATTTTGCGAATCAAAACATGAGAATTTAGGGAAATTTAATCATGTGTAATAAATTCGAGTTTTAATGTGTAACAACTTTTGTTTGCTTGAACTAAAATTGTGAGTTTATAAAACCGTGGTCGGCGCATTCCAATGATAAGAGTGGCTTGCTCTAACATGAGTGTAGGCCTGAATGTTTACATTCAACATAGATTTATGTGGCAGGCACTCGAGCTGGGTAGTGTTGTGCTTGGTAAGTAGACCTCGAGAGGCGAACAAGGAGTGCGGTGTAGGGTTACCACAAAAGTCAAAGATTTGTTGACCATAGGCTGGCTAAGGGTAGGGGAGCAGAGGGAGCAGAGGGTAGAGGCGTGAGAAAGCTTTCTCGCCAAGGGACTTAGACTTCAAGAATTAACACACAAAATAGGGGCGAAAAAAAAGGCGTGTTCGGTTCACAGCGAATAGGGAGTGTGTAACCTCGGGAGGAGCCAATAGGACAAAGCCGGCGAAGGTTTGGAAGTGCAAGAGTGGTGCCATTGGTCATGATTAGAAAGAGGGTAGCCCAAAAGGACACTTTGACTAGCACGGAAAGACGAAGAGTCAGTAAGAGTTCGCGAGCATCTCGATAAGGTCCGTCGTAGCTAGGCATTATACTCTGCGTCATGACTGGGTGTTAACGTAAAATGTCATACGTTGAAAAATGAGTGCAAAACCTGTCAAGACATAATCTTTCTTGAATCAACAAATTAAGGGTTTACATTTTTTTTACTTTTTGCAGAGGAAAGAAGATTCCGTAACGTGGAGGTTGTTCAAAGAAAAATGTTAATAACTTCGTAAGGGCGGGTAAGGCTCGTTCTTTTTGTTACGATAGATATCGCTGGAAACGATAGGTTCATGTAACGTAAAAGAGAGTTGGAGCATTTGAATTAAATGTGGAATATGTGCATATATATATATATGTATGTGAAAATTGTAGAATCAAAGTAATTGTTAAAAAAAAATTTTTGTTGCTCCACAGGAGGGCGGCTTTCCTTTCTCCTATTGATTGCAAGTACGACTTCTTCATAAGAACGTCCAAAGACAATTTATGCACTGTGTGAGAAACAGGGAATGAACTGAAACAGCTCTGGGGTGACAGAACTTGTGATCCGAGGCTAAATGACAATCCATTGGGACGTTGGAGTGCGCCGACCCATCAGTTAGGCATTATTTTATTGTATGTGTTCCGTGTGTAATTTACTTGAGGGAATTGACCGGTCAATTAGGCAGAGTAGTATTTGTCATTATGCGTTACTTACAGTGCCAGTAAATTACGATTAATGTTTTGTACCAGGGTGCTCCATTATAAAGATTTCTTAGCATTTGATGGTGTTTAAAAACCCCATTACGCCCGCACCACATCCCACCGAGGCAAAATAGCGCATTGAAACGCGCTGAGTAAGTGGGTCAGCGAGCGTCGGTGAGTACCTTTTCTTTTTAGTATATGTACTGTAATTGCCGATTATTATTCATTAATTTTGTGTTGTATATGTATCCTTTGGAGGTGTGCCATTCCTCAACTCCGAGAGCCGGATCTTCCTGTTAATGAAATGTTAACAAGGAGGTGAAGGGTAATTTCTCGTGACATTTTGTAATGTTTTTAAAATTATTTTAATATAGCCAGAAAATAGAAAGTAACGTAATAATATTATTACATTGGAATCATACGATCAAAAAATTTTCAATGAGTGATAGTTGAAAATTGATGTTCCGGCCACGGCAGGAAAAATAATTTCTTGTTTGAGTTTTGATTGCATGTACGGCACTTAAAAGCTGCTATAGGGAATAATAATCATGAATGGTACTTTCAATGTTGTCATATATTTGCAGCGAAGCTTCGCTGCCTGAGCTCCAATTATGCAGAGATATTTACGTAATCTCACAGACGGTCTGTCATTAAAATTTAAAAAGTCTCCTACAAATTGATGTACGGTTACCGAACATTTTGCCCTAACTTATCTCCTTCCAAAAAATGATCACCCATAAGCTTGTATTTTTTGTACGCTAAATGTCGGGGTGCGCAGACGCAGCTCCTGAGAGATAATAAAGCACCTCTCAAACGTAGCGCGCTATATCCCCTTTGAACTTTGACACACATTCGTGGATGGTAAATTTTTACAGAAGCAGCAATTGCAACTATACATACGAGGCGAAGTCTCGATAAGTAGCGTATAATGCACGCTCAGACTTATTTTAGTAGTTTCATAACATAAGGAAATCTTACTACACCTGTTGTGCATTCATCCCTACTGCGCTTTCATGCGAAAATTTTAAACATTGTAAACATTAGTCGCCGCCCTTCATGCAAGTGATGTCCCAAACATGGCATGACTCTCTTCACGCAGGAATCCCCAAATACTGCACGGCACTCCCAAACAGAAATTTCTTGGCACGACGTTTCCCATTTGAAAATCCAAAACATGGCATGGAACTCCCTAGCATAAATCCCAAACACGGCACTCCCTTGCAAAAATCCCAGAACATGACCTCGCACCAAACCCCAAATACGGCCCGGCGCTCCCCAACCAACACGTCTGCCACGACGCAGCCACCCTCAGCTGTAGGCGGCACGGCTTCATGAAGGGCCATCAGCAACAAGCAATCAACGCGCTTGTGCTCACGCTATCCCTCAAATGAAGCATCAAAGCTGCTCTCTTTGAATTGACCAATCAAGTGAGAGTGTCAACACCTGAAAGCAATCAGGTTTGGTTGCACTGCCGTGTAAAAATTGAGAGCATGTATACATGCACATGCAAAGCAAGGGGGAGCTAGATAACATTTTGGGTGTATTTGCTTGCTTTCAATCAAGCTTAAACAGAATACTTTTATCGTTACATTTTTGTGTTCTTCATTTAATTGCTGGCTGCCTTTATTTTACAATGTAAAACGGCGAAAGATACGACGACCTACATGGGTGAATTCCGCCTCTTCTGGTATGCACTTCGAACAAGTCAACGCTGTTCAAGGTTCATTCGAGTACGCTCCAAATTTGATCAACAGGATTCACAAAAATCAAGGTTCAATGAACGTTTCTGAGTTCAAAGACCACACTTGGAGGACAGAAAGCAATCTGGTATTTACGTAACTTTCACTTCGCAAGACAGAAATAGAGTTTCCGCGCTGCCAATTTTCTTGACGTATGGTGATTTTAATTGACATTTTAAACCATGTGAAATTCAGCAAAGCCTTTCTTAAGAGAGATTTATCTGCATTACGTATACTTGCACAAACATTCATTTAAAAATTGACGTTTGTAGTAAGTTATAGAATCATTTGATAAATTTCGTTGCTAACACATTTCTTTGCATGTTGATGTACAGCTCAGTTACGATCACATGCTACTTGGCCTCTAAAATTTAACTGTCTAACTTATTTTCAACTCGACGTTGCATTTCAATCGCCGACGTTACTTAGCGTTGAAAGCAGGGCATTTTTAACAGCGTCTCGGAAGCAGTAATTTTTTTGGGCAGCTCTATTTTATGTTAGTATGCTGTTGCTGAAAGTCGACAAAGTATCAAAATTCAATAAAAAGAGCGGACAGATCTTTGTTGTAACTCTACTTTGTCTCAGCCTGGTGTTGCTGAAAGTCGATAGAGTATCAAAATTCAATAAAAAGAACGAACAGATCTTTGTGGAAACTCTACATACTTTGTCTCAAACGCAGGTTCGTTGGTGAAAGTTGATGAAACATCAATATTCAATAGAAAATGAACATATCTCTATTTCCCTAATGGATGTTTGTGTGAAAAGGTTAGCGAGCAAAGTGTTTGAATGAGCAAAAAGTGTAATTGTATTACTTTTCCAAACACAGAACGCAAGAAACTCCTCGATTCGCACAAACGTCTTTCCTACCCGATGTTCAGCTTCGTTGAGGACATTTTGTTTGTTTTTGACATCAGGTTCGCAATTCCTCTTTTCAGCTTTTCCGAATCAGTTTCCTAAATTCACTCTTACGGAAAAACAATTTTCGTGCAATTGAATTCCGCCCTTGGCAAACTAGGCTTTGGCTGAACAAAGAGCCAAGGGAAATGTTCCTCACGTAGACAAAGTCGCACGGTTGTCTCTGGGTAGCTTTTTTATCCCATTGCTCCGACTCCGAAACAAAAATGATATTACTTCGAATGTAAACATGCTTAAGCATTAATAATGTTTGCGTCCAAACATGCTTGCAAAGTGGGAAGAACAAAGTGGGATTTGGTCCTTCGTATTTTCGTATTCTGTGTGCTAGAGCTTCTGCTTCCCCTCTTTAAAGTAAAAACTTTTTAACAAAATGTTTCATATATTTTTCAAAAAATATTCTGCACCACTCACTGCAGTAATTAGAAAATAGCTGTATTTACAAGCATTTACCTGATAAAGCGTATTCTAAATTTCCATTTTGAAGCGAAGAATAAACTTCTCTTCATGCCAACAAGATCATTTCACTAAAAAAAAATTCTCACAAGTCCTGAAAATTGAAAAAAAGACAAGTTCAAGACCCAGAGCGCTAAAAATTGTCCTATTTTTCTCAGAAAATGAAAATTTCTGTCGTACAGGGAAAAAAATAACTTTTAGGTCATAGCGCATTCGTATATTCTAGTTGATTCAATCGTAATTACTGTTATTAGCATTGCTAATGTAACGGATGATTGGGACTTTGTTGAACAACCTTTAACAAAAGTTTAGGACCGATGAAATCAACCTTTTTATCAATAACCGTGTGGTCGAAAATGCTTCATTAAAGAGTTACAAGGACATGAAATTTTCAGTTACCCACCAAGGTCTCCTGATATCACGCCCTAGATTTAAACTTCTGGGGACACTTGAAGAGTTTGGTGCACGAAATACTGATTCATTCCGAAGACGACTTCACCAGTAGTATTTTAGCCTCCGAAAGGATTCTTGGAACTCGTGGTGCCTTCGATCGCGTCCGGCAATCATTGCATTGGCATTTGTCTGTAAATACCAAACCTAATTTTAAAAAATTAGTTTTTGTGATCATGATATTTAAGGTTGTTATTCTGTCTCTTGTATTCGTAATAAAAATGTTTTCTAAACTTTTATATTTCATTCTCCTGCCACCCTCAGAGTAAAATTTTTTTGACAAACTTTCAAATTTCAAGTCCTTGTAACTCGGTAACGAAGCATTTTCGAACACTCGTTTGTTCAGTAAAAATTGATCATTTCAATGGTCTCAACCTTTTGTTAAAGTTTGTTCAGCAAAGTCATGCTGTGGAAAACTCGCTTGCGAAACTTGTTCTGAGAAATTCAGTCATTGCCTCGAAGAAAAGCAGGTAATTGAACGCTATTTTCAGATGTCGTTTTTGATTGAGCAGCTTCATAGAAAGTCAATTCCCCTTCTAAAACTCGGCATTTTGCAAACGATAAAATTCCATTGAAAAAAGTCCATTTTCGCAACCCTAAACTTAGCATTCCGTAAACTCAGCATCTGCTTTCCTGAAGCTTACAGTACTTCTGTGAAGCCTCATAAGCATCGCGACAGAGTACGAGGTGCTCAAAATGCAACTCATCTCGGAAATTCATGGCACTTCTAATGAAGTGTACTGCGATGGTCTGGAAACATTTTACGGAGGTTAATTAATTAAAACACCAAAATAGGCGTCACTGGGTTCTCGCTCGTGTTGCATTCAATCGGAGCGCAAAAAATGATGCTGAGAAAAACGGAGAACTAATTGGTTTCAATCTGCAATAAAGCAACGCTGGAGCGGTTAAGGTGGCGGCAGACGACGCTTCACAGCTAAACCTTCGAAGTTACGAGACTGAATCGAAGCCTTGTCGTGCAGGGTATCCACGTGGAATTTAAGGCTCTGAGTCTCTTAGCTCACAAGGATAAAGAATCTTAAAAACAAAGGCGAAGACACTCCTCGTAACTGCGATTTATGCAAGCTTACAAGGACGAGTGCACAGAATGGAATACTTTATGGTCAGAGTACTGAGTGATGTTAAACATTAACCTTGACACTTTCCCATATAATTCACTTAAACTTAAGAGTAATTGCTCAGATTTGTCCGAATCTCAAGTTGTTTGCAATTGAATTTTTAAAGGGGCTTACAAGGAAAAAATTTCTGGATGTATTCTAATGCAGACCTAGCGTGTATATCTGAACCAGAGAAGTTGTTGACACAGTAATGTTGTTATTATCGTTTTCGTGTTACGTCGGGCAACAACTCGACACAAAGAAAGCTGTCTACCCATAATTGCAATCATGTGACAACGAAACTTGTTTGTTTCGGCACGACTGTTTTGCTCTCACAATTTTTTTTGTGAGATTGACACGATAATAATACGTTCTGCCTGTTTCCCAATAAATCACAACAATGAAACCAACACAACAGTCCGGCTGATGTTCTTTCCTAGGCAGAAGCTCATTAGCTTCAGCGTAATCCTATTGTCCTGATTACCTTACAACGAGCGGTAATTTATTTGCACAGGTGGTGGTGTAAATACAATATTATTAGGCATATTTCCACACGATGGTCTCGTTTTGAGGTCATCCAATTATTTGCCGATACAAATGAAAGCCCATATCAGCATCATGTCCTTTTCTTTGACAACAGCTAATGAGCGGCCACCATTCCGCTTACTTCAGCGTAGCTTTCACTGTGTTATCATTTTCGAGACCAGTGGCCCGAACGCCAGGAGCTCCGAGGCGGTCTCTTGCCTTAGGGGCCTGTTCCTGCTCCAAAGTTCCGCGTTGCTCGTGATTGCTAAAACTGAATTAAACTCGTCGATAACCACTCAAGCTTTGGGAATTGGAGCAACTTTCACTAAGGCGTTGTTTCGCGCGTTCAGTTCGGTCTATACACTCACTCAAATGGCGTCGTAACTTCATAAAGTTACGGTGCCGTTTACGAAGAAGTAAACGCGACTTATGTTCAACTGCAGGTGTGATCAGGTGCAGAATGAATTTCCTTCAAATAACATTTAAACTGTGATCGAAATGTCACAGGGAAATTTTCGCCCTCTGGAAGAAATTCTTATAAGTGACGACAGTATTATGGAGGTCATTTCATATCTTAAATATACTGAAAAAGATTTGAAAACCATTTCTCAAAGAATAAGTGAAAGATACTAACACCCAATACCCTAGCCTGATCTTTCGGTGCGAGGTACGTCTTTTAGCGTTTCACGAAACTAAAAACAATCCTTAGCATTTCAATTTAAATTTCAAAGTAGTTATTTTGGGTTGTTTAGTGAGCGGCTAATTCAAGTTCAGAAGACATTTATTAGTCCATAAACTCGTCCTTTGCCTTTATTGACGAGTTTTCACGGAGTTACGCGCGCGTCGCTGAGCCAGTAACGCGCGTGTATGAACACGGCTCCTAAGATACGCCCCCTGGTGCCGCAGCAAGCAGTCATTCGCTTCCTTGTTTGCATTCATGAGGCGTGTTTTGAAATTCTCAAGGCGTATTGTCAGAGCTTATATATTCGAAGCAATGCTGCATACATTACCGCGAGTTCAATAGATGTTATTGTCGGTTCGCTTTCAGCGAAGAAGTTAAGCTAGAATAGAGGCCCATCTCCTGTGCCCTTCGCTTGCCTTTTATCCTCAGAAATATTGCGGTGGCGCGAGATTAAGACCGGGAAGCTATCAACTGGCGCAGGAGAATAGTCTCAAGGCAAGAATCCGGCTTCAATAACACAGTTATTCTCGCGCAACGTCCTGAAATTATTCGTATTGTTTCGAGTTCAGGTCATTTTTTTCACGGTGATGAAAAGTCATGGAAGAATTAGTAATTTGCTTTGTTGTTTCGAGTTGAGGTAATTTTTCATGAAGATGAAAACTCAAAGAACTATTAGTAATTATTTGTATTATTGCTGATTCAGGTAACTTTTCATGGATATAAAAACTCATGAAATAATTTTCAATTATACGTATGTTTTCGAGTTCACTGGTAATTTTCCTTGGAGAGAAAAACTCTAAGAACAATTAGAAAAATTCTCAGGACAGTTAACAAGGTAGGCGAATTTTGGATACGAATGTAATTTAATGGCTTTTGACTCGTTGCTTCATGGAGCTTTCACTCTGAAATAACACAGGATTATAAAGAGCTTTATTTTTACCTGATATGTGTATGAGTTAGAATTTGAAACACAAATGTTTTCTGTCTTCCACAGTCGAGCAAGGCTTCAAGTGAGTTGAAGGTAGAAGAACAAATTATTTCCCGTCTCTAAGAGTTCAGCAAGTTAAGAATAGTTGGACAGTTTGTTTTCCATCTACAAAGTTTCTGAAGACTTTAATTCAAGATAATGAATGAAATTAGTATTGTTATGAAAGTTTTTTCGTAACAGTAATTCAGTGTCAGTGTGTGTGTATGTGTTTGATAAACTATGCTTTACTTGTATCTGCACGAAATAATTATCTTTTTCTTCTGAATATATAATTTTCTGAATATATAATTCTGAATTTTCTTCTGAAAATAATTATATCTTTTTCTCGGCTTCTGTTATTCTTCAACCGAACCTCATATGTTCATTGTTTATAAGCTTCTTGCGAAATCTGTCAACAAACTACCATTCAAACGAAAATTTAATTGTATGATGAAGGTATTTTTGAACGCTCAGTTCCGTTCTACTTGGTGTTAATGTAGAGAATATGAAACGTCTCTATTTTCCTTCAAAACACGATTGCCAATTAAAATATATAAAAGATATTGATGAAATGGCTTTATCATCACGGCTTCTTCGTCATAATTTAAATGAAAGTCATTGATAAAATTGCTTCACCAGCAACCTTTCTTTGTCAGAACTTGCACGAAAGTTATTGGTAAAAAAGCTTTATCACCTCTGCTTCTTTATCTTATTTTAGGCAAATTTTTTTCAATAACAATTCGTCACGAAGGAAATTCCGTCAATGACAACCTGAAGCAAGTATTGTTGTCGACTTCTAACCCTGGATGTTTGAACTTATTCTTATTCAATAAACTACAAAATTATTGTTAAGCTTATAGAAGGTATTAGTGCAGCTTTTTTCAACCTTATTGAAACTTCTGCTTGCAAGAAGGCTTCAAAATACGCTCTAAAGAGAAAAGAGATATGTTCACAAAGTTCTTAAAAAATTTCTTCTCGCGTGTGAATGCTTTGCTGAAACTGACGTTCTAACAATTCCGGTTCTACGCACGCTAAACAAAGTAATTCCACCCAAAATTCGCACTTGAATAAATAAATACAATGAATTTTCATGAATGAGTTTAAACGCACCGATTTTTTCAAAATTTAGCCTAGACTTAAGTGTCACACCGCCTTGCGATGTCTGAACTGAAACCAAATTTAGCAATGAACACTTTTTGGCACCCGAGTGGGACTATACAGCGGCTGTGGCGACTGCGGCAATTCTTCATAAGGCGGGCAATAAAGCTTGGAAACCTTCCTTAATGAAGGCGCTAACGAGATCCGCCTTGGAAACACTCGCCTCCAGCCGCAAGCATAATCTCGAGCCATAATTACCCCAGACAGAGCCGGGATGTGCGCACAACCTACAAATATTCCTCGCAAAAATATCACCATTATCGCCGACAACAGCTGAGCTTTGCTCAGCACAAGTATTGGAGATAAATATTTTTATTGTTATTATTGTCGACAGAGTTAAGGTTTCTCTGCACGATTGAAATTTTGAAAAAAATATTATCATTACCGTCGACAATATGTTACACTATATCTGAACTTTGCTCAGCATGAATTACATTTTGGAGAAAATATTATCATTATTGTCGGTAGAGTTGATATTTCTACATAAGAATGAAATTTTAATGCAAAATATCATTGAAATGATAAATAAAGTTAAGTTTTGCTCCGCTCGAATAAAATTGTGAAAAAAATGTTTTCATTATCGTGGACAAGAGATGCGGGTCGTTCAGCTTCCATAAAAGGAACAAGAAAATTTTTTTTTTCATTATTGCGGGCAGAGTCTGGGCTCATTTACGGTCTGGGCTCATTTAGATTTTGGGCCCATTTAGAGTTTGGGGTTATTTAGAATTCGGGCTCATTATGTATTTAGAATAAAAATCAGCACTCATTCACAAGAGTGAATAAGAAACTTCGAGATTACAGAGCTAATGAAACCGAGTGGGAAAACCAGTTGAAGCGAAACAGTTTCATTTTAACTGAAGCGAACTTCTAGTTTTGCGAAAACTTTGAAAAATATTTGAAGACATGACACGTAGACCTACATAAGAAATCAGTAATTCTCTTTAACCAGTCGATTTGCGGAAACTCTTTTTTAAACGCAATAAAAATTACTTCCATAGGAACATTTTCATCAAAATTTTCAATAACCTGGTTTTCATAAATGAGGCATTCAAATCAAGTATATTCACGCTTTAAAAAGATAGCTATAATAGTTTTGGTAAAAATTTAACATCAGCTATCCTGCAACAAAGGGGATACATTTTCATGTTTTTCTATCAACCATCTATTCCACAATTTACATGAGTATAGTGACACTCATTTATGTTGTTCAACTAAGGATCTTAAGCTAAAATATTTCAAGAACAATAAAACCTTTTGTATCTTTTCAGTACATAAAAGGATTGTATCTTTTCAGTAAATAAAAGGATGTTTTTTTATTTCTTTCTTTACTAAGTGCACTCATATTTCTATGCGTCGGAAGCCTTTCACAGTTTTCAATTCAAAAAAGAGCCGGGCCATGATTGAGAGTAATTTATGTTAACAAACAAAAGCGATTGCAAAGTCTTAAAAAATTCACCTCCACCTGAGAATTTTACGTTCTCAACGATTTATCACTAAGGTCAAGTTATGAAATACACAAATTTATTCATTGGATGAGATGCTTAACATCTGCATGTGATTTCACATACCCAGTAATGAAAATGTTGAAACTGTCATCCGTGTTTTTTTTTGCTCTATCGTTTTACGTCATTTTCAATTCATAGTACCACCAATGTTGAACCTTTCATAGTACATGTTTTTAAAAAATATTAATGCTATTCTTTGGTCCAGATCTTATTTTTCAAAACGTTTAAACTCCTAATTAAATTGATAGTATAATCGATAGCAATCGATTGAACTCAGTCTATATCAATATCGTGTATTTCATCAAAGTAACGCCCATTTCAAAGCTTGGTTTCGTTTTATTGGAAACTTTCAGGGTGTTTAAGTAAACTTTGAATTCCAGGAGCTTGTCATTTGTGATTCACGCACTAAAATTACTCCCTCGCTTCCTAAAAATAGTGGTTATCTAGAATATACGCGTGTATCGTAGTAATATTTTAAATATTCTATTAAATTAATATCTTTCGTAATATATTGCGTGTCATGAGTACCAAAAAATAAAAACAAATGCCGTTCTGCAATAAAGTTTGTGTTTTTAAAATACTATAGCATACCCGCGCCGTCGAAATGACTGTGAAATATCAATCTTTCTTAAGCCCTATTTAATTATTTGAGGTGCAAGTTATCTAATTGAGATGGTTACATATCGCAGCATTAATTGCTCTATGAATACTTTAATTTCTGATAGAGTGTGATGAATGTATTTGAGAAACAGTTTTAAATACTTTTTTCATGGTACTCGTACTTGTACTCCAGGTGTGGACACGAATCAAGTATACTGTATATACAGTATATGCTCTTACTGTATGTGCAGTGTACATACGATTTCCTGAATATACAGTTAAATGCGTATAGATCAATCCCAAATGTTATTAAAATATAGCAAACTCACCTTCAATTAGCATTTGCAATTTTCATGTCACCTGAACCTGCGCTACACATTGCACTTCAGAATTTTTTATTCTTTTGTAAATAACTGATCACTTCTTCACAATTTATTAACAAATTTACTTCGCAATTTATTTCCTCTGTAGACTTGCTTTTTTTATTACCACCTACATTAACGCTACAAGTAACACTCAACGCTATAATTAAAACTCGAACCGCTGTTTTGCGCACGGATCTCAGAGTTAACTCTCCCCCGAACATTCTGTTTAGTCGTGATTTTAGTTTCATTTCAACCATTTCAACCCTATGCCCAGCTCAAAGAAACGAATGCATTTCATGTTGAGATATGAAACACTTGAGTTGCTATTTTCAAACAATTTAAACAATTTATTTACCACAGGAGATACAGAGGTAGAATGTTTCTTAATTCTAGTACAATGGACAAGTTTTTTTCCGCAAAAATCTCAGAGCTAGCTTTAAACGCGATATACAATTTATCAGTAATTTCTTGGTTTCATTCCAGTCATTTCGACCCAAAACTCAGCCCAAATAATTCGAATGCATTTCCTGTTAAGATGTGAAACACATGAGAAGCTGTTTTAGGTACGGATCTCAGAGCCAACTCCGACCCCAACATTCTGTTTAGTCGTGACACAGCACCTGTCAAGTATCCAATTGTTACAACCCTCTCAGAAAATCCGGCATAGCTTAGCTCCGTTCTCATCACCAATCGAACTTGGGGCTCACTTACAAAATTGCAATATTTTAGCCGCGTGCGACCACCAACCTCTCAAGAAAGTTCACGATTTACGAACACGTTTACGGAATACGAACTCTTGCCCAGGTTGGACGTAACGCATTTCACACTCACTAAATTGTGCTCTCGGTTGGACGTTTTACGTATTCCACAATCAAGATTACTCTCTGTAATCGCCTGTGCTTGTTCAATCACATTTAAATTTTCAAACGAAACATACTTGAAATATAGTTGTACAAAGTCATTCAAATTTTAATAACAGTGAAGTATTATGTGGCTTTCAAAAAAATCGTGTACGCTTTGGGAAGTTTGCTAAATAAGTACGAAATTCAAGCACAAGTCATGAACTTTACAAGTCGACCATCAAATTACACAAATATTACTAAGTTCATCAGTTATTCATACACGTAAAGAGCAAATTTTATATTTTAAGAGATGTCTAAGTCATGTAACAGTTAAGGAACCAAGAACAAATTATCTTGTATGCGAAATGACAGTACATATAATCATGCAACCCATACAAAGTTCATGACTCAAGCATAAAAATCAAAGTCCGAATCATCCTGTACTCGAGCTAGTCACAACATCTCCTCATGCCTCAGAATGAGCCTAACTTTACTGCAGCTCCAACAATAGGACCACACAACCGCTCGCGTTCGTGTCCAGCAGCGGCCGACACGCCAGTCCAATTCTTAGGATGGGTCCCGTCAGCTCATCTTGATGGGCCAAAGTTTGGCGGGATGCCGGCAGCTCAACTCAAGCTGTCGTAAAACTGCCGGGCTTGCTACCTAAATTAATACTTTTTCACACCCTGACAGGAAATGCATTAGGATTATTTTGAATTTAGTATAAGGTTGATTATAGCGCAAATGAAACCAAAAAATTACTCTAAAATTGAATGTGGCAGTCTCAGTTAGCTCTTTCGATCAATGCAAAAAACAGCAACTCAGGTGTTTTATATCTCAACAGGAAATGCATTCGATTGTTTGAGCTGGGTATAGGGTTGAAAGGGCTAAAATGACAGTGAAAAATCATAAATATTCTCCGACCATCCCCTGAGACGGTAAAAAGTTAAGGTGAATGAAAGCACGTTATTTAAGGGTTTAAGGAAATTAATTACTTGAGGTTCAAATCCTTTCTAATTAGGCATTTATCTACACTTTTTAGATAAAAAAAGGCATTGATTCTTGAAAAATTCTGAGAGGTGATTCAACTGTAGCAATACTTTCGAAGGCAGAACGTATACTTTTGAAGGCGGAACGTCACGAAACCGAAATCTGCGATGGAACAAATTTCACAGAACTTTGCCCGTCTTTACTTCGAGTTTCTTTTCAAGACAGGGATCTGAGAGCAAAAGTTTTGGTGTCGGGCAAGGCCGATTAGTTGGGGCTGCCGATCACTTTTTCGGGGGGTCTAACCTAACTCAAGAGCAAGTTCTAAAAGCGTTTCCAGACACCAATTGACGGAGACCGCTCCGGACCTTGACGTGTCACAAGCAATTGCTGTGAGTGGAAAATCTGCTGTGAGGAAAACTATTTTCCTTCGCGGAAGTCCTTATTTTAGTCGTGAGGCTCAGGAGGTTTTTGACCTCGTAGTTTTAGGAAATGTACAGCATTTCAGCCGCGTTTTAGTAACGCAAAACTTTACGGTTTTATTTCAAAACTAAGTTTTAACATCGTACGTACATCGTTTCCGGAGCATTTTACGGCTGCGTTCTAACGATGAATGGCAAACTAGGCGAGTTTTACAGCTAGGCTTTAATGATGTATAAAATACAAGCTACCTTTTACAGCAGCGTTGTGACGACCTACGCCTTTTCTGGAGCATTTTGCAGCTTCATTTGAGCGGTGAATAGCATACTATGCGTGTTTTACAACTACGTTTTAACGACGTATAGCAATGTTATTCACTAATTTTTGCAAAACAGCCCCTTCGGTTAAGCGCATTGATTGAGAGAGCCGCAGCTACTGCAAGTTAGCGTATATTATATAAATTATATGTTTTTTAATTAATTTATATATTTTTTGAGAGCCACGCAATGAATACCAATTGATGTATAGCTTACAAGCTGCCTTTTACAGCTGCGTTTTGATGACCTATATATTTTCAGTAGCGTTTTATGGCTGTTTTTGAACGATGATTGGCATCCTCGTTTTCAGCGATGTTTAGAAAAGTTATCAAAAGAAATGAACAAAGCAAATAAATCTAAATAACATAATTTTTCGTTTAAGTTTTCTATTAACTATTTATCCACACTGACTCTCACCTATATTATAAGAGATGTAAAATCAGCCAATATAAAGTAGCCAATGTAATACTTTAAGCAGGCTCGGCAAAAAAACTACTAATACTCATTCTACAACTGGTAAAAGCCAAGGGTATTGTGAAAATTATCCTCAGTTTTTATTCAGGAAGGTAAAATATGACAACGTATGACAAATGTGCGAGTTTTTTTAGTTCGGTTTTCATAAATGATGCCTTTTACGGTATTACTCTACTAAGATGTACTAGTATGAGCACCTCTACGTCCTAGTATGAGCACCTCTACGTCCTAGTAATGTTCTCATCCGCTTCTAGATGGTTTTTCTTTTCGAGCATAGTCTTTAGATACACTTACTCTAGAAATGATAGAATCCAAAATTAATTCCAAGAAAAGTGTATCAGGATCCAAGAATTTCCACAACAAACGTCTTTCCTTCCACTCTTTAGCAGAGATAATTTTTGTCTTCAGTAATTTCATCGCCACAAGATAAACACCAGCACGTCAAAAAAGCGCTAATAAGAAAGTCCATGGCTTCAAACAAGAAAATACACTTCTTATGTCACTATCCTGGAGTGCTTCGTTCAGTGCGTGCGCCCAGAAGACTGCCAGCATTCCTGATGAAGCTAGCAAGAGCAAAAGCGGTGTAATGATATTTGGTGAGAGGACACCGTGGAGTTATTTGTGGCCCAGTAAAACACTTTGGTCGGGTAATGACCACCCTTATTAGGCTTCAGAGCCTTCTCTTGGCAGCACAAAATAGGAATCACAAGAGCAAAAAACGTCCTCGGGTCACACCATATAACTTAGGCAACTCATGGTATATTCATGCACTCGCTTGTGCTCTGTTTCTCATCAAAGGAAGGAATCTGAAGTGTGAGATAAAGTTCGTGTGAGTTATGAGTTACATACTTGCAATGGAAATTTATTTGTTTCTGCGATCTTTGCGTGATATGCCAAACGTTTGTTATTAATAATTCTGTTTAATTACGTTATTGATTTTAGATGCTTATGAACTGAATTATTGAGGCTGTCTTTCAGTCGCTAAGTTTATTCGTTGTTAAGACCTAACATAGGGACAACAATAACTGTGAGTAACAGCAACTTTCAATAAAAATTAGCATTAATTTATGCTATTGTCTCACGTGAGGGATTAAAAAAAAACATTTATGAACGTTAATCTAATGCTCCCTTTTTAAGAAAGCTTAAAGTCCTTAAAGAAATTTAGAGACACAAAGATTAAAAACTTGTGTCATCATGACTGCTGCCGCGCATCAACAAATGTTACCCAAACTTGTGGAATAAATTCGCACGGTCGAGATCGCGTGGATATGAAAATGCATAAAAATTTCAGTGCGGGTTAAACAGAGCTTAAAACGAGTGTAATTTTTTCACCGTTGCATCTGTAATGTCAACCCCCTTATGTTGAAGCTATTCTTGAACTGTAAAAATCAGAAGCTATACTTGAACTGTAAAAATCAGAAGCTATACTTGAACTGTGAAAATCAGAAGCTATACTTGAACTGTAAAAATCAGAAGCTATACTTGAACGGCAAAAATCAAAAGCTTTACTTGAACTGTAAAAATCAGAAGCTATACTTGAACTGTAAAAATCAGAAGCTATACTTGAACGGCAAAAATCAGAAGCTTTACTTGAACTGTAAAAATCAGAAGCTATACTTGAACTGTAAAAATCAGAAGCTATACTTGAACGGCAAAAATCAGAAGCTAAACTTGAACTGTAAAAATCAGAAGCTATACTTGAACGGCAAAAATCAGAAGCTTTACTTGAACTGTAAAAATCAGAAGCTATACTTGAACTGTAAAAATCACAAGCTATACTTGAACGGCAAAAATCAGAAGCTTTACTTGAACTGTAAAAATCAGAAGCTATACTTGAACTGTAAAAATCAGAAGCTATACTTGAACGGCAAAAATCAGAAGCTATACTTGAACTGTAAAAATCAGAAGCTATACTTGAACTGTAAAAATCAGAAGCTTTACTTGAACTGTAAAAATCAGAAGCTTTACTTGAACTGTAAAAATCAGAAGCTTTACTTGAACTGTAAAAATCAGAAGCTATACTTGAACTGTAAAAATCAGAAGCTTTACTTGAACTGTAAAAATCAGAAGCTTTACTTGAACTGTAAAAATCAGAAGCTTTACTTGAACTGTAAAAATCAGAAGCTATACTTGAACTGTAAAAATCAGAAGCTATACTTGAACGGCAAAAAATAGAAGCTATTCTTGAACGGCAAAAATAATAGATGCCCCGGCGAAAAACTTGGAGTGGGAATAATGAACGAGGAAGCAGTCACTCAACGGAGAGATGATTGAAAGGTGCCGTGCTACGATTGATGAGTGGGAGCTCGGAGTGTAATGAGAGTGTCTCGAAAGAGACAGATGGACTGAGAGTAATTACGTTCGATAGAAAACTCGATTTCTGCAGTGTTTTGAAGCAATTGTACCTTATCACGAAGGTCAATCAGGTAAGTACCTCCAGAAAGAAAAATGAGATTATTTTCCAAAGTTCGACCAAGCACTGCAATTAGCCGGAAGAAAGTATTTTTGAAGGATGAAATCACATGCGCTGGATATTTATCGTTTCTCATCTGTTGTTTTAGTAAAGCTTATTGATAATAATGCACATGAAATACGATTATTGCATTGCGTTGCGAACATGAATTTCCTTTGTATTTAAAAGAAGTTATAAGCGAAAGGAAGCTATGTTGAGCTATGTTGAGAAGGAACTCGTAAAACTACGTTCTTCCATTTCTGGAGTCCCTAAATGGATGTTGTAGCTCCCTTGAAACTTGATTGAGTAGAGCCGTTTCAAAAAGTTCGTTTTTGATCGCTGTCGGATCTTTTCGTGCAATTTTTATTCCAGTCTTGGTGTTTTTTTCAGCTCTGCGTTTCTCTACAGGGCCGCAAAACTCGAACGGAATTGTTTAGCCAGGCTGGGAACAAAGGGCCTTTAAAGTTGAATTTTTACAGCAGCACGGGAGGGGCAATCACGTAATGTCCTCTATTTGCAATCGAAATTTCTGGGCTGGAAAAAGGTACCCCGTAATTCCCGCTTCTGGGAAACGATACTTCTTGCATCACGTGTGCTGCGCTTAATGTTTCGAGTGTGAAACAAAATCAATTTTAACATAGTTACACCTATGGCATTACCCAAGGGCAAAGCTTATTTCCATTGGTTAGCACTACTTCATTTCGGATGGATTTTGCAAAACTGAAAACTTATTTTGGGGTTCTACTACGCAATTAAAACAGCCGCCGGTTTTTGCAGTCTTGTCATAGAAATATTTTTTTGTTCAAATCTGTATAAAATTTTTTTCCGAATGTGCATATTGTGTTGGGAACATCATTTACGCATGGTAATAGTTGTGGTAAGAAAATTTTACCAGCATTTTCAGTAGCTTAGACTAAATTGCACCAACGGGCATCTATTGCACATGTGCGAAGCATTTCATCTTCAAATATCAACATGACTCACCGTTACTTTGATTCTTTGCAACCAATAGCTTTAAAGAAATATCTAGTCGTCTATATTAATATTTACAGACTTACGGGAAAGTTTTGGCATGCACTAGTTTCTTCTTATTTAAACCGCTACAGTTAATGGTTGACAAAAATCGACATTCTTATTTTCTTTTTTGGCAGGATAACTTCGTCTCAAAGTTCGCGATCTTTTTAAATAGTTCCTTTCCACATTCATGTAAAATTCTTACATTCGCCTCGAAGTCATTCACCAATCACCTTCACTTTAATTCCAATCAAAACCAACGCATCCCATATTTTTTAGCTGGAATACACTCGTAACATTCATTCCTTACGCACAATCATCCCATCTCATTTTTCCGTGGAAGTTGATCACCGCAACTCCAGGCCTCTGTGCATAAACAAAACCTCAGACTGTTAGTGAGTGAAGCCAAGACTCTCGTGAACTTTCGTTGCTGCGGTGCACGTCTCCCGCTTAAATCAAGCCCGTACAATCCCACAAATTCTGCAAAGGAACAGAAAATGAGACTCCGAGTGCCGAACTCCAGGCCTGCCCGGATCAATACCACCATATTTATTGACCCTGGAAATACCCACTCCTTGACCTAGGACCTCTGATGCCCAGGTAATGTACATCACGTGTCGCGACCCTTTATTAGTAACGTGGATGACGACGTGCGTTCCCCCCAGAGTTCCGGGAATGTCAGACCCTGAAAATGTTTCGATGGTCACTGGTATGCGGGGAGCACTTGATGCATTGAGGGCCTAAAGTGTTGCTGCGGTTGTGATGAGCGACTTCTGTCTCGACGGCGCTGAATGTGATGAAGTGTTGAGGCATTCTTCACGGCATTGTTTTGTTTGACTCGTGCGTATTTTGTTTGATTCGTGGGTATTCTGTTTGATCCGAACGTATTCTGTTTGATTCGTGCGTATTTTGTGTGATTTTGCTTATTCTGTTTGATTCGTGCGTATTCGAGAATTTGATTCGAGCGTATTGGAGAAGCTGGGAAGGTTTGCTGCTAACTCTCCAATATCGCTTGTGAAAGCGTGCAAACAACGTCCGCAAAATACCGCATTGCACGCACTTGAATAAATAGTTCCCCATGAGCCGCGAAGCGAGTCCAAATGCGGTTATTGACTAGCAAAATTAGCGGCTTCTGCTACACTGGCGTAAATCACCATGAGAAGACAGATGACTGTTCAGTGACAGAAGTGCTCGCACACGATAGTGTGTAAATCAATTGACTCTCAACAGAATACAGGCAAGATTTGAACTTTTTCCGAGACAAGATGGAAGTGAGCATGACAGTTTTTTGCACTGTGATAACCTACGTGGTTCTTAGTAAAATTGGCCAGTAGAGAAAGCTGACGGGTCATTAATCAATCTGGAGGGCCATTAATATACTGTAGGGTCATACTGTAATGTATTGAATACTGAAGGGTCATTAATTTCGTGATAATTGAAATCAATGGAGCATATTCAGTTTACTTTTGAAACATTTCATTCCCAGTGTAGTGTTTGTATCAAAAATAAATGAGTAGCTTAGACGAAAACAAATCACTTCAATGAATCTATTGCAGTAAAATTCCACGAAAAACATTAGCCACATGCATTCCGATAGAACTGAATCATTTGCTGCTTCATGAGATTGATAGAAGCTATGGATAATTTATTGATAGAAGCCATGCATAATTTAGCAATCGTGTGCTGCTTATCGAACTGCTCACCTCATTCCATTTGAAGAGATAAATCCATAAGCTCTTCAATTCATCGTCTGGTTGATACAGTTAACATTTTTAATTCTAACTCAGAAGCGTCTATTTGTTTGTACATTGATCAGACTATTAGAAACGTGAATAATTAAAACTAAACCTATTCGATAATTGAACACATATACGTCTTGCGTGTGAGGTTAGTAAGGCCGACAGTTGTAAAAAGTTATCTACTATGTAAATTGTCTCACAATTGTATGTAAATAGTCTCACAATTGTCTCTACTATGTAAATTGTCTCACAATTGTATGTAAATAGTCTCACAATTGTCTCTACTATGTAAATTTTCTCTACTATGCAAATTGTCTCACAATTGTATGTAAATAGTCTCAGAATTGTCTCTACTATGTAAATTTTCTCTACTATGCAAATTGTCTCACAATTGTATGTAAATAGTCTCACAATTGTCTCTACTATGTAAATTGTCTCTACTATGCAAATTGTCTTACAATTGTATGTAAATAGTCTCACGATTGTCTCTACTGTTTAAATTGTCTCACAATTGTCTCTACGTTGTAGTTTGTCTAACAGCTGTCTATACCATGTAAATTTTCTACTATGCGCTGTGTAAAATCTGAATGATGCTTTCATTAAGAATTTGCAATCGTTCAGATATCATCTAAGATTTCATAGAGTCCACCAATCTTGGCGAATATATTAAAAAATATATCTGAAACAATTAATTCAAAGGGCATGATGTTGCTGTAATTCATTATAACTAAGTTACATGGATATGTGTTAAACTGGCTAATTCTAATCTAGGTGTGAAACAAATATTATGGTTCATCATATTATAAAATATAGTGAAAATGAAAACATTTGCCTCGTAATGACAGCTCCAATTCTATTTCTAATTTTTTTTCTTAAGCTTCCAATTCATTCAGATGAAATAAAACAGAATATAAAATGGCAACAGAAAGGAACCAAGTGACCTACTTGGCTCTTTTCTGTTTTTATATTATTATCAATAATATCATATTATATTATTATCTATACGCATACCATTCTTTCAGATAGTATGCATATAAAATGGCAACGGGAAGGAGCCAAGTGACCTACTTGGCTCTTTTCTGTTTTTATATTATTATCAATAATATCATATTATATTATTATCTATACGCATACCATTCTTTCAGATAGTATGCATATAAAATGGCAACGGGAAGGAGCCAAGTGACCTACTTGGCTCTTTTCTGTTTTTATATTATTATCAATAATATCATATTATATTATTATCCATACGCATACCATTCTTTCAGATAGTATGCATATAAAATGGCAACGGGAAGGAGCCAAGTGACCTACTTGGCTCTTTTCTGTTTTTATATTATTATCAATAATATCATATTATATTATTATCTATACGCATACCATTCTTTCAGATAGTATGCATATAAAATGGCAACGGGAAGGAGCCAAGTGACCTACTTGGCTCTTTTCTGTTTTTATATTATTATCAATAATATCATATTATATTATTATCTATACGCATACCATTCTTTCAGATAGTATGCATATAAAATGGCAACGGGAAGGAGCCAAGTGACCTACTTGGCTCTTTTCTGTTTTTATATTATTATCAATAATATCATATTATATTATTATCTATACGCATACCATTCTTTCAGATAGTATGCATATAAAATGGCAACGGGAAGGAGCCAAGTGACCTACTTGGCTCTTTTCTGTTTTTATATTATTATCAATAATATCATATTATATTATTATCTATACGCATACCATTCTTTCAGATAGTATGCATATAAAATGGCAACGGGAAGGAGCCAAGTGACCTACTTGGCTCTTTTCTGTTTTTATATTATTATCAATAATATCATATTATATTATTATCTATACGCATACCATTCTTTCAGATAGTATGCATATAAAATGGCAACGGGAAGGAGCCAAGTGACCTACTTGGCTCTTTTCTGTTTTTATATTATTATCAATAATATCATATTATATTATTATCTATACGCATACCATTCTTTCAGATAGTATGCATATAAAATGGCAACGGGAAGGAGCCAAGTGACCTACTTGGCTCTTTTCTGTTTTTATATTATTATCAATAATATCATATTATATTATTATCTATACGCATACCATTCTTTCAGATAGTATGCATATAAAATGGCAACGGGAAGGAGCCAAGTGACCTACTTGGCTCTTTTCTGTTTTTATATTATTATCAATAATATCATATTATATTATTATCTATACGCATACCATTCTTTCAGATAGTATGCATATAAAATGGCAACGGGAAGGAGCCAAGTGACCTACTTGGCTCTTTTCTGTTTTTATGTTATTATCAATAATATCATATTATATTATTATCTGTACGCATACCATTCTTTCAGATAGTATGCATATAAAATGGCAACGGGAAGGAGCCAAGTGACCTACTTGGCTCTTTTCTGTTTTTATATTATTATCAATAATATCATATTATATTATTATCTATACGCATACCATTCTTTCAGATAGTATGCATATAAAATGGCAACAGAAAGGAACCAAGTGACCTACTTGGCTCTTTTCTGTTTTTATATTATTATCAATAATATCATATTATATTATTATCTATACGCATACCATTCTTTCAGATAGTATGCATATAAAATGGCAACGGGAAGGAGCCAAGTGACCTACTTGGCTCTTTTCTGTTTTTATATTATTATCAATAATATCATATTATATTATTATCTATACGCATACCATTCTTTCAGATAGTATGCACATAAAATGGCAACGGGAAGGAGCCAAGTGACCTACTTGGCTCTTTTCTGTTTTTATATTATTATCAATAATATCATATTATATTATTATCTATACGCATACCATTCTTTCAGATAGTATGCATATAAAATGGCAACAGAAAGGAACCAAGTGACCTACTTGGCTCTTTTCTGTTTTCATATTATTATCAATAATATCATATTATATTATTATCTATACGCATACCATTCTTTCAGATAGTATGCATATAAAATGGCAACGGGAAGGAGCCAAGTGACCTACTTGGCTCTTTTCTGTTTTTATATTATTATCAATAATATCATATTATATTATTATCTATACGCATACCATTCTTTCAGATAGTATGCATATAAAATGGCAACGGGAAGGAGCCAAGTGACCTACTTGGCTCTTTTCTGTTTTTATATTATTATCAATAATATCATATTATATTATTATCTATACGCATACCATTCTTTCAGATAGTATGCATATAAAATGGCAACGGGAAGGAGCCAAGTGACCTACTTGGCTCTTTTCTGTTTATATATTATTATCAATAATATCATATTATATTATTATCTATACGCATACCATTCTTTCAGATAGTATGCATATAAAATGGCAACGGGAAGGAGCCAAGTGACCTACTTGGCTCTTTTCTGTTTTTATATTATTATCAATAATATCATATTATATTATTATCTATACGCATACCATTCTTTCAGATAGTATGCATATAAAATGGCAACGGGAAGGAGCCAAGTGACCTACTTGGCTCTTTTCTGTTTTTATATTATTATCAATAATATCATATTATATTATTATCTATACGCATACCATTCTTTCAGATAGTATGCATATAAAATGGCAACGGGAAGGAGCCAAGTGACCTACTTGGCTCTTTTCTGTTTTTATATTATTATCAATAATATCATATTATATTATTATCTATACGCATACCATTCTTTCAGATAGTATGCATATAAAATGGCAACGGGAAGGAGCCAAGTGACCTACTTGGCTCTTTTCTGTTTTTATATTATTATCAATAATATCATATTATATTATTATCTATACGCATACCATTCTTTCAGATAGTATGCATATAAAATGGCAACGGGAAGGAGCCAAGTGACCTACTTGGCTCTTTTCTGTTTTTATATTATTATCAATAATATCATATTATATTATTATCTATACGCATACCATTCTTTCAGATAGTATGCATATAAAATGGCAACGGGAAGGAGCCAAGTGACCTACTTGGCTCTTTTCTGTTTTTATATTATTATCAATAATATCATATTATATTATTATCTATACGCATACCATTCTTTCAGATAGTATGCATATAAAATGGCAACGGGAAGGAGCCAAGTGACCCATTCTCGGGTTGTCCCCAACTGCCGTGCCCTCAGACACCAGTCACGCGCAGGCACCGACGGAGCACATAAACAATCCCTAATTTTCACCCGCACACACCAGTACATTCATGATAACACAACAGCTCCGCAGAACAGATAACAGATATTTATTTATTTGTCCCTTTAATTACCTATTTATTCATTTTTTTAAATAGCTTCTTATTTAGTGATCTATGTATTTATTTAAACAAATAAATATAAAAATCGATCAAACTGTATCGATGAGTTCGATCTTTAGTTGTTCAACGCCAGCCTAACATGCGAGGTTCATTATCTGATTAAGACCCGGAAAGAATAATTCTTATTCTGTAGTAGAAAGCAAATTTGGTATGAAAGAAACCTAAAAGCTTCAATTCCCCCCGGAAAAACACAGTTACCTCATCATTTTTCGTAGCCCAATCTTGATTGCTGTTTATCGCTTTGGGACATCATAAACTTTTTAGCATCGAGATATAAGCGCCGTTCTTTGCGGGACCAAATTCCGTAATGATTGCGCCCGTGAATCAGGAACGTTAATCCGAAATTAGGCGTCGGTCCTGCGGGTTGCCCAATAAGTGTCTTAGGCAAGTCGTTAATTCGATTAACTCCGTGAGAAGATAGATGTAATGTCGACGTGCAGGGTTAGACCTGATTCTTGGAGGCGCTTGATGAGCAAAGGCCTATTTCGAGGATTTATTCGTTCATTCTTGCAGCATGACGGCAAAAAATGTTCTTTGTTTCCAGGCTCGTACAGCCACACTACAGAGTTACCGAACTGAGCAGCACGAGAGTTCATAATGAAGAAATAGACGTATACTCATTTGCTGTTCATACTAGGACGTGGAGGTGCTCATACCAGGACGTGGAGGTGCTCATACCAAGACGTGGAGGTGCTCATACTAGGACGTGGAGGTGCTCATACCAGGATGTGGAGGTGCTCATACTAGGACGTGGAGGTGCTCATACTAGGACGTGGAGGTCATACTAAGACGTGGAGGTCATACTTGGACGTGGAGGTCATACTAGGACGTGGAGGTCATACTAAGACGTGGAGGTCATACTAGGACGTGGAGGTCATACTAAGACGCGGAGGTCATACTAGGACGTGGAGGTCATACTAGGACGTGGAGGTCATACTAAGACGTGTAGGTGCTCATACTAGGCCGTGGAGGTGCTCATACTAGAACGTGGAGGTGCTCATACCAGGACGTGGAGGTGCTCATACCAGGACGTGGAGGTGCTCATACCAGGACGTGGAGGTGCTCATACTAGGACGTGGAGGTGCTCATACTAGGACGTGGAGGTGCTCATACTAGGACGTGGAGGTGCTCATACTAGTACGTCCTAGTAGAGTAATACCGTAACGGACATCATTTATGAAAACCGAATTAAAACAACGTGCACGTTTGTTGGTGCTCAAGAAACGACGAATGAAAGGTTAATCATATCACTGTTTACTTTTTCCTGTTGCTCAGAATGCTGGAATTTGGAGTTAACTCATCCCAATGACAAATTTTCTTGTTACCCTAGAAGAGTAAAATGAAAGGTAACTCTTCCATTTATGATTCGAAAAGTTCAAGATAGAAATGCTGATTCATGAAAAATGTGTGTTTTCTCATTGCTCAAAGATGATATATTTTGAAAAGTTAGGCCGCCCGCCAACTGATGCGATTCCATGCGATGCGATTCGCCTCAATCGGCAGTGAGTTAGGTAACACAATGCTATTCCTACGGGGCTACAAATGAACCGTGCGATTTCGCAAGGCGTCGCACCAATAGAACCGCATCAGTGGGCAGGCGGCCTAAGTCCTGTCATACGTAAATCCGCTCCTAGCTTCAGTCTGGTAAAATGAACGGCTGATTAACGTCGTTTTCAAATTTTGCTGCCGCATCAAAAAATTCTTAACTGTTTGTTTTGGTCGGGAATCTTGTCCCATGAAGAAAAAAAAGAAAAGCCTTACAAACACCAGACCGACACATGTTGGCTTCTTTCCAAGACCCGTAAAGTCAATCAGTTGCATTAAAGAGAGAGAGTCGACGTATAAGACTGCGCACGTCAGCACTTCTAATGCAGCCAACTGTCGATCTGTATCGGCACTGCATCACCTTCTGCAAACCTCGACCAATTCGGATCATATACATGGTCATGTTGAATTACTAGGACTAATTAATGTTAATTAATCCGGCCTAACTATTCAATGTGGATGACCCTTGATTCATGTTATGAATAACCGGCTCATGTTCATGTAATATTCAAGCCTATCTTTCGGACACGTCACTTCAAAGAAAAATATTGATTAACACTGAAGAATATCATCGAAGCTTCAACGTAGGCTGTGTTGCCAAAGCTGAACTCTCGCACCAGGATATTTCCAACAAACACTCCATATTTTATGTCTGTGAGAGCAAGAACCTTTCAGCGAACGAATTAATGTTGTTCTTGGTAAAATTGGTCGATGGAAAAATACTCAGTATACATCTATTAATACTGTAGGGCGATTAAAATACTGTTGGGTCATACTGTGTGGTATGGAATATTGTTTGTTTTGTGGAGGCTCATGTGAGATGAATTTGTATAACTCGAGAATCGAATCTCTTAGAGAATAGTTATTGATTAATTAAAATGAAAATGCGCTCTAAAGAACAGTTTCTTTTTTCTACACACGCCGAGCCTCAGTACTTTGAATACGGCTCTGAACGTTTATCTATTTTCAACAGTTAGAAAAGATCAAATTCTAATACAGTTTTCACTCGAAATTCTGAACATGGCGCATTTGTATGGGTATTTAGAGTTGCAAAGTAATTAGCTTGAGAAATTTCTTTCTTATTGAACTTTTAATTTCATTATACATTTATTCATTCAAACTTTTAATTATTTATTTAATAATTTACAGTTAAGTGAGATGTAATATGTTGAGAAATTCAAATGAGCGAAGCTAACATATTAGTTCTCTTCGAAAAGTACCATCACAACTAGTGCTTACTAACGGAGAAAAATTTCCCAAATTAAATCAATACATTAAATATCGCACCGGAAATCGTGCTGAGGTATTTGTTGTATAGTGACGCTCTTGGGATATTTATGGAGGTTCCGGCTGCGGAGATTTATGAGTCTCGCTCGCTCGGAGTTTCCGGCGGAACCGCCGATGCGCGCCTGGTATTTACAAGCGCCGGATAGGTCGGAAGCGCGCCTACCGCCGGGCGGAAGTTCATTGTTCGAACTAGACTTAAGAGCAAGCTGTGTGAACTTGAGATCAGTACAATACCAGTAGTCCTGCTGTTCGTTTTGCTATCCTCTTGCCTGGTTTACGGCTAGGCTAACCGATCTACAAGTGCTGTCCAGTAAACCTTATATCTTGCTGAAATTCCAAGATATTACAATTGACGACAAGGCTTCGAACTTGCGAAGTGAATTTGAACTTTAAAAGTGCTCTGAAATTAAGATGGCGTATTCTACAGTCAGCTGCCCTCCGTTCGACGTGGAAGTAGAAACAGTGAGTGAATTCTTGAAGCGCTGGAAAGTACAAAGTGCAGACGCTCTTCAGAAGGCAGGAAATAATGGTGGTAAAAAAGCTAGTATTTTAATCAAAGCTTTGCCTGTAAACATAATTACTGATCTACAACGAAGAATTAAACCTACGTTACTCACTGAGGCTACATATGAGGAACTTGAAGAAAAATTAACACAGCAATTTGAAATTAAAAAATCCATCGTCGGTGCATCGGTTACATTTCTAAATAGAAAACAAGGTGCTAATGAATCCATAGAAAGTTATGCTAAAACGTTAAATGACTTAGCATCTGCATGCAATTATGGTAGTTGCTGTCGTGATCGTTTATTAAGAGATGCCTTCGTGGCTGGGCTACACTCAGCGCAAATTCTCAGCACGGTTCTACAGAAGTGCGATAGCAAGTCCTTCAACGAATGCGTTGAACACGCAAAACTTATCGAACAATTAAGCTCCGACGCTCAAGATATCATTCGTGAGGAATCATCTTCATCGTATTTCACTACAGGAAAACTCCCGCCGAACTACATATGCATTCGCTGCGGAACCAAGCAAAAGCATCTTGCAAAGCATCTTGCTATGCTTTGAAATTGAAATGTCACACATGTGGGAAATTAGGCCACATTTCTAAAGTTTGCAAATCTACGACTGCAGCACGACCTCCTCCTGCTAAGCCTACACGAAGGGGACCTACACAAGGAGAATTTGACGCAGCTCGCACTTACACAGTGCAGTCGGGAAGAAGCGGTTGCTGTGGCAACGTTGGGAGAGAAGACGTGTTAATGAAGAATTCACGGATGCCTCTACAGAAGAAGGAAGCGGTGTTGCAAAAACCTGGGAACGAAGGTGAGGAAAATAGGAAAAATCATATGCAGGAAAAGAGTGCAATTAGGAAGCTCTTTGTTATCCTAAATAAGTTCCTTTTTTACACTAAAAAAATGTTTTAGTCGTTCCAGCGCTCAGGAAGCACGATTTCGCTTCTCTGTAGCTTCCAATTTTATTTTATATTGTGTATTTGTTAATTTATTTTCGAGACAACTTACTTTGCTTATATTTGATATTCAAGTCCCTTACCTTAGCTAAAAAAATATGCTCGAATAATACAACCATTGAAGAGTAGTGCTAGCAATTTTTCAATACAAATCCTTTATGAGAAAAAACCGCCCTGATTGCTACAAAAAATTCTGAGCGTGTAACAAAGTATACCTGAACGGCTGCAGTTGTTCTAATTGGCTTATGCACCTATAAGCTTTGTTACTTTTAGTTATAAAAAGAACAAATAAAAATATTTAAAAACTTTATTAATTCCTCCCCTTAGGCAACCTATATTTCGGACATGTTATTAAAAAAAGCATTTATAAGCAACGATGTAGATCATTCAAGATCCACCGTAGGCCATATTGACACAGCTGAACTCTTGCGTCAGGATATAGCCAAGAAACACTCAATATTTTCTGCCTCTGGGAGCAGGAACCTTTCAGGGAAAGGATTTGGTGTGCGCCCCAAATTGTTGAGGCGCAGACAGCGCAGTTCCATCGTAGCTGAATCATCTTGTTAGGGCGCCCTAGAGGGACCAAGACTGCATTTTCTGCGTCTATGAACTCATCTAATAATGTCGTAAAGAACTTCAAGGATATGGTCGCACAAAAACTGAGCGCGCCAACCAAGTCTCTGAGTTATCTTGAAACCCAAATTTTCTTTGCAAGCTTCCGCGGGAAATTTTTTACACCCGAAATGATTTTTTAAGTTAATTTTCTGGAGACCACTATGTTCACACGCTGAGATTTTTAATGACAGGATTCGAACCATAACTTTTGTAAAATACAATGGGGATATTGATTGAGGGAAACTGAGTAGCGACTATTGTCGATATTTCCTAAAGCTTCCCGATTGTTCTTGAGAGCGTAAGCCTTTATCATTTTCCTTTAAAGTGACTGACAATAATAGTTGCGTTATCAAGCATGTGCAATTCGATGCGATGTTTCACATGGAAGTTAGAGATTTTATAATTCTTGATCTTTCACATTCGAGAATGTAAATGATAATGAATTCAAAGTTTTCTTAGATATAGGCATAAAAATTCCATGAAATTAAATGAGGCTTTTTGTATCATCTTCCGTCAAGTCTTATGACCATCCCGCAGAGATGATCGCTAAACTACGAACGTGCTTCGCAGAAATGAAACCACTACTCACACTATGCCGGAATATTATGCCCACGTCTAAAATGCTGTCGTGTTTCCTTTGCTTTATAAACTAACTTAATTTGAGATTTGTAACTTTTGAAGACGTTGCGTGTGTTGGTGTGAAGTACTCGTCGTTTAACATCAGGCTTATTAGAAAAAGTAAAGACCATACTTCAAGATTCTTCTCCGGCTTCCTTGAATTTGGAGAACAAATGTTGATAAACCATGAGTAGCTGTAGTTGTCACTTTATTGCCTTAATCATGAGCTGCCAACCCAAATAGGATTCAGAATTAAATGAAACTCTTTTGTGAATTACAATAACTTCAAAACCTAACCTGTAATAACAGTCACATAAAACCCATCTGCGGAGCAAGTCGATACTAGAATTGTTCGGGAAGTTCAACTGATTGCAAAGCTGGGAAATGTTAGAATGAGCGTTTCATTGAGGATGGCTATAATCTTACATTGAATGACTTTCTGAAATGGTCAACAATGTTGATAAACGCTTGGGGTTAAGGGGGCGTTAGCTAGTATTGAGCTATTGAAGTGATTCTCACTGTAGGTGCTCATACTATGACATTTTCGAATAGTAACATACCATTACGGACATAGATTACAAAGCCACTCTAAATATTGAAAAAAACTAATTTATCACCTACTTGGGTTCATTATGGCTGCGTAAAAATAATCACCTCAAGTTTTCTGCTAACATTTCTTTCATCAAGTATCGAGTAGATTCTGTACTTTGCGGAATATAAATGCTCCATTACTCAACCCTTCCTTAATCTATACATTTAATCATTGAATGTACGAGAAACCTGTTTCTTGCACCGAGCTCGCCTCCGAACACCGGCGTCGCTTAGCAGATTGCAGCTACGGAAAAACAGAATTTTACCCAAATGAGATAAACTAGTTCACATTTTTCTCGTCTCAGAAATATTAGTCAGGCGAAGTGGCAAGTTTACTGATATAAGATAAATTATAATGCTTGAAGTGACGTCGGACGTGCTACATCGTAAGTGGCTTCCAAGACTTGAATTCAGGGGCAACGATTTCTTGAATCACCGACGGATCTTCCATTGCTGACGTTGACGTTAATGTGATTTTAGGTGAATAGAAGTGCCTTTCAGGAAATGCATGAAATATAGGGATGCGTGATTGGATGATTTAATTACATTCAAGTTTAAGCCTTAATGTATACCATAAGGACTACAGTAATGTAAATATTTTGGACTATTCATTTACGAATCCTTCTGCTCAATTTTATTTTTATCAGATAATCAATTTTATTTTTATCAGATAATCTGTCACAGTTCAGTCAAGCAATTGAAGCCGAACTAATTTGCTTTGAGACACGAAAACCTCATCTTTAATGCATCTAATTGGCGAAGGCTAAAATTCATTTGATATTTATTAGTAATTGCCGATGAAATATCTTTTACCAATGCACAGTCAATCTTGTCTAAAATATAGCAGCTTATACACGTCATTCAAAGAAAACATTAATACTAATTTTTATGCCCAATACATAGTAAATGACAAAAGACATGGTAAAATGTCGTGTGTCAACACATAGTAATTCTAATGATTAATTATGAAGTTCAAGCTATCCCATCAATTATCCAGCGCATTTACCACGATAATATTGGCCAGCGATGCAGGCTTCATTAAACCTTCATCCCTCAACTAGCAGATTGCGTCGTGTGGCACCAGCTGTGTGGGCTGATGTTGGGTGAGCCATCTGTACTCCGTCTGGCCTCATACCACTCCATCTGGCCTCACACCACTCCACCTGGCCTCACACCTCTCCATCTGGCCTCACACCACTCCATCTGGCCTCATACCACTCCATCTGGCCTCACACCACTCCATCTGGCCTCACACCCCTCCATCTGGCCTCATACCCCTCCATCTGGCCTCACACCACTCCATCTGGCCTCACACCCCTCCATCTGGCCTCACACCACTCCATCTGGCCTCACACCCCTCCATCTGGCCTCACACCACTCCATCTGGCCTCACACCACTCCATCTGGCCTCATATCACTCCATCTCACCTCACACCACTTGATCTGGCCTCACACCCTTCCATATGGCCTCACACCACTCCATCTGGCCTCACACCCCTCCATCTGGCCTCACACCACTCGATCTGGTATCACGACCAGCTGCCGAGTTAACACACTCAGCATCACGACCAGCTGCCGAGTTAACACACTCAGCATCACGACCAGCTGTCGAGTTAACACACTCAGCATCACGACCAGCTGCCGAGTTAACACACTCAGCATCACGACCAGCTGCCGAGTTAACACACTCAGCATCACGACCAGCTGCCGAGTTAACACACTCAGCATCACGACCAGCTGCCGAGTTAACACGCTCAGCATCACGACCAGCTGCCGAGTTAACACGTTCAGCATCACGACCAGCTGTCGAGTTAACACACTCAGCATCACGACCAGCTGCCGAGTTAACACGCTCAGCA
This sequence comes from Morinoia aosen, assembly GCA_030386875.1. NCBI lineage: Eukaryota > Metazoa > Arthropoda > Malacostraca > Amphipoda > Talitridae > Morinoia > Morinoia aosen. The sequence goes on from CM059562.1 coordinate 72,833,238, forward strand.
TCACGACCAGCTGCCGAGTTAACACGCTCAGCATCACGACCAGCTGCCGAGTTAACACGCTCAGCATCACGACCAGCTGTCGAGTTAACACACTCAGCATCACGACCAGCTGCCGAGTTAACACGCTCAGCATCACGACCAGCTGCCGAGTTAACACGTTCAGCATCACGACCAGCTGTCGAGTTAACACACTCAGCATCACGACCAGCTGCCGAGTTAACACACTCAGCATCACGACCAGCTACCGAGTTAACACGCTCAGCATCACGACCAGCTGCCAGGTTAACACGCTCTCAGATGGCACTCATCAGCACAAGTGCCTCGTCACTCTCTCGATTAAAAACTCAACTTGAGCCTCCAAGTTTTCCACGCTGAGCTGCAGCTGAAATTCTGTCAGCTTCTTCTCGGACCGTTCTAAGTGCCTGCTGTGTGTGTGTGTTGTGGCCTGCTGTGTGTTGTGTGAGTGTGTGTGTGTTGGGGCCTGCTGTGTGTGTGTGTGTGTGTGGGTGTGTAGTGGCCTGTTGTGTGTGTGTGTTGAGGCATGCTGTGTGTTGTGTGAGTGTGTGTGTGTTGGGGCCTGTTTGGTGTTGGGTGAGTGTGTGTGTTGTGGCCTGCTGTGTGTTGTGTGTGTGTGTTGAGGCCTGCTGTGTGTTGTGTGAGTGTGTGTGTGTTGGGGCCTGTTGTGTGTTGTGTGGTGTGTTGTGGCCTGTTGTGTGCTGTGTGAATGTGTGTGTTGTGGCCTGCTGTGTGTTTTGTGAGTGTGTGTGTTGGGGCCTGTTGTGTGTTGTGTGGTGTGTTGTGGCCTGTTGTGTGCTGTGTGAATGTGTGTGTTGTGGCCTGCTGTGTGTTTTGTGAGTGTGTGTGTTTGGGCCTGTTGTGTGTTGTGTGGTGTGTTGTGGCCTGCTGTGTGTTTTGTGAGTGTGTGTGTTGGGGCCTGTTGTGTGTTGTGTGGTGTGTTGTGGCCTGTTGTGTGCTGTGTGAATGTGTGTGTTGGGGCCTGTTGTGTGTTGTGTGAGTGTGTGTTTTGTGGCCTGCTGTGTGTTGTGTGAGTGTGTGTGTTGTGGCCTGCTGTGTGTTGTGTGAGTGTGTGTTTTGTGGCCAGCTGTGTGTTGTGTGAGTGTGTGTGTTGAGGCCTGCTGTGTGTTGTGCGAGTGTGTGTGTTGAGGCCTGCTGTGCGTTGCGTGAGTGTGTGTGTGTTGTGGCCTGCTGTGTGCGTTAAAGAAGCAGCTTCTAAATGCCCGCTGCAGCTTTTCTCAAGATTCTTGAAAATTTCTTCCGCACACATTCCGTGATGTCGGAGCGTCGACTGCGAGAGCAATAAGCCGTCACCAAGACAGCCAAACGCTTTGCGGAAGTCGAGGGATACGGAAAAACAATATTCCTTTCCGTTATAAATGAAATGGACTGATTTTTGGGATGTGTTCCGTCAATATTGGAGTGAAAGTATTGCAGGTGATTCAGATTGGCTTCCGTAGTCGATGTTTCAGATTGAAAATTATTCTTTCCCCCGTAGAGAAAGATTTGAATTTGCAGTTAAAGTTTACTTTCTCGTGTACTTTTTTAAATTTTTTCCTTCAAAATTTGAAGGGCAGAAACTGGTCAATGATAGTCAACATTGGTTGAGTTGCAATTTCTGAAATGGCAGTTTTTTAGCAAGTTTCAGACAGTACGGGAAATTCCCGAGGAAAAGGAATGGTTTCAAATCTGAGAGGATTGAAGACATTTAATTGGCCACATTTTTAAACCCATCTGCCAAACACTCTTTCAACCAATGGGGTTGATTTCTTACATTGTTTGTTCAATCATGAACGTCGAAGGCTTAGGTAGGGGTCAAAAAAGAATAAAATATTATTTTCATGAATTTTAAGAAATAATGATATTTCCGAAGTGATATAACGTAGTGACATCACCGTAGTAACATTACGAAGTGCTATCTCCGTAATGATATTACGTAGTAATTTCACCGTAGTAACATTACGAAGTGCTATCTCCGTAATGATATAACGTAGTGACATCACCGTAGTAACATTACGAAGTGCTATCTCCGTAATGATATAACGTAGTGACATCACCGTAGTAACATTACGAAGTGCTATCTCCGTAATGATATAACGTAGTGACATCACCGTAGTAACATTACGAAGTGCTATCTCCGTAATGATATTACGCAGTAATTTCACCGTAGTAACATTACGAAGTGCTATCTCCGTAATGATATAACGTAGTGACATCACCGTAGTAACATTACGAAGTGCTATCTCCGTAATGATATTACGTAGTAATTTCACCGTAGTAACATTACGAAGTGCTATCTCCGTAATGATATAACGTAGTGACATCACCGTAGTAACATTACGAAGTGCTATCTCCGTAATGATATTTCGTAGTGACATCACCGTAGTAACATTACGAAGTGCTATCTCCGTAATGATATAACGTAGTGACATCACCGTAGTAACATTACGAAGTGCTATCTCCGTAATGGTATAACGTAGTGACATCACCGTAGTAACATTACGAAGTGCTATCTCCGTAATGATATAACGTAGTGACATCACCGTAGTAACATTACGAAGTGCTATCTCCGTAATGATATTACGTAGTGACATCACCGTAGTAACATTACGAAGTGCTATCTCCGTAGTGATATTACGCAGTAATTTCACCGTAGTAACATTACGAAGTGCTATCTCCGTAATGATATTTCGTAGTGACATCACCGTAGTAACATTACGAAGTGCTATCTCCGTAATGATATAACGTAGTGACATCACCGTGGTAACATTACGAAGTGCTATCTCCGTAATGATATAACGTAGTGACATCACCGTAGTAACATTACGAAGTGCTATCTCCGTAATGATATTACGTAGTGACATCACCGTAGTAACATTACGAAGTGCTATCTCCGTAGTGATATTACGCAGTAATTTCACCGTAGTAACATTACGAAGTGCTATCTCCGTAATGATATAACGTAGTGACATCACCGTAGTAACATTACGAAGTGCTATCTCCGTAATGATATAACGTAGTGACATCACCGTAGTAACATTACGAAGTGCTATCTCCGTAATGATATTACGTAGTGACATCACCGTAGTAACATTACGAAGTGCTATCTCCGTAATGATATTACGTAGTGACATCACCGTAGTAACATTACGAAGTGCTATCTCCGTAGTGATATTACGCAGTAATTTCACCGTAGTAACATTACGAAGTGCTATCTCCGTAATGATATTACGTAGTGACATCACCGTAGTAACATTACGAAGTGCTATCTCCGTAATGATATTACGTAGTAATTTCACCGTAGTAACATTACGAAGTGCTATCTCCGTAATGATATTACGTAGTGACATCACCGTAGTAACATTACGAAGTGCTATCTCCGTAATGATATTACGTAGTGACATCACCGTAGTAACATTACGAAATGCTATCTCCGTAGTGATATTACGCAGTAATTTCACCGTAGTAACATTACGAAGTGCTATCTCCGTAATGATATTACGTAGTGACATCACCGTAGTAACATTACGAAGTGCTATCTCCGTAATGATATTACGCAGTAATTTCACCGTAGTAACATTACGAAGTGCTATCTCCGTAGTGATATTACGCAGTAATTTCACCGTAGTAACATTACGAAGTGCTATCTCCGTAATGATATTACGTAGTGACATCACCGTAGTAACATTACGAAGTGCTATCTCCGTAATGATATAACGTAGTGACATCAGCGTAGTAACATTACGAAGTGCTATCTCCGTAATGATATTACGTAGTGACATCACCGTAGTAACATTACGAAGTGCTATCTCCGTAATGATATAACGTAGTGATATCACCGTAGTAACATTACGAAGTGCTATCTCCGTAATGATATTACGTAGTAATTTCACCGTAGTAACATTACGAAGTGCTATCTCCGTAGTGATATTACGCAGTAATTTCACCGTAGTAACATTACGAAGTGCTATCTCCGTAGTGACATTACGCAGTGATATCACAGCTGCAACAGGCTGCAAGGATTATGAGGAGTGTCTGCTTACCCGAATTATTTATATGACAAGCGCGCGCGTGCATGAGTGAATAAATTCTAAGTAATAACAAATTTTGAGTACCCATAAATGCAATTAAATTGTGTTTTTGTGAGTAATATGATTGTTGCTTCAACGTATGATAATTGACCAAGGTTGACGCATAAAAAGATTTAATAAAAAGTTTTAGTAACAGTCTCGGATTTGGCGCACAGTGAGTCCCTGCAACAAGCACCAGAACATCGACCGTCATATCAATATTTTTTAACTTTGTCACATTGACTTGAAATGTTTTCATGTTCATGCATTGTTTCGAGGCTTATTCTGGTGGACACGAGCATGGGTCAGTAGGCTTGTTCCAGTTGTCGCACCGTATCCTAATACATTTTATTTATCTCTGTTCTATTGTATTCATTCTAATTCGTCTTCAAAATTCAGTGGTGGGGCTAACAACGGTCAAAAATATCCAGGAGGCTTCACACGTCGCATTGAATTGTTGTGTACGATTATTAATTAGAAATTAGACTATTGATTCATTGTTGCGTACGATTATTAATAAAACTTTAGATTATTAATTAATTGCTGTGTACCTACGTGTAAGTCTAATGAGTTCAAAATGGCATCAACGCTCTTATTGCTCGTTTGTTAAATTTTATGTGCCAGATCTTTGTCAGGCAATTACCAAAAAAGCTTCAATTTTGCCATTTCCATCCCTGTGATGTGGACACGGCACAAAATAAGCCACGGCCTTAATATGTTGACAGAGCTGGCGACGAGCCAGCTCGTGTTGCCGGGCGGCTCAACTTTCTACAGCCGAACTGAAGTTACAGAAAAAAGTAGCGTTTGCTGGAATCCGGACACAAATGTCTCAATCCAGCGCCCTAATTTTTGGGGCCGGCGCGCGATACTCCCAGAATTCAGATCGAGTTTTGAGGAGATTTTGTTAGTGTGTTCTGCATCGGTTGGACTCGATTCGTGAGGCGTTGGAATGCTTTGTGTTGCTTAAATGTGTGACTATGGGTGTATAATTCTGCGAGTTTGTGTTGCTTAAATGTGTGACTGTGGGTGTATAATAATGCGAGTTTGTGTTGCGTAAATGTGTGACTGTGGGTGTATAATAATGCGAGTTTGTGTTGCGTAAATGTGTGACTGTGGGTGTATAATAATGCGAGTTTGTGTTGCGTAAATGTGTGACTGTGGGTGTATAATAATGCGAGTTTGTGTTGCGTAAATGTGTGACTGTGGGTGTATAATAATGCGAGTTTGTGTTGCGTAAATGTGTGACTGTGGGTGTATAATAATGCGAGTTTGTGTTGCGTAAATGTGTGACTGTGGGTGTATAATAATGCGAGTTTGTGTTGCGTAAATGTGTGACTGTGGGTGTATAATAATGCGAGTTTGTGTTGCATGTGTGACTCTGGGTGTATAATTCTGCGGGCTTGTGTTGCTTGTGTGACTGTGGGTGCATAATTCTGCGCGTTGGTGTTGCTTGTGTGATTGTGGGTGTATAATTCTGCGAGTTATGTTCAACATGATCGAGTGATTATCATTATCAATAGATAAGTTACGCCTGCATAATTAGCGAATTTGTCGTTTAATTTGAGGAAAAATTTCACTAAAAAATGAGAGTGAATAAAAATCAGTATGAGCGATTAATGTGGTTTGAGATTAATGGAAATGTGGATTAATGTGGTTTGAGAAAGGGAAGTTCAAGTTCGAAAAAACTGCATTTACTGTGACGTTGATAGGGAACGATAATTTCGACCTTTAAAGTTTAAAATTTACAAGTTGAAAAGATTTAGACTAAAAATGAAAAACTGAGCAGGGCAACCTTCATTCGTGAAGCGTGTGTGTTTTAGTTTATGAAGAGTCGCTATAATGATAAAATATTGTCTTCTGAACAGAACTAGGCTCAACTGCAGCCTGGTCGAGGTCTTCTGTTGCATCTTTGAAGCACATTCATCTATCTAATGAAAGCGTGACTGTTTTTTATTTTTACGTAGGGTTGCTATTTACCCACATTCTACTTAATTTGCAAGCGTTGTAGGTTTTCCCAGCCGGTTTTTCTTTGAAAAATTGGTAAGCAGCAGTCAGAATCTTTTATATTTTTTCTAATCGTCACTCATCTATTTGAAAAGAGACATAATTTTATCGGCGTGGAGGTATTAAGGAAATTTTATTGCAGGATAAATATGGCAAATATTCAATCAATAATAATAAATGCTAAATTTTTCATCAGAAATGCATGAAAGTAACTATTCCATTACTAGAAAGAAGTAACAAAAGTCGTCATGGTATTTCATCCATATGATAAATACGTTTATGCCATTCACTGTCCGTTAGCTTGCCTTGTATTTTTGAGAATGACAAACACTTCTTTCACAAAAAATTTTAGAAACAATGTTGAGGACTTTCCTTTGGCAGAATATTTATTACATTTGCAGTATATCTCATGCATATAAAAGGATAATTCTGCTTTGCCTTATGCCGCAGTCTTTAGTGATTACAGCAAGACGAATAATAAAAGAATCGCTTTTAGAGCCTCTGCATAGGCTGAATATATTTTGTAAAGCCTTACGTGAGCAGATTTTGAATAAGAAGTATGTTTCTCCAACCTCATTGCGATATAGATCCAAATAATTTCTTTTCACACGCAGCTGGAGCTGTCCCTGACGTCTGTGTTGATTTGAACTCTAAAGCCTAGAAATGTTTTCTTTTTATTCATGGTAGGAGGTAGCCTCGTATGGATATTCTCTATCACTCAATCCATATTCTTCTTAACAACTACAAAGTACTCTGTAAGAGGAGGCCTGTGTGGTTATTCTCTATTACCACCTCCATATTCTTCTTAGTAACTACAAAGTACTCTGTACGAGGCTGCTCCGTGTGATTATTCTCTATTACAACCTCTATATTCTTCTTTACAACTACAAAATACTCTGTACGAGGCTGCTCCGTGTGATTATTCTCTATTACTACCTCTATATACTTCTTAATAATTACAAAATACTCTTTACGAGGTGGCCCCATGTGATTATTCTCTATTACTACTTCTATATTCTTCTTTACAACTATAAAGTTCTCCACGTTTTTTTCAACAACTTGAAAAAAACGTCGCACCGGAATTGAGCTCTCCTATCCTTCCATAATGAAGCCCTTAAATAAAATGTCACCTCCAGGGCCCTGACAATCAGCGCTCGACATGGCGTGTACGCGTGGCAATAATGCAGAGCTACAACGTGGTATTGCGGCGCAATGCACAAATTGCACCTGCAATTCTAAGCGGTCCGTTACAGAAGGCCAGCCTTTGAACTCATTTGAATGCATTCTACGGCCGTATTTTTGGTGCCGTGGTGAATGATGGTGATTCTTACGGGATATTGCATCGTATTAAAACTCGCAACCTTTACAGGGCCCGAGTTTTGGCGATGTGAAGGAAATACGAAGATTTGAAGGCATACAGTCGCAGTAGCGGCCACCTTCGAGGTCAGAAAGGAATGCCATCGAGCGAAGGCGCGCGGGTTTGCGGTCTGAGGATGTTTTGAGCGAAAGACTTCTTGATTTGATTCATGAATTTAATAAGATTTCATGAAGCCGTACTTGCCGACCGCCGGAATGCACGTTTCACTCCCTCAAAATGCTTTCAAAAAAACATTTTGAGGTAAAAATAGCATACTCATGTCGACACGGCTTCATTCCACTGAAGCTCAGGGAATATCTATGCCATCTCGCTCATCTTTTAAACAAAATTTCATTCATTTTGAAACAGATTTGAGTTCGGCATTCAATATTTTAAAGTATTTCTGCTCTATCTGTACGCAACCATCGAACGGACCATTCAAACCACCCTAAGTAGCCTATATTCAAAAGTATTTTCATTGCAGCATTTATAATATTCTTAGAAAGGAATGTTAGCTCAACGTGACTCGATTTAACACAAATTTTCTCTGCACGCGACCCCTGTAGGCCCTCTAACCTCAACAGAATCTTACATTTCTTTTGAATTAACGTTGACGTTGAACGTTTATGTCTTGTGAAGACGTAAGTTTTTTTCTCGCCGTACGTGGTGAGAATTTGGGCAGTATGTAGCTTGAAATTTGTTAGACTTTTATTCAACTGACTTTGAGTAATGAAATAAAGATGTGACTAATTCTAGTCTAAGAAACATTGCTCAGTGAATTTTGTAACCACCGTAACTATGCTTGGCTTCCGCAGAGTTTGACTCGAGGTTATAAATTATCTCAAAATTCTCCCATTTTAATTATTCAAGTTACGGGCACATTATTAAATAAAAATGCTCACTTTGCTGTGGTTACTGGAGTGATCCACGAGAATATTTTTGTATAAAAGTAAATCGTGCAACGATTTTTTCAAATGATTTAGTTTTTTGAACAATGCATATAACACAATAAAACTTTAACATTAGACGTGAGATCAAAGTATAAAGACATCCTTGCTCTGAATTAATGAGGGCAGTCTTTCCAATAGCCATCCAAATTTTTGTTTTTTCAAGAGCACATAAAATTCAAATATAACCAGTACAAACACGGCATGCAGGGACACGGAACAGCTCTGCAGACATACTCTGAAGTTTGCAGTCACGACTTGTACTTTTTCACCCTGACTTTAGGACATTGATCAAATGAAAATCCCCATCAAAGCAACATGGCTACGTAAAATCTTTCCAAAATGCTCAAACCAGTAACATTTTTCAACACCCTCCGTCCACCATACCAAACTATCTCATGTCACTTCATCATGACACTTTCCGAAACGTTCAAACCAGCGACATTTTTCAACACCCTCCGTCCACCATACAAAACTATCCCTTGACACTTCAGCTGCGAGGAGTCATAAGTTCGTTCATTTTGAGCTCACTCGGACAAGCATCTAAAAGTTGCGACACGTTGCACTCGTCAGATCATCTCCTAGATCCTGACTCAACTTTTCCGAGAGCAGAAACGCAGAATCGCGAGAGCTCATTAATAGCTTCTCCAGGATGAAGACAAAGCAATGCACCGCCAGTTCATTATAGCGTACCTCCGCATTTTCCAAACGCGTTTTTTGTATTTTGAGATGCGGCTCGCGTAGTTTTGTGTTTGATTCTTTCTGCCGTCTGGGCGGCGATCCATCTTTGAGAAGCTCAAGGAAAAATGGTCTAGAGCCTCTCTTTATTTTGACGACAAGTCGACCGAGCGATATCTTGGAGAAGCATTTCCCTTCATTAGTGATTAAGCTCCACAATCGATATACATACTGTATTCGATCTTTGTATAGTTGAAGCAAAATTTACCAAACGATATACCTCCTTGATGTGATGAGTTTCATTTCAAAACACATTTGAAGTTAGTTGATCTGTTTTATTGTTGAAAATGACTGCGCCAAATCATGCTCGCTCCAGTACAGCAAACCTGCGCCATCATGTGCAAGTCAATACCATCTTAGTCTTTATCGCATGACATCACCCAGTCTTTATCGCATGACATCACCCAGTCTTTATCGCATGACATCAATAACTTTAGCCACCCAATCATTACCTCAGCACTCGGTCGCAAAAATCATTGATGCTATGGCGAAAAGTTAGACTGCTAAAGACACTCACACCCAAGTGAAGAATTAGACAACAATCTTATGGCAAAAATGGAGCGAAATGCTGGTCAATGCCTCATTGACTCGCATGTGTGATGAAAATAAATTTGTCCTCCTTAAATAATTACGAGTACTTTGACCGGAGTTTCGGGTAAATGAGTTCACAATGGAATGTTTAGAGGAAGTCACGATAGCCTTATTCCGTAAATGCTTATTTTAGAACATTTTTGAAAGGCTTGATGGTAGATACGAAAATCAGAAATAAATTTCTTTGACGATAAACATGAATGTCGATATCAAAGTTTCGCTTTGAAGTATCGTAGATACAAAATTTGCCACGAAAGTTACTTTGATGTTCAAAAAATGTCCAGAAAAATATAAGAATCTCTTGATGTTCGCTCCACGTATTGCGAGTTAGGACTCTGGTCCCACACAAAAACTGGCAACTGTGACAGTGACTTTTTTACGGCGACACAAAGCCTTGAGCGTCACATTCGCGCTCAAAAGGGAAGCGCCAGCCAGTTTTCAGGGATTTTCGCTTCTAAATATGTCGAAATTTAGCATTCCCTATCAACAAATAAAATATGAATCGTATTTTTGAGTCGTATTTCGCAGCTAATGACCCCTCGGAGACTCCCTCGGATGAAGAGCTGCCCTCTAAATATCGCCAGACTCAGAAACAGAAATTTTAGCTCTATTAACGCCTTATGATTTCATTTGGCATCCATTTGCCGTTTTTGCGCTAAAAAGGAGCCTTTTGTAGTGCAGACATGGACGATTTTTGAAGGAGGATTTTGTGCATCGGGACAAACGCAAGAACTACAGTGCAAAAACAAAAATAAAAAATTTTTCAAGAAAGATTTTTTTACGTAGGAACAAACGGGATAATTATAATTCGAAAACGGAAGAACTACAATGGGAACACATAAATAAGAATTTATGAAGAATGATTCAGTACAATGGGACAAACAGAAGAAATCCAATGGGAACACAAAAATAACAATTTATGAAGAATGATTCAGTACAATGGGACAAACGGAAGAAATACAATAGGAACACATAAATAACAATTTATGAAGAATGATTCAGTACAATGGGACAAACGGAAGAAATACAATGCGAAAACATAAATAATAATTTTTGATGAAAGATTTTGTACATTGACTCAAACAGAAGAACTACATTGCAAAAATATAAAAAGAATTAAAGAAAAGGCTTTTGTGCGTTGATATAAATGCGCGGAATGACACGAGAACACGTACATACTGACACACTCGAAGCATTACGTCACTTTTACTCTGAATAAATTGTAGCATGAGCATGAATGTTGAAATTATCGAAATTTGTACTCACTTCGTAAAAAACTTAAAATAAAATTTCATTTACTGATTTACCTCGCATTATGAGCATTTTTAGCAGGTTTCATCACTCAGAAGTAAACTCCAAAAATGTATTACCCGTCAAATTTGATACTAAGGAAAATTATTACTTTCTCAGGACCTGGTTTCAAAATACGGCGATAGGATATAACCAATATCAAATTTAAATTCATGGAAATTTGTATGGTCAATTCCATATGAAGTAAATTTCCTTTAAAGCGTGGCTGTCCCTGCATGTTTCCCAGAAAGGTTAACTCCGTTGTAATAGAGCATACTACGATGGGAGGTATAGCTAACACAAAAATATTAAATGGCTTGTGTATATCTCTCGTCAAAAATGACGGGATTTAATATTTCCCTTGAATAAATTTTCCAGATGTGGATGATAAAGAACCATTTCCCTCTTAATAGTATGCACCATTAAAATATTCTTATACTTGTGCACTGGGGAAATTCGTATCACAGATACGGTCATTATGCATCCTTATGAGCGTCACAGAAAGACGGAAGAAGCGGATGCCAAACAAAGATACAGAATAAATGAATAAATTTACCGAGGGTATTTTTCAGTAAGATAGTTGTAATGTCTTTCATAGATGCAATATAATAAAACGCCAGATGTCTCCTTAAATTTATAAATAAATTCATACATTTCTGAATCGGGCTCTAATTTCTCTAATGTTTTTACAATGGGAATCTCACTGAACTCATTAAATTGGTTGGTAAGACTTAGTTGGTCCGTCTTTCTTTCACGCTCTTGAAGGATACTTAATGACCGTATCTTTGATACGAATTTCACCAATGTACAGGTACAAGAATTTTTCAATCGCGGGTGCTATAATGATGGATGTATTTGTTTGTCATTCATATCTTGAAACCCATTTAATCCCGTCATTCTTGAAAGGTCGCGCACACTAGTATGAAATAAACTGCGCTTTAGTGAAGAATATATTGTACATTTAAGGTGTTTTCACGTAAAATCGTCCCTAATTCATCATCCTAATTTGCAAAAATCCAACTCGTTCTCTTCACGGATAACATGCTCGCTGTCAAGACGCTATCTCCCAGCACACGGATGACTTCATAACATTTCACGAGAGGCGATGAAGGTCGATACTATACGGTCGATTTTATTGTCCATCCTTGTCAGTGTTGCTGCGCTGAATGCGGCTTTAGGGAATATTAGATGGACTGGTGCTTGTTATGCGTTGTGCTCGAGTTATTATTTATAAAGAACTAAAAACAGTGTGCGTGCGCTGCTTGTGAGAACATACATGATGTATGAACTAAGCTGTGTTCGGAACTCTTCTCAGGCTGCAGGCTGTGTAGCAGGTCATGCTGCAGGTTACACAGCAGGTCATGCTGCAGGTTACACAGCAGGTCATGCTGCAGGTTACACAGCAGGTCATGCTGCAGGTTACACAGCACGTCATGCTGCAGGTTACACAGCAGGTCATGCTGCAGGTTACGCAGCAGGTCATGCTGCAGGTTACACAGCAGGTCATGCTGCAGGTTACGCAGCAGGTCATGCTGCAGGTTACACAGCAGGTCATGCTGCAGGTTACACAGCAAGACGCACATTGCGTGATGGACGTACGCAATACACGCACACGTTGCGCGACGCACACAGGCAATGTCAGGGCTCACAGGCAATGTCAAGGCACACAAGCAATGTCAGGGCACACAGGCAATGTCAAGCCATACATTGCGTGACCGAGGCAGGCAATGTCAGGCACATTGCACATAACGGAAACCACCGTGACAGACGCAATGTGGGTCACATCAGGCTTTACTTCAATAGCACCAAATCATAGAAATGACGCCGTCTTATGACGCATTAACACGCAACTTGAGGGGCATACGCTACGTCCACGCATCGAAATCTAGCTCCACGAACTGTATTAACGCACTGATATGCTGTATTAATACGCAGATATGCTGTATTAACAAGCTAACATGCTGTACTAATAAGGTTGTATCCTGTTTGTCTCGCTCTCGATAACTACACACATAGAATTCTCGCATTCAGGAATAATTCGTTCGTCGAAGGCAGTCCGTATCACAGATACGATATAATCAGACTTGTTGCGGTACGCCAGTGCTTCCCATAAGTATACGGCGGTAGTTTTTTCTAACATTGTTATCGCTTTTTGATACACAATGAACAGTTCAACTTCCAAGTTACTATTTGTGGTGTGATTTTTGAAAGTTTCACCTAGTCGTAGCGGTATGGCTAGTAGCGTGAGGAAACAAGGTAGAGTCATTTCTATGGGAGAAAATACACCTCCTCTTGTTCGGCTAGCCACTAGAAAGGCTTTATTTCAAACAAACTTTATGACGTCACCAAAACGCCATTTCGTTAGTCCAATAGTGGAGCCAGATTAGGGGGTAGCAGTGCTGCTACCAGATGCAATATGTGCGCTGCGATTGGTTCGTTGCCGTGACGTCAGCAAAACCACACCGTGAATGAAAAAAACACTGGTTTGAACTTACCTTGTTTCCTCTACCGTGGTTCTAGCTAAGGTGTCGTAACTGGGTCAACTGTCGTTGGGTACGATATTCATGATTAGATCATGGTTAAGTTAAAACACGTTTAGGATCGGTGAGATTGGAATGAGTCAGATTAATTTAAGGGAGATAATTTAATTTATGCTAATTTAGTTTAAACTGAAGTAAATTAGTCAATTTAAACTTAACTTAACTTAAGTTCAGTTAAAAAATTAAGATAAAACTTAAATTAAATTAGTTGATTTAATTTAAGTTAATTTACAATTAGATTAAGTACATGTTCAACAATCATTGTATGAAACAAAAATTTGCTCGCTATGCTCACGAAACATTATTCCAGAATCTAACACAAATTTACGAGCCAACAAAAAACGTCTACCAGCGCCCAGCAGAACAATGGCTGTCGTCAAATCAAGAAATTTCGACTGCCTTCCATTACAGGCCCGAGGAAAATGGTTCGCGATCGTCAAATTTGAAGCAGGGAAATATTTTCAAGCTGTTTGATGCTGAGCTTCAGACATGGGACAAATACGCCCTATGCATTCACAGTGGGCGTGCTGAAATTACAATCGAAAAAGAAAGCTCACTCATCGCTTCAAAAGCTTGGCGCTGTGTCCTGTTGCGTGTGCTGTTGGACTTCAATGGTGCTGAAAGTAACGTTGATTGGAGGTGAAACAATAAGATTCATGTTTGAATTTTATGGGTTATTGAAAATGTAAATAAAATCAAAAAGAGCTCTGAAACTCGGCGTAGAGTAATTTATCTCTACGCCTTAAGCTTGTACTTTCTAAAAGAGAAACGATAATATATATTACAATCAAATTAACCTACTAGATATTAAAATTTTAGCGATATTAAAAACAAATAAAATTGCTTTGAAATACATCAATCAAGTTTTAACAAAATTACTTCGGTCTTCAAAACAGAAACTGACTGCAAAAAGCAACCTGCCTGCGTTGGAGAAGCATCTGAGCCCATATGAGTGTCACACTGCATCACGGACGGTCCCCGGCCACAATGGTTCAAGTGTTCCACTTATCATCGCAAATAGCAGGTCGGGACCACAACAAGTCCGGCGCAAGGCATACTTCACCGGCACATGCGTATACCTGAGGGACGTGTAACAGAGATGGACGAGGTCAGGCCAATTTTGTTATTTTGGATTACCAGAAAGACGGACTACCCTCAGAACTCTCAATTAGTTTGTAACTGAAGAAATTTGACCTAAAATTTCTCTATGACAGCAGGTCTTTATTTCTTGAGGCTGAGCTGGGCGAAAATTGTGAAACTGTTGTCTCGGAGTTTTATCAAAAAGTAAGTGATTGCGGGTAATCAAACGAAACATCGACTACACTCTCTTGAAAATTTAAAATATTCTAGTAGTTAATTTTTATAATCAAAGTTACTGTCGAAGTTAAATAGAGCTGATCACGGAAAACTTTATCTAGGAAAGAAATTTATTCATTATCATAGATGAAAAAATACTTATAATATTTTATTGGCCTGCATGTACACATAAACCACAGGGGAAAAGTTCTTGACCATATTTTTTTGTGTATCACCAATACCGTCATGACTGAAGACACAGCGAGTATCAAAATTTTGTTGAACAAACCCTGTTTTGAACATCAACCGTAAAGCTGGAAACGAGACGGCAGCATTTTCACCGGAGAAAAAATCTGCGCTGGAAAAATCTATTCCTCCAAAAGAAAAAGGCTAAAAATTTTTGTGAGCGACCACCCCCTTTTTAGAAAACGATCTCTAAAGTACAACAGGAAATTCGGAGCATTATCGTAAAGCAAAGCAGGGAGCGGAAGGCGTCCGCAAGAGGTGTCCGTCACCGTCAAGTAGCACCGTCAACAACAGGGATGCCGCTGGGCAATAGACTTCGCTCGGGACCTCGGCTGGGAAACGCGCTCTAAATCTGGCGTGTACTTGCAGTAGGTTTGTGAGCCTTGTTCTTCTTATGCCGCCACGGCAGGGGCGGGTTTTTATGTCAAGGACAATTTCATCCATGTTCTTGCTGCTCTTTTTATATTAGGCGTATACTTGCCGTAGGTTTGTGAGGCTAGTTCTTCTCATGCCGCCACGGCAAGGGCGGGTTTTCATGTCTAGGACAATTTCATCCATGTTCTTGCTGCTCTTTTTATATTAGGCGTATACTTGCCGTAGGTTTGTGAGGCTAGTTCTTCTCATGCCGCCACGGCAAGGGCGGGTTTTCATGTCTAGGACAATTTCATCCATGTTCTTGCTGCTCTTTTTATATTAGGCGAATACTTGCCGTGGGTTTGTGAGCCTTTTTTCTTCTTATGTCGCGACTGCCAGGGTGGATTTTTGCGCCGTAGTCGATTCAAGTATGTTTTTTGCTTTTTTATATCAGACGTACATTTTTGCACGTTTGAGGGCCTTGCTATGTCATAAATGTAGCTTGTAGCATATATGCAATTGTAATATTGGTAAACGCAAAACTGCATCTCGCACCACTCTGTTGTTAGCTTAATTCAATATTCTACATTTTCCGTTACTGCAATTTAACGGAAATTCGAATGAATTCTATGATAAACCTCCCGCTGTAATATGACAACACTGATATTAGGTTTCAAAATCTGCAGCCTTATTCGTGACGAGGAGATTTGCGCCAGCTGCGATTTGACCGTGCCACGCTCTGAGCTGCTGGAGAAATCGTTCCTTCATCGGGACAGGAAGGATCTGACAGGCTCAGAAGAGGGATATCGTGAAGACCATGTCTAAAGGAACTCCTCCCGAGTTAATAGACAAATGCATCGGGTGCCGTACCGAAACAGTAAAAAGATATTTAGCCATCCTCTACGAGGAAGTACATGGTCGGGTGTAGGTGTTTAATGTCTGTCACTGGCTAGGATCTACGTAATGTTAAGAGTCCTAGTCTCTAAAACTCTCAGTCTTGCATCCAAAACACTCTTTGAGCAAGCCCATCTGTTTTCAACAACATGCGATACGAGTTACTCAGAATTAGCTCGCATCGCAATTAGCAATGAATAGGAACTAAATTAACCGAAGTTTGCTGAAGTTTGTTACCTTGTTGGTTCTAAAACAAAATTCATTCTATGACTCTCAGAAGTTCAGGAAATTTATTCTCTGAATATCCAGAATTCAGATAATTTATCCCGTGAATCTTCTCGCCACCGTAACGTAAACTTCAGAGCAACGAATCAAAGTACACCAAAGCACCGAATCTGAATTCTCACCTTAAATTTGGTAAAACATCTATCGGTATTGTGCACTAGGTTGCTTCATGAAATGAATTTCTCGTCCCTAGATCACACCCACATTATGATCTAGGCTTAAAAAGCTAGAAGCAATTAGCAATGAGACCAACATAGTGTCCGAGCAGTGCCAAACATCGTCTTGCCAAAAAGAGTTTGAAACACAATTTTGCTCGGAAATCTTTGTTCTGCCAAGGTCACGCATTGCAGGTGACAATGCATTGTGGGCACGGCCAAGAAAAGATTTGTATGAAATATATGTCTTCTTTTCTAATTGTAGTTACATATATTCTCAGCTGTAGATTAAGCATCATTAGGAATACAATGCCCTCAATCAGTTCTGTTAACTAGTAACATGGGTACTACGATACTCATGTGTTTGTTTAAACTCAATCATTTATTTCGACTAGTGATATGGGTACTACAATACTCTTGTGTGTGTATCAACAAAGGGTCCTTACTTTAAGATATTTAAAAACCAGTGATGAGATTTTTGCATCTTCTTTATTGGAAAAAAACGTTTTTCTTTTTTCTATTGACGAATATCAAGTGGTGACGAAGTGAACTCTCCCTAACGACCTCCGAACTGACTCCGTGTCTGAAGCTCCTCCTAACTGCGGATGAATTTTATAAAAATGACTTAATCCAGTTGCTCCACAACTAGTTATTTAATGCAGTCACCACACAACTAGTTATTTAATGCAGTTGTCACACAATTAGTTATTTATTGCAGTCACCATACAACTAGTTATTTAGTGCAGTCTCCACACAACTAGTCAATTAATGCAGTCACCACACAACTAGTTATTTATTGCAGTCACCACACAACTAGTTATTTAATGCAGTCTCTAAACAACTAGTTATTTAATGCAGTTGCCACACAACTAGTTATTTATTGCAGTCACCACACAACTAGTTATTTAGTGCAGTCTCCACACAACTAGTCAATTAATGCAGTCTCCACACAACTAGTCATTTAATGCAGTCGCCACACAACTAGTCATTTCCCGCCTGAGCTTCATTCATTGAACATTCTCAGAATTTATTTAATTAACTGCAGAAGTAATTGAAAGTGATGACGGCACTCAGTACTAAGACAAATTACTTCCCTTCCGCCTAGTAATTAGAAAAAAACAGGAGAAATTCTTATTAAAACTTTAAAAAATTTTGATTTATGATTTACAAAATGAACGAATTCTTATGAACACTTCGCGCTTTGTGTTTGTAAGCCCAATGAAAATGAATCAACATGGGGAAAGCTGTCAGCCTCTGCATATAAGCATCACTCGTTTGGAAAACGAAATGTATTTCTAATCATGTAAGTCAGTATAGAATATATTCATATTCATGATGTATCATTATCATTTGTTAGCTAAGTTTAATTTGTATTACACTCTATCACGCATTGTGTGATTTGAAGATCCATTCAATTTAATTCATAGGTCACTTGTTTGCAAAATCTAAAAATATTAAAACTAAAGTTTGTCATCTATTTTTTACCATTTTCATATTCGCATCTAAGTGCTATTAAAAAAGAAACGGATTAAAAATAATTACTACTAAAATCGTTTTGGCAAAATTTCAAGTACTAACAAGAAAAGATTTTTACTCAAATTGTACGATCCCCACACTTCCCAAACAAACCATACACACAAATAAAGTCGTGGCCACAACAAACCGTGCACGGTTCTCATCACATAAGTAACCACGCACCACAAAGCCACGTTAAATTTTGTAAGGTGGGGGCCCTTCATCTCGGAGCCCCTCGGACATTTCATCAACATTAATCTATCACTCGCGTGTATCGCTTAATTTTCTCGCGGATCGTTTCAGTGACCGTTAGAGTTTACAGCATCCTAGCGTCGGCAGCGCTCCCTTCGGGGCCAATAAAACTCCTCAATGATGGGGAAGCACCCGAACAAATCCCCCAATTGGCAACAGTGAGCTCTAACTTGCGCAGACTCGAGTCTTTCGAGCCTCGGAAGTTGTTTGCAGGTCGCCCATGCGTGCCAGACGGCAAGTTAAACCCCGTGAGTTATGGGGCATCTGAGAGAGAACTTTGAGTGAATAATCCACCTTGAAGTTCCGGTTTTGATCGTGAATGTTTTGTTGTCTGAGTAAACTTGCGTTGTCGCGTAGTTTGATATGACTTATTGAAACACCTGGTCATTTTCGTCACTGCTAAACGAAAAGGTGAAGATGAAAGTGTTCTCAATTACGTATTTCTACGTTTTCTATTCGTACGTAACGAAATAATCAAGGCCTTCGTAGGAATTCAAGGCCAATTATACACATACAAATTCAGAATACACGGAAAACAATGTATTTATGCTGAAAGGATTCATATATGGAAGAAAAATCGCCACTACCTTATAACCGAATAGTTACACTTTTTTCGAATACCGTACTTTAATTTTGATCATTATGAATCAAAATGGTGATTGCAAGAACCTATGAAAGGAATTCTCTACTAGCGGAAATTCCAAACACTTGTAGAAAAGAAAACAAATTTATTGGAAAAATCATTTGTATTTTATCTTCGGTATAAAATTTAAGAGAAATTTAGAGTCAGAGATAATCTATTTATTTACTCTTTTATAAAGAAATGGAGCGTACCTTGAAAATACTTTATTTTACTAAAATCTTTAGAAACCTACACCATTTCGAGCTTTGAGTAGTAGTAGCAGCATCTGAATTCAAATTCAGGCAGCACGCTTTCTTAGGAGAAATGTTCCCTCTCCAAGTATCAAATGCCAGTTGAATCTCGATGCAAACATTATCCTTTGATACGCTTGACGCTTGAACTTCTTATTTTAACCAAACTAAAGGTCAAGTACTGAATTTGCTCTAATCTGATGCCCGTATATTAGACTGAAAATACCGTTAACCCACTAGATTTAGCGCAGATCTACATATTGATTCAAAATACACTTCAACATCAAGTATTATATTTTGGGCGAAAGTCTTGTGCACAAATGAATATGGAATTCTGTTCACCTGCACGCGTGAAGGACGTTATAAGCCAACTTGGTGTGGCTGCATTTGAGTCCTGCGACTTGCGTTCAGAATTCACTGCAGGAGCAGAGATTCTAAGATAAGATTGCGGGGCGCCTTGTATCACAGACGTGAACTGCGAATACTGACTATTGAGCTTTCTCTCGCAGTTTAATTCGAGGAACTTGTATAGAACCGCATTCTAGGTTTAATTCTTGAATAATATAAGAATATCATATTTATTTCCTCAGGATTCCATTATGAAGATGAAAATTTATGCACATTTGCTGGTAGAATATTTTATGTTCCTTTTGTAAGCGCAAAAATTCAATAAATTAAAATTTAATTTGAGTACATCATACTGTGCAGTTCAAATGGTACAACAAAATAAAGTTATAGTTGTTTAGTTTTTTTTGAGCAGAAAAATGCAATGGCGTTGATGATTCTTCGTATGATGGAAACTTATGGAGGAGCGAAAGAACTATGGAACAAATCATGAAGTTTAGGCTGGAATAACTAAGAAATTTTTAAAGATTTACTGATCTTATTGCTAACATTCTGGCACTCGACAAAGAGTGAGAAATATCATCGTCGATCTTTAAAAATAGAAATAGTGTAATGAGAATACAGACCTGCCACTTCTAAATTAAAATCGAGGAGAAATTTAATACCTCCATTGCTTCAGAACTCGAGGGCATAAATATTATGTTCTCTTCTTTATTTTGAAAATATTCATTGCAAATTGTACAACAAAATTATTCCTATGATGAATTAAATCATGCAAAAAAGAAAAGCTTTATATATATAATAAAATCGTTAGCGACAGACGGATACAAAATTTACGGTAAATAACTCACTACTCGAGGACTTCTTTCAGCTAACATGACTGTCATTTCCATTCCCGTGAGATGAACACAGTTTACTTTCGTATAATGAACAAAGGTATTAGTATTAGCTTATGAAGGTACGTAATAGTCAGGTATTACAGGTATTAGTCTACGAAGGTATTAGCCAAGTATTACAGGTATTAGTCTACGAAGGTATTAGTCAGGTATTACAGGTACTAGTCGAGTATTACAAGTATTAGTCTACAAAGGTATTAGTCAGGTATTACAGGTACTAGACAGGTATTACAGGTCCTAGTCAGGTATATTACAGGTACTAGTCTACGAAGTGGATACCAGTTCTAAAGAGGATGGATTGTAATCCGTCCATGAATGTCCTCAGACTTCGTTTGATCACTCCCAGCTTCGGCATAGAATAGTTTTGTTGCGAATTTGTTTTCGTCTGCGTGGGCCCTAAAAACAAGCACAGTTCATCGTGGTGTTTTCGTGGCATTTCCAGAAAACACTTTTTCTCGTTTGCACAGAATTTTGGACCGCGGCTCGTTGCGTCTCAACAATTTGTCAGGGCAGTCTGGAACAAACTGTTTCCATTCCAGTCATTCTTCAAAAGTAATGCGTTCGGGAGCCGGGTCCGCCTCTAACTTTTTAAGTTGTGCATTACAAACGGCGACTGTTATTTCTTTTGTCTCTCACTTATTGCTAGAACGAAAGACCCTCGTAAGGTGAATTGTTTAAAAGGTTGAGCAGCCTCCATTTGAGCAGAGGGAGCGCGGAGCGTGCATAGAAAAAGCTTCAGGAGCTTTACCCCGTTATGAACAGCTCAGCTTTTCGTAATTGAATTCCAAGAAGTGATGGTTCCATTTGTTTCGCTTTGATGGCGAGCTGACGACAAGTGAAAACTTTTTTTGGTTCATCCAGCGTGTTGCTTGAGTTGTTTCATCAAAATCACTGAGAGGTGCCAGGAAAAAGAACGTTCTGATGCAAGAGTTTCAGCTACTCGGAATTGTTGCTCTCCTAAACTGAGTTTGTTATAAAAAAGCCTTTATTAAAAGTCCTTAATGGTGCACACTCTTGTATTTGTAGTTGTACGCGTCTTGTTTTGCAGATTGGAGCGAAATGATGAAAGGAAATCGGGATGAAAAAGATGAGCAGTGGACAATGCTGAACTCTCCATTTATGGTTGTTTTTGAGAAAGGGAGAAAATGTTTATGCGTGTATGTGTCTCCGTTTTTAATCGTTTTTTCATTCCATGAAACTATTTGACCTCGTTTTAGAAATTTTCACCGCCAGTTTACTAAAGTAAGTTTCTATCTCTTTTCAGGAAATTCCAGCTCATATCAGTTGCAATACGTAACAATTGAATATTGAAATTTACTCGACTTTCACCAAAGATCAGCCTCGAACAGACTGGTGTTACACAGGCGCTCGATGTTCACAGTATCCTTTACGATAAAATTAATTTACAAATGCATATTTTCAGTGACCAAATACATGCAACGAATATTTGTTATCAATAAGTAAAATCTTCAAATTAATCATCTTCTGAGCGCGATGGAAAGTTCTGTGCATTATTTGAGAAACGCACAATTTCATGCTTTACTTTCATTTTTCTTTTAATTGGAAATATCCAGTAATGATGCGGTCTCTTCAAATGGTTTATTAATATCTTCTTTTGATACACTCAAATTGGCTCTACAAAAGAGAGGACAAGCTCTCAGATATTATTATTGAAAGTTCGTCTGATTCTGAGCTTCGCAGCAAATAATTAACATTCAAATCAATGGTAGATAAATGTAATTTTACACTGTTTTGACCTCCGCTAGTGTAGTTCACTCACCTCACAATATCTCATTCAAGCAATAAAGGTGCACGAAGTAAATTCATATATTATTAATGCAGACAGGGAATCAAAAATGATTTACATCCCTTAGTTCATCTTGAGAACATTCGATGGGAGGAGATCACTATAAATCTTGACTTTCTCTTCAACTATAGAGTTTTACACAAAACAATATTATTGGTTTGGAGACAAACAACGATCGTTTATTGCAAGAAGCCTGATTGACTTCCTCCTCAACTATACAGGTTCACACAAAACAATATTATTGTCCTGGAGACACACAACGATCGTTTATTACAAGAAGCCTGATTGACTTCCTCCTCAAATATACAGTTTCACACAAAACAATATTATTGTCCTGGAGACACACAATGATCGCTTATCACAAGAACTTGGAGCAACACGCAGATGACTACTTTCTGAAACGTGCATTCGCTTCCATATAACTTACTTCCGCGGACCACATTTTCGCAGCGAGCGCTGGAGGCACTCGACGTGATGTTTTCCTCAGCGTTGACTGCATTAATCTTGATCTCGCCGGACGTCCAGTATTATTTGGTAATATTTCTTACACGAGCGTCGTCCCCGAGGTGCATTAAATCAGCGCAGGAGCTAATGACAGGTGCGGGGTATTCCTTCGGAGCATTACTTCCTTCTGGTGGCAGGGCGCAGCTTGACAACGGGGACACGGGATTTGCGGCACTCACGCTCTCTGGGACAGTACACTTCGGCAGTAGATTTCTAAAAATTATCTGGAGTTTAACGTATTATTGAAATAAACTTGGGCAGTAGATCTCTTGAAATTGTCTACAATTGAACGTATTGTGGCTCCCTGCGTACATTCGTGAGCCGAGCCTCGTAAAAGCGCTCGTCGTGTCTGAGCAATCGCTTTTTAACTGAGCACGGACCGCCGATACCACCGGACTAGCTGGCTCCGACCCTCAGTAAGCTGATAGAAATGTTTCAGCCTTTCCTTCCCTACCTGACGACAGCGGTGGCTCCAGTTTCGGGGCTTACAGTATAATTAAAATGTAAATGTTCATGCGACATATATTATACCCTGTAGAACATGCAACATGTGTTATATCTGTGGGAGTTTTGTTAGAATTTGAAGCATTTTGCGGTATCAGTAATTTTCATCTCATTATCTTCTTGACTCTATCCCGTAGGAAACCAAGCTTCAAAATGCTGCGACGAAACACTGAGCGGAACATTATTGCCTTAACTTTTATTGGAAAACGATGCTTGTGCTCGCCGTAAGAGAATGCGAGTGACTCGCAAGGATGATATATTTTTTTTTCTCTTGCTGATAAAACCTCACGAAGTAAAGATACAAATATAAATATAGTTTCCTCAAATTCAAAGTTTTCTTTAACGACATTCCGTAGTGTGTTTCTCAGTTTTGATTATAAAAATACTTCAGAGCAGCACCAGAGATTTTTTAATTGTTTTAATGCGGTTGTAAAGTAATGTAAGTACTGGAGAATAATATTGATGGAGCAACTGGCCCTCATGTTACATTCCTTGATGATATTCATAAATTTTCTAACTATTTTCCATTCCTGTTCCTAAAATTCAGGCAGGAGTTCATTTGAGTATCGGTACGCAGTATGCAGACATTGAATTATGTTAGAATTGCGTTGGCAGTTATAAGTAGTATACGATCTGAGGTGAACTGAAATTTTTTGTTTAGTTCTTCAAACGTCGGTGGAGCGAAACCAAGAAACTTCATACTTAATTCTTCGGCTTAGCAAAATCAAGCCGTAATGTTTTCATTTAATTCTGAGTCCATTTTCCCGTCCAATAAGAGATCAGCTGAAGAAATCACTTTTGATTGGCTCATAAATTCAATACAAACTGAGATATAAACAGAAATGTTATACTAAGACACAAGATAAGGTCACTGCCGGGCCGACGATGTTAGTTCGAAAGAAATATTCTAGAAATGTGCGACAAAACGTTTTTTACTTCAGATGTGCTCAGAGTCATTGATTATGTCGTTGGTATCGAGACAGATCTATGTTGCTATGGTGACTGTAGTAAATCTCCTCGTAGTATAAGAATTGGCTTATGGGATCAAAGATTTCTCAGATAATTTTTTGGTGTGTTTTTTTTTAAGAATGCTTCAACGCTTGAGTCTGAAAATAATTCACAAATTAACAGCTCAATGTGACACTGCACGGTTAAAAAGGCAGCTTTGATAAAAAACTTAGCAGTGCCATTTATTGTGGACTGTTTCATGACGAAATTACCACGTCATTTTTCATGGGCTGCTTCATGAGGAAATGAAGACTTAGTGGCCGTAAGGTGTTTCACGACAATATAACACTGCCATTTTTCGTGTGGTACATCATCCTACATTATCTGGATAAGTAGTGCAAAATTTGGTGTTCACTTCACGCCGCTTCTGAGGCTCGTCTCTTCATGAAGTTTAGTAACAATTTTCGGAAATTTTGACTCTGTAAAAGTGTTTATTAACGCTTTACATTAGTCCGAAAATTTTCCTTTCTGAGTTTTTACTGCCATTTTACAGTTTTTTTTTCAATTACGATATAAAAATTAGAACTCCTTTAAAGAATACGAATTAAGAAGCACTATTGTGCAAATCGATTTTCATATCGGGGTTCGATTTCATTTTTAAAACAATCGATCAAATCTATGACTATGAACCACAGTTACCAAAAGAACGCTACTCGAGATCATCACTAGTTAACGCCAACATTCCAATAACATGCCAACTTTCCTGCGGTGTTAATTGGAATGATTAAGTCATCTTTTAGAGGAAATAGGATTGACCCTGTAGGTTACTTTCAAAGCGAAAACACAAATGTCCATCGCAAGAAGTATTGTGATTTATTTGACACTTTGCCCACTATTTGTTAAAGTGAACTTCAATGTTCAACTCAAATTTAAATTCGATTGTAGTAAGTAATTTAAAAATATAAACATTAACTGGATCGTTCCTTTATTTACCTTAAATAAAGTATTTATGAAAATTGACTTTGTGCCTACTGGTTCGTCAGTACCATTATGAAAATCCCCTCCGTGGCCACCGGTGGCGCACGTTGCTGTCAAAGTGTGAATATTTTAGTATTATTTTCTATAGATGCTCACCTTGCCATTCAAACCTTAATTTTTTTTATAGATTTACCTTCAATTATGCGTCTTTCACTCCAACTTTTACGACATCCTGAGTTCCAATTCACAAGAACATTTTGATTTCCATGCATACAATTCAGAAAATCAAAACACCACAACCAACGCTATATTTACCGTTTTTATTAGTAGCTCTTATCAAAAACTGCCCATCAATTCAGTAGAATTTACGACAATGATCACTCCCTTTTGGGATTGCTGGCAATCGGAGCTTTGCATGCTCCCTCATTTGCATCAACGAATGCGGTCCACCTTCCTCCATAGTCAGGACCTCGTGTTTGCCTCGTCATTAACTGCCTTATCTTTTTGTTTTCACGCGAGCTTCGCATTAAAAACACTTCAATTCTTCAGTGAGGAGCATTCGTATTCTTTTTAAAATCACAGGAATTAATATTTCTACACCTAGGATATATTACGATGAATGTCTAAGAATTGATTATACTACATATGTAGATATTTTTTGAATGAGCAGTTGGACAAGCATGTTCATTATACACTTTCCAGTGGCGGTTATTAATGTATTACAAGGAAACACTTGAAGGAAAGCGAACATTTGTATAGCGCCTTACATCTATGCTATCGATTTCATTCTTTGTTCTCTATGCAAAATAATGGCGTAGTATATCTGTACTATGGAATTAATCTATTTCACTGTTTGAATTTGTACTGTTCTTTCTACAAAGTTTCAATGCCTGGACTAATCTAAGAAAATACGTTCGAGTGTCGGTGATACAAAAAACACAACACAAGGGGACTCGGGCTGTAATAAATGGCGGCATTCGGTAAGGGGATTTTCAATTCCGGACGTTAATCATGAATTGTTTCTGAACGAGCTAAGGAAACGTTAATCTGATCACATCACGTCTCTTAGCGTACCCAGGCACAAGTGAGGAATTGAGCTGTTTATTTGGACATTATAATAAGGTTCTCGAGCCGTGACTTACGGACTTCACCATCAGTAACAACATGGGGTAGAATTCCAAATATTGCGTGCAGTAATCAAATATAAAAAAATGAGAATCTGAGTTTAAAAATCCCAAATGAGAAGCGTACCTTATTTGCCTTGCCTATTATTCAAGTCATTCATGTATAAAAGGATGAAATTCTCATTTTGCCAGATTCGACCTTTTATAATCCCACTTACTGTATCGTGGATGCGGTTTGAAAGGAATGTTCATTCTACGAAAGATATTACATGTTGACGTTTTGTGTTGGCTTATGAAATAACATGTATTATTTTTCAACGATGTTCCCTCGGGAGAAGAATGATATTTACCAGCAATTTTTTAAATGAGGAGATAAGAATCACCGGAAAATTAATCAGTATCACCTAAAGGAGTGGCACAACTTGGACAATCTATACTATAATGAGAGCTGTATCTGTCTGTCCGAAGCCAGCCTGCAGTGTGTGATGAGCGTATCTGTGATACAAGCTTCATCATCTCCACAATTTCCAGTGAATTAATCCATCAGATTCGAGTAGGGATGAGCAGTACGGGAATTCCTAGGAAATAGAAAAGTGTGTCAAGCAATTTCCAGTTCTAATATTTTGAAGGGCTGGCGCACTCGGCCTCATCAACTCTCGAGAGATTGAATTTTTTTATTTCTTATGGCCTTTTTTCATGTCGCCTTTTTTCTTATTTCAAAATAAAGGGAGGTGGACTAGTTTGGATAATGGTCGCCCCGAATTTTTTTGCAGAATTGAAAAAAATTAATTGGTAAAATATTGTATTACGCTTAAAAATACGTGGAACCTAAGTTCAGTTTATAAAAACAATTCCTTTATAGAAGTAATAATCATTGCTACAAAATGTATAAAGAAAATTTCAAGAAACAGATTTATTTATCTGATGTATATACCTAACTCAACTCAGCAAAACTAGGAGTACAGGACAATTTTAGTAAATTTTGTAGATAAATTATCCTGTCATTCAAACTCGTCTAATCTCATTATTCACACGTGCAGAAAAGGCACCCCATTTCATATCAACAGAAGAATAAGCACCTCTGTATCATTTGGGACCTTATTATTCATCAGCTGACAGGGATAATATATAAACAACTGAACTCAAAAGGTCGAGAGAATTTTACTGCGCAATTAAAACACTGAAAGTCATGCAGAGAAACTTGCTTGCGTGCCTGCTTGTTTGCTTGGTTGTCACCGCGCTCTGCTTTCAGTAATAACAAAGGGCCTCTAAATTGCGCCCCTCGCTGTCAGGAACAAGATGGGAGGAAATTGAAGCGCCTACTTTGACCACTAGCGTGGCGAAAAGTCTATTTCTTTTTCCTATTTTACGTACTTTACATTTTTCAGCAATACGTTGGGAAAATCAGACTTCTTATTATTTCTAAAAATAACGATCTCACATGCTGTATCGTGGTTGCGGTCTAATGGAAATACTTCATTTACGAAAGATATTGACGAAAAATTAATGTAATTTCCACTCTAGTGGTCACAGCCCGTGCTTTGTTTTCTGTGAAAACATACGCAAAATTCAACGCACGGTGACCAGTGATGAGATTCAGTGAAATTCAACTTATTTTTCAAACTGCAGGTATTACAAGTGTTAATAATACGAAAAGAAAAAATCTAAGCTTTTCTTGGGGAAACTTATACAAATCTAACATGCTGTATTCTTCGTACGATCTGTAGCAAGGGTCCGTTTGATATAAAATCTGTACCTGTGTTTTTGATTGTTTTTAACGCAAAAAAATTCAAATAATTTAGGGTCATCTGCTTCCATTGGGTCAAGTCCCTTGCGCGGAGTCAAACGAAATGGAAGCAGCTACGTTAAAGCTTATTAAAACCCATGAGAGTACTTTATACCACTGTACAATGAATGTAACTTTTATGCACAAGAATTGGAGGCGAAGGATCATGAAACCCGTACACCTGTGGATCGGTGCTATATCAAGAATTAGATGGGACGAAATTGAAGCGTTTAGTTTTACCATTAGCGTATTGAAAACTTCAATTATTTTTCTTATTTCACATGGTTTCCATTTTTTAACAATACGTTGGGAAAATGAGACTTCTTCTAATTTATAAAATAACGATCTCACATGCTGTATCGTGGATACGGTCTAATGCAAATGTTCCCAGGTATTCTCAGAACAGCAATTCTGCTCCGCAGTGAAGAAGCCCACTTTCACTCGTCGGGAATGTTTAATAGACAATACTAAATTAAAAATCAAAAAAATAGATCAAAGCATTCTATGGTCGCATAAAATAGATAAAAATAAATGAAAACATTAAATAAATGAATAAATATGTAAATCAAAACATTCTATGATCGTTTGGCAGCAATAGATTCTCACCGAGGTGGACACTAGTAACTGATGGTATCCACAATACAGCCAACGAAAATATTAAATTTTGCCTTTTATCACCGCCAAAAACACGACAGTGAATTTCGCCCCATTTTATTAAGGAAAGCAAAGCGTGGACCAACTAAGCAAGCAAGCATACATGCGAGCAAAGAAGATTACCAGAGTTTTATGAGTTTTATAACAACTCTACGCAACCTAGTACCCGTTGGGCCAGGCTGCTGACACAGTCAGGCAAAGCGGGTGTAAAGTTGTTGAAGGGTGATAAAAGAGGAACTAAAAGCGTTTCGAGAAA
This sequence comes from Morinoia aosen, assembly GCA_030386875.1. Lineage (NCBI taxonomy): Eukaryota > Metazoa > Arthropoda > Malacostraca > Amphipoda > Talitridae > Morinoia > Morinoia aosen. The sequence continues at coordinate 72,862,462 of CM059562.1, forward strand.
ATTTTTTATACCATTTTGAAATGCATTGAATTCAACTTTGACGTGCAGAAATTGGGGAAAGAAATTACTGAGTGGCAAAAAGTCGTTGCGAAAAGTCTATTTCGCACATTTTTGTGTCGGAGGAATATACAGAACATTCCATGTAGACCTGCTTCGATCTACAGTAGTGAAGCACTCTTTCATTTCAAAGTTGTTTAAAGTTTTTCAAGCATCATTATAAGTTTACCTTTTATCAATTTCTAAAATTACTGCATCTTTGTTTCCTGTTCTTGCTTAACTAATATTTGGAAACGTTTCTTAGGATTTTTTATTATTTCCACACGAATTACTCTCCTGCAGCGGTATTATACCAAATGAACTATTTTATCATTGAAAAATCAGACAAAAATATAAAAACAAATTTTACATTAGGACAGCTATTGAATCCCAGAACTTAGGTTCCAACTACTGATTTAAACCGAACGGAATTTATCATGTACATCTGATTTCAGGTATCGTTCTGGCTTATCTGGATTCCGCTACTCCAACTCCGCAATTTCTAGTTGGTTGTCGAGCGGAAGCCTCTCTTAGCGCTTCGTTTGACATTGAAATGAACGGTGGAAAATTTATCTTGACACAAAAATCTGGGCTTGATGACTCGTAAGCGATCCTCAAACTCACAGAAGTAGAAAACTTGGAACGACTTTTTTGCCACCCAGTAAAAATGGAAAAGATTTGGGCGCGAGCGAGTTTTGATACGTGATAACCAGGTAGGAAATTGTTTAAAGATTTCTAGAGTATTTAGTAGTTCTAAAGTGCCCAGTTTTCCTAGAGTATCTAATTGTTTTATAGAGTATCTAGTTTGATTATCTAACTACAGATTGAGTAAAAGTTGTTGGGTCACTTGTAAGAAAAGGCTCATTACATTCTGAGTCAACGAATTAATTAAAAAAAGCTGAGAGCATCATAATTATATTACATGTCTTCCCAAGTTATGTTGTTAGTTGTACGGTTCATTACTTTTTCATAGAAAAATATTGAGTTTTATCTGCAATTTTCCTTTAATTACCACGTATTTAATGGTTGACGGGCAAGCCAAACTCAAGATGGGTGAAGTTATTCGGGCCAATATTTCATATAATAATACAAACTAACGCCAAATTTGCTTAATTATTTGTCAAAATACTAACTAGTATCAAAAGTTAAAAATTATTATTTGTCTTAACATTTTAATATTCAATCCAGTACCAGCCTGAAAATCGATCACACAAATTTTGAGCGCCGCTTGAAGTCAGTAATAGAAAAATATTTCCTCTTCGGAGTACAAGCTAAAAATTCTTCAAATTAATTAGTACTGGAGAAATTTTGATTAATTTTTGGTGTGGGAAGTTTTAATGATTTTTCGAAACCAAAGCCATTACTGATTTCAGAAAATGTCAAGTCTAAAAGTTCTGCGTAGGGTGCAATCAACAAGAAACTAAGAATATATGTTCTGTCGACGTGTTTTCATGTATGGCATGCAACTTACAAAAGTAACCACCGGTAACATAATTTACATTTACTGCATTTATGGGGATAATATGTTGTAATTGTAAGGAGTTCTTGATGAAGCAGCTGAAGTAAATTTAAATCGCGACGAATCTCATTTGGAAAAGTTTTTGCCTCCAACCGAAGTACTCTTAGCAACCATTTTCAGCCAAGAACATGAGTTATTTTCAATAATTAGAGATGCGAGTCATTTTTACATTACTATAGCTGACAATAAAAGCGACTCCGTTGAATCTCAGATTTTTCTCTAACAATTCTAATGGACACTGGATTCGGAAAAGTCTTTTTATTGCAATTTAAAATTGCATTGGGAGTAATTTAAACTCTACTCTCAAAACAAGGTTTCTCTGTAAGACTTGATTTTAGCAAAAAAACGTTCCTCATGTTCTTCTTTAACAATTCATATTGATATTGCTTTCGAAAAAGCCTTGTTTCTCATAATTCAGAATTGCATTGGGAGCAATTTGAACTCTCCTTTCAAAACAAGGTCTCTGTTCAAAGCTTAGCTTTAACAGGAACTGAAGGTTTGTCTTCTTCAACAACTCAAATGGAAAAGCCTTTTTTCTCACAGTTTAAAGCTGAATTCGGTGTAACTTAAACCCTTCTTTCAAAACAAGATTTCTCTGCTAGGCTTAGCTTCAGAAAGAAACGATTACTTCAACTACTCCTTCAACAATTCAAATGGAAACAGCCCTTTTCTCGCAGTTTGAAACTGCATCCGTTGTACCTCAAACTCTGCTTTCAAAACAAGGTCTCCGTGCAAGGCTCAGCCTCAGCAGAAAACGTTTCCGTTGCACACCCTGAGGTGTGCGAGGGCTGAGCCGCTCCAGTTCGCGAGGCGTGGCCTCAAAAGCCCTGAAATAAGTTCAGTGGAGGGAGATTCACGGACTACGGAGTCGAAAGAAACAAACCAGGTTAATAGAGTTGGATGTTCAGCCCTAACGCGCCGAGCTCGCTAACTAACTGAGAAGTATTGAGTATGATCAGCCCTCTTCCGTTCACAATCGTTACAGCATTTTTCAGAGATGTTTTTGTCAAAATGTTACTTCGGCACTCAAGATAAGTTACAATAAAATTTCAGAGGTATCTTCATCAATCACAACTTTCTCGTATTAACCTGAACCCTATTTTTCTCGAGTATTAATCTTCTCAAAATTCCGGTCTCTTGTTTAGAGCACCCCGAGATTTCGAGACAATCTTCTCGAGGAGAAGGGCAGGGCGGATGCGCAGCTTTATTGCTCGGCAGCTCTCGGATTCTGCCGAGATAAAATATTGGCCTTCGTCGTCAGAAAAATGATGAAACACAGGCGACCTGAGATGAGCAGCCTGTGCCCTCATAACACGTCTTTGTCACGCTATCGTTTTGGGGGAATGCGCGAATGAAAGTGAGGAGGGTGCTGCAGTACCTACCTTGATTTGCAATATCATCATCACTTGCCAAGGGTATTGCGCTTAAAAAGTAATAAGCATTGCATCTCATAAGTTTTCCTGTGAATTTCATTCCATGGAATAAAGAGATAATTGTGGTGTAAAACTACCCTAATCTAAATAAACAAAATTTCAAATTCGTCTTTTCCCTTTTCCATTGTTCAATGTCAAACGATTGTCCTCGCTTCCGAGAATGGCTGCTAGACTTTATATAACGAAGAGCCTTCTGCAATGGATTGGTCTTTGTTGTAGAAGATCTATATTCATTCTAAATAAATCAAAATTTCCATGGCGCTATCTTGATTGCCGGGGTCTGAATGGCTTAGGTTATTTTTCGGACTCGATCAAAGTTTTTTGATCGATTTGACAATCTTAAGCCCGTACAACTTTGTGATCTTGTTGTTTTACCTCCATTGTCGATCGTTTTTATTCCGCAAAAATAGCAGCTCCGTTGTCATGGGCCGATAGTCCCTGAATTGGTTTGGTTTAACTTTAGATCAACGAAAATGCTTGTTGTATTGGATGTCCTTTTTAAATTTACGGTGAGTTCGCCTTAAATTTTAAGCTTTATCAATTTCCAAAAATAATTTTACCTTTCGGAAACTGAAATGTTTCCGATTGTCTCAAATCTTTGCTTATTTCAAGGATATCGAATTTAAGTGTTTACAATGACACCTGTGTTCTCGCTGTAGAAGTGTTTAATTCCTCTGTTCAAGCTGAAAGACATGCTTTTAGTAATGAAAATCTTTCCTAAAATCATAAAATTAAGTCTTCCGTCGGTTTACTGTTTTATTTATTACCAAAGCTAATGTAGTCGGCACATGCTAGTTTTTTGCACAGATAAAAACGTAACTTCCATACTTCACCTACTTTCAAACTTTCTTTTTTGTTATGAATGACAAAAATTTTTCAGAGAAGTAACTTTACTCAACATTACCTTACACATGACTGACTGCAGAACAGAACATTCAAATTTTTGTTGAAGTGGATAGTTCAGTGTCCTATTAGAACATAATTTACTTTACAAAGAGAAGTAATGGAGCGTAAAAAAATGATTAGAACTTCATTTTTTCGTCTAGTTGCATTAAATGTAACACAACAATTTATTGCCAAATCAGCGCATGAGATACAAGCTATCTTTTCATAAAAATCATCTTTGCTGGAATAAAGTGGAAATGCACCAGAGAAAACATTTATTTCAGATGAAAAAATTAAAAACATTAGGATAGTTGGTCATACATTAATAGAACTAAAATTTCATTCAATTCTTCAACTTTCATGTACTGAGCAGAACGAAGGAACTTCAATATTTGAAAATAAAAATAACTGATACCTCTTTAAAATTCTTACATTGTATTTTGTCTATCCCTAAATATGGAAGAATAAGTTTTACATCTTTTAGAACTGATGCATTTGGTGAACGTCGTCTTCCCTCATCAATGCTGTTATTTGGTTGATTTGAGAAATTTCACCCCATTCGTTTGAGAGAGTCGACCTGTATTTCGACAACTTTTTCTCTAATGTTGATCTGTAGGCTTTCAGGACCTGAGGAGGATCGCAGTAAACCAGAGTCTTAGGGTAAACTTCATAACATGATCACTGGGGGTTAAATCAGGGGATCATGGGGGCCAGTTTTTGCCCTCCTCTAAGGAGATTAGCCGCCTGAGCAACGCTTCTTACAAAAAAAAAGAACATTGAAATTTTGGTTAGGTTAGTTCTTTTAGCTGTAGGTCTCGGACTTTTGAAGGCATTTGCTCAGAATAAAACCTATTTCTAAAAGGAATGTCGCTTCGTAGGGAATCTCAAAAGAAAGCAAAATTCACGTCAAACTATAATTACTCTAGAGACTTGTTGCGGAAAATGTGCGAATTTGGTGCACAATTCAAGGTTTTCTTGACCAAAATATGTGAGCGTATGATTTGCGTAGCAGCAAAAATCTCTCATTGAGTCTCTTTTACGTCATATTTTTTAGCATTTTGTTGACCTCATTAACTTGATTTATTTTCCCTTAAAAAAGGATTCAATGTTCCTCTCATGCATCCTGTTTTCAGTGCCAAGTTAAGTTTAATTTCTTGATCATCAATGTACGTCAAATTTTCATGAAATGAATGGTTGAATAAATAATGAATGACGAACATGAAGTAGAAGCCCTTTTTTAAATGGGTATTTTTAACAGAATAATGTTTCAATTGCGCTTGTGAGAAAATCCGTAATACTATTCAGTCGTTTCATTATAAAAAAAATTATTTAAAAAATTATTTTGACGAATTTTTAAATGAATCAAATAACTATATGAGATAGAATTCAGCCTCACACAGTGTCGTACGAGTGCATATTTTAACTTACATAGATGAGTGTCTAAGACAGCAAAATAATTAGACATTCATTTCTTCGTCTAATTTCACTGAAATGGAATGGTAGCTGGCTTATTACGAGACACAATCCACCCATTCAGATACGTTTAAGCTCAGTGATGTCTTTAAATAAGATCATCAGGTGGGAGAAAATTAGTTGCTCAGATAGTGCAAGTTCATTGCTCCTTGTGATATTTATAACTGGCCCGCAATGTTTCTCGTCTCACGATGTTTTAATCTCTTCTGCAAGTGTAAACCAAATTTTATTTGGAGCGTTATTCATATGGCGCGAACTAAAATGATTCAGAAATGTTGGTGCGTGCGAGTGTTAAGGCTGGAAATTAAATTTTATTTTGAAATTCTGATTAAAAGTGCACTGAGGAATGAATGACAAATATTCATTTTTTCTAAGGTGACGAGTTCTTTTTACGGAAATATTTCTTTTAGTTCTTTTCAACGAGAAGTATTACACTGCTTCATCATTTAAAAGCAATCATTTTTTTGCGCTTTTCAATGCCCTATGAATAAATGCAATGTCTTTTCTGATTTACTTAACACACATTTAAAAAATATCACCTCATTTTTTAAAAACTTTTAATTCGTTTTTATTTTATATCATAGCAGGCTTTATAATTGTCAGTTTGCTCCTTATATTGTTGCAAATGTAAACTTGCTGTGACAAAGTAAATTAAATGTTGGTTGTATTTTCCGTAGATTAAAATTGAAAACAAATTTCCCAGGAATTGTGTTCCATCTATTTTTACTCAGATATTGGCATGATCTTTCTAATTGCATCATTCAAAAGCTGAAAGGTAGGTCTGCATTTTTTTATATGAAATAAATATGTTTCATTTGTTAGGGTCTTCTTTCCTAGGTCCACTGCTTTCCTCTTTTCAAGTAGAAACGGGTTTCTTCTTCAATGTTTACTTCGTTTCCTAACCTTCCTTGTCAACTTACTGTTTCTATACGTACAGGATTCTAAGAGGGAACACACCTTGTTTATATTTAGCGTTCCCTTAGCTCAATATTAAATTGTGCCTTCATCATTCCTCTTTTTGAACATCTTTGCTGTGGTAAGGGAGGCTGCAACTAACTTATCAAATCAGTTAATCATTCCAACTGGAACAACTAAGTCTTACAAATTCTTCATTCCCGATTTGTAACTCATAACCAAGAAAATTTTCGACAATTATTCTTAACAATTAAGTCGGGATTGTGAATAGAAGGAGTTTAAAGGTATTTTCTCAATCAAACGATCAGCTGTGCCTTGTTTGATTTAGAAAAAGAAAAGAGATGAAATCTACTTTATGTTAGTAAGGGATTACATTATTGCTTAGAAGAAAAGACCGGCATACATTACTTTTTTTATAAAATCGAGTAAGAAGTTTTAAATTTTAAAAATGTTCATTTTGAATATCTTAAAGTTTTAGAATTACTAGAACATGCTCTTCACAATATCATGTTAAACACGCTAATCAATCTTGCGAATGGAGGAGTCTCATTTGACATCATCATGAAATTTCAATCGTGGAGCATACGTTCAGAAAACTACTTTGTAGGAGTATATCGAATAGATAAAAATGTTTAAAATCTAATTCGTATAAATATGGGAGAGCAATCTGTGTGATATACGCTTAAAAATCTATTTCAATGAACTTTATAAATATACCGTAATGAGCTTAACGTAATCACCAATAACATTAATCGCAGAATACTACTAACACTAGTGCGCACGGCCCGCCAAAAATGACAGGATTCAATACCTTTCTTATACAAACTTTCAAGGCGTGGATGACTAACAAATATATGTATTTATCCTAACAGTACCCGTGATAAAAAATATTATTGTACTTGCGCACTGGTGAAACTCGTATCACAGATACGGTCATTATGGCTATCTTTACGATCACGAGCGCACGGTCCGTCAAAAAAATGACAGGATTAGATATAGGACCAACTGAGCTTCAACAAGGCTTGCCCATGATTTCCCATGCAATTCTATGGCTTTCTAATACTTTCCCAAGTCTCAACCGCTGATATTCTATTCAACCTAATCTAACCTACCAATACACGTGACATTCATTCCGACTCTCAATCTGCTGGGTTAAGGCACCGAAAATTGTAGAGTTAATGAAGCTTGTATCCCAGATACGCTCATCACACACTTTTGGTTGGTGGGTGTGACATACGGACGGACGGACGCGGCTCCTTTTATAGTATAGATGACAGAGAAATGGAAGCAGCGGACTCTAAACAAATAAACCGAGGGTATTGTTGGGTAGTAGAAGGACACGTGGAAATTCCTAGGTGGACCCGTGTAAACATTTTGTCAATTTAACCTAACCTACGCTAACCTATCCTATCCTAATCTAACCAAACCTATCCTAAGAAAACACATCCTGGAACAATAATTCAAACATATCTAAGCATGTAAAGGATCTTTTAATGTTATACCGAGGGATTCGGTATCTATGATACAGCAAACTCAGACATCCTATGGTATTAAGAAGCGGACACCAAACAAATATATAAATAAACACACAACAAGTATTATTAGGTTAGATTACCGGCTGTAATACCGTCAGTTTTAAATATAATACAATCATTATTGGAGCTTATATTAACTATTGCGATACAGCTACAAACACCATCTCACAATCAACGAATCAGTTGTTTAAATTCTCATTGGAGTAATTGTTTCTTTCCAGTCAGCCGTTCCTGTGCCGTCAACGCCATTTCAGCGGTCGTCACCAGCAGCAGAGCAGCACGCAGCTCTCGCAGGTACAGAATAACATTCTACTGATTGCCCGGCAGACTTGCACCAGCTGTACGAGCTTCAGCTGAATTTATGTTCCCCTTTTCCCGAATTCAAAGGACGCAAATAGCGTCGTTTGGTTTGAATACAGAGGGATTTGGAGAAATCTTACCCCAATTTGAACATTTCTTGTCCCCTCCCTCTCACGTATGCTTCAGTGTCGCGGCGGAACATGGAACGGCTCTGAATAACTGATCCTCAATTGATATTATAATTTGATATTCAAATCTGCTTGCACGAAAATTATTTTGTTGTAATTATTATCATTTCTGTCAAGTTAGATAGATAAGTTGGGTTTTACTTATTCCATCCATATTCTAAATTAGTGTGCAGTATTTTAATTGCACATTAGTATTTAACTGTACAGTATTTTAATAAAAGTTATCATCTTTCAATGTTCTTTGCTAGTACCTGAACTCGATGTATGCCTTGTGCTGGATTTATTCTCGTGTGTATCACTGCTGAACTTGGTTTCTGTTTCTGGTTTTATTTGACGAACAGTGTCATCAATGCGATAAAAATGATTTCTTTTGATTTTAGAATGCATTAGTTTTTTCGCGAACGAAAAACAAAAATAATATGAATTTTCTGATCACCAATCCCAAACGTGTGCCGAACCCCAATGACATGAGTTAATTTCGGTTTGAGTGGTGTTGAAATTTTTACAAGAGCAAGTGGTGTTGTAACAGTTTCCAAATCAACTCCAATGTCATGAGACCATCCATAGTTCCACGAGCATATTGGAACATCCTCAAAAACACCTGGTTTTGTAACCATTTTCAAGTCCACTCCAGTAATATCAGACCAACTTTGATTTCAGCAGTGTTGAAACGGCCTTAAAAACACGTGGCGAAGAAATAACTTTCAGGCTGCATGGAGGCATGAGCTGCAACTCTTTTCAATTCTAAAAGTTCTAAAATTCGAAGTACTTCAGAAGATGTTGTTGCTGCTGTTATTGTTAGTCGTAATGGTGCCACAGCATTTCCTGTTAACTGTAAATTTTAGTCGCAAAAATGTGTAAAGTGTAAAGTTAATTTCAAGAATTTTGAGTAAATTTCAATCATTAATTCTTACATGATATTTCGTGAAGCCAAAGCTCAATCATTTATTGAGCTTGATGACCAAAAATCAAACTGTTGTTCTAAAATTTCAAAATGATCTCGAACGAAAGTTTATTTTTGCTCTCAGTTTCGTTCCATTTTCAATGAAGCTTCTGAACCAATTTTTGGACTTTCCCTGGCGTTTTAAAGCATTCCCATTTTAATTAGTTGGACAAGGTATGTGAGGAATGGGCGAATATTTCTTTGTCAAGGGTTATTAGCTTTGTATTTTATGGCCCGGCGGATAAGATTCCATAATTATTGAACTATGCAATAGAAAGCGGGAACCCATTGAGAACCTACCAATTTAAAAGAAAAGTTAGCTAAAAAGAAGCTCATTTCAAACTCGAACTCTGTGAGGCTTCACGTGTCTCTCTACTGGCTGCAGATGATCCAAATTCCTTTTGGTACAAGCAGTAGGTTATGGTTGAAACAGAGACAGGACCTGAATATAGAAAAATTAGAAGTTCAACTCTCTTGGCACAAATTCGAAAATGTCTCTAAGGGATGTTTGAAACAGAGATGAGACCTGAATGAAGAACGATATAGAAGTTAATCTCTTTAAATTTTGGCATAAAAATCGAAAACATCTCATAAATCTGAATTTGAAGATCTGCGCAAGAAGACTCTGCCAGACCCTGTTTCTTGTGGGAGCCTGGGGACGGTCTGCAACACTGCATGACTCCACCCTAGGTTGAGCGTTAACAATCTTAAAGGAAAGACTCTGCCAGACCCTGTTTCTTGTGGGAGCCTGGGGACGGACTGCAACACTGCATGACTCCACCCTAGGTTGAGCGTTAACAATCTTAAAGGAAAGACTCTGCCAGACCCTGTTTCTTGTGGGAGCCTGGGGACGGACTGCAACACTGCATGACTCCACCCTAGGTTGAGCGTTAACAATCTTAAAGGAAAGACTCTGCCAGACCCTGCTTCTCACGGGGTCTGGGATAGTTCAACTCTTTAAATTTTAACACAGATTCGGAAACTCCTGAAAGAAATCGGATTTGAAGATCCGCACGAGAAAGCTCAGCCAAACCCTGCTTCTTACGGGGGTCTGGGATCAGACTGCATCACAGACTCCACCCTGGGTTGAGCTTTAGCAGAAATGGTGAGGTGATTGCAGGGCTCGAAGCAATCAGTGTCTCGGCAGGAGCAGAGGGCGCCGCCCCTCACTGTGCCCAGGAGACGCGTTTTGCAGGGCCGGAGTGTCGCGACCTGGGGAAGTCACCGCCACTCAACGGCGTCGGTGCTGATTGCAGCATCTCGATTACGGGGGTCAGAATGGACTGGACTGTTTGTTTTTTCCCGCTAACATGGAAAAAACCTTCATGAATTGGAATAAATTTTAAATCGGGAGTTTGTTTGTTCTCATGGTTGAGTAGAAAAAACGTACGTGAGTTGGAATTAATGTTAAATCCGGAGTTTGTTAGTTTTCCCGCTAAACTGAAAAACCTATGTGACTTGGAATAAATTTTAATTCCGGAGTTTGTTTGTTCTCCCTCTAGAGTAGAAAAAACGAACGTTAGTTTGGAATTAACGCTAAATCCAGAGTTGGTTTCTTTTCCCTCTTATGAAAAAGCTATTGGAATGTGGATCAATTTTACATCCGTAATTTGTTTTACGGAGTTTTTACTGAAGTTTGTTTACTTGTTGTATTGAGGTTTTTATATTTTCTAAGTTTGACCTGATATGTTTCAGCACTGAACATGGAATTATAATATCCCGATACGATTGTAATGCAAATAATAAAAAACTTCATTTATAACATTGGTTTTCCATTTTATCACACGTCTGAGATTCCCTAATAAACGATTAATTGGAGATATATTGTTCTTCACAGTAATAACGCTATTTACACGAGTACGTGGCTGATGCGGGGAATATTTACGTTGTCAAATGACTTTAATTGTAATTACTGCCAATGAACGGTCTTTAATTATTATTACATAGAGCGTTTCACCACCGAAGACGCTGCAGAGTCGTTTCATCGGTATATCCGATATTCCTCAGTTCATCATTTCTATAAGATATCATTTCTGCTATCGCCGTGTGGTGACATAGTTGCAATTTTGAGGTTACGTTCTATTTAGTGCTGGCATAGTGTACCGTTCTGTTTACTCGGAATATGACAAATAAATTTTCCTTAGTTTCCGTTGCATTGGCTACTTGTATCGAATAATGAATCATTTTAAAGATTGTACTCACGATTTTTTCCTTGAAGATATTTAAATTTGATAAAATGACTTCAAATGTGCAGTTTGTTGTTTGATTTAATATTCATGTGGTATCAGCGCTGTTTTTATCTACTTTTAGGCATGCATATTATGTAATATTATATGAGTTTGTGTTATCGAATAAACTGTACCATGAAGATTTTGACTAAGAAAACAAGGGTTGACTTATTATCTCTTAGCTATTGAGAAAAGGGGTAGGTCAATAAAAATTCAATGTATATAGAGATTTTTTAAATAGTTTATGTTTAGCAGAAGAACCTGTTATAAAATTTTCGTTTCAACACGTCTAATGAAGTTAATTGAATCAATATCAGCAAATTTTATTCAATACAGTAAGAACTGAGCGATCTCATAATCACAGCGACCGAATAATATTCCAAAATTTTCGCTGAAGATAATTTGCAAATCGCGCTTCAATTTTAAAAGTTTCGCTCAATTCACATTTGAAAACACCTTTAAATAGCTGCCTGAATCAACTTGGCAGCAAAGTTCAAACAAACACAAACTGTTAATAACGTTTAACTCCTGGTTGAAAAAAAACAAAAATAGATAATATTTCATTCTACTCGAGTAAGGTACATTTCAGTAAAGCCTAAAAATTCCTCAAGGATAAGACCTCACGCTGTAAAATTGAGTAAACTGAGTACGAGCTCGAAACCGAATATCTGTGTTTCACAATTCAACTTCTTCCATTCGGTAGTAATAAAACATAAATTTTAAGGTAGACAACATGACCTCCAAGATGGTTACCTAACATTCATACGTTAATTCTAAAACATGTTAACTCCATGGCATTCAAAACATTCATCCTTTAATTCTGTAGTCCTCTCGACAAAGTGGTGACTCCCACCAGGAAACTCATCACTGCGGAGGTTTAAACTGAATTTCAGAAGGCAAATTTAGCTCGCAAGCTCTGCAGAATTGTCTTATAAATAAAGAAACACTGCCCAGCAAAGCGGCACAGCAGCGATATCAGTTCCCAACGCTGCTGGCCACGGCGCAATGGTTGAAATTTTTACCTTCTTTTGCTCTTAAAGAATAATCTTAGTCTGACTCGGCCATAGAATAATTGTCATTTGAATACGCTCCATCAAGCTAAAAGATAAAAGAAAATGATGAAAAAAATGTGTATTTCGTTCATAGATGGAAAAGTTGGAGCTTTGATAACATACTGACGCTATGAATAAGAAAATAGAATGTAGTTTATCAACATAATACATTAATGAAACGTGAATACGAAGTATGAAATTCATTGGAATCTCTCTCTCCCACGTTTTAATAATGTATAAAAATACATTTAAATTTCGAAAAAAATTAATCTAGACACATGAGAAACGGATAAAGAATTTTTCTTTGTAATCTAAAAATCCTTCTAAATAAAAAGATTTATTATACTTTTACAAATTCTGAAATACTTCTGAAAATAACTAAAGCTAAAGTTGATTTATATAATAGAGGTAGAAAATACAAAACGAAGTTGACAGACATTAAGAGTAACAGCCTGAGAACTCCACTAAATGGTATCCGTCCGCTGTTGAAATGCCTCAAATTCTCTTCTTCGATTTACCCAACTTTGTCTTGAAGCTTTTTCAAACGAGCTCTCGCAGAGAGCGCCAATAATACACACGACATCGGAGCTCAGACCAGTTGCGTTTGAAGCCCCAGTTTCAAAGCCTTGTATTTTTAGAGCTTTTCCTTGCAACGTCAGCATTTAACACCTCACCTTGTCAAGGTTTTGAGGCAAGCAATACTTCAAAAGGTCGTGCAAAAGCACACAAGTCTTCTACGTGAAATGAAAGACTTTATATGAACATGGGAGGTCTTCCCATTGCTTGCATTCGGTGCTTGTGGAGTCGCTTCTTGTTTATTCCAGAGTCATGTGGGTAAATCTTCTTCTTAGCAGAGCTTGAGGAATGGGAGATTCAAAGAGATTTTCCATAGCGACCTTTGCAGGGTCAGCAGCAAATTTGACTGAAAAAACACCCTCACTGCTTCTTTAAAGAAACCCGACAGCTCGTTTCTAATAACCCGTTTATTTTCACCGGTTTTGGTCAAGAGGAAATCCAGAAGATGGATTTCTTTCTCAACTTTCTCCGTTCCTAACTCAAAGGACACACCTACACCTCTCCAAAATTGTTATAATATGTAGCCGTGCAGCTTTCAGTCGAATTTTCCGCCTATTCCTTGAGAAGTTAGACTGTCTAATTCCAGATACAGATAACACTGCTCGAATAGATTTTATGGGTACCAGGAAGATAATTGAAAATCCATTTTCAGTGTTCTCGAGAATAAATACTTGCGTAAGACTTTAAAAAATTTGTTTAAGGAAAGGAAAGCATGAACAACGAGACTGGTGAGGTTCTGATTTGTGCACAACTTTTGAGAGATTTAAAGAGGAATTTAACATGTCCGCCATGCATTATGTCAATTCTGTCACCCGCGGTTTCACATTATTTTCATCTACGAAGAACAAATTGTGTATCTTCGTACAGTGTAAAATTACAATTGACTTTCTTATCAAGATCACTGGCGTCATTTTGATTAACATCATTTTGATTAACCTTTTTTTCCAGGTAAACCTACCTGGAAAAAGAAATTCATCAAAATGATGTGGAAGAAGATGAGCAAACAGCGTCAAGTTTATTTCTTTCTGCTTTCTGAACTACAAACAAGTTATTTTTTCCCTACACGCTTACAAACTCTAAAGCATTGAGGTTCAAATATTCAGTGACTGGATTGGAAGTTGAAAATTCCAGTGGCTCTATTTACTATTGGGGGCCATCTTTCACTTGGTCTTCATGTACAGAATTGACTCAAATTAGCGAACATAAATTTCATTCACAAGAGTTGAGTCGAGTTATTTCCTCAAGTGCTTCAGGATGTTTTATTGAAATATGTGTCGAACAATTGCAGCTGAAGCACTTTATTCCTCATAGCTTGTGCTGGTGGAAGAAACTACATGATAATGGTCGTAAACTACATTCCAAATTTTAAAAACTAAACACGCACGAAGCTTCTCCCATTTGGAACCGTTATATCTTTTCAAGACACAAGTCTCGTTTAATAAATTCATGCAGTAAACCCTTTTCTACTTGATATATTTTGCAACCTGAGGTTGTAAAGTCGCTTGTTTTAAACAAGAAATACAACTTATGATCTTTGAGATGTGTTTTAAAAATAAAAGGATCTAAGTATAAAACTTACTCATATAATGCATAACTAAGGAAATTTTTAATAAAATTCACTTCATTTTCTAATCTCACCTACAACTTTCGAACACAACACAACACATACTCGTAAAACTTCAATCTAAACAAAGTTCCCCGGAAATTCTGTGAAGACACTTAAGCAAGAAACTTTTAGGAAGTCTGTGTGTGCATGGAGCTTCAACGGGACGCGAGTCGGGCTACTCAGTGATGCTATTCCTGGCGGTGTCTCTCGTCTGTTATCACGAGCATTTTTCTCCAGTGCTTCATTATGCCGGAGTTCAGGCTGCTGGAATAAGCGGTCCAGAAATAAGCGCCTCAATTGATGGATGCTGGAACGCGAAGTTGCGCGAGTACAGTGGGTCTTTTAATAAGAATTTTCCTTCCACGATCTTAATGAAATGTTGTCCACCACGTTCTTAATGAAATGATGTCCTCCACATTCTTTATAAAATGACGTCCGCCATGATCTTAATGAAATGATGTCCACCTCAATCTTTATGAAATGATGTCCATCACGTTCTTAATGAAATGATGTCCACCACGATCTCAATGAAATGATGTCCACCACGATCTTAATGAAATGCTGTCCACCACGATCTTAATGAAATGATGTCCACCATATTCTCGATGAAATGATGTCCACCACGTTCTTAATGAAATGATGTCCACCACGATCTTAATGAAATGATGTCCACCACGATCTTAATGAAATGCTGTCCACCACGATCTTAATGAAATGATGTCCACCACATTCTAAATTAAATGATGTCCACCACGTTCTTAATGAAATGATATCCACCACATTTTCAATTAAATGATGTCCACCACATTCTAAATTAAATGATGCCCACCACGTTCTTAATGAAATGATGTCCACCACATTCTCAATTAAATGATGCCCACCACGTTCTTAATGAAATGATATCCACCACATTCTCAATTAAATGATGCCCACCACGATCTTAATGAAATGATGTCCACCACATTCTCAATTAAATGATGCCCACCACGTTCTTAATGAAATGATGTCCACCACATTCTAAATTAAATGATGCCCACTACGTTCTTAATGAAAGGATATCCACCACATTCTCAATTAAATGATGTCCACCACATTCTAAATTAAATGATGCCCACCACGTTCTTAATGAAATGATGTCCACCACATTCTCAATTAAATGATGTCCACCACATTCTAAATTAAATGATGCCCACCACGTTCTTAATGAAATGATATCCACCACATTCTCAATTAAATGATGTCCACCACATTCTAAATTAAATGATGCCCACCACGTTCTTAATGAAATGATGTTTACCACATTCTTAATGAAATGAAGTCCATTTGATGATTGTTCGTATGTTCAATGCAGCTCTAGGTAAGTTTGGAGATTAATGTAGTTTTCATGTTGATTTGTAAAGATATTTGATAATTATTATGTATAAGTAATTAGAACTAATTATGCACATTTCGAGGATGAGGTTATGGTTTAATGTTTTGATCCTTACATGAATATTTCTCAGAAGTCCTGCCTGCGCTCTCTCTGTAAAATGCTTCTCAAGATGTTGAAACTGAAGCCTCATGTGACCTGTTAATACGTGACAAAGAAGAACACCTCAAAACCTCTGTAAACTTAATTATAACTAGTCGTTTCAACCATTTTTTAATATTTAAAACGCATTTATAAGACCAGTGTTAATGATCTCTATATATTTTTCTAATAAGTACTTCCTTTTTATTTTCTTTTACCAGGATCTCAATTTCGGATTAATATATATATATATATATAAAAACGAATAAAGAAACTGAGAAGTGAATGAAGTGTTATATGCATTAAATATAATTAAGAAGCTTTCCTACCTCTGCAATGTATTTCAATGTAAATATCAACAACGTATTTTCCGATAAATAAGTGTAACGTGGGTGCTAACTTTAGTTAACGAAAGTTTGACTCTAAACTAACCTGAATTTCTGTCAAAATAAGGAAATAAAGGTGACCGATATTTTTCAACGATTCCTTTCAGTAACACAGCTCATTCTAAATCATTGGTGGCAGAAGTTCGACCAAAGGCGGAATCAAAGTTGCCTCTCTAAAGTTGCAGGGACGGAACTCGATTTTCTCGATAAAATTTTTGCCATGGAATCTCGCCAAAGGCGCCGTTCGGCCACATTCTTTATTGACTCGAAACTCCTACAAAAAACTGAAAGGGTCAGCTTTCATTTTGACGATCTCGGTGGCGGTGTGTCTTGCGCATTACATTTGCTAATAATTCCAGGAGAATCTCTCGGAAACTTCGCTATGCACGTCAGTCTGACACAGAGCTTCTCAAAATGAAACACAATGGCATTTTCTGATTTCGTCATTTCACGGGGAAAAGTGTGAATTTCGGAAAGATTTTGTTTAAAGAAAAGAGACTTTCACATTTTGGCTTGCTGGAGATAGATTAACCTAAAAAGTTTTCTTTCCGTTGAATAACGGCAATGAAAAATGAAATAAAAGTTGAACCTGCGACCTAGAGGCTCAAAAATTCACAAGTAAAGGAGTAAAATATTTATGAACGGTTTATATAAAATTTAGCTTTTGACCCTCGAACCAAAAATGTGAGGACGAACAGTTTTTTCAGACAACAAAATATAAAAAAAAAATTCCTCGGCAAGAAAGTGCGCAATCGCTTGAAAAGTAAACTAAAGTTAGAAGCTAAGAAAATTGCATCCATGGGAAACTATTTCATAACTTATTCCGTAGCGATAATTCTAATATCAAGTTAATGAATGGTTTTAATTTAAACGGGTATTTTACGGCTAGAATCTGACAGAAAATGGCCTCGCCAGGTTCAGTTACAACGCAAGCGAGACGCCGCTTTGAACGCAGTCGAATACGAAGAGAATTAGCCTGAGACTCCATCGGTGGAGGGAGCGATAAACGATGTAAAAAAGTAAAATATTCTTCGGCATTGTGACGCATCTCACATTCCAAAAATTTATGAAAAAACGCTTTAACGATTACTAAAATTATTCGTAGCTGAAATGAGTCGCATATCTGAGACAATAATATTTTGAAACAAACAGAGACCAATAATTCTACCTACAAGCTTGCTCTTGGAAATCGTTACTCATCTTTACGGCTTTAACTGAGTTGCAGCACCAATTTAACCCTCGCAAATTAACTTAAAACACACGGAATATACGGAACGAGGAAACTAATTTAGGTACGTAACTCATTTCAGAGCATCAAAATATTGAAGTGACTTCTTTCATTTTCAGTGAAGGTTACAGTTAGAGACAAGGGAAGCAAATATAATGACCTCGTAGGAAGTTATCGCTCTTGTTGCTGTGCGCCCTCACTCCTCCGGCCTCCTGTGACTTTGTGTCCCGTCTTCCGCTTTGTTTTTTTTTTTTTGTACGAAAGTTGTTTTTATTTCTTCTCGTAGTGCGGACAATAGCGACAGAAATTGCAATGAAAAGCTTTCACTTTTTTGTCGTGAAGCTTGATATAAATTTTGATATAAAGTTTGAAATAAAGTTTGATGTAAATAACAATAGAGACAGAAATTGCAATGAAGAGTTCTCGCATTTTCATCGTCGAAAGTTTGATATAAATAAAAGTTTGATAAAATGTAATAATTGAAGTAAAAAAGTTATCGTCGTGTATCTAAGATTAAGGGCTATTTTTGTTTTTATTGCAGATGATGCTTAATTTTTTTCAAGGATGTCAATACCTTGGTAAAATGTGAAATCGAAACTATTCTTGTCTTGCACAAAACTTGGCATTAGGAAATAATTTTTTGATGTTCAGGCCTTTTTTAAGCCTCAGTAAATATGTATAAAAATGGTAATACTTTATTTTTTGCTCAATTTCTGCACTTTTTTGATATTTACTGAAAACAGAAAGGACTACAAAAATATATCAGACTGGAATGCGGTCAAGCTTCCGAGAAATAAATGTTGGTATCCGCTTTCGGCTCTTCCAATGGTGCACCTATAACCGCGATGCTGGCAAGCCAATGCCAGAAAATTGGACAGAGCGGATAAGTCGCAGGATCTTTTCCAGACAAGCCCCGCCACTAATGCGACACATAAGTTCACCCACTTGTAACTTTCGAAATAATGCACCTATCGACTTCAAATTACTCTCAAACGAAAGAATGTTCAATCTCTTGTTTGTGAATTATTTGAAGTCAATAGGTGCATTATTTTGAAGAAGAAAATTGGGTGGTATTGTGTTGCATTAATGGCGGGGCTTATCTGGAAAAGATCAAGTCGCAATTGAGGCACTGAATATCAGATTCTTCTACACGTGCTCAATAATTTAAAAAAAAATCGATAGGAACTAATTTCCATTCTAAATACCGACAAAGAGAATCGTTTATCTCAAAGCTTCTCGTACAACTTCTGTCTCGGAAGGGCAATATTTTGAACATGGCTAACTAACACTAATTTCCTCGCCAATATTTTGCTTCTGATAAATGCATTCTCGAACCCTGAACCTTATTTTATCATATTCCTTCACTGCATCAATCTGTATTTCACATTCACGTTTCGTTCGTCGAACAGCTGCGATGTTCTTGTTTCCCGTGAATTTATTCACTCAATCTGTGTTTAGTCCTTCAACTTAATCACAGTTTGTCACCAACATCAACAGACATTACAGACCTTTGATGAACCTGCTTGTTCACTCACTCCCCATGCATAATGGCAAGAAACGAAAAGAATCAAAGACAAACCGATCATTTAAAAAATTGATATTCTAAATGGATTTCAACCAATTATATTTTAACCATTTTCAACCACAAAGGTCCTAGAGGTCCCTGTAAACAATTTTACTTTCACCATCTCTGTAACATACATCCTCTTTCTAACACCTCCTCTTAACCGTAGCTCGTTCCACCATAATATGCTCGTTATGCGCATGCTCGTTCCGGCACCACCACCTCATACCCTTCTTTCTTCCGATGACAGTGTGGCCTCATGCTCTATCTAACACCTCCACCGCATCTCCCTCTGTCCACATGACATTTTCAAGCTCCCTCTAACATCACAATATAGCCTCCTGCCCTCCATCACCTCTACCACATAACCTCCTTCCCTCCATCACCTCCACCACATAACCTCCTTCCCTCCATCACCTCCACCACATAACCTCCTTCCCTCCATCACCTCCACCCCATAACCTACTTCCCTCCATCACCTCCACCTGCTCCACCTCGCCACGCCACCTCCATGACTCCAGATTCTATCTCCCCCGGATGCGCGCAGCGAGCTCTCTATGCCAAGCCTCAATTGGAAGTTTAAAGTACGCTTGAAAGAGTCACTTTAGAGACCCGGGGGAGTGGGTGCTGTAGAGAAAGAATATCTGATTGAACCATGCCTTGATCATAGGAAATTTTTGAGCAACGATAATGCCAGCTTTGAGCAGTTACGTCAGGTTAAAGTGAGTGGAATGATTTTTTTTAGGTTTTTTTTTCTCATCTGTGGAAGTTTTCAGAGTTTGGAATTTCTGTTCGAAACGAAGCTAAATTGTCTCGTCAATTTTGATATACGGAGTGCAACGCCCTCCTTCTATTCAAGTCTTCACCAACTTACGTCATTCGCTCAACAAGTTCAATAGGAAATTAAATTACTCGCTAACTAATGATCTTTTTTGTTCTAATACGTAACTTGTGCGCCCGCCGAGTATATAAATAGAATCAGCAAGAGACATCGCCGTTCACTAGCGGTAGCCTGCCGTAGAGGTAGCACATTAAAAGAGACGTCGCTGTTCATTAGCGGAAGCGCGACTGTCGAGGAAGCACCTGTACAGATCACAGATGCATTATAGAAGTAACGATACTCGTATTAGCACCTACCATCCGATCTAATAGATTCCTTGCCAATTACTAAGCCTGTGTCAACTCTGAAGTACCATTAAAGGATAACCACGTTACTGCATCTGATTCACTCCCGAACCTCATTCGCGTTTAGTTTCGACCTGTATACTGAAAAGGGACGGAACATATTTGGTGGCCCGTGTATGGGGATGCCACATTAAAGATATCCAAATTGCCACATTGCCACATTGCCCCATTGAAGAAGAAAGATATCAAGAATTGATCTTCGGTTCTGCTGATCCGTGATTTTAATTAAGTGTGAGGAGTGTCACCCTGTTTGGAGTAACGTCGCATAGTTATCACATTACTTCAGAGCATCGAGAAAAGGAAGAAAGACGTCAGCGCAGAAAATCGAAGTTCTTTCCAAGAAACTCTTTGAGAAAGAAACTCTTCGAGAAAGAAACACTTCGAGGGAGAAAAGAATCGAAAATCTACACGCTACGCAGTCTTCACCAGTCTGGATCATCGCTACTCAAAGGAGAAGATGAAGTGAAGGGGTCCAGACCAACAACCTGGTCTGTCGACGGGATCTACGCATTTACGCACCGTCATCTGCAGCGAGAAGATCGACGAGAGCTACGCATCGCCAAAATATTAAGTTAAGTGTACGCCGATAATGTTGCTTGCAAATTAAAATTAAGCAGGCGCTCAAATTAATGATTATACATCATCATTATAAAATTAATGAGTAGGAAGTTGAGCAGCGAGCAGTAAGCAGTAAGCATTGCAAGTGCTGATTCCTGGGAGTGGAAGTTGAGCGGCGAGCAGCGTAGGCATTGCAAGCGCAGATTCCTGGTAAGTGGGAGAGAGCGTGTACGCGGAAGCGGTAGTCCATTGTTCTCTAGAACAATTGAAGGAAGTTGTAGCTATTGTTCTCGGGCCCATTGTTCTCTAGCACATAAGAGTAGGCTGGAGCAGCCTGTCTCTGTTCAGTTTGCTGCAGACCTTCACGAGCTTTGACTTGTGGTGCTGAAATAGCCTGTTTTAAGTCCGCTGAAAATGTGAGTTACCATTTTATTTGTATGTAGAATATTTTCATTATATGTGTGTAGAACATTTTTCGCTTAAAGGTAATTAGAGGTCTAAGAATATAGGATTATTTTTGTGCTTATGTCGGACAGTGACTCTGACGAATACGAGTACATAAGAACTACCCCGTACGTGACTAGAGTAGGAAGAGTATCAGTTCCTATTTTTTCCGCGAAGTCGATTTCTGTACCTATCACGATGGCGACCACCACCACAGTCACCCCTGTTACCAGTGCAGTCACTACCACAGTTAGCCCTGTAACTAGTACGGTTACCGCTGTGACGACTTCTATTGTCAGTCCGATACCTAGTGTTGTAATTGCTGGGCAGGATCTACCGCAGTTCCGAGGTAGAAAACGAAGAAACGACCCTGACTTCATAGAAAATAAGTCACTAGAAACGCATATAAAGAATGTGCGAGCATATTTCAATATGCTGTCAGATAATTCGGAGGAAGCAAAATTAAATCTATTATTGCGAACTGCAGACAAGCGGGTAGGCGACTTCAATACGGTTGTCGCTTCCATAATTAGTGAAGGTTATGAATTAAGTTTCGAAGAAGTCGTACACCTGTTAGAAAATATCTACGTGTCAAAAGGTGAAAGATCTTTGCACGCGGTCGCCTGTGATCTAAATAACGTACGCCTAAAACGTAATGATGCTTTAGCGAGCCAGTTTGTGGCTATTCTGTCCAAAATCCGTAAGCTAACCCACAGAATAATGACCAGCCCGGAGTGTTCGAACAGAGCCCACCCCTATGTAGTAAATTGTCCCGATCCTGTTGCTCTCGATAAGTATGTCGAGAATACTTTAATTGTTGCGTTAGCTATGGTCATCATCAACCCCCTAGTAACAGAAGATTTTTCCAAAAAACTATTTAACAAACCCTTTAACTCGTCGGAAGAGCTCCTTCAGAGACTCGTGACTGTCATTAGGAATTTTCCCGAGGATAAGCAAATATTAGCGACTCGATCTGAGAGATCTGTGGAAAGCTATTGTGCAGAGGATGACCATTCGTCCGAATCAAACTTTGATGCAGCCTATGATGAGGCCGAAGTGCATACAATGACAAGAGGCGGATTTCAAGGTAGAGGTAGGACGCGTAGGCCCTACTGGAGACCAAATTTCCCGAGACCAACTTTCCGTGCTAGACCTCACGTAAAATCTTTTGTTGGAGATCGTGAATTAGGAACTCTCGAAGTCCAAGCATTAGAGACAGCTGAAGCGAAGCGTTGCTCGAATTGTTACAATCATGTGTGTGTCTGTCAAGGACAAGGTGTGTCGGTACCCACTGTGGCTAGGAAACCGACTGATTGGTACAAACCAGGTTCATATCAGACAGCCACCGAGCGTTCACTGCGTGATGTAGCTTGTTTTCGTTGTAATAAGTTAGGACACTACGCAAGAGACTGTAGGTCCAGACGAGACTATTTCAACAGATCAGGTAGACCTGATCGTGTCCGTGCGCGAGGACAGCATAAAACTAGTGTACCAGAAAAAGGCCAGGTAGAAACTTACCAAACTAACAGTGGCGATAATTTTTTAGCGTAAGCTGCGGAGACGATTTCATTTCCGATAGAAATAACGTCAATGGTAAGAATGAAATTGAAATAACTAAGTGTGACTCTACGTCAGTAGCTCCCTGTGAACCCGAGGAGAATTCTGGTGCTGAAGATTCCCTCGTTAAAAATGTCGAGAGAGTTGATGTGTTAAACATGTCTGGAGGTTCCCTCGTTAAAAATTTTGAGATAATTGAACTAATTAAGTGTCAAAATAGATATGAATCGCTGGGAGAGGCGGAATTAAGCGATGATTTGAATGCTCATGGCACTGAAATAGAAAGCCATGTGACGGCGAACGTTTGTAAATACGAAGAAGATGAAGAAGTTGAAGTTACAGGACAAAATGAATTATTTGTAATACGAAAAAGTCATAAGCCCATGATTGTGCTTAGAAAAGATGCAGACCTGTGGAATGCATTGATTGATTCAGGATCAGAGAAATGCCTAATCAGCTACCACAGAATAAGTGAGATAAGTAATGACGTGAAGCCAAGTTCTCTGACTATAAAAGGCGTTAACGCTAAGAGTAATGTTGAAGGCGAGGTGGAGCTTGTCCTAAAGTTAAAAAACGGTATAAGTTTAAAGACAAATGCTTTAATAATTAAAGATGGTATTTACAATTATGACGTCATTATTGGGCGTGATTTATTAGACAAGAACGCCGTTGTAGACTTAAAACAAGGATGTTTAATTATCAAAGACGAGAAAATTCCCTTTGCAGAGGTAAAACGACGAAAAAAGAGAAAGACAGAGTGTCTCGAGTATTTAATAGAGAATACTGAGTGTCTCATGGCGGACACGATTACGTCCAGAGCTAAGAAAAAAGTCCTAAATAAGCTAAGAGAGAAGAGAGAAAACCTCAGGACGTGCAAAGCTGAGAGAGCAGGCGAGGAAGTAAAAAGGGATGGTAAGAGAGAAAATCAGCCTGTTCGAGGCGTAGTTGCAGTTACCAATTCCCACACAGGGCCAAGGCCGTTAAGAGTGCATACTCGACAAGTGGAGATTGCTCCCAATGTAATTTTGAAACATGTTGGACATGTTGGAAAGTGTAAAAATGGAGAATACATAATAAAGAAAGCAACTTTAAAAGAAGGCATTTGTGTCGCAGAAGCGATTGTGAGAGTTAACAATAGGAGAAAGATTCCGTTGTTGTTAATTAATAGCTCCGACAGAGCGATTGTTTTACCAGAGAATGCAATTTTAAGTACTTTAGAAAAAGTGGAGAAGGATCACGTTGAATCCGAAGTTTACTTGTCAGATGTACAAGGAGAATTAAAAGGAGGATTGAGTACCTTTGTGCAGGCAGCGAGTGTTGTTCAGGACAGTCATTTAGATGTCGAGAAGAAAGACACTAATAGTAAATCTGTCGGGATCACAGGAGTTGTCGACAAAGAGTACGTGTCTGATTCCAAAGAAATAGCCCGTGGTCGGCGGAAATTAAATAATGATGATATCAAGTGTAACGATGACGAAATGAAGCCTGAATTGCTGAGTTTGTTGAATGAATTCAGAGACGTTATTACTATAGACAATGAATCGATCTCCGCTGCTGCGATTAAACCATACAAAATACGTTTGAAACCTAACGTGGATGTCGTAAATGTCCCTCCCTATCGTATTGCCCACCGTTACATGGAAGACTTGAAAGTCGTTAACGAAAAAATGTTAGACGACGGAATTATTAGACCATCGATTTCAGCTTTTAATTCACCGATAATTGTAGTTCATAAGAAAGATGGAACCATACGTCCGGTGGTTGACTTTCGCAAAGTAAATGAGGTAATTTATGAAGAATCGTTCCCTCTGCCGCGCATGGACGAGATTCTCTATAGTTTAAATGGTCAGAAATACTTTTCGAAATTAGATTGTAGGTCAGGATATCATAATATTACACTGACCGATGAGAGTAAGGAAATAACAGCGTTTACAGTTGGTTGCAGAAAATACGAGTTCAATCGTTTACCCTTTGGTTTAAAAACCTCACCTGCATATTTCCAGTCAGTAATGACGCAAACGCTATCTCCTGTTCTAGGAAAACTATCTTTCGTCTTTATGGACGACGTGCTCATATTTTCTAAGGAAAAGGCACAGCATCTTGCCGATATAAAAGTTGTACTTGAACTATTAAGAAACGCTAGATTGTCAATAAAAACGGAAAAATGCCAATTTTTCAATAACGAGATTGAATATCTAGGACATTCCATTAGCGGAATGGGAACCAGAAGCACCGGTACTGACAAAGTAAAGAATTTAGAAATTCCTAAGAATGTGAAACAGTTACAATCATTTCTAGGACTAGTAAATTTCTTTCGTAGGTACATAAAAAATTTTGCGAGTATCGCAAGCCCGCTCTATAATCTTCTGAAGAAAAATGTTGAATTCAATTGGTCTAAGGATTGTCAAAACGCTTTTGAAAAATTAAAGGATGAACTGTGTGACAACACAATCTTGAGTCACCCAAACTTCGATCAAAATTTTCATCTATTTTGTGATGCATCAAACGTCGGCATAGGAGCTGTTTTACTCCAGTCATCTACTGATAAGGTTCGAAACATGAGACCTGTCGCATTTTTTTCTAAAACGTTGAATTCCACCCAACGAAGATACTCAACAACTAAAAAGGAGATGTTTGCTATAGTTGAAGCGTTGAAGTACTTTAAATATCTTGTTTTAGGCTATGATCTGGTCATTTACACCGATCATAAGCCTTTAGTTCCTTTATTTTCAAAGAAATTGCCTGAAGACAACACGCTCGCTAGATGGAGTATTTATGTGCAAGCTTTTGATGCCAAACTAAAGTATTTTTCTGGGAAAGCGAATAGTGCCGCCGATGCATTAAGTAGATTAAATCATGACAAAAATCATTTAACAGAAAGAGAACTATTAGAGTGTTCTGAAATAACCCCGGATGTAGAGACTTTTCCCGTTGTAACCAGGCTGCAAGCCGCTGCTGCGGGTAACAAATGTAACAAGCCCGTGACTGAGGAAGAGTTCGAGGAGACAATGCCAGGAAGTAAGGACGGAAGAAACAACAACAGTACTGCTGAACAACAGACAGACCCCAGACGTGAACCCAGTGACTTTAATAGCAGACAGAAAACGAGCTTATGCAGACTGGATAAAGTTAACACGACTACAGACCATTCAAGTATTAACGACAACTGGTCGTTAGACGAATTTAAACGTGAACAAGATAGTGATCCCTTTTGTTCTGAAATAAAGGACGCCCTAGAGAATGCAACAAAAGTTTCTAATACTGACATGAATGAATTTCTGATTATGAATGACATTTTGTATAAAAAACGAAGAATTGACAACAGACCCAGCACCATTCTGACTATTGTGGTGCCGTATACTCTGCTGCACAAGACAATTCTATTCATCCACAATTTGTCCCATACAGATTTGAATCATACCTTGTTTAAGTTTAAATTAAAATATTTTCATCCGTACGAACGGACAATTACACGCAAAATTGTTGAATCTTGTGACATCTGTAAGATTCTAAAATCGCGAATACCGACGCCGATTAAAATTCTAAATGCTCCAATTGGAACACGATGTTTTCAAACGGTCAGCATGGACTTCTACGGTCCATTAACAATGACAGACAATGGGAACAAATATATTCTTGTCATTATCGACCTATTTTCCCGTTTTGGTAAATTATATTCGACTAGTGACCGATGTACAGAGACTGTTACAGATTGTCTATGGAATTTTTGCTGTTTGTTCGGTACCCCGGACGTATTGTTGTCCGACAACGCTCTAGAATTTAAATCATCTAATGTGAGAAATTTCACAAAAGGACTTTCTATCTTAAAAAGGGAAGTTCTGGCTTATTCCCCTTTTTCTAATGGCATTGTTGAGCGATGTAATGGAAAAATTCGACACCTGCTCAAGTTATATCTAAATTTTCTTACTCATAATGAGTGGGATAGGTTACTGGATATTGTGGAGAATTCGATTAACAATAGTTTTAACGAAACATTGGGCGATACCCCCGCATACACGGTTTTCGGTAGAGATACGTGTGTGTATATTAGTTCTACTAATTTAGAAGACTTCAATGTTGCGACTACATATGAAGATGTTCAAAAACAAAAATTTAAAGAGTCATCTATTGTAGTGAACAATATTAGAAATGCAATCATTAACGCTACAATCGAAAGAACTACCTATAGAAACGTGAAACGTCGCGATAAAAATTTAACAGTGACGGACCGTGTACTAGTGAAAAATCATGCCAAAAAACACAAACTACAGTTAAATTTCTTAGGACCAGGTATCATTGAAAGGCTAGGTAAAAATTACGCAGATATTAAGATCGGTAACAAGATTATCCGAACGAACTTAAACCATGTACTGCCTTTAGATAAGTTAAGAAGGTAAAATTGTCAACCAAGTTTGGAACTGTTCATTACTAATATTCCGAAATTGCCATTCCATATATGTATTTAAATGGTATTTAGCTTGTAAGTGCGTTCTATGAGTTTTTAGCTTGTAAGTGCGTTCTATGATTTTCTTTCTTAAGACTGTATGTATGTCTTGCGTTAGGAAATATTGTGTTGCGCAAACACCTTGTGACGAGATGTTGAGCTTCGGATGTTGTCATACTGTTGTTGCGACATCAAAAGCTGTGTTCGTCAAGCCGTAAGCTAGAGTTAATAAACTTAGGTGCAATCTTGGAAATGTCAACACGAGAGTGCGAGTGCGAAACCCGCGAGAACTGCATCGCATCTGCCGCAACTTGTTTGAAAACAACGTCAGGCATTGTAGTTGGAATGAATGTCTTAATGAGAAGGAAGCGTTGCCTTAGTATAAAACGAGAATTGTTTACTTTAAACTTGTGGCCATGCTAATTTCCTGTCTCGGTTCCTTTCAGATTCGGGCGACTCCTGAACAATTCCAGAACATTAGACATTCCGATTTACGATATACACATATACTTTACACCTTCACTTACTACTTGGTTTGCGCACATATCTAATTTCAATAACAAGTAATCATCAATAATAACTACTTACTCAATTTCAATAAGCACCTCAAAGACTTGAATCATTTTACTTCCTACTCTAATAATCGCTTTGTGGCCTGCTAAGATGGGCAACAAAGTTTCGAATATTAATGTGGACGCCATTTTAACTGCAATAAAGGCAAATAATGGTCAAATATCGGATGAACTCATCCGCCACACAGAGGAGACGAGAGTCGACCTCATTCCTGACCAATTGAGTGACATACTGTTGCTTCTTTACACGATAATCACAATTATAATTACTGTAATGGTTATTTACATTAAACGAGATCTCAACAAAGTCATTGGACGACTAAGCGGTGAGGACGTAGCATTGCGTCGATCTGCTTGGAAAGAAATCAGTAATAGTCCTAGGCAAATAGTTGCACTTCCACCTCAAGTTAGCGCATAACACTACAACGCTAACTTCTACATTCATATTAACATAACAAAACACACGTACCTCAACGCTGAGTTTTCATCTCCGAGGGAGTCCCTCGAAACTTCGAAAAATGGGAACACGCTCACGCACAGAGTCCACGTGCACGTACATACAAGATGGATCTGAATATTTTCAGAATATTTCTTTTAGAATATATTGTCTTAGAATATTTCTTTTTATACGGAAATTTACGTGTTCTTGGTGTCGTTAATTATATCCTTTGATGTTGTTTTACTCGCCCCATGGAAATGTTTTGTTTCAAGATAAGGAGACGAATTATTAGTATTGCGAATAAAAACCGAATTGCACGCTTTTAGATTGGTTGAATTGAATTAGTTCATTTATTGATTATTCTATTTAATTTACTTTCAATATTTAATTTAGCTGAATTGAAATAAGTTAATTTGAATCGTAGAATGATTTGAATCCTGAGGAGAAGCAATCAACTTTTACCTTGCCATTTGTAGTAATGCGATGTATTGTCTTGCGTATATAAATTTATACTCTATATCTTCATATAATATAGATTTATGATGGATTTTTCCTTCTAAATTTTTCATTTGCATAAAAAATTGTGTTTCTCGACTTGACGGTATGTGTCCAGTTTGTTCAAAAAGAGTACCTTATAGAGGTGATTTATTACGTACGTGATTTGATTTTGATTTCGATAAGTTAATAAAATTGTGTGGTGTATCCAATAGTGAACAACGAAAGCATTTTGTGTCATACGTTCTGATCTGTTCGAATAAATTTGACGGATTGTAAGATTAATTGATAGTCAAGGAAAAATCAAAGTTAATTGAATAACGTTTTAAAAATTTTTACTGTAATAAAGAATTTTTAAAAAGGTGGGGGGAGCATTATGTGCGCCCGCCGAGTATATAAATAGAATCAGCAAGAGACATCGCCGTTCACTAGCGGTAGCCTGCCGTAGAGGTAGCACATTAAAAGAGACGTCGCTGTTCATTAGCGGAAGCGCGACTGTCGAGGAAGCACCTGTACAGATCACAGATGCATTATAGAAGTAACGATACTCGTATTAGCACCTACCATCCGATCTAATAGATTCCTTGCCAATTACTAAGCCTGTGTCAACTCTGAAGTACCATTAAAGGATAACCACGTTACTGCATCTGATTCACTCCCGAACCTCATTCGCGTTTAGTTTCGACCTGTATACTGAAAAGGGACGGAACAAACTTATCACCATTGTTTATCATTACGGTGTCCGGAATATTACAGACTGGCTTTGATGATTGATTAGCGTGTTCACGTTGATCAAGATCAATGTAATTAAGCAGCGAGATTGGCATGTGTTGCATTCAGACTCGATGAGAATTCATTAGGTTAGTCCCGGCATTGAGCAGCGCTCTTTGCGGCACAAAACTCTGACAAGCCTTCCAAATTATTTGTCAGGCCTCATTAGCAACGTAAGTACGGCAGTAACATGGAATTATACTATTTATAATAATAATGGCATTATAATATTGTTCAAAATGCATTTGAAGATTTTCGATTACAATGAAGATATTATTAACTGTTTTTGAAGTGCAGTTGAAAATTTGCTATTCCAATAGTGACATTTTTAATTGTTTTCCTCGCCCAGTTGATTATTTAGGATTCTAACAATGATTTTGTTAATAGTTTGCCACGTGCAGTCAAATATTTATCATTCCAAAAATGCTGTTGTTAAAAGTTTTCAGTGTGCAGTAGAAAATTTCCAATTCCAATAATGATATAATTAACGGTTTTCAACGTGCTTTAGAACATTTTCTATTTCAATTGGCTCCTAATTTTCGCAGTTCAATTATTGTTTTAAGCATTGCTAAGCCTCTCTTAGTCCAACCCTTCCGTATGACTGGCGTGAATGCCGCTTTCTCGTAACAACGCAGTTGTATGTGCGTTTCAACTTTCTGCGTTTCAACTTTCAACTTTCTACTATATCTGTTGAGTCTGTTGAGTAGCATGCTGCTATATCATAAGAGTACCAAGCTGCTATATCTGTTGAGTAGCATGCTGCTATATCATATGAGTACCAAGCTGCTATATCTGTTGAGTAGCATGTTGCTATATCATATGAGTACCAAGCTGCTATATCTGTTGAGTAGCATGTTGCTATATCATATGAGTACCTTGCTTCTCAAGGTCTAAATCCTCTCGCTGTTCACCCTACTGTTCGCCAGAGATTCAACCGCTACGCCTCCATGCACTTTTCAAGCATTCGACCCGAACTGCTGTCGAGGTTCATGTGACTGTATAGCATTTAGTTGACGTAATTAATCTCTCATTTCTGATGCTTTTGTTAGTAGCACACAAACATTGAAAAGCATTTTGATTAGTTAAGTCTTTAATACTTGAAGCCAATGCAAGATTTGCATTAGAGTTATATTAGAGTAATTCATAGTGAGATTTCATGAAGAATATTTTGCATGCTTTTCTCAAGAGTATTTGTTGTTTACAAAAAGGGAATAAAATAGTCATCTGAGTGGGGCTGTTTCAATGATTTAAAAAATTTTTTTGATCTGAAATTTCCATGAATTAGATGATAGAATCTCAAGTAAAACAATAAACAGTGTTGAGTTTTGTAAGAATTCATCTATCAAAGAGCGGCTCAATTAATCTTCTAGTTTTTATCATTACGAATTGCATGATGTAAATCCGCATCGTAATTGCGCTGTAGAAAGACATCACAAAGCAGCAACACGTGTTCGGTGATTTCGCTCCCAAAGTCCCTCCAAAATTATTCGCGAAGAAAAATAAATGAGAAAAAAATTATATATATAAAATTGGAAACAAATTCCAGGCGCGAAGAAAAGGGAGAATAAAATTATATGCATAAAATTGGAAGCGAATTTGAAGCAAAAGAGGTCTCTTGTAAAGAATTTTAAAAAGAAAAAACATATTTAAAATGAAGAGATCCCTGGGAAAGAAAATAAAGATGGACAACAAATTCCAAGAAAAAGAGATCCCTTGAGAAAGAACACAAAGAGATGTAACAGATCCCAGAAAAAGAGAGCCCATGAAAAAAATATAAAAACGGGAAAAAATTCAAAGAAAAACGAATCCATTGGGAAAGATAATTAAGATGGGAAAGAAATTCCTTGAAAAGGAGATCCCTCGGAAAAAAATACAAAGACATGAAGCAGATCCCAGAAAAAGAAAGAGGTCCCTAGGGGAAGAACACAGAGAAATGAAATAGATCGCAGGAACAGAGATCCCTTCAGAAAGAACTCAAATAAATGAAACAAATCCCAGAAAAAAGAGCGAGATCCCACGGGGAAGAACACAGAGAAATGAAATAGATCGCAGGAACAGAGATCCCTTCAGAAAGAACTCAAATAAATGAAACAAATCCCAGAAAAAAGAGCGAGATCCCACGGGGAAGAACACAGAGAAATGAAACAGATCCCAGTAGAAAAGATTCCTTGGGGAAGTGCACAGAGAAATAAAACAGATCGCAGGAAAAGAGATCGCTTGGCCATATAAGCCCGTAGAACACGAGTTCCAGACGACGGCTTATCTGATGCTGGTGCTGAATTTTTTGCTACGTGAGGCTCTTTGCTGGACTTGGGTGAGTAAAGCGCTTAGACCAAACTTCTAAGTACGCTGAGTCCATAAGTAAACTTAGAACTTGATGACTCAGGCTTTATCGCTGGACAGTCAGGGACAGGAATTATCTCTCACGGAAGTATCCGGTGCTGTAAGAACTTCAAAAGAAGGAGGAGTCAATTTGGCTTAAGGAAACAGTCGATCATTATATTTCATCAACACGTTTTGAAACCCAGAAAACAAGTTTGCTAAAAATTAAAATAAGTGAACTTGAGGATTTGAACATATTTGCACATTTGCTGAACAAGTGTAATGGATATATTCGTGTCACTAACCTATTTAAATTCTTCGCTATTTTATTTAGAGAGGAACTTTCCAAACAAAATTGAACATTTGTTTACCGACATCAGAGTATTTTCTCAAGAGCTTTCCACATTGCCACTAATTTATTTTCTGCCTTTTTCGTGATAAAAAAAGATATAGCGATAACTGGGGTGCGATAAATAACGAGAGTCGCTTAGCAGAGGGAAAACAAAGCGATAACGAAAGTGAAAATGCAAATAAAAAACCCTGTAATCAAGTCTCAAATGATTTTCAACCTCTGAAGCTCGCTTCGCTATTCACGCATGTTGTAAAAAGTCCCAAACAAATACTTAATTAATTTTTGTGCATTATAAGAACAACTTCATATTCTGCTAAGTTGGCGAGTAAAGATCCGGGAACTGAACGATGACAGTTCAATCGTTTCGTATTTATAAGATCCATCGACTTCTTGTTAAAAGATCCATCTGCTCATTGTTAGTGGATCTATTTTCTCGTCGTTTACAGATCCGTCAAATCGTTAAGATATCCATCAATTTGGTAACAAATCGATTACTTCATCGTTGGTAGATCCACAAAATCGTTAACAGATCCACCAATTTTTTGTTACCAGATCCATTGACTCGTTATCAACAGATCCATTGACTCGTTATTAACAGATCTATTGACTCGTTTTTACTAGATCCATTTGCTCGTTGTTACCAGACCCATTCCCTCTTTATTAACAAATCCACCAATTCGTTGTTGCCAGATCCATTAACTCGTTGTGACCAGACTCATTCCCTCGTGATTGAAAGATCCATTAACTCTTTAACAGATCTTCAACGCAGACGTCAACATGTGGACCACGCAACTGACTGTCACCATCAAAAATTCTCTGGAACAAAAACACACAATTTTATAATTCTGTTCACAATTCCTGTCATATTTCTAACTGGTATAAAAAAGTCGTTAAAAAAACGACCTACCGAAAAATCGGATAAGTTACGACACTAACCCAGAATTTGACCTTGGCGCTTGTCTTTGAGTTTCATTTTCGTGTGTGAAGAAAATAGTTTCATTATTTTAGCCTTGCATGGCCAAAAATGCAAGCAAAAAACATTTTATAGCGTCGGCTATTGTATCAAAAAACATTATAAAAAATAATTTCTGAACAATTTATACATTCAAATTTACTCCCGAAGTATGGTCCCGCACTATCAGAGTCGAAATATGAGCATCTTGTAAGTGCGTGAAAACGACAATTGCGTAGATAACCAAATACTATAGATCATTCAACACTGCTTAGTGAAAGATTCAGTCTAATTATAGTTAGGAACCCCTCATGAATCCGCTGCCCATATATTATTTGCAGGATGGAAACACCGTTATTACGTTGCAGAGAGCAAAATCATATTTTCGCGTGGCTGCTGATTTCGGGATCTGAATTTTTAAGCAGAAAAACGCGTGCCCGCTGGAGCATAAATTTATTTTGAACATCAGCGTTGTAATACTATTGTAATTGTAAAACAAATTGTATTGAAATGTTGTGCGAGTATGAGTATAAATTCTGGTACTGAAAATTTCCTCCGACCTTCCAACGTATTCAGTTGAAAAAAGAAAATTTAATTTGTTTTCTTAGTCTCGCATCAAAGTAACTGAAATTGATAGTTCTTTATCGGATGCAAAAAGGATGTGAATTGTGAAGGCTGAGACCGAACTCTTTATTTTCTCAATAGAGTCATGCAATTGTATTTTCTTCCCCCACTTTTATTTTATTTTACCAAAATGAAAATAAACACTCGTATCATGTATTATTTCGTATAGAAATACGATGAGAAAGAAATTGAACTCATATGGGACTTGTTTACTGGAAGATTTGATGAATAATTTCCAGCAAGCGTTCCTGTCCGGTAAATTTTAACTTTATAAAAAAGGAAGCAAAAACTACCTAATGTGTGTAGTTGTAGTATTCAGTTGAACCGACTTCCTGAGAAATATTATTTTCACCGACGGGACAATAACTAAACTTAAGTAACCTGTTTAGCTTACATTATTTTTTAACAGCAATTACGAGTTTGGAATTAGAATGTAATCGAAAATATCATCCCGTATGAGAAACAGCACGATTTACTATTACACAAATGACAGCGATTTACCCGAAAGCTTTTCCTTTCGAATCTGTCAAACTTTTCAGTTAATAAATCCTGAGAAGCAAAACTTCAGTATTATGTGTCCCTCACAAAATTCGTCCTCGGTTTCTCACAGGTGCGTAAAGCAAGCCTGTGTTCTGTGCCTTTGAAACATCACAGCAGGAAACATCTGCGTTAGCTCGTCACAAAGCTGCTCGTCGCGCCCGCAAGCTCCTTTGCATGACGAAGGAAACCAGATTTCGTCCAAAAAGCCCGCACGTTAAGGCACCTCCATTAGCTCTGATGGAACCAGTTGATTACATTAACATTAAACCTGAGCGGGGCACAGCCTCGTAATTGTTTAACAGTTTTGCAGCAACTTATAACTCTATTACAAGTTGCCTGCTTCAGCGCGTTTCTTGGGAGATTGTTCGAAGCGTTGACGATGTCGTTCACGATTCCATCTCCCTCATTACGCTTCAAAAGAAGCTTTCCACAGCGGCATCAGCCTTCAATGCAGAGCTCTCATGGGACCTGGTGCGGTTCGTTTGAAAGGGCGAGGCCTGCTGTTGGAGTGGAAGGTATTGTAGTGTGTGTCTGTGTGGTTCTAAGATGGCAAACCTAAAAGGCTTTATCGGGGTTTTAAAAATGAGAATT
Organism: Morinoia aosen; assembly: GCA_030386875.1. Taxonomy (NCBI): domain Eukaryota; kingdom Metazoa; phylum Arthropoda; class Malacostraca; order Amphipoda; family Talitridae; genus Morinoia; species Morinoia aosen. The sequence continues at coordinate 72,897,685 of CM059562.1, forward strand.
CGTGTCATCTTAATCTGGATTTTTTTAATAATCTTGGTGTGATGACTCTCTGGAAACTCGCCACGGATTTATTCGGGCTCTCATTTGCTATTTTCACAACATTTCGACCCATCAAAGTTATCTGCTTAAATCATGGAAATTGAATCACTGGTTAGAACGCCACAGGTAATACTGAAACAACTTTAGTTTGCCGGAGAAAGATTAAGCAGATTATTTCACACAGTCATTGAAATAACATAAGGACACAAAGTAGGAATCTGCTCATAATTAACCTAATGTAATGAAAACCTAAGCCTTCCATAGACTCACATGTAATGCTTTTAAACGAGTAAAGTCATGAAATCGAACTAAAGCCTCAGTTTAGTTTTACTCTTTAACAATGTCAACCGTCAAATTTCTACCATTTCAGCAATTACATTCCTATCCCATCAACAACCACATTTATACCCCCTGTCAACAACCACATGTTTATCCAAATAACTGTCGAATTTCCACATCATCAACAATCACATTTCTATCCGCTATTAACTACCACATGCCTAACCTATTTAGTATCAAATACCTGTCGTAACAGCTAACACGTTTCCAGCATTTGAAACACCATATTTCTGACGTATCAACTCTCATATTCAGTACCCAGTTTTTCACTTGCATCAAACGAGGTCGCCAACTTCCAGTTCGCATTGAGAACAACTACAGAAATGCTCGGAACCTTGAAACTTCAGCAAATCAGCAAGTTTCATGAGGCTATTAATTGTTCTTGGAAGACAATTATTTGGAGAGCGAATATAAAAATACTGCGGCCTATTTTTTACCACAATTTTTGAGTCATAAGTCCAATAAACATTGCCATTGAGTGTTAGTACGTGCCTGCAATCATATTTCCTTCACTTTTTTTTTAAATAATCAATCCTTTCTCTCTGTAATAACTTTCACGGACTTGGAATTCTTGGTAAAACTTATGAATTATGATGCTTAAATTTAATGCACATATGAAGCAGAAATTAAAAATAATTTTATCAGTACATCGAAAGTAAAACATCGAACGATAATTATTTCAATGTGGCATAATTTACTCAGAAATGAAAATTTTAAATTCATATCTTGTATGTTAGGATACGAAAGGATAATAACGTATTGCGTTAGTGCTTGCTGTTGGTCATATCTCAAAGGATAAGCAGGGTAAGAATTGTCATAGCATAAACGTCTTCGTTGGACGCGAAAACGCTGTATCTGTTTCATTCAACGATAAAACGCTTTTATTCTGAAAGTCAACCTACGCTTACAGTACGTAGAAGAACGTAGTTCGTTAAGAATATAATTAAAAATGAAATTGATTAAAAGAATACAATTCATTCGAGCATTCTGGAGCGCGAAGAATGACAGACAGCGCCTACAGCAGAAAGATTTTCATTGGCTGAAATGTTTTTCAACAAAATATCAAGCGCTCGGAATATCAAGCGCAAAATTTCTAACAAGGTGGAAAGCCTAGTGATCTAATTCTGTGAAATTGGCATCAGTTCTAATATGAGACAAGGCTGCACTTATGGCACTGTGACACATCAGTTCTAATTTGAGGCAGGGCTGCACTTCTGGCACTGTGAGACATCTGTTCTAATTTGAGGCAGGGCTGCACCTATGACACTGTGGCACATCAGTTCTAATTTGAGGCAGGGCTGCACTTATGACACTGTGACACATCAGTTATAATTTGAGGCAGGGCTGCACTTCTGACACTGTGACACATCAGTTCTAATTTGAGGCAGGGCCGCACTTATGACACTGTGAAACATTAGTTCTAATTTGAAGCAGGGCTGCACTTGTGGCACTGTGACACATCAGTTCTAATTTGAGGCAGGGCTGCACTTGTGGCACTGTGCGACATCTGTTCTAATTTGAGGCAGGGCTGCCATTATGACACTGTGACACATCAGTTCTAATTTGAGGCAGGGCTGCACTTATGACACTGTGACACATCAGTTCTAATTTGAGGCAGGGCTGCACTTATGACACTGTGACACATCAGTTCTAATTTGAGGCTGGGCTGCACGTATGACACTGTGACACATCAGTTCTAATTTGAGGTAGGGCTGCACTTATGACACTGTGACTCATCAGTTCTAATTTGAGGCAGGGCTGCACTTATGGCACTGTGACACATCAGTTCTAATTTGCGGCAGGGCTACACTTATGACACTGTGACACATCAGTTCAAATTTGAGACAAGGCTGCACTTATGACACTGTGACACATCAGTTCTAATTTGAGGCAGGGCTGCACTTATGACACTGTGACACATCAGTTCTAATTTGAGGCAGGGCTGCACTTATGGCACTGTGACACATCAGTTCTAATTTGCGGCAGGGCTACACTTATGACCCTGTGACACATCAGTTCTAATTTGAGACAAGGCTGCACGTATGACACTGTGACACATCAGTTCTAATTTGAGGCAGGGCTGCACTTATGACACTGTGACACATCAGTTCTAATTTGAGGCAAGGCTGCACTTATGACACTGTGACACATCAGTTCTAATTTGAGGCAGGGCTGCACATATGACACTGTGACACATCAGTTCTAATTTGAGACAAGGCTACACTTATGACACTGTGACACATCAGTTCTAATTTGAGGCAGGGCTGCACTTATGACACTGTGACACATCAGTTCTAATTTGAGACAAGGCTACACTTATGACACTGTGACACATCAGTTCTAATTTGAGGCAGGGGTGCACTTATGACACTGTGACACATCAGTTCTAATTTGAGGCAGGGCTTCACTTATGACACTGTGACACATCAGTTCTAATTTGAGGCAGGGCTGCACTTATGGCACTGTGACACATCAGTTCTAATTTGCGGCAGGGCTACACTTATGACACTGTGACACATCAGTTCTAATTTGAGACAAGGCTGCACTTATAACACTGTGACACATCAGTTCTAATTTGAGGCAGGGCTGCACTTATGACACTGTGACACATCAGTTCTAATTTGAGGCAGGGCTGCACTTATGGCACTGTGACACATCAGTTCTAATTTGAGGCAGGGCTGCACATATGACACTGTGACACATCAGTTCTAATTTGAGGCAGGGCTGCACTTATGACACTGTGACACATCAGTTCTAATTTGAGGCAGGGCTGCACTTATGGCACTGTGACATATCAGTTCTAATTTGCGGCAGGGCTACACTTATGACACTGTGACACATCAGTTCTAATTTGAGACAAGGCTGCACTTATGACACTGTGACACATCAGTTCTAATTTGAGGCAGGGCTGCACTTATGACACTGTGACACATCAGTTCTAATTTGAGGCAGGGCTGCACTTATGACACTGTGACACATCAGTTCTAATTTGAGGCAGGGCTGCACATATGACACTGTGACACATCAGTTCTAATTTGAGACAAGGCTACACTTATGGCACTGTGACACATCAGTTCTAATTTGAGGCAGGGCTGCACTTATGACACTGTGACACATCAGTTCTAATTTGAGGCAGGGCTGCACTTATGACACTGTGACACATCAGTTCTAATTTAAGACTGGGCTGCACTCTCGAGGATGGGACACATCAGTTCACAATTAAAACTGAGGTCCTCGCTAATCACTGAAACACTTTCCATTTTAGAATTTAGGTTTTTGTACTTCAGTAATTAAGCAATATTATTTAATGACAACTATACTGAAGATCTCACGTAATAATTTATTAAATAATACATTACATTACACATTACATTACATTATTAATTTAACTCATAATTTTAACCTTTGACTTCCTGTAAATTTATTCAGAGTGAAACTTAAGTTAAGTAGTTGGTCTGACAGCAAGTGTTGAATATATTACTGATGAAGGGTAACTGCAAAAACCATAACATCTGTGAAGAATCTTTGCAGTCACAGCCAGGCACGAACCCAGCAGCACTCAGCATTCTTTGAAAAATAATGCCTTTCGTCACACTGTGTAAAGTGCTTCTTATTCTCGGTATTTAGTTCCATCTAATTAACTTTACACGAAAAAGTCAGAACTCTTGGCATCCCAAGCGTGAACTTGCTCTCGCACCTATCTCTTGTGAATGAATAGCTAAATAAAAAATTTATTTCTGTAATGTAGAAATTCATTCCCTATTAATATAGATCCCCTTAGGGTTCAGAGAATAGTACTCCTACTTCTAACTTCTGGCCAGGATATTTTGAAACACCCATGAAATAAAGATGTTTCCAACGGAAATGGACTCTATCGAGTTCACGTGGTATTCTCTCCCCGTACATCTCAACCGAATTGTTGGACTACTTTGAATAACATGAATATGAAGAATTTTCCTCGTCGAAGCCTGCATTTGCTTATGTAAGGGAACGCCTTTTATGAAATTTAGTCATTGTTATCTTCTATTCATGGAGGGGAGAGAGTGGCATTAATAATTCTGAATTGACAACGTACTTGTGGATGTCTGTGATCAAGCTAAATGCTCGGCGCACTAAGGGACTTTGATAATACAGGTAGGTGAGTATAGTACTCTGTAAAAAAATTTTACAACTGTGTTAAATCTGAACAAAGATGTTGCAGTTAAACGCATGTGATGGGTATTTGTGTTCTCGGACTAACGTAGATTTAAATCAATCATGATATAAGCTTTAAGAATTTAGCAGAACATCCAGAAATAAAAGCGTTTTCGGTTAATATGGGCTCAATTTGCTAACTGTATGGTAAGAAGTTTATAAATAATAATAAAAAAGGTTGACATTTATTTTACATCATTTCTTTGAAACATATCCAAAATAAATGAGTTTGATCCTCGAGTTAAGATTTTCAACATAAAATAGTAATTTTTAAAATCTTTTTCCACTTCATATTTTGAAATTGGAATTCTTCGAGCAGATAAAAAAGCATGCTGGGAATAAATGTAAGCCAGTATGATTTACCCTCATTGAAAAATGACATCTTAGCGCCAGTAGCGCGTAAAAATGGCATTTTAGCGCCTGTAGCGTGGGAAATTGGCATTTTAGCGCCTGTAGCGTGTGAAATTGGTGTCTTAGCGTCTGTAGCGTGTGAAATTGGTATTTTAGCGCCTGTAGCGTGTGAATTTGGCATTTTAGCGCCTGTAGCGTGTGAAATTGGTGTCTTAGCGCCTGTAGCGTGTGATATTGGTATTTTAGCGCCTGTGGCGTGTGAAATTGGAATTTTAGCGCCTGTAGCGTGTGAAACTGGCATTTTAGCGCCTGTAGCGTGTGAAATTGGCATTTTAGCGCCTGTAGCGTGTGAAATTGGTGTCTTAGCGCCTGTAGCGTGTGAAATTGGCATTTTAGCGCCTGTAGCGTGGGAAATTGGTGTCTTAGCGCCTGTAGCGTGTGAAATTGGCATTTTAGCGCCTGTAGCGTGTGAAATTGGTGTCTTAGCGCCTGTAGCGTGTGAAATTGGCATTTTAGCGCCTGTAGCGTGTGAAATTGGTGTCTTAGCGCCTGTAGCGTGTGAAACTGGCATTTTAGCGCCTGTAGCGTGGGAAATTGGCATTTTAGCGCCTGTAGCGTGTGAAATTGGTGTCTTAGCGCCTGTAGCGTGTGAAATTGGTATTTTAGCGCCTGTAGCGTGTGAATTTGGCATTTTAGCGCCTGTAGCGTGTGAAATTGGTGTCTTAGCGCCTGTAGCGTGTGATATTGGTATTTTAGCGCCTGTGGCGTGTGAAATTGGAATTTTAGCGCCTGTAGCGTGTGAAACTGGCATTTTAGCGCCTGTAGCGTGTGAAATTGGCATTTTAGCGCCTGTAGCGTGTGAAATTGGTGTCTTAGCGCCTGTAGCGTGTGAAATTGGCATTTTAGCGCCTGTAGCGTGTGAATTTGGCATTTTAGCGCCTGTAGCGTGTGAAATTGGTGTCTTAGCGCCTGTAGCGTGTGAAATTGGTATTTTAGCGCCTTTAGCGTGTGAAATTGGTATTTTTGCGCCTGTAGGGTGTGAAATTTGCCTTTTAGCGCCTGTAGCGTGTGAAATTGGCATTTTAGCGCCTGTAGCGTGTGAAACTGGTATTTTAGCGTCTGTAGCGTGTGAAATTGGCCTTTTAGCACCTGTAGCGTGTGAAACTGGCATTTTAGCGCCTGTAGCGTGTGAAATTGGCATTTTAGCGCCTGTAGCGTGTAAAATTGGCATTTTAGCACCTGTAGCATGTGAAATTGGTGTTTTAGCGCTTGTAGCGTGTGAAATTCTACTCGAAAGTTGTGAGCCAACTTCGCTGAAGTTTGGAGCGCAGGCTCGAGCTTGCGCTCAACGCGCGATGAAACGTGAAGTTTAACGTCCCCTCTGGAGTTTGGATTCCTAACTAAAAAAGTTTAAAACTTCCACTAATCATTACAAATTACTGTTTTGTTGAGAAAATTTGACTCGCAACATCACCGAACAGTTCATCAGAATGAAACTGTAATCTGAATAGAGAGCGAAGCTGTAAATTTATGTTAAAGAATGGAGCTTTAAATTACTATTTATTGAACAAAAAGTTCGGCAATTTAATGAACAAAATGAAGTTGTGGTCTGACATTTAGGTTTGTTGAAATTTGAGAGCGACAGCTTTCATGTGCCTTATTGCGAGCGCATGTCAGTCAGTTGGTCCATTTGCATCAATTTTATTCATGTTAAATCATTATTATTGTAACATTAATATTTCTAATTTATATGATATGATAAAACATTTATTATATAAATGATTTTGATATTCATTTTAAAAATTGTCATGATGCCAAATGTAGTTGAAAACTCCTCCTTACCTATTACACCGCTCTCTAAAATACATTCGCCGCAGGATTATTTGAGATTATCATTATTGTGAACAAAAAGCCTCAAGGTGAGACACTGCATCGGTTCTTTTACAAAGTCACAATTTGTTTCAAATAAAAATTTCATTCAAAAATTTAAAGCGGGCATTAAAGATTTTATTTTTGAGCATAATGTTGGACATTACAACCCGAGGTTAGAGGAATAAATTGTTTAACTAAAGATTGCAGTGAACTCGTAATCTACTGAAGAAAACGTGTATTTTACAAGTCTTGTTTAATTCCACTTCATCGGAAGGAAATGTAACTCGTGTTCTAGGAAATCTGAAACATCTCGTTTTGTTCATGCTGCCTATTTTTAAATTTTCGATGCTACCTACAGCAATCGAGTGAATGAAGTGAGGAGTAACAATAGGTCAATGCTGTGGTTTCTTCTCCGCACATAATTTTCAATAGGCTTGTGATTTCGACACAATAAAAGCTTTGAGCAACTCCTGTAGAAGTAGCCAAGCTTTTACAAAGCAATATTTGAGAAGCTTCTTCGATTTTCATTCAAAAGATTTTCGCTGATTCCAACAACAAAGAATTTCTTGAAAAGGCATTGGAAAATTAACAGCATGGTGGACGCATTATTGCGACAAAGTTGTAGATCGCGAGATAGAATCAAATCTAGCTAATTCAATGTTTAAATAACCTCGGTGTTGGACTGAAAGTTGAATCAAACCTACTCTGTAACCTGGTATTCAGGTAGCCGCAGTGAGCAGAAAGCTTGCAATTGATTGGCTTGACAAAGCAAAAATGACCGAAAAATGTAAATAATTATTCTTGAAAACAATGAATTTCACTTTCGTTTCGAACCTTTCACGATGAAGACGAGTGCGTTACACACATGTGTTGTACGTTGAATCATGTCTACTCAATTTAGCATGCTTGGATTACGACAGTCATATGAGGAGACATACTCCACTTCTCCCAAGCTGTATTTAGTGGTAATGTTAAAATAAATATTACCAGCGTAGTCACGGTTTCTCGATTAGTTACGACATTCTTAAGAATCGGGAATTTTAAAAGGATTAGATTTGCAAGTAAAATTTAAAATCGGTTTTGCTCATGAGCAGCTCTCTCTTGTCAGTTTCCGTGGCTTTCTCTCTTCCATGAGATTTCATGATAACTTTATCCCTGCTAAATTGTGCTCGAATCTTTCCCTATTCAAATGCATTTTCACAATTTCTCATCTGAACATACTGAAGCGCTTAGGCGCCTTTTGTGAACAAATGATACCCACATGAAATAAATCGTGCGCTAGCTTCGTGCAATTCAAATCAATTTTCAGGTAAATGCTGCTCACTAACATATCAATAGCAGACAATGTTTTACTTCAGATAACTGGTGGAGAGACATGAAAAACATTTGTAGCTATAATTTCAAATTCTTTACATTTTTATTCAAATATGAAACATTTTAATGAAATCCTATAGATCGATGAAAATTATTTCAAATTGCCATTTGTAAGACTCGTAAGTTGACATGAGCAGCGCATGTCAATTCATAGCCCACTCCTATCTCGGCAAGACCGTCATAGTCCGACGTTTGCGAATGTGTTTTTATTCTTTCGAGTCACGGCGCAACATTCCTGCACTTTTGCCGCTGTTCTCCCAAGGGAATACTCAAAGAAAAAACCAATCTCTTTATTTGGGCCAAAGCAAGAGCAGTGAAGCCATAAATAAATGAAAATACTTCCTTTATAGTGCGTTTAGCTGTTCTTTGGGGCCCTCTTCCAGATGGAAAAAATGAAGATCTTTGCTCCCATTCAATTTTCTTTGCCTTCTGAGCGAATAAAAAACGTTGATGTCCGTGTCATTAAATTTCTTGTGAGCTTCATGTCTCGGCAAGGCCGTCCTTCTTGCGAAAGCATTTGATCTTAATTACCTCAATTAAACGGGACAAGTTATTCACACTTTTCCAGTCGTTCTCTCAATCAAATTTGAGTAATAAACGCGGCAATACGTTAGTTTTTCTCGTCGAACGAACCTTGTTCATCTAATGAGCGAGTGACGTCGTTTCCTTCTCGTTAATCTCGAATTTAGAAACCGTGACATGAGCTCTGGTTTTAAATAAACTCACGCAAGGTCATGCCAGCTTAAGTTACCAAAGTTCAAAAAACAGTTTCCTATCGTGTAGGAATAAATGAGCTAAACGGGAACGTTCGACGCCTATTCGGGTGAAGGAAATTTGAATGAGGCCGAGCTTCTTGTGCAATGTTTTTGCTAAGTTCTATATATTTCCCTTCAGAAAGTCGAAAAATATGGCTTGTGTGACCTTGTCAACGTCGGAAATGGAAAAAGAATCGCTCTGTGATCTGGAGACATGGAAAAAAATTAATACGCTCACTGGGCAAAGATGGATGCGACGAATCGGTATCCATTTTTTTCTCTTCACTGGGGCTTGTTTTCAATTAAATATTGCTTTATAATCGCTGATGAAAAAGTACTGATGTCCATAGAAATAAATCTATCGTGAAATTGTAGATGGCGACAATCAAATGTCATCGAGACATTAGTTTGAAAGTTCTGTCAAGAAGTCTCTGACATTTATTCAAAAATTGAGAAAATTTTTAGAGATTGTGGGCAATGTAGTTGTAATTTTAAGCATCATTTTTTAACGAGTTCTCACAATTCTAAACGAGAAGAATGAAAGGCAGAATTAAAACGTTCGACAGAACAAATTTTCGTCAAGTCGATAGCAACTTTAAAGAAATCTTAACTGACTTTCTCAGTTTGACAGGCGTATCTCATGCTGATAAATGGTGTCATTTAAAACATCAATTCCTGATAATCTGGAAAAATATCATCTATCCTACCGTTTCCTAGCGTGATATGTTCAAGGTATATAAAACTATCACTTGTTTCATTTTACGAATTACTTACACCACATGTCATGCAATAACTCACAATTTAACTTAAAAATAATCATAAACAACGGAAAATATTTGTCCGCACCTCTCTTTTAAAAGAAGGTCATCCTAAGAATAACGTTCACAAATTAATTCTGCTGCAATACATAGATATTACCGCCCAGGTTACCATGGCAAGCATGTCTTCAATCAGTGCAGTGTTTTGTTTGCAATTTTTCTTAGTACCTCTATTATCTCCATCATTTCTGGAGCTCGTTGGAAGCGCTTCTCTGTCTTCTGAACATAAAAGATTGCGTGACGCTTGACGTCCGATATTATTAAAGGTCACGAATTGGATGTCAATATGATGAGGGGTCGGTGTAGGAAATGAGATATCACAATTTAATTAAACATCCTGAAACTTGAAAGGAAAATCCTCGCAGAATTTGATTTCTGTGTGTAATTGGGACAGTGAAACACAAAGGAATAATGTGGATGTTCTGAAAACTTGGCTGAACTTCGCGATGTTATGATCTCAGATAATTATAATTATGTAAGTTATGATATTGCTATCTTGGCCGTTTAGTACCATTGCGGCACGTGAAGTGGCGGTCGTATTTATGCTTCTCTTGAAGTTGGTACCGGTGATACGGGACGAATAAGTTGTAACTTTTAATTAAAACAACTTACACCGATATATTTTGAATTACTGAACACGAGAAGACTAGAATCAGGATTTGAGGGGCAACTAAGGTATAGTCACAACAATCATCAATAAGCTTGTGATAACATCAGGTTGCGTTTTAATTCTAGCATTATCAGACCGACTTTAAACTACCTTAAGAATCCTGACTTAAGTGACCGGTTTTGTAACTTATTTATAAACAATAACTCCCGAGAAAAATTTTAAATTTCCATGAGAATCTTGACTTAAGAAATCGGTCTTGTTAGTTGTTTCTGAGCAGAAATTTCTAAGTGGAATATAGAGTAGCAAAAACCGTTCTTGCTCGTCGATCAAACTTGAAATTCGAGATTATCAACATCAGAAGTATGATGAGAAGACATTTTAAAGAGAAATTGCACGTACATAATTTCTATCATAAATCTGCGCTCAGTGAAGCAACAGCAACGAGAGACCCATTTTCCTATACTTACTACCATCATACCAAATATTTCTTAACAACATGGTACAACACCAAATACTTCTTAACAACATGGTACAACACCAAATACTTCTTAAAAACATGGTACAACACCAAATACTTCTTAAAAACATGGTACAACACCAAATACTTCTTAACAACATGGTACAACACCAAATATTTCTTAACAACATGGTACAACACCAAATACTTCTTAACAACATGGTACAACACCAAATACTTCTTAACAACATTGTACAACACCAAATACTAATTAACAACATGGTACAACACCAAATACTTCTTAACAACATGGTACAACACCAAATACTTCTTAACAACATGGTACAACACCAAATACTTCTTAACAACATGGTACAACACCAAATACTTCTTAACAACATTGTACAACACCAAATACCAATTAACAACATGGTACAACACCAAATACTTCTTAACAACATGGTACAACACCAAATACTTCTTAACAACATGGTACAACACCAAATACTTCTTAACAACATAGTACAACACCAAATACTTCTTAACAACATGGTACAACACCAAATACTTCTTAACAACATGCTACAACACCAAATACTTCTTAACAACATGGTACAACACCAAATACTTCTTAACAACATGGTACAACACCAAATACTTCTTAACAACATGGTACAACACCAAATACTTCTTAACAACATGGTACAACACCAAATACTTCTTAACAACATGGTACAACACCAAATACTTCTTAACAACATGCTACAACACCAAATACTTCTTAACAACATGGTACAACACCAAATACTTCTTAACAACATGGTACAACACCAAATACTTCTTAACAACATGGTACAACACCAAATACTTCTGTACAACATGGTACAACACCAAATACTTCTTAACAACATAGTACAACACCAAATACTTCCTAACAACATGGTACAACACCAAATACTTCTTAACAACATGGTACAACACCAAATACTTCTTAACAACATGGTACAACACCAAATACTTCTTAACAACATGGTACAACACCAAATACTTCTTAACAACATGGTACAACACCAAATACTTCTTAACAACATGGTACAACACCAAATACTTCTTAACATCATGGTACAACACCAAATACTTCTGAACAACATGGTACAACACCAAATACTTCTTAAAAACATGGTACAACACCAAATACTTCTTAACAACATAGTACAACACCAAATACTTCTTAACAACATAGTACAACACCAAATACTTCTTAACAACATGGTACAACACCAAATACTTCTTAACAACATAGTACAACACCAAATACTTCTTAACAACATGGTACAACACCAAATACTTCTTAACAACATAGTACAACACCAAATACTTCTTAACAACATGGTACAACACAAAATACTTCTTAACAACATGGTACAACACCAAATACTTCTTAACAACATGGTACAACACCAAATACTTCTTAACAACATGGTACAACACCAAATACTTCTTAACAACATGCTACAACACCAAATACTTCTTAACAACATGGTACAACACCAAATACTTCTTAACAACATGGTACAACACCAAATACTTCTTAACAACATGGTACAACACCAAATACTTCTTAACAACATGGTACAACACCAAATACTTCTTAACAACATGGTACAACACCAAATACTTCTTAACAACATGGTACAACACCAAATACTTCTTAACAACATAGTACAACACCAAATACTTCCTAACAACATGGTACAACACCAAATACTTCTTAACAACATGGTAAAACACCAAATACTTCTTAACAACATGGTACAACACCAAATACTTCTTAACAACATGGTACAACACCAAATACTTCTCAACAACATGGTACAACACCAAATACTTCTTAACAACATGCTACAACACCAAATACTTCTTAACAACAATGTACAACACCAAATACTTCTCAAATTTTCTCCATGCGAGTCGAAGTGAAATACAATTCCAAGTAATTACCCCCGTTTCGTTTTCAATGTCGTCTAGCATTTCGTGCCCTCAAAATAGCACACTACCCACAGTCTTAACACCGTCACAAGTGATCAGGAATGGTGCAAATAAAGATTAAATAAATTCACAGCTTACTTATGAGTAATTTAGTGGAAACTAATATACATGAAATTTTACAAATTGTTTGGGGATATGAAGGTTAAGAAAATTTACAATTTTTGCAATTTAATGAAATTTTTTTTGTCGATCATAGATTGCGAGGATATGGCACCAGTCATTAGGTTTAGCTTCGCTCTGCGGTCTAGCGAGAAATGACTGTCTTTACTTAGCGAATCGAATCTCACAAGTGGATGACAGTCAATTTTCTTAATTTTAGTTGCTCAAAAATTTTTAGGAATTCAATTATCACATTTTTGCAACAAGATTTTTCTCCTGATTGTTTGATTAAGATTATATTTTAGTACATTAGCAGTATCACTGAAAGTTTCATTTGTACTTAAGACTGGATTGTGCTTATTTAGATGTAGCAATAAAAATTAACTAATATGCAACGAAACAGCACTCTCTGTCAGGCGCCTTAAGGAATGATAGCTTTTAGATATCTCCAGCTTAAAAACTGCATCCGAAAGCTGGCTTCTACTCAGTGAAGCCTGAAACCATGCTTCTGTTCTTCAGAGTTATTTTTTTAAATAAGATTACTGCAATTCCTACAGAAATTGGCTTAGAAATTTTGAAGAAATATATTCAGGAAGTTTGTTCGATGCATCTTTCTATAAAATACCCCATGGGATTAACTAGGTTAGAAAAGTGCGTCACTGTAGTCACGAACTATAATTACTCATTGTTTCTGTACTTTATTTTAAAACTCTTCTAACAGCATAAGTTTATTTTATGTGGGTTCGGACCCTATTAGAGTGAGTAAATAATAGTCCAAAAGACAGAAATTTTCTTTAATTTTTTCCCGTTAACGGTTAAATCCGTTAAAGAGCTCCATGATTCCCACAAAAGTGATCATAAATTCCACAGCAGCAAAATTTTAATCCACGCAATACGCGAACGCCATATAATCCCGATTACAAAACACATGAACCCTGTACATTGCAGGGAATTTTAGAAATTCGAAAAAGTTGTTCATTTTTCAGCTCCTCCAGAGCCTCGAGCCGCGTTATCGCTTCGCAGTCGCCGCCGAAGCCAATTGATCTGATGGCAGTTCGCGGAAGTCCGAACACCGATGTTAAAATGAAAGAAAGAAGCCCACTTCCGTATTGCCACTTCATTGCAAGTGTTGAAGAAGAAATTTCACTCCACTATTGTTTTTCCTTCGTGCGCGCTAAGAAAAAAAGAAGTCTTGTCTTGGATTGGCTCTCTGCTGTACGCACTAAAGGAAAGAAGTCTAGTCCTGTATTGCCTCTCCATCTTATGGGTGAAAAGAAAGAAGTCTAGCCCTGTGTAGCCTCTCCCTCGTAGTTGTTAAAGAAAGAAGTCTAGTCCTGTATTGCCTCTCCATCTTATGTGCTAAAAGAAAGAAATCTAGTCTTGTATTAAAACTCCATCTTATGTTCTAAAAGAAAGAAGTGTAGTCCTGCATTGCCTCTTTTTCGCACGCGTTAAACCAAAGAATTAAGAATTGAGTACACTCCTTTATATCCACTCTATCGCGCGTACCATTCATTCATGCACTTCTAACATCATCAAAAGCAGGACACAATAAAAAGCTAAACTTTACGTCGGACTAAGTTTTGAAATCACTTATTAAAATTATATTTATGAAATTTGTTTTCATGAATGATTTGTTTGGCATGATAAGTTGTTGCATTTTGCTGCGCGTGAACCAAGAGGAAATTGAAAAGAACAATTTTTTGAGGTGTTCTTTATTTCCTACATTTCAGTGACGTATTTCAGAAGACTGCCTTTATTTAAGAGTTTCAAAAGAGGATAATATGAGGTAAGCTTGCATGAGGAAGAAGGGGTCCAGGGGTTCAAATTCCCTGTTTCAGTGCGCGTGGCACAATACGTATGAGAAGTGCAGAATAAAAATGAAAAATGAAATAAGTTATAATGGAAGTAGATGAACTGAAATTTTTAAAAAATATGGTGGTTTTGCATGATAGAAAGGAAGTATAGTACACCCTCCGGAGATTGCTGTGTTTGTTTCGTTTTGCCTCAACAACTCGTGTTTAAGGCTGCCAATAAACACGCATTTATTATTTTAAAAACCAAGAAATTCCCATTAAAAATAGCCTATCACTTCTATCCCTTCGAAAAATAAACCATTCAAACCAATTCGTCATAGAGTTATTATGAAAAATTACTCGCAAGGGCTGGAATTTATGAATTTATGCGTCGAAATCTTTGAGTGGAGCAAATATTCCTTCTAATAAAATGATTTAGTAATATTATTATCGTTCAAAATGTCTCAAGTTGTATTTCAGTTCCTCGTGCTGACTGTGTGAGCTAAATAATTCTTGTATTAAACTCTTATGAGTCGTAATAAAACAGTTGATTATTTCGAGGGTTCGTCTTGTTAATTCCAACTTCGGTGTCCATCGTCGCATAAGTTTTAGTTTCCGCTATCACGCAGGTTTCTACTTCCGCCATCTCGTATATTCGGTTTCCTCCATCTTGAAAATTCGGTTTCCGCCATCTCGTAAATTCGGTTTCCTCCATCTCGTAAATTCGGTTTCCGCCATCTCGTAAATTCGGTTTCTGCCATCTCGTAAATTCGGTTTCCTCCATCTCGTAAATTCGGTTTCCGCCATCTCGTAAATTCGGTTTCCTCCATCTCAAAAATTCAGTTTCCGCCATCTCGTAAATTCGGTTTCCTCCATCTCGTAAATTTCGGGTTACGCCGTCTCATGAATTTCAGTTTCCACCATCAAGCAAGTTTTGATTTCCACCACCTCATGAATTTCTATTCCAGCCATCATGCGAATTTCATTACGCACCCTAACACAAGTCCCAGTCAGCTGCTGGGAAGAGAACCAGCCGCTGCAACAAACACTGCCTGCCTCCTGTGAATGGATCTCAGGGATCTACGTCTCCGCAGCTGTTGGAGTACACCAGGTCTTTGACACCTGACCCGTCAGTCAGTCTCATAACTGAGGGTTGAAATGGTAGCACTGTGAGGGTGTGTTGAGGGTATGGAGAGGGTGCCGGGCATAGTGAAGGTGTAGAGTATAGCGAGTGCGTAGGGCATATATTGAAGGTATAGAGTACAGTGAGGGTGTAGAGCATAGAGAAGGAATAGCGCATAGTGAGGGTATAGAGGTATGGAGCATAGAGAATGTACTGCGCATGGTGAGGGTGAAGAGCATAGTGAGTGTGTTGAGCATAGTGAAGATATAGAGCATGGTGATGGTATGAAACAAAGTGAAAGTATAGCGCAAAGCAAGGGTATTGTCCAATAATGAGAGTGTAGAGTCTAAAAAGGGTGTAGAGCATAGTGAGGTTGTAATGATGTAATAACATCGGAATAGTTCGCAATTTTGCAATCGCAAATGTCACCTTTTATTGCTCCTGTTCATCTGTAGACCGAGTAATCAAATACAACGGAAGATTTCACAAATGTCAATTAAAATTATCTAATAATTTCTTAGAGAAGCAAGTGACGATTCCTCACCTCTACATTTTACACTATTACAAAACGTATGAGACTAGCATAAACAGTAGTTGGTGGCAGTCACGAAACAGGAATAAAAAAAAAGAGAAAGAGCGACGCTCTGCTCTGTTGCCTGTTGCAATCTTGCCTCAAAAGCTCTCCCATCTAAGTCACCGGTGAAATAATTAAACAAAAGTGCAAAAAATATTTCGACTACGCATTTCATTCTGCCATGTTTACGCGTAGCAATACCTCAAACTTTCCAAAAATCTCGACTCTAAATTCATTAAGTAGCAGCTACAGCAAAACAGTTCGAGGGTTTCTGCTTGCCGCCAATTTGCCAGAGTGCCAAATTTTGCTCTATTTCAGAGCTCGGCAACTGCTCGCTCCAATTTCGCGGCAAGAAAAGAACGCAAGAAGAATCGCACATCGCACCTCGTTGGTATGGGTAATAACTGCCACGACCTGAGGGAAAAATAATGTCCTACTGCCAGACGTTCCTCCTCTGACCTAGCTCATGCATTTGCTAGTGCATGTTGTTAAAAGGTGGCCTAGTTTTCTGCGTGCTGGCTGATCTCGATGTTTCTTCGCTCAGTGATCGCGGTTTCTCTCCGTATAAATGATTCGATTTTTTTTCTCTTCGAATAGATGATTCGATCTTCTTTTTCTCTTCATATGGATGATTCGATCTTCATTTTCTCTGCAGATAAAATATTCGATCTTCTTTTGCGGTGATTGTTGTTTATCTTTAATAGCAATAAAATTTCAAAGCATGTACAACGTTTATTTGAAGATGGAGTTTTCATTTTAAAAGCGAGAATATAAAACATCGAGAATGGTAGTTTGTGGATAGTACTGTTCGCATTTTCTTTCACAGCGCAGCGTCATCTCGAAGCAGACCACGAAAATATTTAAAGCGCTGTTGTTACTAAGGGGGTCAACTTAGTGGGCTTTTCTGGCAATAGAAACAAGAATTATTGTATCGTCATGTCATTAGTTTTATTGATAATACGATGAAAGTTCGCTTCCTACCCACCAGTTTATGAAATACTTTAAAATGTTTAAAAAATCTATGTCGCTACGCAACATTGTAATAAATTCACAAGAAACATATCTTGCGTTAGCTTTGTCGTCGAATATTGTCCGTACTTTTTTCAGACGAGTTATGAAAACACTAATTGGGTACGGAATTCTAATTCATGATTCTCAACGCATTCAGAATACGTTTTTGTACAAGCTTCTAAAATGAGAGCAGCAGTTCTTATTGTTCCAATTAAGCTCATTGTTGTTCAAAGTGCAACGCTATCGAGCCCACCTCGTCTGTGATGAAGTTTAGCTAACGGACTGTCGTGAGTTCATCAATGGCACGATTTTTCAGCCTAATTGTGAGCGCAATTACGCAACGTGGCGTCTTCACAGCAAGAGAAAACGCACGTATGTTGTAGATTTATTGAGGCTGCATATGAAATGGTGCTTGGAAATTTGAACGACAAGTGAGACAAAGCAACATGAAAACTAAAAAGAATCAATCCAGTGTCTTTACAGCAGTAAGAGCTCATCGATCAAAGGCTCCAGTTATATTTCTAGGTAATGAGTGCAAACATTCCATGTGTGACGATTACATCTCGAGAAATAATAATTTAATTTCATTCGTATTGCGAAAAAGGCAAATTTGACGAACATTTTATATTATAATTTCATTTTGTCATGATAATTATGATTTCAATACTGCTGTGATACCAAAATTACGATAAGTTTACGTAAAAGTAGCTCAACACCGCGGATGGGAATGGTCAATTGTCTGATCCTTGTACAACCCTAATTTTAAGCGATCTTATACGTGACGCCTAGCATTAAAGACGGCATCGGTGGGAGTCTAACATTAACCCAAAACTACTGCGAGGCTAAATCGTGGCAAGTGTTTTTGTAGGGTGCGCTTTGACATTTTTATTCGAGCCCACCGTACAATTGATGAGATAAACTATGTTCTGAGACAAATTAAGGGTACATGGCATCCAAACATGGTGCCAGTTTCGAGGCATATTAAGGATTAATGTTGCTGAGGGATATAGCTTTTGGTTTAGGGATATCGCTCTGGCACATCGCCACGTGGGACACGACAGAACTTTCTAAACAACAAATTTGGCTTACCTCAAATAGAATTACACTATTTATTACATTCGGATGGAAAAGAATTCATTTATACGAGTGTTATTATTTCCTAGCTTTCATCAATATGCTTGATCATCACATAAGCTTCCACTAATTTTGATCAATTTTTTCGCTGTGGGGAATGAACCGTTTAATCAGAAGTCGATGATTCCCTTGTCAACTCATACTATATATATCACAAAAGTCATACTATATTACAAATGTGAAATCGATAATTCTTTTGTCAACTCGTACTATATCACAAAACTCGGACTATATTACAAATGGGAAATCGATGATTCTCTTGTCAACTCGTACTGTATCACAAAACTCGCACTATATTACAAATGGGAAATCGATAATTCTCTTGTCAACTCTTACTATATTATAGAACGGCCGTCGACATTTTTTTTTTTATTATTTGAGTTCATCAAAACTTCATTATGACTATTAATATAACATGTAAAATTCAAAAGAAATTGCTGAAGCATTTCATTGTGAGGAAATCGTCTTGCACAAAGTTGTACACTTCTGTCCTTAAAGGAAAAACACCGAAGAGCAATGAATTTCAGCTTATTAAAAAACTTTGAAAATGTTTCACAAGATTTGAAAGTTCAGTGCATCGGTTCCCGTGTGCCTGAATATCAAGTTATTGGTCGAATGAAGAGGAATATTTTGTTAAGTCACTGCATTTCATTCGAGTAACTCTATTGAAGTTCTTGACTCATATGAATAACGTTTGAAGGTCAGAAAAATTCATCGCTGGCAGGAGCTACAAGTTCCTCTCTAAATGCTTGCTATCATATCGCACCTGCCAGCTAACATCAATTTTGAAATTTTATAACTTTATGCTGAGAAACTGCAAGCGTTCGCTCACAACATGCATAGGGCCACAGTTGTCAAAGTTTTGAGCCTAACACACTTGCCCGGAAAACTTGTGATTGGACAATCACAACACTCAATTGCGTCTGTCGCAATCAAAATTGGCGATTTCGTTTGCCTCACCTCGTCCATAATCTGCTTCCGATCTGCGCACAAAGTTCCTAAGCCAATCAGAGATTAAAGCGGCCACATCAATACTCACCTTTTCAAAAGTTCAAAACCCGAGTAGATTACTCTAGCAGCCCAGGAAAATTGTCGCTCGATTCTACCGCCACTTTTGGAGGGAACGATGACTCTCATACTTATCCTGTAACATCGGACGAATCATGAGAAATGCTTTGTTATTTATAAACGGGAAACTGTATCTTAGAGTAAATGATATCATAAGTGACTGTATGAATTAAAAATTGCCTATCATAGAACATTTTCTGCAAATTTGACGGAATAGAACATCGAACATCTAAATTTATTCTAGATCTTTTTCTGGCTCGAATTTATTCTTGACGATAAAAAAGTAACTTCTGCAGGTTATATCGAGAAACTAACCGAGACGTATTTTAATCCTAATTCAACTCATGAAAAATAATTTCTCATAGTTTCTAGAATATTTTCATAGCAAGTGGATCTATGAAACTTACAAAATTAATCTATAAAATATTGTCATGATCCAGGAGTGATAATGGGTTTTTATTTCCTCCCAAATATGCAGATGAGGAACCACAACTATAGATATTGTAACTTCTACACAGAAAGAAGTATTTTGTATATGTTCCTGTGATTTAAAATTTATGCTTGCACACTTTTCACCCACGAACCAAATTCATTTGTCACTCTTTTAAATATTCTAGATTTCCTACCGGTCGTATGCTGTTAAATCATTAAAATTAATTTTTTTATCTAGTAGAAAAAGAACTTTTTAACGATCAAAGTTATGTAATTTATTAACAGAAAGCTGTTCTCTAATTCATAAAATTTCACGGAAGTTCTATTGATCGTGATGCAAATTAAAATGTTTCGCATGCTTTTTCGTGCAAATCATAGATGTTAAACACGGGAAGTCCCAATTGAGTAAAATGCTGTTAAACCTGTCTAATGCAAGTTATTTCACCAATTAAAACGTTCGCAGAAGCTTTCATTAATAAACCAGTTCGTGTGACGTGTGACATCAATAGGCTAGCCGGTTGCACCGGGTGACAAAAATAGTTCACGTTAAATGAATAAAAAGTTTGAACCGGCACCGTGATGATTTGAATACATCTGCTCATATTAAACAATCTCATCAGTTGTTGAAGAATTTTGGAGCATATGATAATTAAGTTTCTTCCCTTCATGTTTACTTAATTCCAAGTTGCACGGACACAATTGAGCGTAAACAAATAATTCGGGGCCGAATATCATTCATTGTTTTAATCTTATGCTAAAACATTTGAAGCTAAAAACTTGTTAAGCGACACTATTATACATATATCGACATTCAGCCCTCTGTACGGCTAGCCACCAACGAAACCCGTGCTGCCAAATTCAGACAACGTATTTCATGACACTCAGAATATTTTGAAGGTTACGTTTTGTGTTCAGAATTCCAGCCACCGCTGCATGGTTTGCAGTTCCCAGCCAAAATTACAGCCACCACTGCATGGTGTGCAGTTCCCAGCCAAAATTCCACACCATGGAATTCCACACCATGCAGCCAACCATGCAGCATCCGCTGCATGGTTTGCAGTTCCCAGCCAAAATTTCAGCTACTGCTGCATGGTTTGCAGTTCCCAGCCAAAATTCCAGCCACCGCTGCATGGTTTCCTGTTGCCAGAGCTGTGCAGAGCCAGCCGCAGAAGCGCAAGCAATCAATTTGAAGGAGGAGCGGAAGGCTGAGTTAGGATGACTGGCCACATGCCGATGTCGGCGAGCTACCTCGGGATAATTGTCTGTTAGTTGATGAGGCCTGCGTGAGCCTGCATGCATGCCTCAGTTTACTCATTGGCCCGCACGCCGGGCTGGAATGTGGGACCGTCCTGCGAATTTGGCTCAGGTATTCTTCTCAAATAGGCGGTTCTAAAATGAATGTAGGTTAAATACCTTCTATTCGTAAATGCTGCACCGGGATGTGGAGACCGTACAGCGAATTTGGTTCAGGTATTCTTCTCAGATGGACGTTTCTAAAATGAGTGTAGGTGAAATAACCCCTATTCGTAAATGTTATACCGGAATGTGTAGACTGTGCAGCCAATTTAGCTCAGATATTCTTCTCAAATAGACGGCTTCTAAAATGAGTAAAGGTTTATTGTGAGTGTAAGATGTGTTGACGGTAAATTTAGCTCAGATATTCTTTTTAAATAGGCTGTTTGGAAATGTGAATAGGTTGAATGACTTGTGCTAGATAAGAGAGTTGCTCAGTACTCATAACTGAAACTATCCCTCTACATAGAAGGTTTATATTTTGAGTCAAGATTGGTTTACCCAGGTTTGCTTAAGCCGTACTGGAGTATTTTTATTATTAGACGAATTTAGTGCGCATATTTTCAAATTGAAAGTTTCTATCCTCAATTTAGGTCTAAGCTATCCCATCCTCGAACTCCAAAGCGGAGACTTAGGGATTTTTTAATAATTTTCACTCACATTTTTAATTTCAATGGGATAATGCCATGAGCTTACGACATTGTACTTCTAATGTACGTATATGCAGAGCGTAGTTTAAAATTTTTTAGAAATGTATTTAAATCATATATTTACTTTGAACTGGTTTTACAATGAATTTAAGTCAGTCTGCTTTGATTTACAAACCCAACAAAGTTTATACTGACAGACTTAACTCAAAAGGTAAACTAAAGTAGAGAATTTTTATTGTAGAAACGGTGTAGTTTACTCAGATGATTAAATCTGACGCAAAATTATACTGAATGCTAGCAAACTTGGCTCAGATATTTACTATACACAAAATATTTTGGGCAGTTGTTGGGTTTTTGCAATAAAGTGTTTATATACCGATAGATTATCACAGCACGGTCAATGAGCAAAGTACGTTATTTCCTGCTATAATAGCGATACTTACTTCAATCCATATCAGCTTGATTCATGTGAATTTGAAAACTGCTCACGTAAAAGAACCTGGGAAATATGCGATGAGCTAGTATTCGCTAAAGAATAACAGGATAATTCAGAATCAAAAGATTTAGAGTGAGATGGTTCTCCTTACATCTTCTCCTACAGGATTCGTTCCTTCCTTTTTTCATTCATTTTTCTCGATCACATTTCAAGCGCAGTTAAAATGCGTTATGATAACAGTAGCGCCACCAACAAATTTCCAGCTGAGCCTCAGGAGACATTATTAAGATGTACCTCTTATGCATTTCATGCCTCCCTTACCAAAACGCACCGCATTCCGCTCGTTATTTTGCGCGGTCCAGGGCATGCTTCGGGAACGCTTTCGTCTGCAGCGAGCGTTTGCTTACTCAGCATTTGAATGGGGAGCTTTTAGCAGGGCTTGAGGCCCACTCACTTTTACGAACGCATTTCGAAGCGGCCAAGATATCCTTGAAATTTTGCAACTTTGAATGGCGGTAGTGAAGTTTAACCCGCTTTGGGTGTGGATGCAGTCGGATTAAGCGATGATTTCATACTGATCTCTGGACTTCAACGCGAGCAAAGCGTACGAGTTTAGAGCTAAATTTACCTCCCGGTACTGATGCAACCTTGCTTATGGTCGCCAGTGAACGTACTCGCAGCAAGCTTGGGCTTCAAAGTGATACAGCTGTTCTACCTGAACTCTTTTATGAAGAGCAGCTGAAGGCAAGACGCTGCATCTCAGAAGGAAGCGCAACGTTAGCAAGGCTTGTCTTCAACACAAATAAGAAAATTGATGCTCACAAAACCTAGGTCGTGACAAAGAAATTGTAATTTTTTTTCGGGTCCAATACGGGAGAGTCGTGCTTTAAGTGACGTTATATTGCTGTTATTATTGTTATTAGTTTAGGTAATGAGTGACTTATTGCCACAGTTGGTCTTCCAATCGACGTGTTACTCCTTTTCATGGAAACTTGAGTGAGTGGAACAGTTTTAGATTTGCTCCATTAGGGTAGATAGAATGAGATTAAAATCTTTATAAAATTTAATATAATCTTTTTTTACACTTGGAATTTTAATGAATAGTAAACATTAAATTAATTTTAATTGTACATTTTTATTCTGTTTCTGAAAGTAATAAGAATATCACTTGTTCAGATGAGCGCAGTTTTGCGTCCGTTGAAGTGTTGTCATATATTGACTACAAGGACTGTATTTTTTGAGGGGCCTATTTCATGTAATGCAGTAAAACACTACAGTATGTAAACTTATATTGCATTACGATACCCTATACATATATTACTTTGTAGCATAATTATAATATAAAAATTTGACGACAATTCGCAGTATTTAACAATTGCCAATGAATAATTGGGCCAGTGTGGGAGACACAGGAACTGTCGTAGGCCACAAGGAATAAAATTCAGTCGAACAAACACCTAAATTTCTCAAGATGAACAATAAGGTTACAGTAAAAAGGGACCAAAACTGATTTCGAAAGGAAAAAATTACCTACGATTATGATAAAAATTAGCTAAATTTAACTATATAAGAGAAATTTACCTAATTACCTATAAGCAGGTGTGCTCCACATAAAAGATAATTGTTACCATGGGGGCTAAACTACCAATGTAAAGTAACTAACTTATGAGAAAAAACTAGGGTAAAATTGAAACATTTGTTATGGAAAAACAGAATAGAATTCAGGAATATATGAGGACAATACACATTTAATTGCGTATACCTCAGCGACAAATTTTGTTTTCGCGTCTCCATCAGAACTTTAAACATAAAATATGTCTCATGAACAAACCGCAAATGGACAATGAACTCAAATTGTAAAACAAATCATCATAAATATTATACAAAATTTTTAAAACTTAAGTACGTATGTACTGTTTATTGCAAAATTTTTTTGTGGCAGCAGATCCGTTGATTAACGTTACCCAAAACTGTCAAATCAACTTCCTTCAAAAATGTCTTGCTCGTAGCTCATCAAATTTGTCCTAACTCCACGTTCACAGTATTAAACATTCGGGTCAGGCTGCCTGATGCTGCGGAACACCAATGTAACGAGAAAGACTACGTTGAGCTCTTTAATTCTGGCCGCAGTAGCACGTAAGTTGCTGAGTTGCGTCAAATTTATGAGTCCGAGTTCTGTGAGGCGCCATAAGCGGCAGAGCGAAGCCCCGGACTTCTGATTGTCGATGAGCAAAACTTTCCAAATAAATCTCGTCAGAAGCATTTTCCCGAGTTTTAGGTTAGGAATAACGATTTATCAAAAAATCCTCTTTCATACTAAATTTAATCTCGTCCGAAGTATTTTCAAGTGTTTTGGGTTAGGAATGAGTGACTTATCGCAAAAAATGCTCTTTAATACTTGAATTAATATCGTGGGAAGTATTTTCACAGGTTTTAAGTTGAGACCTATCAAAAAATGTTCTTCAATACTTGAATAAAAATTCACTGCGGATTTTAAATTCTACACAGAGTTATTGAAAATTTACAGTGCTTTTGAAGCACTGCCATCGTTGTTTATGCAGTCGCAAGATTTGCTCGATCTTTAATGCAAAGAAAGGTTTCGCTCAACTCTACAGATATTGCACCCAATTTTGAAATTTCTTCTCATTCAATCCCATGAGCAATTGATTGATAGATTCAAGGGGAGACTGAAATTAACTTCAAAAATATGTAGCGAGTCTAATTACAGAAGAGTTTCGATGAAAATTAGGAATTATTTTTTTCATAAGGGCTATAGGGTAATTTATTAAACTCTAGTCCCAACGTAAGCTCATCGACCATTGATGTTGGTTTGATCAGTTTTTGATGAACAACTTCGATTTTGGGACGAAGATCACATTCGCTATGTGGATGAAATGGGGTTGAAAACATCGAATAAATGCCATAGGTGTAATAAAAAGATATCACAAACACTCATTTTCAAAGTACTTCTTCACCATAGATTGATACATAAAATAAAACCCCTCATGTCGAAACCTGAAAGATTTATGCGATATTTGTTTAAGTTACGAGAGCATGTCATTGAGACCTTTGATCTTTCAGCTCGGAACGAATTTTTTTTACGTTGCATGACGTTCACGCAGACTTAATTAACAAGGTGATAACATGTTTCCGACGTGTCTCCAGTGTGTTTCACCAGGAGAAATTTTAATTTCAGGAAACCCTTGGATTCAATAATTCGAATTTCTAATTAACGTGTTCAGTGAACCGAATATATTTGATACGACTAGACTGCACGAACTAGCGAGCCATGATATTCTGCTGTATATTTAAATTTCTGGTAAATAATTGTTGTTCATCCAATGGGATGACACTCGCTATTCAATTGGTACTTTGAGCTGAAATGTACAGAATAAACGACGCTTGGTGCATTTTATTATTCCACGTTCGTTGCTATAAAAATCAGTAGACCATAGCATAATTTCAGGTAGAAGATAAACTTTACCGTCAAATTTTTGAAGTGTTCAAAACGTTCTTATTGAAATTCAGAGTTTTCAAAAGACGGGCGCTAGATTTTCTCGTCGAAATACACTCTCCTCCCGTCCTAAAAAGAATCTATCAGACAAGTACTGTAGTTCATACTGAGGCAAAGATGGCCGATCGACACTTTTCAATCTCATCTGCATAAAGCCCTGTCAGCTAAAAATAGAATGGGTGCGACAAAGTCTCCTACTTTATCCTCGCTGACTCTCACCAGTCTCATCCGATCTCATCCAGTCAGTCGGAGCTGGTGAAGTGCAACAAGTATTCCTTCAAGAGAGCCAATGTTGCTTCAGTTCGGTTTAATCTTATTTACACAGTAAAAGAGCTTCCTCGTCTCCCCGTGAGACTAAATCTTTTAAATCGAACCAAAAGATTCCATTTCGCGAGGGTTTCAAATCTCACATCACCTCGGGGCGCAGAGCTGAGGGCATCCCTTGGCTTCTCGATGTGTGTGCAAATGCAGCCAGCTGAGCATCACGAATCTTTGTGTCTCTGTACTCATGGAATTGCAACAACATATTGCGGATTCTCCAGGGTCGCGTGAGTGTATGTACTAGAATCCTGTAATACGAGTTATTTCAAACGCAGATTTTTTTTCGATATAAGAAAGTTTTCGGTTTGTTTCAAATAAATTTGATCTTTTACGTTAAAGTTTTGTTGTAATGTTTGAAACTTTACTTTGCCATTCAGCTTGAAATGTTAAGTCAAACAAGTTCTTTTTATTTCAGAAATATCTAATGTTCGTTTGCTATTGTATATGTTTCAGACTGAAACACTAGAATCAAGAATTCAATACATCCTTTTCAAGAATCCATCTATTTAGTGATCGAGCATCGTGAAAAAGCAAAATTGTTTGTAAAGGTCTTCGTGAAAATTTGTTTAGCGCAGCAATGAAAGAATTAGTTAGAGAATCGCGCTAACATTTCACCGAGATACGTAATTCAGCGCAGTGGGGATTTGTTTGAATGAACTCCCTGGTAATTAATTTTGAACATTTCAAGCTACTGGAAATGGTGAAAATGGTAATCGTCCGCTCTGTTATTCCGAAGAATTCTCTAGTAGTATTTAAATTATTTATAAGTTGTCAACCATATCATGTATAAAATATGCAAGAGACGATATTTCCACTGGTTCTCTCAATAACATAATTAGCCCACGACACGGCTATAGGTATGGTTGTCTATCAATTAAGGACCTTTATATCAAGAAATTTTTAAAACCCAATGTGTTACACAACTCATGTAGTGACTTTTTTTGTAAATAAACGGTTTTTCTTTCTGTCTTTCTTTAAGTCTTCCTGTGATTCAGTAAGCACATAGGTTCTCTAGAACACTAACTATTTCAAATCATGAAAATAAAGCTCGACTCAAATCAATATAATTGTACGTGAAGAAATCATTTACGTTCAATTCAAGCCTCTGATCGAAATATTGGGGTAGAATTTCTTACAAATACTCATGTCTGTCAAACGAAAGCAAGACCTTACAATAAGTATAAATGATTCAAGTATAAATACTCAAGCATAAGGAATTCAAGTATAAACAGCTCAGGTATAAATGACTTAAGCATAAACAGCTCAAGCATAGACAGCTCAGGTGTAAATGACTTAAGCATAAGCAGCTCAAGTATAAATAATTCAAGCATAAACAACTAAAGTATAAATGATTCAATAATAAACAGCTGAAGTTCAAATGATTCAAGCGTAAACAGCTGAAGTATATATGATTAAACGCGCATACAGTACATCACCGAATAAAACGAAGAAGAATCGCAACACTTGATTACCACGGAATTGTAAACGACGTTAAAATTATTTTAACTTTGCTGCTAGATTTTACGAATAATATACGATGACATTGACTAGATAAACTTAAAATCCATGTGGCAGCACTCAAGCGAGAATCAAAAATTCAATCTTTCATTATTCACGCACACATTGAGCAAAAGATTTTGTGGACAGTTCTAAAAATATATCAGATACAGTTTCGTAGAGCAACAAACAGTTAAAAATATATACGATGAACAAAGCATTTCACACAATGATGCAAGCCGTTTCTTTCAATGCCAGACCCTCTCGAGTTACCTCGACGAGCCGTTCCTAAAAATTTATTATTCGAAAAACTCAAACAAAATCACGACAACGCAAAGAATATATTTGTTCGATTCAGGGCATAATTTTATACCCAGCCATTGAATACCGAATCTTCATTGACGTCACACTCGCTGAACCAAGGAACAGAAGATTAATTTGCGGCACTAAGGTTTCCTGTACGAGTTGCTGGTACGAGGTACGAGCTGCTGGTACGAGATACGAGCTGCTGGTACGAGATACGAGCTGCTGGTACGAGGTACGAGCTGCTGGTACGAGATACGAGCTGCTGGTACGAGATACGAGCTGCTGGTACGAGATACGAGTTGCTGGTACGAGATACGAGCTGCTGGTACGAGATACGAGCTGCTGGTACGAGATACGAGCTGCTGGTACGAGATACGAGCTGCTGGTACGAGACACGAGCTGCTGGTATGAGACACGAGCACGAGACACGAGAACGAGACACGAGATACGTGCCGGTATCTCGCGTTACGAGACCCGTTTGGTAGCAGTCTCCTCATCAATGGCGTCTCGAAATCCACAGGCAGCTGTTTACTGGCGCTGTTCCGGCGCGTAGTCTTCATTTAGCTTCCTACAACAGCAAAAAGTGAAACTAATTACCCATAAAAGGGATCTCATCGGGGGCCAAAGCTCGGAAAACTATAAAATTTACTCCTTTTGCTGGGTGTCATTGTCACCTTACAGATGCAATTTCCCTCCAAAGCTGTTTTTGCGACTGCAAATTCTGGCTCATATTAGCTTTCAAAGCTCCTTTTACGACTCGCACACGCATACGAACAACACTCACACATATACTCACACAGACATGCGCGCCCGAACACAGTCAGCTATTTTTTTATTCATATACAAATCTATATATTTAGGTATCTGTTTATTTATTATATTTTTTGTTTGCTTATCTATGCATTCTTCAATTTAAATATTTATTTACTCATTAACTCTATTTAACTATTCCTTATCAACTTACAAAGTTATTTATTTACTTATTTGTAGTATATTAATATTTTTCTAGTTATTATTTATTTGAAAAGTTCGTCATTCTTTAACGACTAGCTATACATGCAATAGACTGTTATCATAAAATTGTTAACAAATGTAATCAGTCTTTATCGTTTAGTGTTTAATATTGTTATTTTTACTGTTTAATGTTAAATCGTAAAATCTTAAGAAGTCTAATAAATTAAGAAAATAATAAATGATAAATGATAATAAATGATGATCTTTTCGAGTAGCCAGAAGATGTGGAACAAATCAGAAAAAACAACCATGCTCTGGGGCAACCTCTGCCATAAAAGAAGACCTGATTAACGCTTGTAATTACTTTTAGGCACTGCATTTTATTTAAAAAATTCATATAATTAGACGCTGCGTCACACCAAGCAACAAAGTTTTAAAAATACGTGTCCAGGTTCAGCGAGGTCGCACTCACCCGAGCGTAATCTTCCAAGTGTCCAGACTTTTCTCTTGAATCAAATTTACACTGTTTAATCATATTTATTCAGTCACTCCTGCCTTAATTGTGGTGATGGCAGAGACTTGAAAATTTTTTGAAGGTGTAGATATGTAGTCTCAATGAAATCAAATGGAGGATGGTCATTCGATGGAACATATTACAGTTTGAAGTTCGAAGTGGCTGCGATCTTTGTCGATAAAATAGTGATTGGAAAAATCATACTCTGTTTTCAATTGAACCTAAAGTTCCTATTGAGAGATGCTTGACCTCCAATTTATCTGTGATCTTCCATTTTAACGTTTTGAACTGAAATTTCACAAAGTTACAATTATCTAAGATTTATGTTTCTAACTCAATAGAAAACAAGGTGGTGGTACGGTGAGCTCAGTATTTTACGTCCTGCTGATTTCATAAACGAAGTTGTACAGCCAAGCTGAGTGTTTGACTTTCGGTTCCATGTCGCTAAATCATGACACTTAGACTGAATGAAAGAAAAGACAATCAACTCATAGAGATTTTCGAAATACAGCGGGAGCGCGTTCCGTCGCGGTAAACAAGTTTCGAATGAACAAAAATGGAGGCTAATTTAACCGCAATTTTTAGTTCCGTGATCTTCCTTTCTGGCATTCCAAATGGAAAACTGACAATTTTTTCGCAGCATTCTGAGACAGAATTAGGCGTTTTTCTTCAGGATAGAAACGTGATGAACTGAACGCTACTGAATGAGCTTTATACGCAGTTATTAAATTCTATGTTATTCAATCGGGTCATTTTGAAGTAAAATTTCGAATTATACCAAAAAAAACCTACAGCGAACACTCATTTCATCCTTTGCGTTAAAGCTACACCCACTTATTAATGTAAAAATGCTGTTACTTATTCATGTGCTCCCCTCGTTGCCATGCCTCCAATTCATTTTTAAATAATTAAGCCTAAAAGACTTGTGAAAAGCGGGAATTTCCAGAAACGTAAAATTATGCCTAGTTCAGTGCAAAGAAATTGAGAAATTTTGTCGTAGTCAACCGTATCCTTTGCATCTTTAGAGTTGATATAACTTGAAAGAGTTACAGTTGATTGAACTCTAAGGACTTGAAGTTGATTGAAAGCTCGATTTTTGGGCTTCCTTGGAATCCATTAGGTTGTGTTTGAGAGGAACAAGCACTGAGAGCGGCTTACTTCTGTTTGTGAAGAAGATTACCTCCGAGAAGCACCTCTCTTCCCTTCCAGTCAGCCTCTGCAAGCCGCGCGTGTTCTCACGCGAACACTTGCATATTCTGCGATCGCTTATTGATGCGTCTAATCCATTGTTGACATGTTTCAATGCGAACTCCTATACCACGGAATAAGATGATAAACTTGGAACTTGCTGGAACTTTGAATGCAAGCTCCTATTTTATGGAATAAGATGATAAACTTGGAACTTGCTGGAACTTTGAATGCGAACTCCTATTTTATGGAATAAGATGATAAACTTGGAACTTGCTGGAACTTTGAATGCGAACTCCTATTTTATGGAATAAGATGATAAACTTGGAACTTGCTGGAACTTTGAATGCGAACTCCTATTTTATGGAATAAGATGATAAACTTGGAACTTGCTGGAACTTTGAATGCGAACTCCTATTTCATGGAATAAGATGATAAACTTGGAACTTGCTGGAACTTTGAATGCGAACTCCTATTTTATGGAATAAGATGATAAACTTGGAACTTGCTGGAACTTTGAATGCGAACTCCTATTTCATGGAATAAGATGATAAACTTGGAACTTGCTGGAACTTTGAATGCGAACTCCTATTTCATGGAATAAGATGATAAACTTGGAACTTGCTGGAACTTTGAATGCGAACTCCTATTTTATGGAATAAGATGATAAACTTGGAACTTGCTGGAACTTTGAATGCAAGCTCCTATTTTATGGAATAAGATGATAAACTTGGAACTTGCTGGAACTTTGAATGCGAACTCCTATTTTATGGAATAAGATGAAAAACTTGGAACTTGCTGGAACTTTGAATGCGAACTCCTATTTTATGGAATAAGATGATGAACTTGGAACTTGCTGGAACTTTGAATGCGAACTCCTATTTCATGGAATAAGATGATAAACTTGGAACTTGCTGGAACTTTGAATGCGAACTCCTATTTCATGGAATAAGATGATAAACTTGGAACTTGCTGGAACTTTGAATGCGAACTCCTATTTTATGGAATAAGATGATAAACTTGGAACTTGCTGGAACTTTGAATGCAAGCTCCTATTTTATGGAATAAGATGATAAACTTGGAACTTGCTGGAACTTTGAATGCGAACTCCTATTTTATGGAATAAGATGATAAACTTGGAACTTGCTGGAACTTTGAATGCAAGCTCCTATTTTATGGAATAAGATGATAAACTTGGAACTTGCTGGAACTTTGAATGCAAACTCCTATTTTATGGAATAAGATGATAAACTTGGAACTTGCTGGAACTTTGAATGCGAACTCCTATTTCATGGAATAAGATGATAAACTTGGAACTTGCTGGAACTTTGAATGCGAACTCCTATTTCATGGAATAAGATGATAAACTTGGAACTTGCTGGAACTTTGAATGCGAACTCCTATTTTATGGAATAAGATGATAAACTTGGAACTTTCTGGAACTTTGAATGCGAACTCCTATTTCATGGAATAAGATGATAAACTTGGAACTTGCTGGAACTTTGAATGCGAACTCCTATTTTATGGAATAAGATGATAAACTTGGAACTTTCTGGAACTTTGAATGCGAACTCCTATTTCATGGAATAAGATGATAAACTTGGAACTTGCTGGAACTTTGAATGCGAACTCCTACTTCATGTAATAAGATGATAAACTTGGAACTTGCTGGAACTTTGAATGCGAACTCCTATTTTATGGAATAAGATGCTAAACTTGGAATAAACAGGGATTTTCTTGTATTGTTTTGAATTTATTGTTTAGCTTTTCTCGTGTTGTATAATTTATTGTTATTTAATTTTAATCTCGTGAAGTACTTTCTAACTTTAATTCAGTAATATAGAAGGCCTTTTCAAAGCATTGTAATGAGTTAGAAAAACTACAGCTCCAATGCAAAAGTGGAATAGTTTCAGTAAATCATTGTGAAGTCGCATCCGGTTCCCTACAGGTTTAAAATTTATGCTGAACTATGACAGTATTTTGACACAAGTAATTGAAGATTCTTCACTTTTTTCGATGAGTGTGAATCTCTAGCATGAAAGAGTTGTTGATTATTAATTCTAAATGAATTTTGATTGAATTTCGATTTAAAAGCTTAGGAGTTATGCTTAAACTGATTTTCTTGACATTTTACAATGGAAGCGAGTTATCAAAACCAAATTAAAACCTATTCCTCTTGATCGTCATGGCTTTGAAATTTAACCCCGCGAAAATAAGAACTATCATTATTTTCTTATTTTACGAAGAGCTTGTTTTATTTTTCTAAGCCGAATACTAGTCCCAATTTCATGCGAAGCTTTACTTATGTTTCAGAAGACAAGATCATGTATACTTTCTAAAGCATCGCATGTCTTCCGCTCATTTCGTCCGCTCAAGAAATTTTAAGAAATGAAATACAGCCCTCCCGACGAACGAAACTCGGTGCAAATCAGAATCAAGAATTCTTCATTCTAGATTCATTGCGATATTTCACATATCGTTATGAATATTTAACGAAGATATTAATTCGTATTGAGATAAGGTAATTTACGAGCAAGATCTAAAGCTATTTCGCGTTATATTCTCCTCATAACCTCGAGAAACGAGATATTTCTTTTACCTAGGAATTTCGAAGCTCATTTTCAAAAACATTTCGTTTTAGGATCAGGAGGCAAAAATTCTTCAAAACCCATGAAGACTTGCGTCTTTTCCCGCATGAAAAAAGTTAATAGGACGTTGCTCCGTGTCTAGACCGTTTGGTGGGGCTTATTGAAGACGGCCGCCTCTGTTCTACTGCCCGAAATAGACAGTTTCAGAGGAGGCGATTTCCGGAGACTGGAGCGTGCTTTTGCTGCGTCCTAACAGAGCAGCTGTCGTACACGTCAGATCGTGCCTACGCGCGCACGTCTCGTGCACGCAAGCAAATCTACACTCTTTGCTCACGCTCAAAGTGTGCTGGAGTTCTTAAACCGATGGGAATTTTTAGACGGATTCCAAAAATTAAGAAATTCATTGGGATTAATTTTGACTACATCCAGTTGAGCTAAGAAACTTGCGTTCTTTGTGCAATAATATGTATTACAATGTTACAATATGGTTCCAAATTTGTACAATACTGTGTATTCTCAAACGGCAATGCAGAAACGCGTGCATTTATTCATAAGTGAATGTGCGACATAATTGAGAAAAAAATTATGCTAGACCCATAGAATCACCAAATGTAAGATTTGGTTCGTAATAATGACAATTGTTTTTGATGAAAGTTGAGAACAACTTTTCTTCCACGCCAAAAGGATGAATGTTATATTTCCAATACGTCGATTGTTAGGGAATCTCATGTGTATTTTGTTAGTGTATTTTTGTGCCACTTGTAAACTTGTTTTTGTTATTTTGCAGTAATGAGAATATCGAGCATTTCGGAGCTTTTATTCGAAGTGCTACGCCACATTTTTTTGCAACTCTCAACAGCTCAGTAATGATGCTAGTGTAATCATATACTGCACAATGTAGATTATACTCTATCTTTACCCGTACCTCCTTAATTCTCTTTCAGTAAAATCCTTAACATAATTTTTTTTTAAAAACTAATTTCATTCAGGTTGACGTCTAAAAACTCTTTTAAAAAACTTCCACTAGCTATGATTTTTGGAATCGCAATGTAGTTGTCAAAGGCGTGACCACTTTATGCATATAACAGCTGGCTTTTTCTCTGCTGTGACACGGTTTGGTTTTCTTCGTCAGAATGCTGTCTCTCCTCTGGCGCCTGGCATCAAGTGCTCTCTGAAATGACTGCATTCGTTGCACGATTAAAATTTAAAATGGAAACTTTACATTGGGGACTCCAACCGGCGATATTTCAATGTTATTCTATGAATGCCACATACGGATTCTCAAATTTCAAAACAAACTCATTTTTAAAATACGTATATATGCAATTATGGTTTCAGCTGCACTTACGAAGCTTGCGTATACGCAACAAAGATTCTGTAGAATTGCAGCGTCCATGATTCCAATCTACCAGACGCAATCATTTCTATCTTCAACAGAAGTCGCTTTTTGTTGTGTTGTCGTTGATTCGATGTGTCAGGTTTATTTTTATCTGAAATCGGAAAGTTGGACCTGCGTAGTCCTTCTCAAAATGTTTTCGTGTTGAGACTGAGGACTTTATAACCGAGTGTACGGTATACCAGTTTTTGTAAGCTATTTCGAAATAAAAGTATATTTTTACCTTTTGAGTGAGACGTGGTATATGTCACGCAGTTTTCTAGATAGGTGGGGATGAGGTGCGTTATTGATATTTTTAAACTCTCCGACAAAAGAATCTGATATTTTTCAAATTCTCTAGAGCGAGATTTTCCAAAACTTGGTAACCTTCAATGTAATTACCAACATAAGATCTTTTCATTCCAGCCGCGTATATGGATACAACAATTGAAGATGCCACAAAAGTTCTTTTCACAAAAAATGATTCAGCCCAAGGAATAATTGCGTAGATTACAATACCGAATAATTCGAATTATTTTCCGATGCATGAATGCGCAATTTCTAACACGATTAGTCGCATTCAAGAATTGTTACTTACTCTAGGCTACTTTTGCCCCAAAAAATAACTTCAAAAAATAATTCTCTTGCTACAGGTAATTTTCATTCCAGTACATGTTTCCAACATGCCCTTTCTAACTCACTCGGTTGACAGAGCAATCCCCTTTCAAGATAGTGCAGAAACAAGTATTTACTATACCGCCAAGGGTTATAACAGAAGGAGGTTTTAAACTATATTTCCGGATGGTGTGGCAACTAGCAGAAGAGGTTTTCAGGTCTTGGACGATTGGATTCTGTATCTGACGCCTCTGGGAAAAATTACTCCGGGAATTAGAATCTATGAGATGAGTAGCACACGAACAACACCAGAGCGCGGTGAGCAACGCTTGCCCTCATCAACTATACTGAAGAACATTCAGAGCGCAATTCTGTGTTGCTTCAAACGACGAGAAATGAGCGAGCAAGGTTCTGTGTTTATCCAAAACAGTACGAGGAGATTTTTTCTTTAGGGGCAAACTTAAACGAAATATTGAAGTCACAGACTCCTCCACAGAACCAACCATCAGTGTGATGTAACAAGGCTATTGAAAGTATCCTTCAGGAAAGCAGTACTAAATACATACTTGGTGTTTATAACAATAATAACTGTGAAGATCTGAAATACTTCGTTGGTATCTAAAGGAAGCCGATCTCCACAGGGCAAGCCAACCTTTGATTAAGTTTTTCAATCCTCTCTATTTCGAGGAGGAACATCAACAAGACAAGAGCTCGTTCTGCGGAGCGTTAGAAGCTCAACACTAAGCCAATGTGTGCACTAACATTTATTTGAGGATTTTTCTCAGTCTTTGTATTGAAGCCTAGAATAAATTCTCCAATGGATATTTTTTGAAGTTCAACATATGAAACGTACGATGCCTTAATGGAAGATGAAAGCTGCAAGGGAGAGCTTCTTTGCTCTCAACATCGTTCGGTAAACTGAAGCCGTTCTCCATATTTTTCATGCAGCAATGTTTAGCTTTTGATGGATTGCTGAAGAAAAGCTACCGAGAATTTCGTTCTATGGATTTATGATCAAAATAAATCCTTCTTTATTCGAAGTTTTTCGTAGAAAATGAAGTTGATTCTGGCTCGGAGGAAGAAAAGTGAGATATCAAATCGATCTTATTGCTTTGAATTATCGTTTAAAATGATGTAGATTTGAAGTGTTAGTAAGTTAATCACTAACTAAGATTTGACATCCATTTTTCAATTATAATATTTAATTATACATCATGAGACTGATGCATCCAACAAATGATGCTGGTCGGAAAGATGCTGATCAACTGCATGTTCGTCACTCATCGTCACAAATCGTTCCCGTAAGAAAAAATGTTAAATAAATCGAAACATTTCCATGGGTCTTAAAATCAATCACGCACACACAGTAAAGTAAGAAATCTATACATAGTCTAACCATACTTCATACATGGTCTGAACGTACCTCGTTACAGTTATCGTCCGCGCTGTCAGACCAAACAGTAAATTTTCTTTACGACGCGCAGTTATCTCTTTTTCCCGTACGCAGGCTCGGTTTCTTAACCGAGTGTCATTATCCAAACGTTGTTTGTTATTTATTTTTTTTACTTTATTCTACTGTTCTTTGCTCCACGAACGTTCACTCACATCTAATTTGTTATGAATGTACGACTGTGCGAGCACGGAATACACGCATGCCCGCTACAGCGCTTTGTTTGTGTCTAAAAAGACAACATTGCTCGTGTGATTGTGTTTCGCTAAGAATTATGAGTACGTAAATTCAGATTTCATCGTTGAAGATTTTGAAAATATGTTTTCGTTCGAGTTGGACCATGCACCTGATTTTCAGCTTGGTTTATATCATATTTTGAACCTAATAATAATATCATTTGGCCTTAATAGTAATAATAACACTATTTGGCCCTGATTGTAATATCATTTGACCCTAATAACAATATCATTTGATCGTAATAATAATATCATTTGACCCTAATAAATATTGTGGCATAAATGTCATTTCATAATTTTCTACTCATACCCGAGCAAATATTTGATTATTTTTTAGCATGAACTATTCGCCATTTTGAAAGAGTCTCCTAGCATGTTCACCATGATTTTTAATATAAGATCGACAACTTACAAAGTATGATCGGGGCCCAAAAATTCGTTAAAACACTATTCACACGAAACAAAAGCAGCAACACCTCATAAATTAGAGTAGAAAAACACTTTTTCACTTGCCTGCTCAAAGCCAGAATCGAAGTGGACGTACAGGATCTAAACTTGCCCAGCCTAACCGCCGCAAGAAGTTCATAAAGGGAAAAAGTTTATAAGAACGATCCATAGAAGGGCTCTCTCAGTGCATCGATCAGTTTGAAGAGGTCCTGGAACGGCAACTGCCAAGCAAACTCCCCCCTCCCGTGCTTCCAACTCATTATTTCGAGAGAAAACTTTTCGAATTTATCTAAAATAACTGCTTCTTGCAGGGCTGCACGCCGGTCTATTTAGCTCAGAAGTTCTGCATTCTTATTTGTGAGGATTTTCCGGTAACGAAGAATACAAAGCGGCGTGAAGTTCGAGCGCTCGGAATGAGAGGCGTTTAAACCTAAATTAATTAGCAGCACCGCAGTAATTGCTCACTAATCAGGGAAGAAATTGAAGGAAAGACAAGGTACCATTTCGCAGGGAGTCTCTTAAGAGTTGAACCTTTTAAAACAAGTTCCGAACTTCGTAAATCTTAAAACCAAGACACGAGTTTCAGATGTCGAGAAGTCTTAGACCGCTCTTCTCAAGCAAATCTTGACCGTGTTTTAGTCACACAAGTTGAAATTGCATATCAAACTTTTAGGAACGTGACTCGAAATTCGGTACAGATAACGCACTCGGCTCTCCCGCGAGATTTAAAATGGCACATCCTTTGTTTTAACTGTTCAAGCCGAAACGGGCGATTTTCCTTATTCGACACCACGCCGCGCTGACGCCTACAACTTGAGAAACAAACCGTGCGTGTTTTAGAGTTCAGATTCGCGAAATGCACGAGTAACTTGGCCGAGCCAGCGTCTAATTCCCAGCTCTCGTCATTTATTTTCAACGCATGTTCCGCAGAAACTTCCGTCGTAAATATATGTCCATTTTACAGCGATGTCTATAGACAGTTAGCACTTTTTTGGAGCCTGCTGCATTACACCAGATCTTAACCTACACTTGCCTCGGACGTGTCTTGTTTAGGATCCCCGAGTTGCCAATGCAAATTTGACTAAAGTAAAATGTTAGCAGTAGAATTATTGTTCAAGAGTTGAGGCTTGTAGTGTGTAAATTACATAATTTGCAGGTACTTCAAATCCATTCTCGTAAGAACTCGTAGTATATTTTCAACTTTCTACATATAAAGATCTACCCTCAAACCTCACTAAATCTCGGTGCTACTCGTAGATAAGAGTCGAATGTTGCTCTTACCCTTGAAAAATAATGCTGATAAATTTCAGCTTCGCGAATTAAAATCACGTTTAATAGCCATTTAAAAAAACATTATCTCCTCAGATGGTGATAATTTTACCATTTAAAGTTATGAGAGCAATCC
Organism: Morinoia aosen; assembly: GCA_030386875.1. NCBI lineage: Eukaryota > Metazoa > Arthropoda > Malacostraca > Amphipoda > Talitridae > Morinoia > Morinoia aosen. The sequence continues at coordinate 72,936,569 of CM059562.1, forward strand.
TTTATCCTTATCTTCGACGTTTCGTCGCTTTTTAAAGTTTTGACATTTTCTTCAAATTGTCATTTTCTCCAAAGCTGTTATTTTCATAGAAATTGGAATATTTTCTTCGAATTTATTGTGGGAAATTCTTCCCACATACGCCTCGCGTGGCTTTTTATTTTGAGCCGGTACTGTGGGCCGGTGGGATTTTGTTTTTTTTGCCGATTTCATCGGGGTTCGGGCGGTGTGTTCGGATGGTCCTAGTTTTTGGAAAATGAGTGTGCTGTTCAGCTCCTTCTCTTGCTACCACGTGAGATGGTTGTGTGGCCGGTTGGCTTTGTGGACGGGCTCTTGTGATGGTTGCTAATAACGTAACTCTGCCGTGATCTGCCACTGACCCTCGACTTCCTATGCTCTTGCTGCTACTTTTATCTTTTAACTGTTTTTAAGTTTGTGTGAATGCGATTTTCTTTCATTTAAATCTTTTCTTCGGGTATTAAATTTTACACTCTTAAAGGTGTTCGGTCTACTTAAAATTAATTAGGCTACGGCCTGTTATATTAAACTGTAGCTAGGCTACGGCCTGTTATATTAAACTGTAGTAAGGCTACGGCCTACTGCGTTGAATCTTGAAACTAAACTTACCTTAAATTTATGGGTTGCGACCTGAATGTAGGCGCTGCCATTAAAGATCTTTATGATCATTATTTAAATTATTCTTGAATTGAGCTGGTGTGGTTTCTAATCTTAAGAGGTGGGCTACCGCCTGCTCTGCGAACCTCCCAGCGGTAATTTTCTTCTGGGCTATGCTTTTCAAAAGTTAAAAACATCTCCCTACTATCCTTTCTGTCCTTTGACCGAACATCTACCTTGTACTGTTTTCCACTAAATTTCTAAATTACCTCTTAAAGTGGTTTTGCGGCCCACCGAGTATGGCAATATACTTGGGTGAGTTTCGTGGTCAAAATTGTTTTTCATATTCACACTATTGGTATATCGGGTTGTTTGTTTCTCAACTTACCGTCTTTCTTTTGTTTCTTTAGTATACGAATCTAAAGTCAGCTCCGCTTCCGTCTGGGCGTCCGTCTGCTGGCCGTTCTTTGTCTGGTTTTTCGCCGAACCTGCAGTGTCTGGTGCCTCCGATCCGATCATATTCTGCGTTGCTCTCTGGGTGCGTTATGCTAGGGTGCTTCTTGCCTTAAATAACTGTGGTATAGTGTTGAGATATAAGCTCGTTAGTGATTGCTATAATTCGACCAGGTGGGGCTTAGTAATTATCGTGTTGTTGCTCGTTGCAGGTGTTGATGGTTAGTTTGCGGGCTAACTAGCTCCCTCCGGTTCCCGTGCTGGCTTCTTTAACGATTAACAGTGGACCCAAAAGAGACGTGCACCGTGGTGCAACCTAATCGTGTGAAGCCTCTCAGTGACGCAACTTTGAACGACCGAGCACCTCCTATTCGGGGCGTCGCACCATAATAAACTTAAGATCACAACTATCAAGATCTGGAAATTCTTAGAATTCCAAATTAAAACGTAAACCTTATTATACCGTCGTTTTACGGAGGTGTGTTCTCCGTTCAATCTGAATTGGATTGAAATCTAACAAAAATATAATTCTTTAAATCTAAATCTGTTTATTGACCGTTTCTATATCCTTTGAAGTTGTAGTGTGCGAGAATTTCTTACATTATATCATCTTTTTCGAATTTATGTCAATTTCTTCATAATTGTATCATTTTTTCGAAATTTTATCATTTTATTCAAAATTATATCATTATCTTCAAAGTTCTGAAAGTTTCTTTAGAGTAGAATAATTTTCCTACAAATAGTGTCATTTGCATCGAAGTTTCGTCATTTTGTTCGGAAAAGTGTTTCTTCGAAGTTTTCCCATTTCCTTAGAAAGCTTCATCATTTTATTCGAACCTGTGACCTTCTCTTCAAAGGTCCATCAATATCTTCGAAGTTTTGCCATTGTCTTCAAAATTTAATCATTCTCTCCGACAGAATCATTATAGAATACGCAGCTGGTACGTTCTTAAAAGCGGAGATCATCTTTTTCGGAGAACTCAAATTCAAATATGTCAGTGCTCTCCCTGCCTACGCTGATTCTAGTAGTTTACATTTTCTTCAGGTTATTGGTTGATAAATCAATTTAAAAATTGATTAGTTCATCATAGCTTTGCCGAGTTTTATATTACTTCTGATGAACTCGATAAAAAGCGCTCGGCGAGGAATTTTGAAGATAAGTTCAATCACACTTCACACACTTCGAAAGTTACAGTTTTTAAGCCATAAGTTACGATGATTAGAAAATAGGTTAATGAAACAAGAGGACGTTCAGATTATCGAACAAGCGAATGTTTCGAATGTGGAAAACATAATCGCACGTAAGAATTGATGTGAAATGCGTCTGTTAATATGCTCTTTTTTGCCAAGATCAAGTAGGTAAACAAGGCCTTGTAGAAAATTACCTATCCTTGAACAATCAAGTTGGAAATGAATTAATAAATATAAACTTGAGTGCGAAACAACTACTCAATTATCTCAGTCATGATGTATTAACACTTTACCGACCAACGTCCTTTCTGAATGACATTTGGCAATTACTCACATCGTTCTTATATTCTAAATGCTTCGATAAAAAGTTACACGTACTGGGTTCCCTGCATGATAATTTAACAGAAACTACCGTAATATTTCGTTCAAAAACAAAACCATTTGGTCGTTACTATGTTAAAATTATACAAAATACATTTCATAGAAATTATCGTTTTCAGGCTCATGCAGCGAGTGTGCCTTAAGAGAAGAAGGAAAACAGGATCCAGATGTTCAAACAGTTTGCGTCGTCGCAGCTTCAAAGTACGCTTAGCTGCCGGACGCAGCGTGACCAAGTCCACTGATAAGAACTTACGTTGCCTGCGCAAGTCAACTGTTAGAGGTCGGAAAACAAGCATAGTAATAATTTCATAATAACATTAATTTCTTCATAGAAGTAATCAAAATTTCATAATAACGAATATTCTTGACCTTCTGTCAAGAATTTTAAATAAAATTTTTAATTCGTTCATTATGTTTAAACGAAGGATTTTACGCTATTCAAAAGTTAAAAATCGTTTTTACGAGAGTGTAATAACTACCTCAGCACACAAAACAGCGGTCCTCTGAGCAAATTCAAGTTAAAGTTTTAGATGAAACCACTTCTTGAAAACCATTTTCTTATCCTTTTATTAGGCGCTATTGCCATGGGATATTGTCTCAAGAAATAATTATTTATTAATTGGGGGCTGTTCTTGTATTCAAGGTCTTCCTTTTCCCCCGGATCTTTATGCTTTTAGCTATGTACATATAGGTCCTGCATACGGGGGCCAAAATTAAAAATTTATCGGCGAAAAAGTACTTACTTTAGTACGTAAATAATAACTAAAAATACGTACACAATGAAAAATAAAATTCAAGTATATCTACACTCATTACATTCTCTTTTCATGCTGATGTTACACTTATATAACTGAACATTTGCATTACAAAGCTAACAAAAACGCTGCACTCGTTCCCGACGCTTGAGACACCTCGCTCGCGAAAGTATGTAATCAGAAGGAGTAAAGGAAGAGCAGCTCTCTGAATTTAATGCCAATTTGGCGCTCTCATTGCGCATGCAGACACGCGTGAGGGCAGGATAAATCTGACCTCAGCGCGCGGAATTCCATCGCTGGATTAAATTCTGCATGCGACCGTCGGTGAACACAATCCTGCAAGTTTCTGCAAATTTGAGTCACCGCATCAATAAAAACGCATCAATAGAAGCGCAACTGTAGAAAAGCATCAGTAGATGCGCAACTGTAGAAGCGCATAAGTAGAACGTATCACATCAGTAAAAGCGCATCATTAGAAACAAAAATAATGGAAATCTTCAAGTGAACTTCGTCAAATGAGATCTAAAGGACTGTTTTTATTACTCCAGAAGAAAGCATTTTCAAAATTGCGAACATAAGGTGAAACTTATAGAAAATTTTACAAGTATGAAAGGCAGAGAAGTTGCGAATGGAATGTTATTTTTTTAGATCATTAGCAATTTCTGAAAATCTGTGAATTTTACCACACAGATCCTCTTGAATATATGAATGTACAACTTGTACATCATAAAGTAATGAAAATAAAATTTTGATCTTTTTATAACTCAACTTCACCTGAATTTTAAGTTCTAGTTGTTCATAATGTTTTGAACAACATTGCTAACCCCTATCATGGCATCTTGATCTAGAACGTCATACAAAAGAAATTTCCATAGTGATGAGAAGTGCTGACGTTGCTGATACGCAATCGCACGCACAACATAGAGTTTCCAATGTAATTATTCAGTATAAGCTTCTTCTTCGTAGAATTTTAACACGTGAGATAATAATAAGACCTACATATGGAGCTTAAAATCAAGAACCCCTCAATTCAATTCATATAATACACATCACTCATGGAAATATTTATGCCTAATTTTTTACTCCTTACTTTAATCCTGACCTAATTAGAGAACTCTATAGTGAGGATAGATATCATTACCTTTACTTGTGGTTACCATTTAATTGGTTAACATTGCATTCAGATAATCAGTTCCATAGAAAAAACAATCTGTAGAAAAAATTGCCAGCGTTTTTAATTCTACTGTGTCGAAAATAACATCACAAATCATAGGAAACTATATATGTAAATATATAATACAGGAATCTTTACCCAGCTTCTTTAAAAATCAAACTTTAAAATACTCAAATGTTTTGAAGCATCCAGTCAAAAATCGACAATTCGAGCCACATCTGGAGCGGCATGGACGTTTGCAGTCGAAGCTCGGCGGGCGCTTGTGCGGCTGGGCGCAATAACGAAATACTTCGTGGAGTGGCAATAAATTTATGGCTAAGCTCAGGCACTTCAGGGCATGGCTTTTGGAATGCAAACCTTGCTCGGCCATCACGCTTCTGCTCACGGCCGATATTAAAGGCGATAGTAGCTATTGGTACCCACGATAACAAGTGCCGGTCCCAAAACATGAAAAGTCCCAACGATCGTGTGGCGATTCCAACTTGTGATAGCTTTAATTAATTTAGGCCCCACGATTAACGCGGAGGTCTCAAAACGTAAAATCCTGCTATAAACTTGTAAAATCGCGCGATTGCTTTAATAATTCAGGTCACACGGTTAGCCTGAAAGTCTTAAAACACAAGATCTTACTGTAGCAAACTGTAAAATACTGCGATAGTTTAACAAGTCTACGTCATACGTCTAACGCCGCGGTCTCAAAACATAAAATCCCTCTGTAGCAACTTGTAAAATGCTGCACGACTATAATAAGCTGGTTTGGATACACGTTCATTTAACGCAAGCGTTGCGTAAATAATTTTTCGATATCGATTCCCTTTGAGTGCTGAATAACACGTGCAGTGAAACGAGCGCCGTCTAAAAGTTTGTTTATCGTTTGTTAAAGGTAGAACATGGTTTCAATTTTACAAATAAAGTGAATTGCGAAAAACTCAAAAAAATTACATATAATATCTTTTATTTTCAAGCACCAGCGCAGATAGTTAGAAGTATTCCTTTTGGGTGAAGGGCCTAGCTTACAGGAGGGCAACTAGAAGTACGCAAAATTACTCATGGCATGGTGCGTAAGGTTTAGTTGTAATTCTTGATGGCTTGGTATTTATTTTTGAAGGCCTGATAAGTATGATTTAGTTGTAATTATTGATGTTCTGGTATGTATGTTTTGGTTATAATCATTGATGGATGGCATGGTACGTTTAATTTAGTTATATTTATTGATGTTCTAGTATGTACTGTATGTATGATTTAGTAATAATTATTGATGGATGGCATGGTACTTTTAATTCATTTGTAGTTATTGATGTTTGCACGTGTGATTTAATTGTAATCATTGGAGGCATGGTACGTATGATTTAGTTGTAAATGAATAATAAGGAGATAATATAAGTGTCATGCATAGGCTGATCTTCCCCAAGTTCGATTGAATTTCACATTTTACCCATTGAATATTGAAGCAAACAACCTATTGTCACCTCGCGGAACACCCTTCGAAATCGGAATTGGTAAGCTATATTTATTGGCGAAAAAAATGTCCCAGAAACAAACTCCTATTATTTCATTGGATCAAAAGTTTCATTCAATGTCACCGAAACAGAGAGACAGTGGACAATGGTTCACTTGTTAGGCCAACAATGGTACAGCTGGGACAGCTGCCTTTCCAACAATGCTACAGTTGTGAGTCGCTCAAGCAGAAACGAGTCAAAAAAACGGACAGAAACGAGTCAAAAAAACGGACAGAAACGAGTCAAAAAAACGGACAGAAACGAGTCAAAAAAACGGACAAAAACGAGTCAAACAAACGGACAGAAACGAGTCAAAAAAACGGACAGAAACGAGTCAAAAAAACGGACAGAAACGAGTCAAAAAAACGGACAGAAACGAGTCAAACAAACGGACAGAAACGAGTCAAAAAAACGGACAGAAACGAGTCAAACAAACGGACAGAAGCGAGTCAAAAAAACGGACAGAAACGAGTCAAAAAAACGGACAGAAACGAGTCAAACAAACGGACAGAAACGAGTCAAACAAACAAACAGAAACGAGTCAAAAAAACGGACAGAAACGAGTCAAACAAACGGACAGAAACGAGTCAAAAAAACGGACAGAAACGAGTCAAACAAACGGACAGAAGCGAGTCAAAAAAACGGACAGAAACGAGTCAAACAAACGGACAGAAGCGAGTCAAAAAACGGACAGAAACGAGTCAAACAAACGGACAGAAGCGAGTCAAAAAAACGGACAGAAACGAGTCAAACAAACGGACAGAAGCGAGTCAAAAAACGGACAGAAACGAGTCAAACAAACGGACAGAAGCGAGTCAAAAAACGGACAGAAACGAGTCAAACAAACGGACAGAAGCGAGTCAAACAAACGGACAGAAGCGAGTCAAAAAACGGACAGAAACGAGTCAAACAAACGGACAGAAACGAGTCAAACAAACGGACAGAAACGAGTCAAACAAACGGACAGAAACGAGTCAAACAAACAAACAGAAACGAGTCAAAAAAACGGACAGAAACGAGTCAAACAAACGGACAGAAACGAGTCAAAAAAACGGACAGAAACGAGTCAAACAAACGGACAGAAGCGAGTCAAAAAAACGGACAGAAACGAGTCAAACAAACGGACAGAAGCGAGTCAAAAAACGGACAGAAACGAGTCAAACAAACGGACAGAAGCGAGTCAAAAAAAAGGACAGAAACGAGTCAAACAAACGGACAGAAGCGAGTCAAAAAACGGACAGAAACGAGTCAAACAAACGGACAGAAGCGAGTCAAAAAACGGACAGAAACGAGTCAAACAAACGGACAGAAGCGAGTCAAACAAACGGACAGAAGCGAGTCAAAAAACGGACAGAAACGAGTCAAACAAACGGACAGAAGCGAGTCAAAAAAACGGACAGAAACGAGTCAAACAAACGGACAGAAGCGAGTCAAAAAAACGGACAGAAACGAGTCAAACAAACGGACAGAAGCGAGTCAAAAAACGGACAGAAACGAGTCAAACAAACGGACAGAAGCGAGTCAAACAAACGGACAGAAACGAGTCAAACAAACGGACAGAAGCGAGTCAAAAAACGGACAGAAACGAGTCAAACAAACGGACAGAAACGAGTCAAACAAACGGACAGAAGCGAGTCAAACAAACGGACAGAAGCGAGTCAAAAAAACGGACAGAAACGAGTCAAACAAACGGACAGAAGCGAGTCAAAAAAACGGACAGAAACGAGTCAAACAAACGGACAGAAGCGAGTCAAAAAACGGACAGAAACGAGTCAAACAAACGGACAGAAGCGAGTCAAACAAACGGACAGAAACGAGTCAAACAAACGGACAGAAGCGAGTCAAAAAACGGACAGAAACGAGTCAAACAAACGGACAGAAGCGAGTCAAACAAACGGACAGAAACGAGTCAAACAAACGGACAGAAACGAGTCAAAAAAACGGACAGAAACGAGTCAAACAAACGGACAGAAGCGAGTCAAAAAAACGGACAGAAACGAGTCAAACAAACGGACAGAAGCGAGTCAAAAAACGGACAGAAACGAGTCAAACAAACGGACAGAAGCGAGTCAAACAAACGGACAGAAACGAGTCAAACAAACGGACAGAAGCGAGTCAAAAAACGGACAGAAACGAGTCAAACAAACGGACAGAAACGAGTCAAACAAACGGACAGAAGCGAGTCAAACAAACGGACAGAAGCGAGTCAAAAAAACGGACAGAAACGAGTCAAACAAACGGACAGAAGCGAGTCAAAAAAACGGACAGAAACGAGTCAAACAAACGGACAGAAGCGAGTCAAAAAACGGACAGAAACGAGTCAAACAAACGGACAGAAGCGAGTCAAAAAACGGACAGAAACGAGTCAAACAAACGGACAGAAGCGAGTCAAACAAACGGACAGAAGCGAGTCAAACAAACGGACAGAAGCGAGTCAAAAAACGGACAGAAACGAGTCAAACAAACGGACAGAAGCGAGTCAAGCAAACGGACAGAAGCGAGTCAAACAAACGGACAGAAACGAGTCAAACAAACAGACAGAAACGAGTCAAACAAACGGACAGAAACGAGTCAAACAAACGCGCAGAAAAGAGTCAAAAAAACGGACAGAAACGAGTCAAACAAACGGACAGAAGCGAGTCAAAAAAACGGACAGAAACGAGTCAAACAAACGGACAGAAACGAGTCAAACAAACGGACAGAAGCGAGTCAAAAAAACGGACAGAAACGAGTCAAACAAACGGACAGAAGCGAGTCAAAAAACGGACAGAAACGAGTCAAACAAACGGACAGAAACGAGTCAAACAAACGGACAGAAACGAGTCAAACAAACGGACAGAAACGAGTCAAAGAAACGGACAGAAACGAGTCAAACAAACGGACAGAAGCGAGTCAAGCAAACGGACAGAAGCAAGTCAAGCAAACGGACAGAAGTGAGTCAAACAAACGGACAGAAACGAGTCAAACAAACGGACAGAAACGAGTCAAACAAGCGGACAGAAGCGAGTCAAGCAAACGGACAGAAGCAAGTCAAGCAAACATACAGAAGTGAGTCAAACAAACGGACAGAAACGAGTCAAACAAACGGACAGAAGTGAGTCAAACAAACGGACAGAAGCAAGTCAAGCAAACGGACAGAAGTGAGTCAAACAGACGAACAAAAACGAGTCAAACAAACAGACAGAAACGAGTCAAACAAATGGACAGAAATGATTCAAACAAAAGGACTGTTACGATTCGAACAAACGAACACCTTCCAGTCAAGTAAATGGACAGGAATGAGCCAAAAAACTACTACGAGTCAAACAACCGGACTGCCATGAATTTAACTAACGGACAACAACGAGTGAAGCAAAAGAACTGATTCAAATTAAACAAACAGACAACCACGAGTCAAACAAAAGAACTGCTTCAAATTAAACAAACGGACAACCACGAATCAAACTAAGGCACAAGAGCCAGAAACAAGAATTTCCAACGACAATCACAAGTCAGAAATTATTATTGCAGCGAGCCTCGCCAGCCAGGGCAGCAGACGACCATTTGACAAACAAAGCTTCATTTTCAGGACCATGAAAAGAAATCCTTCCCTGAATAGACACTCGGATTTTTAAGCCAATTCTCTTTTTCACACTAACTTTTTTTTAAATGACACCAAGATCTTTGGCGCAATTAAAATTAATGCCAAGTAGTAGACGTGCATGCTGATGATTAACATAAATTTTAGAGCAGGGGTTAAATTGTTTAAATTGTTTTTTATGCATTCACGAGATAGAAACCGTGAAAATCATAATTTTGTTCGAAACGAGTTACTTTTAAAGATGAATATTTTAATCTCAACCTCAACTCAGAAAGTTTCTAACTTGTTATCATCTTCCATTAAAGAAATCAGCATGCAATTCAATCCATTCAACCAATTGTTGGTACTGAAGAACAAGCTTTTTCAAAACGAACAACATATTCTCAAGAATTCAGACAATCACTTCACCGTAAAAAAATAATGATGAATGTGCTCGGGACCAATTTTTATCGATTGCTTTCTTTGACTGTGGCAAGTACACTTCTGAAGCTCGCCAGGAATTTAGAATAAGTTTTCTCGCGGAACTGAACAAAGATAGTGACGAATGTGCTCGGAACCCATTTTTATCGATTACTTTGACTGTGGCAAGTACGTACACTTCTGCAGCTTCCCAGAATTTGGAACCAGTTTTCTCGCAGAACTGAACAAAGACAATGAAGAATGCGCTCGTGACCAATTTTTATCGATTGCTCTCTTCGACTCTGGCAAGCACACGTGTGCAGCTCGCCAGAATTTGGGACCAGTTTTCTTGCAGAACTGACCAGACTTGTACTAGGGCTCATTTCCAGACGCTGCTGAGGTCGCAGCCAGACGCGATGAAGCAACTTGCCGCAATGCCTCCAGAAGTGCGGGAACTCGTCTCGCAAAACTTGCGTTATCGACGAAGTTCTCGTTGCTAATCTCATGTAATTAGTTCAGACCAGGCCTCTCGGTCTGGACAGCGCCACGGCCTACAGCGCCATGTTTGTGGCGCGTCAATAATTCTCCTGCATTTTTTGTACAGCTTTTTGTGACATTTATCTTGATGTATTGGATATGAACTAAATTATAAATTTTCCTTCATTTTCTTGTTGCCTATTTCACCTATGCCGTGTCAAGGATTGTGTTTGCTGGTTTGCAATGATTGCTGTCTGCATTTTATTACTTTAAACATACAATGAATAGATTTTTAATCTACCTTGGTAATTTAAATCTTTTTAACTATGCATATCACTCAGAATTTACATTTATTAGTTGTTAGTCAACGGTATTTACTAAATATGATGCTATGTAGATTTTTTATTGATTTGCCTTATTAATGAGAGTGAGTTTCGTACATACGGGAATTTTCTTTAACTCCTCCTTCAATATTTACTTTCCAGCCTGATTAAAATCAACTTCAGGAGATTATTAGCAATCTTCCTAAGTATGCAACACAACTTTCAGGACATTAGGCTGCATTTGGAAAACAGGGTACTAATAAATACATACGCATGCCTGAATATCTGGAGAGTACTTTACAGTATAAAACGAATACTTCTGGACACCCGTACACTTGCACGCATCCGGATACTTCTGCACACCGGGATATTATCGGGTATTGACCACTATTGGTTACTCAAGTGTATCTAAAAATGGAATATTACTAGATACCGATATACTTCTACGCGCGTTTACTAGCGGCAATCCTGATACTTATGCATGCAGATACTTATGGTGATTGGTACACTTCATTGTGAAGGTACTTTTGAAAATATAAATTCTTCTAAACGCCCTGATACGGAATAAACTCTTATTTTATGAACATTCAGATACATCCTAACACTTTAACACGCCTAAACAATGATGTGCTCATTCCATCAGAGTTACTTGCTCTCTGAACGTTCAGAAATTAAAGATATTGTTGGGGATAATCTTTGCTTTCGATTATGTTCATTCACACGTGAACCTAAATTCAGGAATAATAACTTCTAACTGCCCCTGAAAACTTGCGTGAATCATTGTGCTTACACTGAATATTAATGGTTAAAATAACCGATTTTTCCTCCGTTTGCGACGCCCCATACGATGTCAAATTAATTTGTAATGTCATAAGAACAGTTCGCCGTATAATTTCCGTCTACTCATTGTCTGCTGGCAGTAGAGCCGCACAATGCGACGCATTGTTCCCAGTATGCGTGAACATAGGACAATTCAGCTAACAAACGCTCATTCACAAACGGCGGTTGTAGAAATCTACACTAAGCTTAATAATGACCTACGAGGCTTTGTTGTTTTTTTGACCCTATTTTTCGTTTGTTTGCATTGCCATTAAGGTAGTTATGTCGCACGTTCTTTGCCGGCAATGCTCTGCATAAAGTGATATGGCACTTTTGTGTTGTAGATGTTATGAAAACAGTCTCTTCCGCTCTGCTTGCCTTAAACTGACCGATACTCCACCTCTGTACCTGCCATAAACTGACCGATACTCCACCTCTGTACCTGCCATAAACTGACCGATACTCCACCTCTGTACCTGCCATAAACTGACCCGATACTACACCGCTGTACCTGCCATAAAGGGACCGATACTCCACCACTGCACCTGCCATAAAGTGACCGATACTCTATCTCTGTACCTGCCATAAAGTGATCGATACTCCACCTCTGTACCTGCCATAAAGAGACCGATACTCCACCTCAGTACCTGCCATAAAGTAACCGAAACTCCTATACTGTACCTATCATAAATTGATCCGATGCTCTACCACTGTACCTGGTATTCTGGTACTGTTTTATTCTACCCGCCGAAACAATTCTTCAAAAACCACAGCGATAAAATTGAATAGTTGAAAGCAATTAACTTCAGTCGTACACTCAGTTGGTACACGCATTTAAAGGTTGGATAAATTTTCCAATTCTGCAGCGAGGAGATCTCGGGGTGAGTCGGGCACCGTAAGGAGTAAACGAAACAAAGAGATGATAAAAATTTTGTGTTTACAGATGTTTATTTACAAAATATAGTTCTAAGTATCGTACGAAAATATCTGCTTTTCTCGAAGAAGTTGCATCAAATGACAGGTGAAGCAACGCACTTAGTGTATTAGTTACAGAATTATAATAGGAACTAGTATAGCTTTTTAGATGAGATACAATCCAGTATACCGGAAAGAACTCAAAAGCTGTAAGCTTTTAACCTTCTTCACATACCAAAAAGCATACTTCATACATTTCATCGTACATACAGCAACAGTTCATCATACATTCACCATGATGCAAATAGCGAGACGCAAGCATTTGCCCATGAAAGATAGAAGAGTCTTCGAAGATAAAAATTTTCCTTCGATGAAGATCGATCTCAAACATAGACTGCCTGAGCACTCGGGAGAGTCGTTAAAGGCCTTCCCATGCACTCACCTCCTAAGCATTAGAACGGGGTTTGAGCATAATAAATTATTGACTTCAGTGGAAAAATGCATGGAAGTATGATAGATCATATGAGGTTCGCACTATTTCACGCAGAATGGGTTACTTGATTGTTTTAGAGTTCGGCCGCGCAAAACCAACATTGGCTGTTCGATTCGATGTGTGCTTGTAGGAGCCTTGCTAATTTTCAGCTAAATTGTTGAAACTGTTTAAAACTGATTGAAAATATTTAAATTATTTTAAATATTTGAAATTGGTAAAAAATTTAAATTGTTAAGAAAAATTAAAATTGTTTAAAAAATTGGTTAAATTGTTTAGTGCAAGGAGCAGCTGTACGATTTGTGCAGCTCAGCGCATAGACATGAACCACGGTCTTTAGCACAAACATTACCCTGGATGAAATACGTTTGACATATCTCCTAATTTTAGCTCACAGTCTATTCTTCCTTCAGCTCACAGATTTCTAGAAAAATGTCACCCACTCAAGAAAAATACCATTTATTTTTCACAAACGAGATTTCTTGTCAAATCGAGCCTCCAGTTTATTTTACTCATTTTTTCAACTAGTAGTTACGTTTTACTAGTTACATAGTACTAGTTTAACTATTACTTTGTTACATAAGTCAACGTTTTACTAAAACAATGCTTACCTGCACATTTCTTTCCGAGCCAAGCTGTCAGAGTTAGATAAAAAACAAGAATACAGGCCACAAGCCTTTCCTAAATGTTTGTATTTCTTTCTTTATTAAGGACTCGCAATTAACTAGCTTAACCAAACATTATCGAACACCGTCAAAGGACCATGCACACTAGTCCAAAAACATCGTAGATATTCCAGGAACGAAGGCAGGATAGCTGGGATCGGGTATTCAAATAAACCACCCAGAATATTGATGCCATACAAGAAATGAACATCACATCGATACGATCAATTTCTATTGAGCAGGAACCCCTGAATGAAACAACCAGCATCGCTTTGAAGGAGCTCTCACGGAGTGTCGGTCTCTCTTGGCTGTACTGGTACCACATGACTGATACTGATACCACAAAATTGGTACTGGTACCACAAGACTGATACTGGTACCACAAGACTGGTACTGGTACCTTAAGACTGGTACTGGTACCACAAGACTGGTACACCTACTACAAGACTTGTACCATAAGACTGGTTCTGGTACCACAAAACTGATACTTGCACCTTAAGGCCAAACACTGGTGCCAAAAGAATGGTACTGCTACCACAAGACTGGTACCATAAGGTAGGGCATGTACCAGAATCGATGATGTGGGTACTGGCTAGCGCTGGTATTGCTGGGAAGCTTCCAAGGCCGCTTTTTCGGGGAGCATCGGGAACTGCATCGCTGGGACGGCTGGGGAGAGGTAAGGGAGGTGTTATCGTAGTGTCTTGATGGAATTTCTGGGATGGCTGGGAAGGGAAACATAATGGCAGTTTTCACTAATTAAACCTGACATAATTACGTGACAAGCTAACAGGCTACAATTTTCTAAAAACATAAGTTTTAACGCTAGTGTACGAATGAAATTAGCGATAATAGCTGATGGAACGTCGTTCATGTAAATTTTTTGGTTCTCATATAAAAACATAGGGGCTTTACCGCAGACTAAAATTGAGCTTGTGTTGTAACCGTCCTTCATTAACGAATTTAGCGAATTTTTTGCAATAACATTCAAATTTTAATGAAGGCCAATGAACAATATTAATCGAGCGATAAATTCACACTCGATTATTCATTTCCGTTCGGCTAAAATTAGGCCTACTTCTATGTCATTTCCGTTAGGCTAAAATTGTTTATTTTTCACATGGTTTTATACTTCACCATTTCATTATAAAGCTACACATAAACGCGTGTGTTGTGTCACACCACAAGGAACGTGAAATAAATACAGATTCATGTGTTAACGTTTCAGACGAAAATCAGCTTCCCATTTTTTAAATTGTGGAGCTATTTTCGAACTATTAAGCTTGTTTTAAAGCACTAATTTTCCCTAATTCACGAGGAAAATAAAGGACCTCGTGGTAAATTCAGCCGAATGCTACGATTAATTTTAATTTCGAGCCGGTGTCCTACAAAAAAAAATGCGCCATACGAACTTTGTTAGTCCAAACTAGATAATCTCGCACGATAATCTGGCATGGAAACCAATCAAGTGATTATACAAATGACGCAAATTCGCAGCATTTCACTAGGCAAAATTGCGCTTCGAGAGAAAACGGAAGCATCTTCGCGAGACAGAAAAATAATTCAGCTAGAAGACTAGGCCCGATAAATTAATGCGTACGAGTTTCACCGACTTCATGTTTCATGCCTTCATGTTCCAACAGAATAAGAAATGGCAACAGAATCGGCCCAAGTGGCCCATTCTCTGGCTGTCCCCAAGTCCCGAGCCGTCAGAAGCATAAAGCATTAGTGCACTGAGAACTCATAACGTCATTATAGAACATTAGATATACATTACAAGGTAGTTTAAGATCTGCTACCATCGGCCTGGATCTATGTACTCATGCTACTATAGGCCTATGTCTATGTACTCGTGCAACTATAAGCCTCTGTCTATGTACTCGTGCTACCACAAACAGCGAAAGAAGAGTTTTTGCAAATACTTACGAGTGATTCGAGTGAGTAGTTAATTTTAATAATGTAACCAATCAATGATATTGGTATTGCATTCTGGCTTTTACCGACAATGTATAATACCGCAGCAACTTGAATATTGCAATTAGTATTCCATTGCATTATTAGAATATTGTATTCACAACAATCCACTGCTAATAAATAAATACTCACGTATAATTAACACCATATTTCCAGTTTAAAATTACACAATGCGTAGCGCTCGCATTCTGTGAAGCACAAGCTGGCATTAGGAGAGATCTTATGAGAGCATTTCAAAAACACGAAAATATAAAAGAAAAAACAGTCCGCAGAGCGAAAACGTTGCTCGTTAAGCAGTAAGCTTATCATGGGAGCCACTCTGACATGCAATGAAGCAATGATCTGAATTAATAACGATCATGAACATCCTACAGTCAATGTTGTAAGAGAATATGAACATT
Organism: Morinoia aosen; assembly: GCA_030386875.1. Classification (NCBI taxonomy): domain Eukaryota; kingdom Metazoa; phylum Arthropoda; class Malacostraca; order Amphipoda; family Talitridae; genus Morinoia; species Morinoia aosen. The sequence continues at coordinate 72,952,674 of CM059562.1, forward strand.
CTTCCGTCAATGCTGACAGCGCTGATAAAGATATGAGGGGACACCTCTTCTTCAAATGGTGAGAGCCTGTACGTGAACTGAATGACACGAATTTGATGCTTAGAAAAATCAAATTTGACAAATGCTCTCATCATCGTGAAAATAACAGATTACCAATTCTTGGATGTGGTTGACGACACCATGATTACACGTTTTCCCCAAAAAAGTTAGATATAAATTGCGGATTCCAAGTCACTATCTTAAAACCGGGAGCCGAGCTTTAAACGGTCTTGAATAAGTCAATTGTAGGATACGTTAAAATTTCACAGGTGACTTTGATGATTTGGATGTCAGACTACGTCTTTTAAATTAAAAATTAAGTTATTAAATTTAAGTCATAACAGCCAGCAGCAAAGAAGGCTGGCGTACGTAACTAGGATACGAGTGGAGAACTTTGATATAAATTCTGGACGACACGGTCTCAATCATGGAGCTAGAATTATACTCCCTCCACGGTCTCAATCAAAAAGTTAATGGATGGAAAAAATCACTTACCAGGAAACTGTTCGCGCCTCATGGATGCAGAGGAAGCAGCAGATGAAGAGTGGCAGTGAGCAAAGGCAGCGAGTTTCAAAGAATCACCGAGCGAGGAAGAGAGAAACAAGCAAGCATGGTCTACAAATTATATTCTGTAATGAAAATGGGTTTAGTGACGTTAGCCTACCAGTTTCTCAACAACCTATAACCCGAAGAAGACATAAGAAATCACCAGTCATACAAGCCAAAGATTTCATGCAGTTCCGAAAAATGAAATGAATAAACCAACAAACCCCGCATCCAGACCCAGGTACCGTCCGTGCATTGGTACTCGTCGTTAAAATATATCATTTTTTATCCTACGCATACCAAGTTTAAACGTCCTGTGTACACTAACAAAATTAAAATCGTTCACCAGGTATAAGAAAATATAGCATTCATTAAAAGTTGCACTAGAAAACGTAGTTATAAGCGAAACGGAACATGGTCAAAATTGCGAGCTCTCTCGCCTACAACATCTCACACACTCTTCGCGTCACCAGCGTTCCTAAAAAATATCAAGTCATCAAACAGAGCAGAACAGTTCAACCTATCATGTGCATCAAAAAGACGAAAAAAATGACAAAAAACTCACGAGTTTGGACTCACATCTACAGAACATCGATGTTTGTAAATTGGTAAATGACATAAGTCACCGCAATTCTGTTGAATAATCGAAAAACAATATTGTTATCACAGCGGATTGTGACACGAAATCCAGAAGGCAAGTGCATCTGGTACCTGCAGAACACATAGCCCTTGATCACTGGCGCAGCTGCCTTTGAGACTAACATGCTTCTTAAACGGTAATTTATGAAGAAACTTCACACATAGACAACCTACACTACACAGTATACGTCAACTCGCACATGATGTGAGCCAAAGTATTAGACAGTAATTAAAGCTAACAGAAATCACAAACAGAGTAGAGGTCATTACTCAATTTTATTGCTGAAATAAAATTACGAAAATATCAGTTTGAAAAAAGGAAGTGTGAACTTATGGTAAGCTAACGAAGATACTCGCTCGGTCATGGCAATGAATCCTAATAAACGAGAATAATTAAAACTAAACTATCGCAAGTGAGTGAAGCAAGTTGTAATTCCCAGAACGCCTTTGCTTGCAGACGCGAAAAATATTATCGGATTACGAGTCCATGTCGCGTTTACAGACAATTATGACTTGGCGAACGCGATGAAAAATGCTAAACTTGTCTCTCAGCTTTAGGGCGTTTCTTCATAACATCTTGTGACAACGTGGATCGAATCATCACCTCAAATAACTATCTATGTTTCAGAGAAAGGGCTTCCAATCACTTCACAGTGAGCGACAATCCCACAAAATTTTCACACACTCAAACGCGTGCAAGCTATTTTAAGAAACTATATTTCACATTACAGTTTAGGATCGTATTTGTGAGCAGCGCTATTAAGTAAAAATCCGAATTTCACCGTTTTACGATGGGCGTCGGATTTTTTTCAAATTTGGCATCGTTCATTTAAATATTAGAATAATAATAATAATTTTACGGAAACGTTTCTACCGGGGTCGCCAGCGTAACGCCAATGTGGACCCCCCCGGCGCTGGCCGGGAAAAACTCAGATATTCTGATAAAGGCAGATAACAGCAAGATACAAGAGACTCACGCATTATGACACGTCGCACTGGACATACAAGAAAAACAATTAGCAAGTAAATTTTGATGATGCACGGTTTGGGTTAGTGAAGGGTCGTACTTTTTAGGAGTTTGAGTAGTAGTAGTAACATGGGCCTGCTAGCGCTTCAGTTACTCAAACTATATTGCACCGAAGGTCACACAATTTAATTCGTATCTGACTCTTCCAGATAAGCACACAAGATAAACATTGCTATGATTTGAAACATCAAAATTATCTGAGCATCATGGTCATAATTACAACTCAAGATTACAAGTGTCTCCCCATTAAAGTTTGTACACAACACATTTCCTTCGAACGCACTGAGCAACCAAACCCCGTTGGGGGTTTCAGCTGCCCACCCATCTATGGCCGGACGCCTTACCCACGCTGAAACCCCCGAGGTATCAACGCAGCGCGCCCGGCCATATTACAGTTTCTTCATCTTTAAACTTCCAAAACGAAATCACGTCTGGCTATAAAGCCCTACAGCGCGGCTTCCCGTTAAATCTCTTCAAGTAGTACTACATGAAGAGATCCAAGTTAGGAGCCTGAACATTTCCCCGTATCAGATCATGTCGTAAGCATTTATTTTTTGAAGAAAGGTAATCAGCTGATCTACGGGCGCATTGTGGCCAAGTATATTGCTTATTGAATGTGGCCGGCTATCGTCGGAGAAGACTTCAAAACACTGTCGTCGTGTATTGCGCAGTGCGGCGCAGTCGATGAGAACGTGCTTCACGGTGAGGCGCGCCCCCAGGCACAAAGGGCAACCAGGCGGAGGCTCTTGTACCTCACTGTTCATGAGGTAGCTGTGGGTGAGGTAGGTGTGGCCGCTTCTGAGTCGATTAAGTACGACCTCCACTCGGCGTGGCAGTCTTCTTTTGGGCCATGATCCCGGTTCCAACTGGGCCTCGTGCATGATGCTCCTCCGCTGGTGCCAGCCTTCCTTCCATTTGCTGTGGATTTCTTTCTCGAGAACTGTGAACCAGTCCCTATAAAATGTTGGGAATCGCTCTGGCGGGCGAAGTGCGGCCGCTTTTGCTAGACTATCGACGGTCTCGTTACCTCGAATCCCCACATGGCTGGGGATCCAGCAAAACTTGATGGTTTTACGATTCTGGGCAAGGTCGTGAATCTGGTGTTGGAGAAGGCGGGCATGAGGATGGTCCGTGCGTTTGTCGAGGAGAACTCGCAAAACACTCAGGGAATCACTAAAGATAATAAATTGGTCCTTAGGATGATCCCGAATGATCTGTAGTGCTAGATCAATGGCATACAGTTCCGCAGTGAATATAGTGGATACTTGGGGAAGTGAAATCTGTTTCTGAATGCTGTTACAGAATGCCGCAGCGCCAACGCCATCGTTGCTCTTGGAGCCATCTGTGAAGACGGCAGTGTGACCTGGGTAATTTTCGCTTGCTAGTCGGTGGTATTCCTGGATGTATGTAGTTGGATGGGTTGTTTCTTTTTTTAGGGCTGTTAGTTCCAAGTTTATGTCGATGGCGACCGTATTCCATGTTGGGACGTCAAGGTTCAGTAGCCGGTACGAGAAAGCGGGTTTGATATAAGGGGGTTCGAGATTTAGGGATCCAATGTTATTGAGTGTGCGAATGGCAAATGAAGGCACAACTTTCTTATTTACGTACAATCTCCTGTCAATAGGAGGGATAGCAGAGTTAAAGGCTGGGTTACCTAAGTGGCTTTTCATTTTGAAATAATATTTTAAGGAAAGTAGTTGCCTTCGCAGGTTCAGCGGCATTTCACCCGTTAGAACTTGGAGGCTTGCGGCAGGTGTGGACTTGAAGGCTCCTGTAGCCAGACGCAAGCAGTCGTTGGCGACGGGATCCAAAAGCTTAAGGGTGGTGTTGGATGCTGATGCGTAGACAATGCATCCGTAGTCCATTATTGACCGAACAAAAAGTTTGTACATGTGGAGAAGAATGTGCTGATCCCCTCCCCAGTCATGGGAGGAGATAGATTTGAGCATAGCGCATCCTTTCTTGCATTTGGCTCTAATGTCGTTGATGTGTTTTTTCCATGTGAGTTTTGTGTCCCACGTGAGTCCAAGAAACTTGATTTCCTCTACAAACTCAATATCTTGATTTGCGATTTTTAGGGGTGGGGGCATCTGGATACCGGGCAACGTGGTGAAATGTACAGCTTTGGATTTTTCTGATGAGAAAGTGAAACCGTTCTTCAGAGTCCATCGTACGGCACGATCAATACATTCCTGGAGTTTAATTTTTATGACATTTAGATCACTGTGTCGATAGCCGAGCTGGAAGTCGTCAAATATTAGAGACCTATGAATAATTTAAAGACAAAACTATGTCCACACTGACACGAATTTCACAAGACACTTGAATTTAAACGATTATTAAGCTCCTCCTAGTAATTGTTCATAAGCTTGTTCATTACGTATAATGTCCACGCGAGGAGAACAGTGTGCGCACCAAGGAAGTTAAATACACTCCATTACACCTCCTTGGTGCGCACACATCCACTGAGATTGGCTTCGAATACAAGCACGTATCGGATCCCTTTGTTTGTAGTAGGCAACATTAATGTATTTGGTCCAGATTGTTATCAATTCGAAAGTAAACTAAATTGATCAAAATTAACCTGTTTTTAAATTCAATCAAATACAGAATTATGTCGAAACTTAACCAAGATCGACACTTTTTAGAAACTCGACTAAATTATGTAGTCAAAATTGACCGTATAGTCAATTTTGTTCAATTTAGTGCTTCCAGTTTCCTTTAATTTGATGTTTACTGTAAACTGAATGAACTATCGATAAAAGCACTGGCTTGCATTAATATTTAGAGCGATTTTCCTAGTACGTGTCAGTACATTGTACTGACTCGTACATTGTACTTAGTACATTGTACTGCAGCAAAAACATCTTCTCAAGAAACAAAAATGCATGTATTTGATACTCTAGAGCAGTGGTTCTTAACCTTTTTTGGCAGTGACCCAAAATATACCCAAAATAGATGCCGCGACCCAAGCCTCCATAACAATAAAATTTTTATTCTACTAAAGGTTAACACCAACAGGATACACAAACCAATAGCGACCCAATGATATGGCTTGGCGACCCAACTTTGGGTCGCGACCCAGGGGTTAAGAACCACTGCTCTAGAGTAACATGGAATTATTGAGTAGCATGGAAATATTTAGGAAGATAGTAGCTCAATGCTAAATGATTGCTATTTTCAACATTGCTTACTACAATTGACTTTAAATTAGAATTGAATGTTAAACTTCAGTCTAATCCATCGCAGTCAAAGTGTTAAAATTGTTCCGAGTATGAATTATCTGAAAATTTCCCATGCTCCTATGATTTTATGGGAATTTCTGGACCCGCGTCACTCGTCAAGTGTCACAAATACACCTGAGCATAAGCCGTGACAAATACACCTGAGCATACGCCGTGACAAACCCAGCGCTGCTGAAATCCAAGAAAATTTGGTGAAAACTAATATTTGGAATGAGAGAAAACTATTCTCAATACGATGCTCCAGTTTTAAAAGCGACATCTTAGCATAAATAAAAACTTTAAATAATTACGTCATAAAAGTAGAAGAGAACGAAATAGTGATTTTCAAGTAAGTACGAGTCATTCGAATGATTCATTCGAGTTCGAATTCCTCCGAAACACCTCGCACTCCATTCCGGTCATTCTGACACCACTGTCAGATAAAAATTAAAATGACGAATAATGCAGCTAAAATGAAACAAGACCAGCAGAAAAAAGGACACCGCCGTAGCTTAAATACCTCCCATAACATTTCGTTGTTGAAATGGAAGAGAGTACAGAGAGAGCTAATATTATGACGATTATCTTAATTTAAAGTAGTGATGGCAACATGAAAGTGATAGCGGAGTCTCCTTAAACGGAGACAAGTTAGTCTATGGCATCACAATGGTTTGTTCAGTAGGCACGAGTTCTAAAGCTACCGTAGCTTCTGTTTTTGCAAGTCACCCTGACACCAACCTAACGTATTAGCACGAACATGGTGGCAATAACAGCGGAATGACTGCCGAGACCTTGCAACAGTGACAGTATGAGCACATGAATCTGACAGAGAGATTTATGAGACAGCAACATTAATAAGACGCAGGCATTAATGGGACGGAGACAAAATGAAACAGAGACATTGATGCACCCATCTGTGAGATGGAGACAATAATGAGACAGATACATTAATGAGACAGAGACATTGATGAGCACATCTGTGAGATGGAGACAATAATGAGACAGATACATTAATGAGACAGAGACATTGATGAGCACATCTGTGAGATGGAGACAATAATGAGACAGATACATTAATGAGACAGAGACATTGATGCACCCATGTGTGAGATGGAGACAATAATGAGACAGATACATTAATGAGACAGAGACATTGATGCACCCATGTGTGAGATGGAGACAATAATGAGACAGATACATTAATGAGACAGAGACATTGATGCACCCATGTGTGAGATGGAGACAATAATGAGACAGATACATTAATGAGACAGAGACATTGATGCACCCATGTGTGAGATGGAGACAATAATGAGACGGAAACATAAATGAGCAAGCACATCAATGAGATGTATACAAAAGCGAGGCGAAGAAATTGCTGAGCACATCAATGAGACGGAGACTACCAGCACAGACCGACAGGTACCTAACCCCCCCGAGCACGCAATAAGTTCCCAGCATAATACAAAGCCTCTTCACGTGATGGAGCAGGGAAAGGGAATGAGGGATCTCAGTTGTGTTCTCAACTAAGGCGGCTGTTATTTTCGTTCTTGACTTATAACAAATTCCTGCAAGTAAAGCGGCTGAATCTGCGATGTGCTTGTAAACTTTTGAGCACATCACCTAAAATTATCTATTTATCTGAGCTAAGATTTCTCATTTTCTCAAGGGGAAGTATCTTATACGTCCGTGCTAAAAAAATCTCCTATAAAAGCAACAACACAGCGTAGAAAAGCTAGGACAGCAGAAACATAAATGAAATTAAAAAATTGATTTTCAATTCAAATCATCGAAACAATTGTCGCAAAAGAATCTCATAACTTTTTCCAGTTCATGATATTTCTTGCGACCATGAACACCACACATGAGTAGGTTACTAATATCGAACAGGGTACTTGAGAACTAGCATTGCAAGCAGCTTCATTTCTATTACCTGAGAGCTGTGAACAAAAGATATGTGAACGACTGCGATGGATCTAAAAATAACACAACCTGCATAGTCAAGTACCTCACTTCCCCCAGTTTCTGAGTATTCGTAGTATATTTTGTTCAAATATTGTTTCATTTTCACAATTAAAGTTTTGGATCCTGCCCAACAAATCAAACCCGCCAACATGATAATACACAACTTGTTGCTTGCTTGGGTATTGCTTGGTCAGTCCCCAATACTCTCTCTACCGACTGGAATTCTGAGCACTACGTCATGACGGCAAATTTCCAGTTTTTTCTAATCCCAATTCACTCATGCTGATTAAAATTAATTTCTACGTTATCCTAACCCAAGAATACAGGAATGGCGAGAAAGAAAATATGCAAATTTATACTGCTCACACAGAGACAGTTCTCAGCGATGAATTATAACTCGAGCTTCTGAAACCTCAGTAACTTAGACAGGTGGAGGTGAATAACCTTGATAGAGTTTTGCTGACTAAATCTACGAAAAAATGAGCTACACGCTCATAGACAAGAACACCATTACTGCCAGTTTCAGAAGGATCAGCTAGTAAGTTTTGCACTCGATAATAAATCTACGAAAAAAAGAGCTTCACGCTCATAGACAAAGAATACCATTACTGCCAGTTTCAGAAGGATCAGATAGTAAGTTTTGCACTCGATAATAAATCTACGAAAAAATGAGCTACACGCTCATAGACAAGAATACCATTACTGCCAGTTTCAGAAGGATCAGATAGTAAGTTTTGCACTCGATAATAAATCTACGAAAAATAGAGCTTCACGCTCATAGACAAGAATACCATTACTGCCAGTTTCAGAAGGATCAGATAGTAAGTTTTGCACTCGATAATAAATCTACGAAAAAAAAAGCTTCACGCTCATAGACAAGAATACCATTACTGCCAGTTTCAGAAGGATCAGATAGTAAGTTTTGCACTCGATAATAAATCTACGAAAAAAAAGAGCTTCACGCTCATAGACAAAGAATACCATTACTGCCAGTTTCAGAAGGATCAGATAGTAAGTTTTGCACTCGATAATAAATCTACGAAAAAATGAGCTACACGCTCATAGACAAGAATACCATTACTGCCAGTTTCAGAAGGATCAGATAGTAAGTTTTGCACTCGATAATAAATCTACGAAAAAAAGAGCTTCACGCTCATAGACAAGAATACCATTACTGCCAGTTTCAGAAGGATCAGATAGTAAGTTTTGCACTCGATAATAAATCTACGAAAAAAAAAGCTTCACGCTCATAGACAAGAATACCATTACTGCCAGTTTCAGAAGGATCAGATAGTAAGTTTTGCACTCGATAATAAATCTACGAAAAAATTAACAAGACAATTTGTTCACACGGAGATAAGAAAGTCAATTCGTGATGAAAAATCTTGAGTCTCTTGATGCACAAGAAATTAGCTCAATCAGCTCAGGTCGACAGAAGAATTAAACAATTCTACAGAGACAAAGATGAAAAATAGGCATGAAGAAACTAAGTCGCCTGAATCGCCTATAACGCACACATTGCCCTGACAGCGTTGTACTGCAATTTCCCCTTTAATATATTAATTAGGATTGAAATTACAATTGATTTAGGGTTTCGTCACTGATTCATATAAATTTGAACGGAAATATAGCGACGGAGCCATGCAGGCACACAAAAGAGAAGAAGAGACACGAATGCATTATTGCAGTAACCTCCAATTGGGGTGATTTTCGTAGGATATTGGATGGTGATAATGAACTCTTTAGTTTGTAGAATTCAAGGGCATGAATTTATAACAAAGAATAAAGTCATCAATATTTAAGTAGAGCTTGAAGTTATTCATTATTAGGCCCAAAATGAAGAATGTTTCATTAATAATTTCGAGTCATGAATTTGCATGTGGAATACAGAGACATAAATTACAATGGAACGTAAATTCATTAGATTTTAGGTACAGGTAAAGGTTATGTCTTCTGTAACTTTAGATAAAATCATAAATATTCAAGTAAAATTTGAGGATATTAATTTTTGGGCACAAAATTAGGTCGAAAAATTATACGTAAAATATAAAATCAAAAACATTCAAATGAGCGAAAAATCTATTTTTTAGTGCAAACATGCACTAAATTTTTTAAAATAAAACCTAAAATAAGAGCGCTTTCAACCACAGTTCAAAGTCACCATTCACCACTTCCAATGGTACAGTTGAATTAACTCGTAAAGAAAATTGGGTCCAGGATCAACTGGAAGTAACTGTTCGTCTAAACTTTCCCAGCTCTAACACGTATTGACGCAAAAGTAAAAGTTTTACAAAATTGTCTTTTACATAAAATACTTTGTCACAAGACAGTATAAAATATTTGTAGCACTAACTACTAAAATAGAGTATTTATGTACATGAATGCCGTATTGAGATCTAAATAATTAGTGAATAAAATATATGAGTAGAACAAACGACTACTTACAAAGCTGAAGAGGAAGAAAAAATTTTCAGTTAGTTAATGAAACTAGCCAATAAAACTAATGAGAAATGTTAAAGAACTTTACGAATAAAAGTCAAAACGAGCAATAATTTTAGCATAAAATTAACGTAGATGATAACATTTTTCTAATACATCACTAATAAAAAACACGGGTCCAAGTGAAGCCATATAACTAAAACAAAAAAACTTTTGACGTACCAGATTCCTGGATGCCAAAGCCTCTCGTCAACAAAGCCCCTGAAGTTTCCCTAGCAAGAAACAGCAACAAATTACCGAGAAAACAAACGAAGTTCTTACGGAAGTCACCGAATGGAAACTGACGGTAGCATTTCATTTCTTAGGTGCCCAAAGCTAACCACTGAAGAGAAAGTGATGATGGCATTCCAAATCTTAGGTGCAAAGCCAACAACTGAAGAGAAACTGATAATGGCACTCTAAATCTTAAGCCCAAAGCCAAAAACCCAAGAGAAGTGATGATGGCATTCCAAATCTTAGGCACCTAAAGCCACCTCTCTCCTTTAAACAACGTTGTTGCGGACGTTTTTTGCGGTGAGCAGAAGTAAACAAGGCGGACTAAGAAAGCGTATAGAGGAGATACGCATGACCCAAAACGAGAGGACAGAAGAGCAGAGAAGAAGTACACCATAAGCCAGACGGGCAAACAAAGACATGAAAGAGAGGGAAGTGAACCAAGCATGAGCATTCTACATGCCTTGACTAGGTGCGTGCGGCGTAACTGAAAGTAAAGCACCTGAAGGCATTTCTAAAGCACGCAGATGCAGACGTGAAGACTCGAGAGCCACTGAAGCAACACGCATGGCTCAAGAGCCACCGAAGCGTACAAGAGGGGCTCAAGAGCCACTGAAGCGCACACGCTCGGCTCGAAAGCCACTGAAGCAAACACGCACGGCTCAAGAGCCACTGAAGCGCACACGGGCGGCTCAAGAGCCACTGAAGCGCACACGGGCGGCTCAAAAGCCATTAAAGCGCTCACGGGCGGCTCAAGAGCTATTAAAGCGCACACGGACGGCTCAAGAGCCATTGAAGCAAACACTTGGAGGGGGCAAGAGCCAATGAAGCGCACTAGACAACTCACCCATAGAAGCATCAGACGCTCGGGGAAGCTTTGGCATGATAAAGTTGTCCTGAAAGAGTCCCAACAATTCCCTATATGCGCAAGCTTTGGTCTCCCGACAGTCTTGGTGGACTACAGTGGCACAACTGCTATTGTTCAAACTTATTGAAGCTACGTCCAGTACGAGATAATTACTGCCAGGTGCTGTCCAGTACGTCACAGTTACTGCCCGAAGTCTATGGCTGCTATAAGTAATCTTCCGTTACTTTTATAAGTCTAAGCGTACGTTCAGTTTTTCAAGCTTACTTTGATAACTTTCATTAACCCAAGATTAATTTCAACAAAAAAATTGCTTTCAAACCCACAAATTCCTCAATAACTCAGTTTCAAATTACACTCAGTAAGAGAAGATATCTTCCAACAAGCAATAATTCCTTTTAGCAACCAACAACCACTCCCAGTAACGCCAATACCTCCTTCCAACCAGCAATAATACCTTTCAGCCACCAATAATCACTCCCAGCGAAGCCAACAATTACCTCCAACAAGCAATAATTTCATTCAGTCCCCAGAGCAACGAGTCACCACACGCAACGCCCCACACCGCACACCAGTCAACACACGAAGAGAACCCCACACTATATCGCAACCCAAGAAGGTCTCTTCGAGCCTCAAGAATTAACAACGCCAGTGAGGTTGGAGTTGGCGTTGTGTGTGCCGCGAGCCGCGCCACTAGTGATGCCCTTGAACCAGTTACGCAGGTCTAGTGAGGTCACAGTCAGGTAGGTACTCTCTTCGTCTGCACCTTCAGGGTCGCCAGTCATGAGGGATCGGCCCTCCGGCCCTGAGCGGTCAAACTTACGCATCTTGCCACCGCCGGCCTTCTTTTTCTTGCGGTTCACCACTCCATCCTCCTCGTCCATCATCTTCACGATCTGCGGCGTCGGAGGAGGCAGGTGATTTGCAAGGTTCATGGTAGCTCATGGTTACTTACTAAAGCAATTGTTGCACACTGGTTGGTTACCTACTTGAGGAAATGTTGCCTACTGGCCCCCCAAGATACCTACACAAGGAATAGTTGTCATTAGTTATCATTACCACTCAAAAAATGGTTTTCCAACTCATATTGTCTCAAGGAATGGTTACACACACGTTACCCATGATATCTCAAGATATGGCGTCTTAATAGTTTCCACTAATTACTCGAGGAAATTATTCCCATAATTACCACTGTAATCCATTGAACTGTAAAATAATTTCAATCAAAGGAAAAACGACACCAACAATGAAAGCATTTATGGTGCATTCCCATTCATTTCATTTTACATGACTCCTTTTCCTCGACTTAACCCAATTATGCTCCCATCTACTCCACTGCATACCCTGCCCTTCATTCGACATTCATCAATCACACTTCCCTTCACACCTCTCTTCACTTGTTACTCTTCCCATGATTCTTTTTAATTACACTCGCCTTCATTTCTCTTCATTTCCTACCTTTCCCTTAACATTCTCCATAATTTTTTTCAATAACCCTCTCCTTCACTCCTCTACATTTCCTGCCTTTTCCTTAACATTCTCCAATTACACCTCCTTTCACTTCTCACCACGCTACCCTTCTCTCGGCATCACTATCACACCCACATCACTGCTCTCGCCCCTTACCTGCGCCTGGTCGGAAGCATCGATGGGAATGACCGAGATGTCCCTCACAGCTCTGAATTTACCGCAGTTGTTGATGTGCTCGTTCTCCAGACGGAAGAAATTCCACACAAATCGCCTGCAAATGCAAACACATGAAAACGACCGAATTCCTCCCAGCTAACACAAACGCTCTCGCTGTATAATGACTGCAATATTAAGTGCTCTTCTAAATGGTACTTAACCCATTTATTCCTGGCGTCCTACATATAGGACGGCTAACCATGAAAAATTTTCTGTTGATTAGGAATGATAAAAATGAAGCACTGTTGTTTGTAACTCTTCAATTACTGTTCCAATAAATGTTCTTAAATGAACGATATAATGTTCTAATTGTGTCTCAATTAAGCCATTTTATTATCTTTTCCACCGTACAAGCTGTTATTCAAGGCTCTGGCATAAATGGGTTAAAGAAGACACTATAGGTGCCAGCCCTACCCAACACGGCTATAAATAACTATGGGGTGACCATTCGAGCGCATCTCACCTGAAGACCTCGAGAGGAGCCAGCACCGTAGTGATGCTGTTGCTCGTCGCGAGGCTGAACTCTGTCAGAACCATTTGAGCTGTCCAGCTGAACCGCAGGAGCACGTCCTCCACGATCCCGAAGTAGTAGTAGTACTGCGCGCAAATGTTCGCCTAATTACCATGCATCATACTCACAAATATTCAACCAATTAGCAGGCATCATATTCACAAACTTTCAAATAATTTAAGCAAATGGTTTGAAGCTTTCTTCAGTTACCATTTCTATAATGAATTTGTTACCAAACTGCGAGTAGGTGTGCACAATATGGAAAAACTGTTTCTCTATTTACCAGCAATGTGATTAAACAACACAGGAGTGAAGACACCCATCTCCTAAAACACAGCGGTAAACTTTTATCACATTCAGCCATTGTTAAAATTGAGAGGCACTAACGTACTTACATGTACATGCTTGCAACTGAGATTTTATTTAAGCTCGCACTACACTAGACCTGCATGAACATACAGCCCACACTCGGTTGGAAATGAACGAACAGTATAATATACATAATAAGGGTCATTGGCAACAGGCACAGGCGTTGACATTCGCTAGAACCAAACAAACGCGAGAGCAAAAGAGTTTATGACTCCATTTTAGGACCTTTTACTGGCCATATGTCCATTCAAACACACCATCTCTAGAATCACATTTCAAGAAGAAAAATTTCCCTTGAAAAGAATTGAGGTCATTTCCAAAAGTGGCTAAAACGAACAAACTAAAGACCACATTTCTATGAGATAACTAAATGAAGTTGGAGCTTAAATTCACAATGCTGTACATACAAACAATACTATAAAACCATATAACCTATATACCACATAACAATAGATCCTATCCAAACAATACTGTACTAAAACAAACCGGGGCGGAATTAAAGGGCACACTGCAACTCACAGGACTGGAGTACACAATTTCCTCTCTGAGGAACTTGTAGTCACCGCAGTTCTTATCGAACACGCCCCAGTCCATGCGCAGGTCCCACCACAGCACGAAGCACGAGCTGAAGATGCGCGACACCACCAGCATGTAGAAGAACGGGTTTGCTGTCTTGCTCGGGTACTGGTCTGTGGGAGACAGGTATCTTTAAGAAAGGATGCTTTATTCCAATCAAGCCTGATACATATCATCTTGTACATTGGTTTTTCAGATGCCTCATAACTAACGCCAGGATGCAGTGACGGTTACCCCCGGTAGCCATTTCTGACACCTGGGTAGAGTGGGGAAATGTGGCTGAGTTCTTCTTTTTCTCAACGGGGAGAAACATCGGGTGGCAATGCTGGGATTCGGAATGCGGACACCCTCCCGTGAAGGGCGCCATCTAAACCACTCGGCCACGGTGACCACATTAGGAGAGCAGGAACATAGGTAGACGGTTGAATTTGTTTAACCCATTACTGGCCAATGTCCTTTTTAAAGGAAAAAATCACTCGGAGTGTTCTTATATTCTAAATGCTTTGATGAAAAGTTCACACGGTACTGGAATTTATGAATGCTAATTTAGGGAAAATTACCATAATACATCATTTTACAGCAAAAAATTTGGCCATTAGCTAGTTAAAAGGCAGACTGAGGTACATTTTGAGCCAAGACATTTCGTTTGGACTGGAAAAGTGAACAATCGTGAATACAAACATAAGAGGAAGGAACAAATGCATGAGGAGGGATGCAGGTTTAGAAAAATGAACACAAAAAAAAAGAAAGGAACAAACAGGAACAAAAATGAAGAATATTCAAGGCAAAATAATGAAGATGTTTTTACGCAGACGTACGATAAAGAAGTAAGCAAATGGCAGGACATGAACATGGTTCGTAAAGTAGGTGATCAAAATATTAGTCTTCAGAGCTTTGTAGAACTCGATCATACTTAAAAATTTTAATAAAAATTAGAACATTCTCAATCCAGATATATTGGATAAATACTTTACAGTTTACACATAAACAATTTCAAAAATATTGTAGACACACAAAGACGCAAAAACAATCACAGAGGAGGGAGGACAAAGAACCTCAGAACAGAGCGTGAACTCGTAACCCACTGGCATAAGTATGCGTGAGGTGAGCAAAGATGACGACGAAGAAGGTGGTGGCGTATTTGAAGGCATTGGCGAGGTGAGGGAAGATCTCCCTGGTGTCCTTGTAGCGCCTGAGGCACTGCGCGAAGCGGAACCAGGCCGGCAGGCACGACACCACCGACGCCAGGATGCGGGTTGGGTCCGTGCACTGAGCCGACTCGCCTGGGCAATTTCAGGGGTTTTGTAAGTTAACATCAATATCAATACTATATAATGAAACGCCAAGTGTCTCCTTGAATTGAAAAATAAATACATTTACATATTTCAGTGCGTAATTTCATCTATGAAATTTCACTGGAAATCTCATTGAGCACATTAAATTGGTTGGTTCGTCTCTCCACGCCCTTAAAAGGACGCTAAATGACAGTATCCGTGATACGATTTTCACCAGAGCACAAGTAAAAGAAGATTTTAATCATGGGTACCATTATGATGGATATACATATTTGTAAGCCATCTCCATCTGGAAGATTTGTCTAATGAAAATAAGAATGAAGTACTCTGGAACTTTCCAAAAAATAAATGCATAAAATTAAATCTGGAATTGAACAATTCAATACGCGATCTTCAAAATTAAAGGAGAACCTATACAACACATAAGATTTGCACAACAATAACCACCAAAAGGACAGCAATAAAATTATTGCAGTGCACTATTTGCTCGAGAAGTCTCGTAGCAGATGATAAATACAAATTAAATCTGTTTAAGGGTCTCACTCATATAATGCACATAGTTGAGTTGAATCAATTTCTTCAAGTTTTTTGCAGCCTGCAAGCAATGCGTGGGAGAAATAACTAGTTCTAATCGTTTTAAATTTGCTTTTAAAGAAAATCTGAATCTAGAATAAATTCATTACACGTTTCTCGTGAATAAATAAAGGCACAGCCCACCTGAAGCAGCATTCCTCCAGTCAATGTTATCGAATGTGTAGAAGCAGAAGGTGTACTCAAAGTCCTTGAGAGCAAAGACGAGTGTGTTCAGCTGGTCACCGAGCCAGAAGTCGGCAAACTGCACGAACGCGAACGGCGCCACCACCACACGACCCTGTGGCACAGCGTACAATGGAGCACAATGTGCAGTGAAGTGCAATATGTATGGTAGATCACATTAGAGCAGTGGTTCGTCAAGGGAAATTGTGTGCACATGGACTGGTAAAAATAAGAGCAATTCCTACGTTAGAGTTAACTTTTGCTTCAAGTTAAGCGTGACTTGCAAGTTTGTTTCTTGTTGAGCCTCGCGATAGGAGGTACATGAATATAGAATACAAGATGCGTTACGAAAAGATTCCTACATTAGAGTCGAGTATTACTGAAAGCCAGGTGGCACTCACGAGTTTCTTGATGAGCCAGAAGCGCGCCTCGTGATGGAAGGTGCGGGACGGATTGAACAAGAAGATCATCATGAAGGAGACCATGGAGAGAGGCACGCTGTACGGGGGGATGCTGAGGTTGTCTGCGTACAGGAAGCCCAGCAGACTCAGCGCCCAGATCACACCTGACCACCGAATAAACAATACTTTAATTAACAATTGCTCTCTGGAAGTTGACAGCTTTTCACGGGCTTCACAATATGTTCTAGTAGCTTTGGATGTAGACTCACCAAATTAGTGTACTTTGACGGGCAGCTGACATTCAGGTTTTGACTGACAACTGACGTTCAGGTTAGAATTTTATTTAATGATTTCCAAATTTGAGCAAAACTTTCAAGACATTTTGGGAAGTCATTAAAAGAGATGCAAAATAAAATGAAGCTCAAATCAAGTTTTGGAAAAATTTTAAAATAAATACTTCATACACAACTTGCAGAAAATACTCTTCCATAAAATCTTTCGATCACTGGATAAAAGAAAGACAAAAAAATTTTGTGCTTTTGCGTGCACAAGTGCTTCAAAGTTAAGTTAAATTTGAATGTATATAACCTAACAATTTCGAAGTGACTTCAAAACAAAAACGCTCAAGAAGAAAATCTGACTTTACTTTTACAAGCGCTTTTTAGTCAAGTTCATAAGCATATGAAACAACTTTAAACAATTGCCTATGCGTGACTTCAAAACGTAAAAAGTTAAACAAATATCTGACCAAATATAGCGGCGATCTCAATGAGGTGCTGCTCGGTGAGGTGGTTGCGAGGGTCTATCTCGAATATCAAGACGTGGTTCACGCCCGACGACCGCCACCCGTAGATGTTGATGCCGATCAGGAACAGGAAGATGATGACCAGCAGCGGGCCGCGGAACAGCCGCACTGCCACCCACACGTTCGGCTTAGAGCTGTCCAAGATGCCTGCACACATTACTTCATGAGGGTGTGTTGGTGAGCTGAGATGCCTGCACACTTTACTTCATGAGGGTGTGTTTGTGACAACTGGCTTATCCAGTGATGACTTCGTGGTGGATTTTGCAAAGTGAGCATGGATGACCACTGAATAAAGAATCATTTAGGTAAGTAATATAAGGGTGCCACCCTGTTGGTGAACAAAGATGGCCACTGAAACGTAAAGAGTCTAGTCAGGCAAGTAGGGGTGCCATACTGTTGTATGTGTGTGTGTTGGAAGAAATTATAGGCCTTTACTGCTGTTGGTTTTAGATATTAAGGAGCCCCAATCGAGTGCCTTCGGTTCTCACTTTTAAATTCAAGCTTAGAAAAATAAAACCTTATAAATAGTTTTAATTGATTTGTATCGTTGCTTGGTAAACAGATTTCCACGCAAAATCTGTTCCATCAGGATCGAGGAGGTTTCTATTTGAAAAACTTCAAGTTAAACAGTGGGACTGGTAGACAGAATTGTCAAGTTTGGTTATAAAAACAAGCAGTATTTGGTGTGAAGACCTACACCCCTTATAAATTGCTGGAAACCAAGCCAAAAATATGGAGTTAAACGAGTTTATAATGTTAAATTACAACACAAATATTTTTTCTATAAAGTGAGTTTAGGTTCAAAAATCAGGATTGCACATGGATTTATATCAAACATAAATTACGCCAGGGAGCAAGTTTCAGGTTTAATTAGCCCACATATTTGGTTCAAAAATTAAAAAAAAACTTCAAGGAAAAAGTTTATTGAGAATGGGCAGATTTTCTTTAGTACCTCCTCTACTGCAAGACTCGATGCACAGCACAACTGACCAGACAAGAGGACGGCGACGAGCAAGACAATGAAGGCTCCAGAGAAGAGGCCCACTTTGAAGGTGGTCCAGGGGCTCTGAGCCTCGCCAAGGGGCGGCACACGCAGCCTCTTCATGGCCTTGCCTCGGTCGCCGGACTCCAGCTCTGACGTGAACGTCCCTTCCACCTGACCGGACCAAGGGGCGTCATAATTGCGGCACATAAACTCAAAATTACTCGGAACAACAAAATAATGAGCACAAGTATCATTACAAAAACAACTGGTATTACCTATTACCTATCTATCAAAGGAGTAGCAGATATTGTGGTGTATTGCTATGCCAGGCATGTATTCCTACGCGCGGCCAATCACAGGGCGGCATCTGTCGGCGGGTTGCTTGTGTACACATCGTATTTTGTGTTCACGGACGCTTTGGTGTTCCAATGTGTTTATTTCTGGTTAGAATGACGCATGCGACGTATTTACGTTGTAAGCTGCTCCGTTTGAGTGGCAGGAGATATTTTGTGGGATCTATTTCCTGACGTATGGAGCGTCGGTCTGAGCGCCGGCCTTCGACATTATTGCGTCTGTTGCTGGCGAGTGAGGTTGAGCGTGTTTGAGCTTCCGGTTTTGCTCTTGAAGTATCCTTGCGTGATACTTGTGTTGTGTTTTTTTTCCTGTGCTGAGACACAAGCAGGCAGGACCTGCAGGCGTGTTGTGTGCCTGGTGTGCCTGTGTATCTGAGTGTTGTTCAGACACACCACTCTAGCTTGGAGCTAGTGTGTGGTTCCTTTCTGCCTTGAAGTGTGTTCGTTTCACGGCAGCGTGTGTTCACACTGGGTGTGTCCTCTGACACACGAGCTCAGGTGTGTGTCTGGTGTCGGCTGCAGGGGAGGTTAGGAGGCCAATCCGAGCTCTGGGAGCTCGGCTTTGAGACCTTGGGTCTCGGGATTTGCACATCCCACAACAGATATTAGTCCAAAGAAGGCGTTTTTCATATACTAATGAAAAAAATTAAGGAGTGGACTTGTAAAATTGACCATGAATCAATGAGTTAACTCTAGAGTTCCTCCAAACCAGAAATAATATCTAAATAGTTCAACAAGGTAGCAATGACAGTGAGTATCGAGGACTGAATAACCAAGAACGGATGTAATTATTAATCAATTTGGCAGTAACTATTTTAATAACTTGATTTGAGTAAATTGTAAACAACAAATTGCCAGTAACATGTACTTATTTCAGTAACTTGATTAGAGTGAAGTTTAACAGACAACTTGCCTCTCCAATGAGCTTGTCTATGTCTTTGTTGGTGACGAAGTTGGAGCTGTCCACGTTCTCTTCACGCCATGTGCTGCCCAGGTCTGTGGTGAGCAGCTGCAAGCAATGCAGGAGATAAGTTTTACATTTTAGGTACAATGCAAGTCCAAATAATTATGAGATTTATAGAAAATAGTTATGCATGGATGACCATTGCCTACAAACTTAACAAAAATTGGCTGTGCTCTGATCTGATTTCATAGAAATTATGCCTTACAGCAGATGTAAAATTCAATTCCGCAGGCCTCAGAATCAGAAACTAATAAATCTAAATAAAACTATTGTCCCATACTATAGCAAAATTATGAAACAAATTAAAGAATTTTAGTCAGTGCAATTTAATAACAAAATTTTGAACGAACTATTCACATTGGCTCACTTTATCATGCTTTTTAAGAATTTTCCTGAAGCCTGTAAAGTTGAGGTTCTGGTAGTTCTGTAGTAGGATGAGGCTCAAGTAGAACTCTGAGAAAGCAAGCTTGAGGTCCTGCATCTTGCGTGCCGGGACGTTGATGCGAGGGATGAAATCAAAGGCCTTCTTTCTCCTGAGCCCATCTCCATGCTGCTCCTTGGAGGCCTGCAGCTCTGAGTTCAGCGTGTTGAACTTACGTGTAGCCTCGGCCATTTTCTCTGAAAATTAATAAAGTACTTGAATAAAACACCTAAAATGTACTGATTTTTCTTTGTTCTGTGGTGATTTATTCTACATCATGAGATACAAAATAGAACAATGATGAACGTAATAAATAAAATCTTAGCTTTCCTAAACAAGCACAGCACTATTTAACATGTTAAATACAAGAGTACACAAGTAGTGAATGCCCAGCTTCAAGACCTACTGATGAGCACAATGAGAATGTAGAGATTCTGCCTATTTTATGGAAATTCAAAAATTCAACATATCACATAAGAAGATCCACACAACGAAGATGTGCCAAAATGGTTTTTTTTCTTGGCCTTACAAACACTAGCTCTTATGAAAATTACCAGAGAAATGCATATAAATTTGAAATGTGAAAAAAGTCAGTGAGTCACGGTGAAAGGGGTTGCAAACAGAAGTTTCTATCTAATTCTATTGGCTAAATGCTTCATAAATCATGCAGTAATTATACATGAGAATAATGCAATAGTCTTGACATATTTCATTACATGAAAATATTCTACTGGCCCAATGCAAGACATACAACACAAGCCAGACATTGCAACTATAATGAAAGTTACATTCTTGCCTTCAGTTAGCATTTCTTCATTAGTGGAGATACTAGAACAACAAAATCATCCAAAAACACAAGTCAAAAGAACTTACCAGAAAAGAATGTGTTAATTTAGGCAACAACTTACCAGAAAAGAATGTGTTAATTTTGGCAAGTTCTTTATCACAGACTCTGAAGAACTGCTCATCAAAGCGAGCATAGTAGCGATTGATGAATTCTTGCTCAGTGACTTCTGCTGAAGGAGCCTGTTCCACTGCAGCATACAACATTGCCTGCAAAATTTGAGAACATGTAGTGCTCAATATTGCACTGCATGATATTTTGTAAAATTTTCATCTTTTCAGGAATTTCATGCTCAAGGACATACAAAAAGCAGCTTTTCCATAAATTCTTACGAGTTCCATGTTCAAGAACGTACACAGAATAAATTCAATAGATTATTGAAAAATCTATACAAGAGCAGCTTATGCACATCTTTTTAGAAGCTCCACATTAAAAAATTTGGACACAAGAACAATATGATAGAATGGAGATTTGCAAGAGAATCATAAAATCCACAACTAAGTTTAGATCTCAGCTTTAAAGACACTAAGCTAAAAACTCATTTGAAAGATATAGGTTTTTGCGCTTGCAACCATAGGTTAAAAGGATAGAAAAAATCTTAGCATTTATTCAGTCAAAGAAAAATAGAAAAAATTTGGCTAACTCTTAAAGTAAAGCTAATATCAAAATATTAAAAAAATGTTATTGCTACATTCTTTTCACAGGTCCTTTATGTGATATACTATTTATTCTTCCAAGTTCTGTCATTCAAGAGAGAAATAAATGTTATGTGATCCACAAGTAGGCATGAACTAACTTTCACTTTCTCTTACATTATTGTTAATGAAAACTTTTGTTCTCAAGATCATTCAATTTAAAATGAAATCTGAGCATTATTCTGCTATATAAAAATTGGTAACAATGATCGACTAACAAGAACTTTATGTTTTAACAAGAGACAGTCAAGGACAAAGACTTATATCTCGTCTTTTTCTAGATATAGAGAGAACTAATGCATTAACACTTTAGAAACATATTTTGTTCATAAAAAATCATTGTAAAAAGGAAATTATACCATAAAAAATAATTGACTCTGACATTTATGCTCGGTTAATGACAAACTAAAATCTGATCAAGAATTTTTAAGAGCTAACATTATTTAGATTAGAATTTAGAATCAAATCAGATAACAACAATAAAAAAATTCATACCTTCATTTCTTCATAGCTGATGTACTGCTTCCTCCACTCAGGGGTGATGTGAGCAGCAAGATGCTCAGCAAACTTCATGTTGACAATAGGCCTTGTACTTGCTACAATATAAATTAAAACTATCTATCTCATGCAGATTATTTTTTTCTGTAAAAAAAGCAGATGACCCTATGCATCTTTAGTCTCCTGAAAGTAAGATAGAAACATAAAATATAAGACAATGGTCAACAGAGAAGACTAGTCTCTAATATTTTCTATACCATAAATTGTCCATCTTCAATATTTTTCAAGTCTCCAATATTCTTTATTTTAAATTGCTTTAAATGACTTTTTAAAGTTTATGCATTATCAATCCTGCAATTCTTGTTGGTTTTAATTTTCATTAAAAGATTAAAAACTGAATTTGTAAATGATTTTTACATTCATTTTTATCTATGCTAATTTCACTCATATTCTGGTCTACTATGAATCAAATTTAACTGCATTGCATTCTTTCATAAACAACAAAACAAAGGTATTAATTAAGACAGATTAAAGAGTCAAGTAATGAATCCATTTTAGTTTTTATGCTTTTAAAAATTTTTGGTTGATAATATGCCAATATTGTGAGACTGTAAGACTTTATTTTTTTTTTTTTTGTTTAAATATATGAAACTTTCAATTATTCTATTTACATATTTGAAAGCCTCCAGTTTCTTAAACTTTGATTATGCAATCATTTAACATTATCTACTCCATGAACTGGTTGATTGTAGAGGTTCATGATCTTTATATCAGAAACAGAATTGACCCTGAAGTCAAATTGGTAAATCTGAAGGAGATGACAGTTGTCGATTTTCCACTTTTTGGTGCCTGAACCTAATTAATTGAATCAAAACAAACAAGTTTTCTTCTATTCTTTTTTTGTCTCAAATGAGTATTTTACGATTTATAGCGGTAAGTTTAGTTTCGTCATTGATGACGAATGCGCTCGAATAAACAGCTACTCATCGGTTTTCGAATTTTTGTTGCTTGAAACATGGTAATAACATCGAAATAAACAACTTTTATTCTATACACTTTTTTCGTCAAATGAGTATTTAACGAAGTATAGCGGTAGGTTTGGTTTTGTCTTTCAAGACAGAGCGCTGGAAGCGAGACGCCATTGCAGTATTGCCATACAACTCGATCAAAGAATTTCTTTCCGCTTCAAAGACTGGAGTTGCGGTAAGTCATTTACCGCTATAACTAATAAAATACTCATTTGAGACAAAAAGTGCATAGAAGAAAACTTGTTTATTTCGATCTAATTAACTATGCTAAGGCATCGAAATTTACAAAATCGACAACTGTCATCTCCTTCAGATTTACCGTCAAATTTGAGAGCTTGAACCTTACAACAGAATCATAAAGTAATTAAAACTTCACCAAAATTTCAAAACTTAAATAATTAAATTTCTCTCTGCCTAAATATAGGTGAAAACTTTAGAGACATTTGCTTGATTTTTAAAAATATGAAAATTTAAGATACAATTTCTTGAACAAAATTTCACACTCAGTCACTATAAAAATTCGGTCAATATTGAATTTAATGTTGTCAACGAATTTCATAATTTTGTAGGTATAGATGGGTAATATAGTCGATTATAAGACATTTTACATGAATGACATTCTGCCCGGCGATGCATTATTTTTTAATTATTCAACTTTGAAGCTGGCGTGTGCGCACCATGGAAGCACGCGGGGCTAGCGTAATTCAATTAATAACGGAAGCTAACCCCCTATTACAAACATTAAGAGGTTGGGTCGTGAAGGGTAGGCACAGTTCTTTTAGTGAAAATTATAAGTAAAGGTTTCCAGTGATGTTTGTTTACATCGATGCCAAGGTGGCTGCCGCCATGGCGCCAACCGGCTGAAGATGGCGGCAGCCATCTTTGAGTCAATGTAAACAAACGTCACTAGAAAGCTTTATTTATAATTTTCACTACAAGAACTGTTGCTACCCCTTATGACCCAACCTCTTTATGTTGATAATAGGGGTTAGCTTCCATTTTCATTGCTAAAACAATGACTGTTTTTGCGTTAAAAGGGCCATTCAGGAGCGCCGTTTGTATAACTTCAAACTTAAATAACTCAAAAACTAAGCATTTCTGGGCACATTGTCATTCGTGTAAAACGTCTTGAAATTGACTATATTACCCATCTATACCTACGAAATTATGAAATTCGTTGACAACATTAAATTCAATATTGACCAAAAATTCAGTTAGTATTTATGACCTACCACTGGTAGCTCTAGCACTGTAATGAAAGTACATTCTAGAATGGAATTCTTTCTTATATTTATCTGTACCTTAATACCTATACCAAAAATATAAATGCACATAGACAAATACAAGATACAGCATCAAAGTAAATTATACACATCACAGCCCACAATACAAGAAGTCATAACCAACAGAAATGTATTTCTCTTGTGTATATTTTATCCCACTTTTTTCACAGTTGACCAAAAATTACTTCGCCTTCAATTTATTAAGAATATCCCACTTAAAAATTAAGTTCTCTGGCGTTCTTATTCTGCAGTATAACCTCAAATTTAACTCTTAACTTGATGTGCAACCTGTTTCCCTTAAGTACATTTTCTCAGCTCTTGTCTGCTACTCAACAGCTAACAAGCCCATTGTTTAGAGACATTTACAATCTAATTCTATAAATGATTTTACTAATTTTTTTCACTGCCGCACATTTTCGGATTATCTACCCTACTTTGCCCTCACACACCACATCTTGACCGAAACTGTTCTAATGTTTACAATTTGTTATCAGCTGAGAGAGTAGGTTTCAAGCGATAATGTAACTAGGTTAATACACGAACGCCTAAGACGTAACTGACATGATCAGAGCACAATCAAAGAATGGTTTTCTCAGACGATAAGTTAATAGCCGACAAATAAATTTTCCGTGAGAAAAAATCCTATCTAAGAATGAAAATAAATTGCTTTATCAAAGACCAAGCTGTCATTTATATGTACATCTATACAAACATTACGACGGTAAAATGTAGTTATCCTTTTCTGAAAAATTAACAAGACATGAATTTAACTTTATAAAGTTAATTCACTTAATCCTTCGAGCTAGCAAAGATTTATTTTTGAACTAAAATTGAAAAACAATATTCTTAGATCAAATAAGCTGCCGCCTGAATCAGAATGAAGTAGTTCTTAGATATTCTCGTTAGATTGCCAAAGGGGACTGAACTACTAAAAATTCACGTGAGCTATCAGTTCATCACATGCTTGCATGATACAACTTGTAGATAGCGGAGATAGTGACTACACTGCAGAGCAACGGTATTGGTTTATCAACCGAGAAGGCGGAAATGTTCTATCGCTAGCATGAAGAAAATTTTGTTGAATAAAATCTGCTCTTCATACATTTTCATCTTAAAACTGTTAAAACTCTCAGTTTTAGATAAACATAAGATAGAGTTATAGGAAAATCTTGAGGAGGAAGAAACAAAAAGAGGTTAATTTCCAATTATAATTATGATCGAGGCCTAAACTAACGAGTATACTACACCCGCAACATATTCAATGCTCCTCGAAATATAATGAGCGTAGACATGCAACTCAAATAATTATTATATTTCATTGTAAAAATGTAAAAATTGTAATATTTTACCAAAAAAATTCTTCATGGATTCGTTATAGATGGGATGACAATTAAATTCAAACTATTTGAACGATTAAGAGAACTATAATAGAAATAGAAAAGAGTTTATTTTAAGCCAAGTTTACTCAAAAGCAGCTTCACTTAAAAAAATGTACGCGTATAAAGAACATTAGTAGGTAGATATTTAATGGTGGCCCATGTCAGTTACTGAGTAGGTAACAAAATACTAATTTCAGATTGATTACTCTATAGGTCACTACCTCGACTGGCAGCTTAAGTCGAGGCTATTTTAAGTAAATTCTCCTAGGGCTTCCGGTCTTGCATTCGTTTGAAGCAGAAATGTTCGTGTAAATCGTTGAAGAACTTTACGTGAAAATGACATATATTAGTAGAGGGACTCTCTTGATAGGAAAGTTGGTGATGTTGACCTTTGATTCATTCACAAGCTTACTAAGTTTAATTTTTGTTCATCATTAGGGAGAAAATACGGGGTTTCTAGATTATTTTAATAACCGGAAATAGATAGTTTATGAAACGCTGCAATTCGTTTAAAATAAGAATGAATCGGTTTAATGTGTTTGCATTATATTTCTACCATTTCAGCTGTCGTACGAAGCATAGCTTTATTATAGCATTCGGAGTCATTTTGATGCATGTGCTGTTCTGCCGAAAAATTGATGTAATTTTGGTATATCTCCGAAAGTATTAACTCAAAGTCACGACTTAAATGAGCTAAAACACTAAAGCATGGGCCCCGGACTGGTTAACTTTTTTTTTAGTTTTTTTATTCAAAAGTAAAGTTGCAAATTACTCGAATGTATACTTGTCCCACTCAATTTATTTCGTTTTTCGTGTGATTTTTTCTCACTAAAATCACACGTGCAGCAAGCACTAGAATATCCGTATTTAGTGGGAAATACCCCAAGTGCGAGTTTGTACGTCAGACGGATGTAACTCTATGAAATTTTCCGGTTGCCGATCGTTCGCACAGCCGGGGTTGTCACCACTGCGCGTAAAGTTTTTCGCAAGTCTCTCACTAGTGAATTATATTTTCAGAATGTAACGTTGTCAAAGACTTCTAGTAAAGAACCTAATATTGTAAGGCTTACGTATAACATAATGTAATTTGATGAATCACCCGTTATAAACGTGGTAATTGGATTGTATCGACCCTTCTATTCACTTTAAACATCAGCATCGTCTCATTTATTAGCTTTCACCTATGCATGCACAAATAAGCAATTACAACCGAACTTGGATGAAAAATTACCAGTAGCTGCATTCCCAAGCCTCTTGAATTTACATCCCGAAAGGCGATTCACAAAATAAAACGTAGAACTTCAGATGGTGCAAGTAATCCACCCGCCGGACCAGTTCCTTTGTCACGTACCTCCTAAAAGAAAAGGCCAGGCGCAGGAAAGGCCTTGAATTTAAAAGATTTATACACCACAAGCACAAGCATTGTTTCAAGTAAGGCACAAAAATATACTTAACACCTAACAGTCAACAACATAAGTATTGTGATCCATAAATCTACGAAGCTTCTGCCTATCAAGAAATGACCAAATTCTGCAGTAAACTATGGTATGTAACTTAACAAACTTGAATAAAGTTGGATTAAATAGGTTTGAAGCACTGCGTATTCTGGCAAACATTCTTTTATCTTTTGCCGTGCACTAGCGCATCTCAATTCTTCTTCCCCACCAAACTAAAGCCCTAAGAGAAGCCCCGGGTTTCTCTTTACATTCCTGATATTGTTTTCTCACATAATTGTGATAATTTTTTCGCTATCTAAATTTCACACGACCCAAACACTCCCTATATTGGTCACGCCATTGTTCTTATAATCAGTAGATTCTCGTTCCATTCTTCCTTGGGTGAAGTTGGCTCATTCACAACCCCTAAACTCATTACGTCCGTGATTTCATCACTTTATCATCATCGTCTTACGTCACAAAATCCAAACCAACTCACCACTATGCTGACCACCCAACGGTTTGGTTTTCTTTATTTCACATTCGAAAATTCTGTTGAAATTCTGAAATTTTCACAGTGCGGCATTCTCCCTACAGACTCAACTGAACAACCACATAGCCCACAAACTCCATGGACTTCATTTCCAGCTGCAAAAGCTTTATCATTTCCTCTTGTTGTAATTGATGTTGATAACCTTTTAAATCATTAATCCCATGTTCTTTCTTACATGTGTAAGATTACGTACGATGCACGTGATTAATTTTATGAAATGTTGTATTCGATGTCAGTTGCTTCTTTTTGAATCTTGAGCGACAATTGATTAAATTTCGTTTATTTCTGTTAAACAAGAGTGCGTTGAAAAGGAAAATTGTTCTCAAAAGATTAATGCGAGTGTATCTCTTAATTAATGCAAGTGTATCTATATTATCTAAGTAACATATTCTGAATGTCGACACAAACGGTAAAGCGAATTGAAAGGTGGAACTAAAATTTGTTACCCCATTTTCAGAGTTGTGTAAAATAAGTAATATTTTTACATTAATCAAGTTTTAAAAATATGAACTTTCTTCTCAATGCTGGCACAATGTCCAACTGCTAACAGTATCTGACTTTTATAAGAATATATATATATATATATATATATATATAAGCCAAGCTTACGAAAACATTTTCCTTGATGTAACTGCAGTGCTGGTCAGAGAAATAAAATGTTTCAGGAAGAATATTTGATAAATCAGCCGCTGCATTATGCTCTAGACAATCACTAATTGAACTGAATGGTTAATGTCATGATTGGTAAATTTTCTCAATCACTTTACATTCTCATTGCAATGAGATTGTCACCAAGTGTTCAAGTGTTTGTGCTAGAGACACTGATAACATTGCCCCATATATCGTGTTGATCTGTCATGATTTGTGCAATTCGTACAGCCATTTATATTCTCTTGTATTGAGATTAACATCGAAGTTTTAATTGTTCGTGTTACAGTTACTAAGACAACATTGTTTCACCTCATATCAGGAATTTGTGTACCAATTTACTGCTTGTTTGCTAAGCTGTGAACTAGTGAGCTTCTTTTACACCAATGATGCTGTTTCAATTACTCTTCATGAAATAGATCACTGTCTTTCACCATTTTACTAAGAACACATAAAAAAATAAGGATATGAATTTAAGAACTTGACACTGTTTTTTGTACCAACATGGAATCGAAATAAACCTTTGAAATTTGTTACCCTGGAAAATATAAGCGTTGAAAGTCTACTTATGACACAAAAATCAGAAGAAAACTCAGTAAAGGACACATGGGGATACTTTATACGCAATACTGTTAAGAAAGAAGACTAAATAAGACAGTGTTGGCACCACAATGAAACTTTGGTTCAACATGGCGCAGCTCGTAGACTTCAACTCTCGTGGATCATTTCTCACTGAATCTCTCCCTGTCTCGGCTTGAGCAGGATTTAAACCAATTTATCGAAATTATCCCCTCAAGCGTGGTGTTCACCGCTTTTCTGAGATTTTTCGCGCCCGGCTTATTCATTTTTCATAATGGGATAGCTACAGTCAACGCATCATTCTATGAACATCATTGGTTATGATAGACTGGTTTTCTATTTCTAGACCTCCGCTGCCGATTCTGGTCTCAAAAAGGAAATGATTGTTCACCTCATCCTACCTCAACGTCAAATTATTTATGTTTAATTTCAAGTTCGTATCTCAACACCAACCAAAAATACATAACAAGGAAGACTAGGATCAATAACAACTTCTGCTAAATCAAGTCACTGGCTCGCTGAGTCTCAGCTTTTAGTATTCTTTCTATGAGGAAACCCTCTTAGATTACTGCTTCATAAATAAGCCTGAACCAATGTAGCACAAAAGAACATTGCGTACAGATTATTTCGATACCATTATTTTCACCACTTGTCTTCGTTCTACTTCTTCGATCACAGCCGTCGCTTTTACTCTTAGAGAAGTTGATGTGGGCCGCAACGGTGTTGCGCATTGCGCTACAGCAACCTATACGACAACTGCGCAGTGGTATTTTTCAACTGGTCACCTAAGTTCTATATTTTCTCATCTAGTTTCCGTCTAGGCTAACTTCGGCTTCCGAGGGAAAGACCCCGAAAACTCACATTCCAATATTTCTTTTGGTTTGACCTTGCCCTTTTGAGATTCAAAACTAGAATGAGCAGCATTTTTAAAATTTCATTTACACGAACGATAATTATTATTGAACAGATTTAAAAATACTCGCACGATTAACCACACG
The DNA here is from genome assembly GCA_030386875.1 of Morinoia aosen. Lineage (NCBI taxonomy): Eukaryota > Metazoa > Arthropoda > Malacostraca > Amphipoda > Talitridae > Morinoia > Morinoia aosen. The sequence goes on from CM059562.1 coordinate 72,982,754, forward strand.
TTACTCTAGAAATTGACATCGAACAATGTTTACGAAGAGAACGAGCTTCCTGCACGTACCTACTACCTAGTTTCACGGCTGCCAGAGGCACACTGGGCGAATCATGCGGATGGATAAGACCTTGTGGTTGAGTCTGAGACCAACACATCGCTCACGTCTCAAGGCTATGCTGGAACAGCGTATCAAAATTCAAACTCAACCAATGTCGTTATCTTGGACGAAATCACAATGTTTGCGTCAAACTCAAAACTTATTACAAATCAAACGACTCGTCATCAAGCTTAATATTGCTCGAAATAGCCCCGATGATCCTCAAGAGGACTCGGGAATTCGTGCGCTCGAGGTTAACGATGTTGTGCGTGCACGCATGCCTTGGCTCACAAAAAGGTTGCCCACCTTCAGCCGGCCCCGCCCTTTACAGGTGCAAGGTACTTCAAAATGATGAGATAACGTGTTGTGATATCTAATAGCCTTGTACGCTTCCTGGTCCTCATTTCAAACCTCTTGTTAAGACTTGCATTCTTCTCCATTCCTTGCGTCTCTCAGGAATGTTCCATTTCTGAGGAATATAATAGAAATTAAAAAACGATACACGGAAAAATGTATTGATTTAAGCTAATCATCGAGATCCTAATTAGTGACTTTCAATTTATTATTATTTTATCATTAAGTTAATTAGTTTAGGATCCTCTAAACACAACGAAGGAGATCTCAGGAGCGAAGATCAGGAACCATTTTATACAGACTGTATGAAACGAGGTATACACTCGTTCCCTCAAAGAATAAACTGAACAAAGAAACATCCCATTAAGAAGCATGAGGAAGAAAAACAAAGAAGACGAGATAGCGAAGAAGGTATGAAAAGAAGCAATGTGGGCACAAAAGACAGAAGTACCAAGGCCTATCTATAGCTGGAGTAACCTAACAGTATCTCCTATGCAGAAAGAAAGAAAAAACGTTTATTTCCAAAAAAATTGACGCATGAGATACATGCCAGTATATTGGCTTTCAAAAATTTCCTAATATAAGACGTCCTTAGACAAACCTACCATACTAGGATTATGGTACGCAGACGCCAGTCCACATAACATAGGCTAGACAAACCTAATTAACCTAAGCCGATTGCCTACCCTATGCCTCATGAGGAGTATTGAGTCTCAAAACTGCATGCAAAAAATTGTGCGCGCTCTTTGCATTTTACTGTCAGCTCGTTGTTTTAGAATCCACGACACGAGTATATATCGTTCCAGAATTCGAACACGGTTCTTTAAGAAGGAACATGGTACATTTATTCTCAATTTTTTCGAAAAATGTAGGCATTTAGGCAAATAAGGATACTGCTTTAACACTTAAGTGCCTGTTAAGTTATAAATTTTGGCATAATCAAATGATTTAATTTAACTTAATCTAACTTAAACAAAACTCAACTATGCTTACGCTAACTTAAATTGAATAATTTATATACTTTTATGGCCAAAATTTGTCAGCATGCAGAAGTCCCTCAAGGTCCTCGCGGGAACATTTCATTTTAATTTTTTCTTTAGCGCATAATTTCATCTTCGTTCGAGTTATTTTTCTGAAATTGTAACGAAGCAGAAAAATCCCCAATCAACGAAAAACATGCACCGAAAATAAAAGAAAATTGAATAAATGATGTTTGTGCCATTATCAGTAAGAACAAAGCACAACCTCCAAAAAGCCTTAAAAATCTCGTGGTCCATAATGTTGCTCTTACGCAGGAAAAAAACGTTAACTGTTGATTGTCAGTAAACATATTTTTTGTGTGTATGTGGATTTTTATAATAATGTAATATTAATTATAAGAATGTTGTCAGTTTATATTATAATATTATTTAACAATTTTATAAAATTATCTATGCAATTTTTTGTTCATTTCATTGGAATTATCTGATTATGAAAATTTAATCTATTTCACTTGAATAATCTTACTATGAAAGCTTAATAAGCTTGTATCAGTAGCACACATGCAGAATTCAACAGTTTTGTACGTGTGCATTCGTAAGCTGAAGATAATATCTATAATTCAGAAATTATTTCGGTCATCTTTAACTAGATATTTGTGTTGACAAGCATTCAATTCCGTTAATTTAGAATACTGAATGAAAATTCTAGTGCGCAGCGTTGTGTGTTGACTGATACAGAAAGTTCAAAGCCATGAATGGCCGTCTATTTTCAGATTTAAGATTTCATACTACAAGCATTCTTAAATGACAGCTCTTAGCGTCAAATAACTACATGGCTTCCATAATAAGTCTCCAACATTTCTGTAATCTCTTATAATGTCATAAAAACAGTCTCGTTCTTGGTATGGATATTTGCTGTTAATTTAAGAATAATTTTCAAGGATGCATTTTAGTTGTATCTGGAAGAAATAACGCCGTTTTTTAAAGGGGGAACAATAGTACGTGTGGTAGAATAAAACACGTGCTGAATAACTACTCAGCATTGGCTTAGTAGTTATTCAGATTGGATTCAGCGTCTAAGTAACTACGAATAATATTTACTTGTTAAACAACTGTTTCAACAATTTGTGCATCGAAACAAAATTTTGTCAAAAGAATTATTTTAAGAAAAAAATACGTATAAATACTACATAATTACTGTATTATTAAGTGCAGGGGTCCCAGCATTAAAAAATATAACTTAAACATTGACTTCATTTTATCACAAACTAAACTTTGAGTACTTTCCACTTGGTGCCTAAAACGGTGTATCGAAGTCGCCAAACTGTCGTCTGCTGAAAGAACGAGGAACGTGACTGGTTCAAAGGCGAAGGAAACCCCATTGAACGAACGCTGGCTACATTTCCTAAGCCCCGTAATAAACTGTTCTTACTGAAATGAACTGTGACACTCTGAAAGGCAGGGACGGAATTTTGTCCCTCTCCGAGCCCCTAAGCTTTTCTCCAGCGCGGCAGTCTTAACGCTTTGACCACAGTTGGTTAAACTAAAGTTCAATATTCAACTCAAATGTAAAGTGAATTGTAGCAAACAATTTTGAAAATAGCTAACATCACCTGGATCGTAACTTCATTTATTTTTAATAAAGTATTTATGGAAATTAAGCATATGACGACTACTGGTCGGTCAGCAGCATTATCAAAATTCCCACCATGGACACCGGCGGTGCACTTTGCGGTCAAAGTGTTAAATAAGCTGGCGACTTTTTTGAGCATCCACCAGGGCTCGCCAACACCACCGGCTCTCTGCAGATCGAGGAAGCTTCAGGAAGTGATTCAGGAAATTAAGACGCGTTTAATGAATGGTTTAAAGTAATACTAGAATACCCGTGCAGTCAATCATCATGTTAGAATTTGGAGTAGTTGCTTATTTTCTTTGGGCCTTCATTTACCCACTTCAGCTCTCTGTACTTCAGCTTCTTAATTTTTGTTTGTGCTCTGTTCGTTTCCTTCGTTCCCTATTTCTGGCTTTCCTTATATTCATTAGCTTTAAATTACTTTAACATCAGTTGCTATTTTCGAAACTTGCCTTTTCTCCATTGGTTTGATTGATCTTGAGTTTCGTTTTGTGTTCTAGCGGATCTTTTTTACATTTTGTGTTCTAGCGGATATTTTTTGAAAAACTTCCCTTTTAACGTTCGCCTTATTTTCTGTTTCGTTCTCCAGCAGTTGAGAAAACCTTATGTTGCGCTCAGCTTTATCTGTTCTATTTTATTCTGTGCAGCAGTGTAGGCTTTACTATCAGCTGCCATTTGATGGCCTTGCTTCTACCGTGTTTAGGCTCTGCCGTCTCCATTTTATTTTCTAGTTTTCGTTCCAGAAAACATTCCACCCTTAGGTGAGATTTATTTTTAAGCCGCAAGGTAAAGTGTGAGAAATGTCAGAATATGAAAATTAAATTTTCGAATGATCGGACTGTAGGATGTAGGTTGCCTCGGAATCCTGCATACCACTGAGCATTACAACAGCGTTACATAATCAATTGAACGAGTAATTTTTCACACAGTAATTGCAAGTGCGAATTCTATTTCCTGATTACCAGTTTCCAGAGTATGTTTCGAAGTACTGAAAGAAAAGCGTTACGAAATGAAAAATCTCAATGAGTAAGCAAATACGCAAATGCATGAGAGAATAATATTATTGTTACATACTGATGATTTGGCCTATTCGAACTGAGCCGAAAAGTAAAACTTGTGTTAGGGATTCTCATATTACAGGGAGAGCATAATTTGTAGCTATGTCCTGGTGATGATGTATTTGCGGAGCATTGCTTTCCTTTCACTTGGACCAGCTACGAGCAGCTGTTGCTCAATGTCAGCAACTCAGACGCATGATGTTCTAAAATTGATGAGCTTGAATTCGGATGACATATACGCGTTCATTATAAATACGGTACATAGTATGCGTGTAACGCACACACACACACACACACTGAATACAAATCTTACTGGCTTAGAAATTACTGTGTGAAAACGTCATTTCTCATGGAAATTTCGTTAGTGCATGACTTTAACTTATGAGTTGCTTGTTCAAACTTAGCTATTCATAAATAGTGTTCATGCTCACATCTTTTCAGAATTTCAGTTTCACAATAACTAAAAATGTCCTGCATATTGTATTAATTACATTTTCACACACGCTCACTCCTGCACGGAAACACAAACATTCTTTTCGCTCACGGTGTCATTCATATTTTAAATGTAACATCATGCTCACATTTATTCAATTCTAACGAATTTCCTTTCGCACGCACACGCTAGAAGACGCCTGAGCATATGCACATGCTCGAAAGCACTTCTTACTCGTACGCACGCATATACGAGTGAAAACACGCTCATAGACATTAGTAAAGATACTATAAAAATTACTAGCTTTGTGGAATGGGAGATCTCTTTGACCAAAATTTTGATATTTTCCTAAATTTTGCTTGAAAACACTTATTTGAAGATTTTGGGCCGGAAAAAAATTAGTACCTCAGGTGCAGACGCTGGTACGTGAGGAGCAATAACCTTGCACGTCGTTCCCTTACCTTCTTTCTCACCTTAATCTCTGGCCTATTTCTGTGTGTAACCTCAACTATTTTCCCACTACTTCTCCACCTCCCTCGACCATCCCTACCCCTCACTCCATGCACTCACTCGTGCACTGGAGCACAGCCTCGTTTTTAACTCACGACATTTGGAGCACCCTAATGCTCAATGCACTACCGCAGGACACGTTCATTTGGAAGAATGCCTTCAGCTGTCTGAAACTCAAAGAGAGATTTTAACAGCCTGGACTCTAACGGCGAGATGTACGAAAATTTGATGTGCTTGATGGTTATTTTGTGACTCAAGAGAACCATCAAGATCTTTGAGTCTACCTTTTCGAAAGTCAATCAATTTTATTATCGATGATTTTATAATTTGGAAATGGTAGAAACATCTCCGATAGAAGACATGGCACTGAAGTGAGGTGTTTATTTATTATAATGTTCTATTTTCTAAAACGCTGTTCTCTACCACCTAAAGTGCCCTTGCTTCATTTGTAGCTGCGGGGTTTAAATTAAAATGCATTAAGTTACCACCAAGAAATGACGTGGTTTAAAATTTTATTTGGTAGCAATTGGACCGCCTATACAGATTGATTTCTACCCGTTTCTTCATAGTGAATAAAATTATTTTATTCCGTATCGGTCTCCCGATGAGGATAGCAGGAGATTATGGTTTAAATCAGGAGGTTATGGTGGCCAGTACGTCGGCACAAATATTCCCTCATTTGCAATAACCAATCTTGAACATTCCTATCTCTGAGTATGCGATTATTGTCCTGCTGAAAGATCCAGTTGTCAACAATGAAATAAAACCTTATGGAAAAATGAGCGGGTTTAGAAAGTACTTGAAAATAGTTGTGGGAATTAATTTTGTTATTGCTAAGAGTCTCATATCCATACGTGTCCCAGCATAATCAGCCGCAAGCATTGTGCAAGAATAGTGCAAGAAGTAGCTCCACTCTATAACAGTAAGCATAAAGTTAATTTGTTAGGTATCATGCAAAATATGCATGGCTTAATTACAATTAATTAAGGACATCGCCTCAGCTAAATTAAATATGCTTTTAAGCAGCCAGTATATTATAATAAGTTTGAACTTTCAATTCTGCGTAGAGCAGCCGAAAGATAATCTTCCTCACGGGCAGCCAGAGGATCACAGTCAACTCCTCTTAACTTATTTTAGTTCCTTAACATGAGTTTAATTTGATCGGTTAAAACGGAATTAAGCCAAACTCACGAACTTAGTAAAGAGTGGAAATAAAGAAGCGCAAACATGCAAAAGTAAAACTTAACAGAACGAAATAACTTTCACACAGACTAAAGTTAAAACGGAAACGAAGCAACTGCTGAACAAAGACTCTAACCCTGTTAAAATGGCTCTCATGAGCAACCTCTCGCAGCTTGCGCAAGAACCTCCTCTGACACCTCCAATCGCAGGTGCAAACAAATGACAACATCAAAGCGCACGGTAAATTTGCGTTTTAAATTCTAAGGTCACGGTTTGATCAATTTGGATGGACTCTTCACAAAACTTTCAATTTATCATTTGAGTTGATAAACGCCGATTTTTCTTCATCAATCTCTCCAAAGAGCGTCTGTCTCTCTGTCTTCAAAGAGCGTCTGTCTTTGTCATTCAGATGATAGCATTCCACAATTTCCATGACATGAACCGAGTTGACCATTAGGTTTCCAGCCAACTTTAGTGCTCTGTATCGTTCTGATATTTATACCAGTTACTGTACAGATGCTGCAAGTTGATTTTCCATTTCAAAAAATCAAATAAATGCGTCCTTCATCAACTGGTGACAGATTTTTTCACGGGTCTTCAGTTAGAATGTTGGTATGAGCATTTACACTAAAAACAAATGAACTGTGAAATAAAATAATGAAAAATATACTTACAGTAGGTAAAATGTCGACTTTTAGCGACTTATTATCACAAATTCCCAGCGCATTTACTGCGCGTGTGCTCTATTTGCAAATGATCTGCATAGAAACACAAGAGTTTTCAATACTGAGTTTTGATAAACAAATTCAGTTTTTTTCAGATTATTGAAAGCTAAGCTTTTTATTTACTTCAAGTATATATGACAGACATTACATAATTACTTGAATATTTGAAAAAAACTTGTGTGCCATTTTTTTCGAAAGAATCTTACAGTATAAGGTGAAACATAAAATTCATGGATCTTGTTAAATTATATGCACTGACATAGAGAAAGAAATCAATTAAACATATAATGTGAGTAAGAAGGGGTTCAATTTAGGATCTAAGAAAGTTATTTGGCAGAGGAGCAAAGTAATAATTCGTTGTTTCTATGTAGTAGTAAAATTATTTTACCTTACTCCATGAATTTACTTCCTCGATGTGTTAAATAGGTAATTGTTAAATGTTAAATAGAAAATCGTTGAATGGTAAATAGAAAACCGTTAAATGTTAAATAGAAAATTGTTAGATGCTAAATAAAAAATTGTTAAACGTTAATTAGAAAATTTTTAGATGTTAAATAGAAAGTTGTTAGATGTTAAATAGAAAATTGTTAGATGTTAACTAGAGAGTTGTTAGATGTTGAATAGAAAATTTTTAAATGTTAAATACAACATCCAAAAGAGCAAAATATCGTGTGAACGTCTCTGAGACAACTTTGAATCGAGGTATGAGTTTGTATGAGACGAACCGACGCTATTCCCTTGTAAGCATTTCCACTAACGGACGCACACTGAATGAGGATTTCGTTCTACTTTGCTAATAAAGTTACTCTCATTTGTTGCATGGAACTTGCAGCGGAAAACACTATCATGTCAACAAAAACGGTTTCTCTTATATCCAGCTTATATATACTGGCTGTTCCCGTGGGTTTTTTATTCGCCTGCCTCGTGAGTAATGTTCAATGATATGTCCCTCTAAGTTATGTCACTGATCCTACATGTGGCCTTGATCATAGATAGCAGTTCTCAGACAAAGCTTTTGGTTCAGGGGCCAGATTTTCAAACAACAGGCATCATTTTAGTCGTAAATTCTCCTGTCTACTGAGCTTTGCCGCGAGTTTTTTTCTTATTAAAATTCCAAAATTTCATTATTCGAACTAATAAAACTTGGAAATTTCGACCGAAAAAAACAAACTTCGTAGAGTTAAGTGAACAGGTCGAGGAAAGAACTCACATTTCCGGCTGTGGAGATACAACGACGTGAATTATCTGAGAATCAGACCTCAGGTGTACGCCGAACCCTGAATGCAGGTGAGCGGCATGGGTGCTGCAATGCAGCCAGACCTGCGTGGGCGGAGACGAGGTCTTTCTATGAAACAGTGGTGCGATGATAAGTCTTCTCTAAGCTCGCATGTCACCACAGCGTCTTCTACCCAAGGCAGAGAAGTCATCAGTCATGAAAATTCAATTTTTCAACCCGCTGAGTACACTACATGAAACTCTTAGCATGAGCTACTTCATTTTTCCTGAATTCTGCTGTTTTACATGCCCTTGAATATTTTTTTGTGGAGAATTTCCTCCCAAATACGCAGAAATATATTTTCCCGACGTCTGATGAATTATTTTGGGTCAGCTCAAATCGAAACCAACCTGAACAAATTCTAGGATTGATCGATCACCCGTCACAGATGTCCCAACTTCAGCTAAGACGCCCACGTATTCCGTTGCAACCAACATGACCAATAAAGTTATGTGCATGTATCTCGATAACTCAGCTTATTTACGAGACCTTGACTAGATACAAACTGCTGCCGCAATTAATCTTGAGCACACGTGCGTTGTGAGCACCACAACTATGTATACCTGCGGTAGTGCAACAGAGAGCAGCATTGGTGTGCCAGCTGCGACTGTGAAAACGTTGGTTTTGCCTGAGAGTAAGAAATATTTTTATTCTATTGAACTTAGCATAATTTCTCTCGCTGTACTTGTAGTTTGTGTGCTTTACTTAAGAAGGGCTATTTGAACTTAGGTTTTATCTAGTGTGTTGAATAAATATTCAGTGTACATGTAGCTTCTCTTCCGCTTCATTTACCTTTCACTCTTTTTATTTTTTCTATGCTTTTTGTAGCATCTACTTTATTTCCAATTCTCGTTCGCTTTATAATGAGAACGATGGCTTCAAGATTTTTAAAGTATGGGACTTGGTACTTCTGAATGTAAGGACTTCCGTCCATTTGAAGGAATGCTTTGGTTTTCCCGTGATTGTTTGATCACGGTGATAGTCTAATTTTTTTTCAAAAAACAATTGGCACTGTAAAAGAAATTTCAAGTGGGATGTTCGAGAGCAAGTATGCTCTATAAATCACGTTTAGTGAGTGAATGCTGGAAGTCATCTTGTAGCTTATTTTGGACACATCAATGGAGTTCGATACCTTCTGATAGCGTTTTTTCCCTGATGAAAAATGCTCGTTTTTAATTTGACCATTTTTTTACAACCTCGTAGATCGTACCTAACATATATGCTTATTAATTTAAAATTTTAAAAGCTTAGACACCTTTACTTAGATGCTCTAGAGGTTCCGTACAAAATCTGAACCAGTGCTGTCGACTCATTTGTTTTCAACACGATTTTAAATATATTGCTATTCCTGAATATTATCGATTTCCTGCACTTAGTCATGGGCTACGTCGCTACACACTTACTTGTTGTTTGTTTAAGTTTTACATGTATTTAAATGTTATAAACAATAATGCTAATAAATATGCTCAGTATATATAATTATACATAGATTCGTTATAAAATCATAATTCAGCACAAGTCTAGTGAGTCAGCACAAGTCTAGACGACAATGAGATTATTTTCAGTTCAATATTTTTGTTTCGAAATGCTTTTACATAAACAGTCGTCCGTCGATTATAAATTTTAAATACAAATTCCAATTAATTCTTCCGTTATTTCAGATTCACACTGGGTCGGTAAAGTCCCAGGAGCTTTGAGAATTATTATTATTTGAGAATTATTAATTATTATTATTCTCCCATTTAGCATTGTGAGAATAATTTCACAACCTCTGTCGAGCGGCATGTCCGGAAAAATGGTCCTCCACTTCGCTGCAGCTGTGCTTGTGGTGAGTAGGACGCTCTATCATTTGAGTTTTTCAGGTATCCTCAAGCGAAATTTATTCGCTCGTATACTTAAAATTATAGAAAGTGGATTTTTAAACTGATGAATGAAATTAAGGATTTTTTTATGTTGAGTATAGATGTGTGAATCTCGGCATCATTGTAAGCTGACACTGATACTAAATTTGAAAACCTAATTTTAAATTCATGAATGAAAGAAAAGATCCTTTGTGTTGAGTATAAATGTGTGAATCTCTGTATCATTGTAAACTGACAGATACTGAATTTGAAAGCGATCTGCAGCAAATTTTCAATAGTTGTATTGGATACTCCTACGAACACAGCGCAGTGAGTGAATGAATTGTTGTCTTGACAACGTGCTAAATGAAGCTGTGGCTAAAATTTCAGCGTCTACTTCGGGAAACATGATGAAATTGAAAGAAAATAAAATTACAAATAAGTTCTTAACACACGGGACAAATGTAAAATTTAAAATCAGGGTTAATGTGAAGGAGATGCAACTAATCGATTTTCGAAATTTTGTTGCCCGTATCATGGTGAATACATCAAAATGATCAACTTTTCACCTATGCACATTTTAGGGCAAATGAGTATTTAACGAGTTATAGCGGTAAATCACTTACCGCAACTCTAGTGTTTGAAGCGGGAAGAAATTTTTCGGAGGGAATTCTACAATGGACTCTCCCTTCCGACGCGCTCGAATGATCGAGCGCATTCCAGCCATCGAAGCCGAAAATTAACATACCTCTATAACTCGTTATTTTTGGGTGATAACCATTATTGTGTTATTAACTAAAAGATCCTAGAAATGGGTTCAGGCTCCGCAGGTTCCGTGGGGTAGGCTAATAATAAATTACAAAGTAATCAAACTTACTCTAACAGCTCAACTGGAACTGCTATGGGTCACGAAACTAAACCTACCGCTGTAACTCGTAAAATATTCATTTGCCGCAAAAAGTGTATGGGAGAAAAGTAGTTCATTTCGAAGTTATCATTATGATTCAAGCAACAAAAAATCGAAAATCGATTAGTATCTGTTTATTTGAGCCCATTCCAGCATCAGAGACGATAATTAACATACCGCTATAACTCGTTAAATACTCATTTGCCTCAAAAAGTGCATAGATGAAAAGTTGTTCATTTCGCTGTAATTACTATGATACAGGCAACAAAATCTCGGAAAACAATTATTTGCATCTCCTTAACATTAACCAAAATCAGTTTTTCATATATTAAACATTTTTCACGAGTTAGGGATCAAAACACATGCATAGAATAAAGTACGTACGCAAAAAAATTAGCTTTTTCTCTAAGTTTTTTTCATTTTCAAACAAACTTTGTATGTATTTCACTATGATTCATAAATTATTTTGTCTTGATGCACACAGTATTCGATAGATACAGCAATACAAAAATGTTCCACTGCCGAATTTTGCCCATTGAACAGTATTTTTCTTCAGAAATTATCAAGTTTTAAATGTTAGATTAGTGTAGTCTACAAGAGGAAGAAACGTAAACTACAAAAAATCATCTTCTTTCCTCTTCGTTGTATTAATTATTTCAAATTGAGCTACAGCTCGAAACTTTGAAGCTACATAGTTCAAAGATTCGTTTCTCCAAATTACCTCTTTCTTGGTTTGTTAAATATGACGAATTAAAGGATGCTCCGAGAATAATAACCTGATAATATACATGCTCACTTGTCTTTTTACAGGTCTTTCTGAGTAATGGAGCATGTGAGGCCAAATCCATCGTAAGGCAAGATGTTCCTGCAGGGTGAGTTGAGCGTACAAATTCCGTTGGAAGTGAGCGAGGTTTTAGCACTGAAGGCGTTTTGGAGAGTTTTGGTAGCAATGATACTACGAGTATTCGGAGTCATTTTTGACCAGGATTTCGACGTCTCTGCCGTGAAGTTAAGAGTTGTTAGCCAGAATTCGGCAACTCTGATGCAGATTTATGCAGTTGTCGTTCAGAAGTTTGATAGTGTTCTCCTAAAATAAGGTGTTTTCAGCCAGAGCTTGATAGTTTCAAAAAAACTTCTCATATCAGGTTAAATCCCATTGAATTAAATACGGTGCACTGCTTTTGAACTTTGTTTAACACACTTACTTCATCCCTACACTACGTATGTATTCCTTGAAGTACGCATGTCAAGCGGTACACTATGAAGTAATTGAATTTCCAGATGCCCAAAATTTCCTCCCGGCTTCATGACGATCTGCTCCATTGGCCCGAACTGGTGCGCCACCTCAGACGATTGCAAGGACGGCAAGATATGTTGCCCCTGGGGCTGTGGTGGAGAATGCAAGGAACCGGTGGAGGAAGGAGTTCCACCTCCAGGAACTGAAGAGGTGGAGCCTGTGGATGAAATAACTCCACCACCAGTAGTTGAGGAGGAACAACCCACACCAGAGTCTGACCCGTGAGTAGTGAGCATATAACAAAAATTATGTTCTGATCAAATTGATTCGTGGCGCATTCAGTGTTTGATTTTCAGGTGCTTTTTACTTGATGACAAGGCTCGTTGAGGAATAATCCGTTCGAGACGGTGGCTATTTACATGATATATTTGACGTGTGCGACTTCCATTACGTGCGCAAGAACACTTTATATCTGCTGTGATCATCAAACTGAAAAAAGTTTTAAAAATGAGAGGGATATAATGAATCTACAGCAAAACAAATCCGTTAGTGAGCAAAATTTTGTAAAAGGGGTTACTCTAAACTATTTAAAAAGATGTCCTCCTAATTTTACGATATTCTCTAGAGCAATGTAGCCTATATTGTAAGACGTAGAAAAGATTTAAGCTGGAGCTACCGTAGAAGTTTTCCTGCCTTATCGAAACTCAGATGAACGCCTTTAAATATGATTTTTAAAGCAATACCTCCGTTTGCTAAGCCCATGATTTTCGATTAAAATATAGACTAGTCTTAAAAACATTCATAACTGTATCTTAAATAGTGCTTGTAATCATGATGCTTCAACCCAGGACTATTTTAAGAAAATAATTGAGGTCAAAGACATGACAGCTCCTGCAATTTACTTAGGTTATTGAGTGATAGTGATAAAGTAGTTAAGCAGGTAAAATAGGTTTCCTAACAGAGAAAACTAGGGGGTCGGGAGAGTTAGGCGGTTTGGTTACAGACGAGACTGGGGGTCGTGAGCTGATGTGCCACGTTTAGGCCGCCCGCCCACTGAGGCGATTCCATGCGATGCGATTCGCCTCAATCGCCATGATTCATTTGTAGCACCGTAGGAATAGCATTGTGTTACCTAACTCACTGCCGATTGAGGCGAATCGCATCGCATGGAATCGCCTCAGTGGGCGGGCGGCCTTAGAGTTGAACGTTGAACGTCCTCGTGATTATTCCGCGCACTACATCGATGCTTCTCCGTAAGGGAAGTTGATTGAAAAAAATGTTAACTAAAAAATAGAACCAAACATGATTTAAGATTCGTGAAACGCGCTTGTACGCGTAACATGTGAATTGAGGAATGGTTAGACACACTTTTCCTGAGTCCTTAGCAATAATACGTCAGTATTGGCGTACACAGACACACAAGGGTGTCAATCCACCGGACTGTAGTCAACACGCACGCAGAACACATGTTACGGACTCTAGTCAACACGCATGCTGAACACATGTTACTTTACGATCAATCTTTGAATGCCTCTGGAAAAGGTTCAGGTGAAGAGCAGAGTTGTTTCTATGGTACAAACCTCTGAATAATTTACCAGCGTTTGATCTGTGGGCCTGTGGAGCTACATTTGTCATCGTGATGTGCCGGTTAGAATTACAGGTTGTGCTGGTTGTAAACAATACTTAGATTTATCGCTGTACGCGCTTCAATCTTTTCCTGGAAGTGAAAGCGTGTTATTAATTTTACAATAAATATGTATCTTGGCTTAGAGAAAAATCTCAGGAACGAAAAGATCTTTTGAAAGCTAGCTGGATTTACTGAAAATAATATTTAGAGCCATCGCTTTATGTGCATTTATTTTTTACTGCAGTTGAAAGTGCATCGCACTTGAATTTCTTTCCGGGAAATGAGAGCATGTGTTATTATTTTATAAAAAGCATTCATCTTGCTATAGAGAAACACGGCAGCGACGAAATGATCGTTTGAGCAATTTTTTATATGAGCACTGCACGTACTGCATTACAAGAAGTACAGTATTTCCTGTACTATTATACAACCTGTACTGCTGTACTTCTTGTACTGCACTTACTGCAGCACAGGAATTATGTTCACAATTTGTAGGCGACTGTACATACAATTGTGCGTGTACGACCCTGCCAGCAGAGCTCAGCCTCTTTGTTTTGACTATCGGTGGACACGAATCATCTATTCGAAATCTAGTTTAGGCTTCTAAAAAAATATTTAATTACACAAGCAAACAGCTGTGTACCTTGTTCTAATTTAATTCGAGTTCTTAATTTCATTTTTCTTTGTATTAACATCGGCAGGCATTTCTCTTATTCAAAGTTACGACGGAGTGTTTTTCCTATAATATTATTTATTACCATTATCATTGTTGTTATTGTGTTTATTTCATGTGCTTAGTTTGCTTGAAGGTTAAGAATTAGGTTTCAACATTTCGGCAACGCGCACTGAATTTGGCTGCCGCGAGGTACCTGTGCTCGAATATTTGGCTGCCGCGAGGTACCTTTGCTCGAATATTTGGCTGCCGCGAGGTACCTGTGCTCGAATATTTGCTGCTGTGAGGTACCTGTGCTCGAATATTTGGCTGCCGCGAGGTACCAGTGCTCGAATATTTGGCTGACGCGAGGTACCTGTGCTCGAATATTTGGCTGCCGCGAGGTACCTGTGATCGAATATTTGGCTGCCGCGAGGTACCAGTGATCGAATATTTGGCTGCCGCGAGGTACCTGTGATCGAATATTTGGCTGTCGCGAGGTACCTGCGATCGAATATTTGGCTGCCGCGAGGTACCTGTGATCGAATATTTGGCTGCCGCGAGGTACCTGTGCTCGAATATTCCCGTGTGAGCAGAGCATTCCACTCATGTATATTCTACAACTACAGTCGACCTCACTTCATGTATGAATTTAGTATTGCATGTTTCTCATCATGTATGTTCGGGGGCGGTAAAGGAATTTCCGTGCTTACTTCTGGCTGAAATAGTTCTCACGTTTCTCACTTTTTGCGTCAACAGATGCTAGTCCCTCTTGAGCTCCACGACTACAGAAAACTTCACTTCATGAATGAAATAAGTACTGCATATTCCTCACCATTTGGAGTAGTAAAGTGACTTCCATGTATTATTAACTGCGGTCGAAATAATCCTCACGTTCCTCACTTCTTGTGTCAACAGATGCAACTCCCTCTTCAGCATCATGATCTACTGCTCTGTAACTGTTGATGAGTGTGAGACTCACGACGAGTGTGGCGATGGAAATGTCTGCTGTCCCGTCGCGAACTGCGGCAAGACGTGCCAGCAAGCTCCTGAGACCTAAATTTCAACGTCGGTTTTGGGCTACAATTTTAAATTTAATCAATTCGGTCCTTCTTTGGGTTTAATCATCACCTCATTCGTTTGGAAGTTGCCGGGCTGGGAAGCATTTTTTTCAAAACATTGTAGGCTTGATTGCACATTTTGAAAAAAAATCAGATCCCCCTCTCGTTTCCGCAGAATCCTTAGCATTTTCCTTGCTCTTAAATTTGAAATCCGAGTCATTTTGAGCTGAAATAAAAGTGCCTAAAAACTGCCTCGTATTTATTTCCAAGAAATATGATTCGGTGAGAATCATATTTCATAGAAAGTTCATGACTATATGGGGAGAAATACTCCATTCCACTGTTTTACTCAGATGGGATTAGAATAGTAATTGTGCTTAGAAATATACAGTGCACAGAATTATACACTGGACAGTATTTCAACGCTCAGAAAATTACGCAAGAGTACTTAAAGGGCTCATTCATAATGTTACTAAATGCAAAATGATAACGAATACATGATGGTATTAAGTGCATAATGAAATAAAATGCGAAATGATTTAAAATCAACAAAATCCTATGTTGAAAAAATCATGTATTCCACCAAAAAAAATTAGTACGGGACTGAAATGAACAAATTGTTTACATTTTTGGCGTATTTCAGACAGTCGTCTGCTAAATAAGTAGAAAATGAGGAGAAAAACTGCATACGTCTACCACTATAATACATAATAATAATGATGAGAAAAACTGAATACGTCTACCACTATAATACATACAAATAATGATGAGAAAAACTGGATACGTCTACCACTATAATACATAAAAAAAGATGAGAAAAACTGGGTACGTCTACCACTATAATACATAAAAATGATGAGAAAAACTGGACACGTCTACCACTATAATACATAAAAATAAAGATGAGAAAAACTGGATACGTCTACCACTATAATACATAAAAATAAATAAGACAATGGTAGTTAAACGTATTTTAAAATAGAGGTTCTTAGCTGGCAAATGCTGCACAATAACAGGTAGCAGTGCCATAATAAATTGTACATATGTGAAACCATGATACTAGGCAAATGTGTATATCATTACCAAATGCACTGTAATGGTTGATGTACCATAACGACTATTTTTAGATGTAGCATAATAATAAGCAAATGTTACATAATAATGGGTAAATGACTGCTGAAATTGGTAGATTAAATGGAAGAAAGGGTAAATATGCCCAAATAATTGATGAATGTACCGTAGAAATAGGTAGTCGTACCATAGTAATGGATAGTCGTACCGTAATAATTCACAGGTTTGCAAAAAAAAATCGAGCTCTGATACCATTCCAGCGGATTCTCATGTGAAATAATTTCCTGAATTTGAATATAACCCCTCTCCGACCTCAAACGATAATTATAATAATAACCCCTCTTTCCCCCATCACTCGCCGTGTTCGGGTGACCCTCCATTTTATCACTTTTCGATAAAGAGTATTTTAACTGTAAAAAATAAATGATAAATGTATATGTAAAATTATTCTTAAAAACGGCGGGTGGTATGGGAAAACGGGAGTCATATTCGGTTTCAGGAAAGCGTTTTACATAAGAATCAGCAGGAGTGATGTCAGGGCCGATTTTCATGCAGACCAGTGATATGGATGACATAAAATAGTATATAGAGACACGCATGCCACATCAGCTGATACGAGTAGATATAACAACCGGTACAGGTAACCGGAAGAAAAAATAAGACATTTGCATCGTGTCAGTTTGTGGTAACATTAAACCTTGAAAATACTGGTGACTTAAAAAGGAAACGTTGAAAAACAATTATTTGAACGACATCGCTATCACTAACATCGAAATATGTACAAAATTTGAAAATACCCGACCTTAGATGCCTAAAAAATAAGATCGATCGATCTTTATTTCAAAAGAATTCATCTGCACAGGTAGGAAAACAACACATGACACATTTTCCAAGAATTTATACACGCTACGTTCTTGAAGTCATGGACTTTATTGTCAGCAAGCTCGGCACCATTGCGTGTGACGCGCATGAGCCTGCCAGACGCAGCTCGACCTTGTTACCGTTAGTTGCCGTACACTCCCCATTCGTCAGTCAATTTAACACGTTGACTGCGATGGGCTAAGTTAAAGTCCAGTATTCAACTCAAATTTCAATTCAGAGCTGCTAGAAATTCTCTAAATACCAAACATTAACTGTGCCCATTTCAGACCATTAATTTTAAAAGGTTGTTCAAACTTTTTCAAACGACCCATAGATGGAATCATACCATGTTCATGTTATGATTAGGAGGTGTTAACGTTCGCATGATCTATGTACATATGTACTCGTACGATGTGGTTAGCATGGCAGTAATGCCTGTCTACAGGAAATAATTGTGTCAAAAAGATCACTAATGCAGCATTTCAATAAATGGAACCACATATTTAACTCATAACGAGGATTACTACAACATTTTTTATCAATATGACAACATATCGTACTCACGAAGATTACTAATACAGCTTTTGTAGAAATAAAAAGTAGACTCAATGAAAATGAATCCCTCATACAACATTTTTTATTAATGAAGCATCAAACTAAACTCAAAAGGCTCATTAATATAATACAACATAGCTCCTAAACAGAATCTCAAAAATGACTGTAGATTTTGGCACTGCCTTCAATTTTTAATTCAAAGCATTATTTTGCTAGAAGAGTGTTTATTTTAGAAGCGATATGTCAGTCTATGCCTTGGACTTCAGCTGCATAACTTATGTTTAAACGCATTAAACATGCTTTGAACTGAGTATGTATTCCGTAGAAGCGTTGCCGATGTTCATACAATGCGAATTTGAATTAATCAGGGACTAAAATATGCACTGCTTTGGTTTTATATAGAATTTACACTAATTTTAATAGATACTCATAAAACAAATAATGCAAAGCATCAACATTTCACCGCCACAGGTGGACGCAAATTATCTCAATCAATTTTATGACCTGGCTTGTAGAATGTTCTTTGTACTACAAAAAATAACACGTATATCAGCAAATCTTTCAGGGTTCACCGATATTTCAGCACTTGCTACTGCTCTAATTTTCTGTTGCCCCAAAATTAGCAGTTTTAGGGCGAGCAAAGTGTCAAAGCTCGATGGTTTTACCTCTTCATAAAAACAACTTTCCGCGAAAAAATAAAGTGTCAGAGTTCATCAGTTCTGCCCCTCCTTATTCTTCACAAAAAAAACATACCTTACAGGTACAAAGTGTCACGGATCAAAAGTTCTACCTCTCCTAATTCCTTCTAAAAGACAACTCCCTGCACACAAACGCCGTGTCACAGTTTGATAGTTCTACCCCTACCTACAAAAAACAACTCCCCGCACACAAACGTCATGTCACAGCTCGAGAGTTCTGCTCCTCACAAAAAACAACTCCCCGCACACAAATAAAGTGTCACAGTTTAACGCTCCTCCTCACAAAAAAACAGCTCCTCGCACTCAAACGCCTTGTCGTCACAGTCCGGCATCCGCACGTAAGCCACAGGGCTGCGTGTGACGTCGTAGCGCACCCTCAGGAAGCCGTGATCCTCAAACCTCTCCAGCAGCAGCCCCTACAGCCTGTAGTGCTCAACCTTAAGAAACGCAATGCGTTACACATTTCGTCCACGGAACTCGAAGTTTCGAAAAAGATAGCAGTTTGTTTTTCATTTTCGTCAAGATTTGTGAGCTCAATATGCTAACAAGCCAAAAAGGGAATTCAACGTAATGTTGCCACACGGAATTTTCCTATGAAAAACTATAATAATCAGTCTTGTCATTATTGCATTGCAAAGACTGCCGAATGTCAATATACAGAAATGGGGCAAGTATCTTGTCTAGAGATCTTATTTTCCTGAAAGCCTACAGAAATGATGCTTGCTGTTTTGAAAATTTAACACATTTTTAAATGGACGCTTCAAATTAGCTCCTATTCTGTGTACAAGATCACTTCACTAATTGCTCTCACTCGCAGACGCGCTCTAAGCGTAGAGACCATACAGGCTCAGCCAAGCAATTCATGATTCTCAGGCATGCTATCGTCTTCAATTTCATTTAGATTACTCCACAATACACAAAGAAGTGTTATCCAAAGAATTCGTCCTAAGAGCGCTGACTGGTAGATTTAAATCTTGCAATTCAAAAGTTTGCGCCCGGGATTGAGCCAGACAATCAGATTTCCACGCTCAGATGAGAAATGTTATCAGCATCCCTCATTCAGATATATCATGTATGATGTATCATGTAATAAATGTTAAAGCTCACATTTTCCATAAACTCAGGTTGAACGAAGAAGTGAAACTTCATCATAATCTGCATCATGCCGACCAGGAGGTTGTGGCCCAGGATGTACTCAAGAAATTTCCACGCAGACAATTCGATGTCAATCTGGGAAAGATTTATTCGGAATATCTTTATCATCGCTCAATTATGACAATAGGGATGTGCATTTTTTTCAATGTTCTTTACCATCAACTTTTATGGCAATGAATGTTTTTTATCTCTTTCTTTCTTTCTTTTCATTTTAACCTAATGAGAGGAAATGAATACAAAGAAAGCAAGTTTAGTGAGTGGAAGAGTTTCCCCTTTAAATCTCATCTATAGGTTTTCTGTTTTTTAAGATGAAGAAAACTTTGTTCACTGGAGAACAACGCGGTTACTGAAGAAAGATCGAACCACAGCCTTTGTTGCCTAAAATCAGACAGTAAGTCAGCTTGATTGTTTCCTGTCATACCGAAAATTGAATCGTTTTGTGTCAGTAAGTAAATAAGATCGCTCTGTAAAACTAAATATAAATTATTTTCAACAGTAGACGCAGTTGTTTTACATCCACTGGTAAACATTGCTGCTTTTCAATAATGAATGAATAAGATTGATTCATAACTGCAGTAAACACGACTTCTTAATGACAGTTGGTGAACACGGTGGCTTTTGAAAGAAAATGAACTCGATTGCTTGTCCTAAATCATTTGACCGTGTTATGCTTTCGATTAGTTTGAAACATAAATTAATTTTCTCAGCAAGACACGTACATTCATCATTGCCCCTATCCTCTTCTTTCAAACTCAGTTGGAACTGAATCCCTGCGGAGATCCGGGAAAGAAATTCTTGCAAAGTTAACAAAATGTATCTTAAATTCCTTTTCCTATCGAAATATTAGGCATGTAAGGTAACGAAGTCAAATGTCCTCTGCTAAATGACTGATGCTGATTATATAAGGCAATTTTGCCATTGTTCCTATCATTGATGTTTAGTCTATTCTCAAATCGTTTCTAGAATGTACTGTTATGCTAAAAAACTATTATGTAAAATTAAGCATCGAATCTTGAGAGAACGATTTCATTGATCAGCCTAGCGCGTAACTAGGTTAAGGGAATTAGGTTAGCATAATTGTACACCTTAGAATATCGTTGGGGGTAAGATGCACTAGAAGTCACTGAACTTATTGGGGCCCACTGATAGCAATACCCAAATTTGACGTTGTACTAGACTTGAGGAGGTCAACCCAGCTCCTGGCGATCCGATGAGCCATTTTCTGTTTGCTGTTGAAAAAGGACCCTTAGGTGCTGGACTATTCTGTCCTAAAATTTTATGACGCTTCGGACACTACATAGATCCCGTCCCAGAGGGGTGTAAGGAGACCAAAAATCCTGAATTTTTAACCCCATTTCGACCCCATATAAAAACGGGAAATGGAAAACTTGCTACCATACTTTTGTTAGAAATGTTTCAAGGATTTTAAAACTGTCTTTGTTTTTATTCTAGCATAAAAATTCAATGAGGTCTATTCTTTCGACATATCAATAAAAATGAACTAAAAACCAATATGTCAAATTTTTTATAAAAACTAAGGCCTGAATCGAAAAAATGAATATAAAAAATTGTGTTTATTTTTAAAAGTTGCATATTATAGTCAAATTTCATAAGAATCAGACTACGAATATAAAATTTCAAAATTTAAAAAAAATTATTTTTATTTTATTTTCTTGTGTAAATCACAATTCACAGTATGAATATGAAGTTATGCATAGAGATTATCGAAATAAAAATGAAAACAGCATTCAATTACATGAATTGTCTATTATATTACACTTCAACAAAAAATTTTGTTTTTGGCTTGTACCCAAAACCTCTCATTTTCAACATTCAAAGGAATAGAAGCCGGTGAGTTTTCATGCTAGGATAAGAACAAAGACAGTTTTGAAATCCTTGGAACATTTCTAACAAAGGTATCATAGCAAACTTTCCAATTGTACAAAAAAAAAAATTTCATCAAGCTCAAAACCCAAAATTAGTGTATATGCTAGTTAGTGATCAAATATCACATATAAAAAACGAAAAGTTTCAAATGGATAATTTGCTACCATACTTTTGTTAGAAATGTTCCAAGGATTCTAAAAGTGTCTTTGTTTTTGGTCTAGCATAAAACTCAATGACTTCTTTTCTTTTGAAATATCCATGAAAATGTACCAAAAAACTAGTTTTTCGTATTTTAAAATAAAATAAGGCCTAAATTGGAAAAATTACACAAGTAAAAAAAGTTTACTTTCAACAAATACTAAATATTCAACTAAATTTCAAACGAATCGGATGAAAAATTGAAATCTTGGGTTGACCCCCTTGAGAAACAATCTACTTCTGTATCGCTTGAGGTAAATAAACTGTGAAATGATTAAAATCATTGGTGTATTGTAAAGTATGCTTTACTTGAAATCCCGGCCTTTTTATCATGACGATATGGACATTTTAGCAACAACAGATTTAATGATAAGTAATCACATTTACACACACACTACTTACGCGTTGATCACTTTAGAGAAGTACTTGGTTTTTGTGGGGAAATATGTATTTTTTTAATGCCATTACGTATCCTCTCACACTCTCAGCTATTTTCGCACCAATCTGGAGTGTGCAGAGTTGGTGACGGACAAAGTATAATTTTTGATAGATAAATCTTTGATAAAAATTCATATATGACTAATTAAGGCGAGAATTGTCAAATAAACCGCTATAATTTAATATGAATTTGGGCAAATGAATTCTCTTTTAACTTCCGACGCACAGTCCTTTGCAAAATTGGTTTTGGTATTCACAAAACTTTCTAGCTATCTGATGAACGCCGATTTGCTCACATTATTCTTTAAAGAGTGCCTGTCTCTGTCATTCAGAACGAAAAACCTTTTTACAATTTCCGTGAGATGGAGTTAAGTTAATAATTTAGTTTTCGGCGTGCCATTGTTCTCTGTGTTGTTCTGATATTTTTACCCATTGCTATATAGATGCTGCAAGTTGGTTTTCCACTTTGATTAAACCTAATAAATGCATCTAGCATCAGCTGTTGGAGAATTTTTTCGCGGATTCTTATAGTTCTCCGATATAAATGAAAATTTAGAAATCTTTAAGCATTCAGAACTGCATGGTCTGTGTTACTTGATGAACCGTTTTAGCATGTTCCCGTGTACAGTTTTACTGACAAACTTTGCACTGAAATGATAGTAAAAATGCATGCGTTCTTTGGTGACTCAGTTTATTATCATCACGAATTTTATACGCATTTATTGCGCATGTGTTCCCCATTCAAAGGATCTGCACAGGCACATAAGGGCTGTATGTTCAGTTTTGATAAAGAAATCGAGTTTTTTCTGCCTCTGAAGGTAAGCTTTCTCCCCATTAAAATCGAGTCATTTTCAAACAAATATCGAGAAAGAGTTTCTTACGTATAAATTTGTAGTAAGTTGCCTATGTAGTAAGTTGTTGCGAGTACACATACCTACCATTAATATAATTTATCGAATGTCTCAAGCAAAACTTGTGTTCGATTTAAAATAAAAAAATTACAGTAGAAGGTGGAACATAAGTTCCATACGTCTCTTAGAATTAAATATACAAGTATAGAGGAAGAAATTAGTTAACAAACAGTGAATAAGACAGGGTGTATAAATTTAGCATCTAAGAAAGACATTCAGCAGAGTAGCAATTTGTTGTTTTAAAAAACTAGTATGATCATTTTACCATGTTTCTATATGGTAGTATAATTATTTTGTCCCACTCGATGAATTTATTGTTTCAAAAAGTGGCATCTATTTGAATAAAATTAAAGATAATGATAATCGAAAAATTTTAAAACGCATTATACATATACTCATCAACTTTTGGGAAATAAAACTTTTTGATGATATTTGCGTCAAAAAACTTCGATTTTAGTGCACAGAAAAAGTGCCGATCAAAAATTTGAAAGTTTGATGGAAATTATGCAACCTTCTAATGAAAATACAACCCCGATATTGCATTTTTAATTTGATAGATGTTTTCCTCTCGTGGTTTTCCCAATCGTGGATAGATTGGTGTTCACATTTACGTAAAGATCTTCAAAATAATATTGAAATATGTTGACAAACTAACCTCACCTCTAATTTACACACTTATGCCATAACAGTATGAAAATTTACGGTTTCTCTTTGAATAGTTTTGAAACGAACGTCCGGGCGAAAGTTTCTCTGGCACGTGTCATACTATTGTTTGTATAGTCATAATCAAGACACTGTTAGTTTTGACACACTTTATATGACCAAAAACTTTAATACACTAGCCAAGATGATGGGGATGACACAAGCACTCATGCTTGAAAGCTCGGAGGTAAAACTCAGTTAAGTGAGAAAAGTATTTCGAATTGTGAAGAAGTGGCATTTTGATTGATGAAAGGATGGCATATCGATTTGTACACAATTAGTTTTTTCAATTTGAGCAAGAGTGATATTGTAATTTCTGGTAGAGTGGTATTTTAATTTTTGCATGTGGTATAGTAAATTGTGCGAGAATGGTACGTTGATTTGTGCGAGAGTGGTATTGTGATTTGTGCGAGAGTGGTATTTTGATTTAAGAAAGAGTGGAATTGTGATCTGTGTAGCAGGGACATTTGAATTTGCGAAGAGTGATATGTTGGTTCTTACAATTCGCCTTTACATTTAAATTTATCTGTGGCACGAAAGTACGGAGGTACGGAGGTAGTACTGCCAACAAATGGTTAATGCAGTCAAGTAGCTCAAGAACTTTAAACAACCGATCTGCAAAACATAATCGACAGAAATGCTTTGTAGAAATACTTGCGCAAACGTTCTGCACAAATATACAGCATAAATACAATGGAGAAATACTATGCATACCTGCATAAATATTCTCCCCAAACGCTCTTCACAAATACTCTGCGTAAATACTCGCCAGAAAATGTGCACAAAGGCTCTGCACGAATACTTAGTACAAATACGTACTGCGAATAAAACTCTCTAAACAAATCTTTTTTGCACAAGAATGCAAATAACTTTCTTATCCTGCAAAAATTGTTTGTTTCTATTACTTGAAATTTGACTCATTACATTTTAAATCCAAATGAGTGAATTGTAAACAATTCGACCATGCTTTTCCCAAATTCATTATAAAATTTAATCCCAAGTATTTAAATTTTTCATTTGCAATTAACTAAAAAACTTTGATCACAAATTTGACGGACGAAATAGGGTGGTAAGGATTTGGGATAATGCTAGGAAAATTCTTGTCTTAATTATAATTCAGTTAAAATACTTGAAAATTCATACCTTAATTTGGAATGAGCTTATGTTCCTCTGCGCAGTTCGAGTAAGAACACCTTTTTTTAAACTAAATCGTCATTATCATTTTAATCCGACACATATACCAAGCGTCATTTCAATCTCTTGCAAGTGTGAACTTCTCTGAGGCAACTTTGTGATCTAGTGAAGGCAAGAAAAAACTGGAAAATATTGGCAAAAAAACAGTATTTCATTCCACCAAGTGGACAGGTCGACAGAAGAACTCACTGGTCCAGCTGTGCAGATCCAACGGTGTAAATAATCCCAAAGTCCAGCCCCTGGTGCACGCCGAACAGCAAACGCAGATGAGCGGCATGGGAGCTGAACTCTTTGTGTGAATGTTGTGAGTATTGAGAAGGGAATTGCAGGCTGTTATAAAGGCCCCGACACTGTCGGCCCTCATCTTCAAGTTCAAGTTCAAGCTAGACCTACGTGGGCCAAGACAAGATCTTTACATGAAATAATGTTGAGATAATATCCTCTCTGAGCTCGCATGTCACAACAACGTCTTCTATCCAAGACAGAGAAGAAGTCATCACTGATGAGTCATCAGTCATAAGACTTCTGTGTTTCACATTTTTCAACGCTTTGAATTTCTGTGCATGAACTACTTTAATTTCTGATTTTTCCTGAATTTTGCAGTGCTTCATGACCTTGAACTTTTTTTGTGGAGAATTTCCTTACAAATTCGCAGAAATTAATTTTCCACGATTCCATTGAATTAGTTTGGGTCCACCCAAAACCAAACCATCCTGAAAAAATTCGAGGATTAATTAATCACCAATCCCAGGTGTCCCAACTTTAACTAAGACGCCCACGTATTTTGTTACAACCAACGTGAACAACAAAATAATATTTATGTATGTCGATAACTCAACTTATTTACGAGACCTCAACTTGATGCAAACTAAAACCGCAATTAATCTTAGAGCACACGCGCGTTGTGAGCACCACGACTATGTATACCTGAGGTGGCGCAACGGAGAGGAGCATTGGTACGCCAGCATCGACGGTGAAAACATCGCTCGTGCATAAGCGTAAGAATTATTTTCATTTTTTGACCTCAACATAAATGTTCTCGCTGTACTTTTAGTATGTCTTCTTTACTTAGGTAGGGCGAGTTGAACTTAGGTTTTATTAAACAGATGAAATGAGTAGTGTACACTGTACGCATAGCTTATCTTCCGCTTTGTTTATCTTTTCCGCTTTATGTTCTCTTCCACCCATTTTTGTAGCTTCTGCTTTTTCACCTCTTTTTCGCTTTATGGTGAGGAAAATGGCTGCATTATTTTCAAAGTATGGGAATACTAAATAACGATGTACTTTTGAATAACAATGCAGCCGAAGACTTAAAGCAATGCTTTGGTTTTCCTACTATTGTTTGATCAGCGTTAGACTCTAACTTAATTTTTTCCTTTAGACAATTTACATTGAGATAACAAAAATTTAAGTAAAATGTTCGAAAGCAAGCATGCTCTGCAAATCATGTTTATTGAGGAATATTAAAAGTCAGCTCGTAGCTTATTTAGGATAAATTGATGGAACTTGTTACCTTCTGATAACTCAATTAAATGATAAAAAATTGTTAGTTTTGCATTTCACAATTTTTTCACAATCCCGCAAAATATGCGTGTTAAATATGTGTGTACATATATTTCTATTGCTGAATATTATCTATTTCATGAACTTAGTCAAGGTTGAAGTACTTCAATTTTTTGTTTTTAGGCTGATTTTCACATGTTTATTACAGGTTATAAACATAAATGCAAATAAGAATAAATATTATAGACTTTATCAAATTGAGAAAGTGCCATGCGCAAGTGTAGCCGACTATAAGATTGCTTTTATTTGAATCTTTAGGCCCCAAAATATTTTTACCCAAGCAGTCATCCGTCGATAATGAATTTTCAATAAACATTTCAATTGATCATTATTACATCATTTCAGATTCTTACAGCGTCAACAAAGTCTCAGGAAGTGGGAGAATTATTCTGTCATTTAGCATCGGGTGAATAATTTCACCAGCTCTGTCAATCGACATGTCTCGAAAAATGGTCCTCCATTTCGCCGCTGCTGTGCTTCTGGTGAGTAAGGTGCCATGTCTATTGAGGTTTTTATATCATAAAGCACATTTTTATTCGCTTATAATCTCAAAATAACAAAAATGAAATTATGAAACTAATAAGCGAAATAAAAGTTTCTTATACTAATTGCAAATATGTGAATATATGTAGGTATCCTTGTTAGCTGGCACGGATATTAAATTTGAAAACATCATTTTTAATTTCATGAATGAAATAAAATGCACTTTGAGTTGAGTATAAATGTGTGAATATCGGTACCAATGCAAGCTGATTCTTGTTTTGAAAGCGTCAATCTGAAACGTTAACTACAAAAAATCAATATTCTCTCCCCTTAATTTTTAATACTTAATTTTTATTCTTTCCCTTTAATTTTTATAATTTTTATTCCCCTTAATTTTTATCCTTAATTTTTATATTTTAATTTTTTTTCGTATGAGCTACAGCTCGAAACATTCAAGCTACATACTTCTGAGATTGGTCTTTCCAAATTACCTTTTTTCTTAGTTTGTTAAATTTGAGGAACCAAGGGAGAACAATCAGAATAAGAGAACAATCACCTGATAATACACATTGTCTTTTTACAGGTCTTTCTGAGTAATGGAGCCAGTGAGGCCAAATCCGTCGCGAGGCAATATACTCTTCCAGGGTGAGTTGAGCGATAAACTCCGTTAGAAGTGAGCGAGCTTTCGCTTTCTTATGCCCCGAAGGAATTTTGTAAATTTTTGGTAGCAGTGATAGTCCGAGTATTTGGATTAATTTTCGATCAGGATTTAGATATTTTCTACTTGGAGTAGAGAGTTGTTAGCCAAAAGTTAGGAGCTCAGAGACT
Source organism: Morinoia aosen (assembly GCA_030386875.1). Taxonomy (NCBI): domain Eukaryota; kingdom Metazoa; phylum Arthropoda; class Malacostraca; order Amphipoda; family Talitridae; genus Morinoia; species Morinoia aosen. The sequence continues at coordinate 73,010,864 of CM059562.1, forward strand.
GATTTTTGCAGTTTTCGCTCAGAAGCTGCATGGTAGTGATAATTATCAGTCAAAATTTGAAAGTGTTTGTCATGACGATTTATCATGATAAATCCCATTAAATTAAATATGGTACACTACTTTTGAACTTCATTCATTACACTTCTTCCTACACCATGTAATGTATTCCTTGAAGCAAACATATCAAGCGGTGCAGTATAAAGTAATTGAATTTCCAGATGCCCGGCATATGATCCCAACATCTTTACCGCCTGCTGGATTGGCCCGAACTTTTGCCTCTACACAAGCGACTGCAAGGACGGCAAGATATGTTGCCCCGTGGGCTGTGGTGGAGAATGTATGACGCCTGGGGAACAAAAGACCGCGCGAGAAATTAAGGAGGAACAGCCCACACCAGTTTTTGACCAGTGAGTAGTAATCATATAACAGAAATTATGTTTTAATCAAATTGATTCGTGACGCATTCAGTGCGTGATTTTCAGGTTCTGTTTACGTGAGGACATGAGTCATTGGCGGATGACTTGGTCCAGCTGGTGGCTATTTACATTATACATTTGACGTGAGCGAGAAGTTCTGAATTACCTCCATAACTCAAGCAAGAACGCCATGTACACGGTACGATCATCAAACTAAAAAAGTTATGAAAAAAGATAGAGCAAATTTACACTTTATATAGCAAAAAGAAAACTTTAGTGGCCAAAAGTTAGGAAAGGCGGCTTTCTAATCTATTTAAGAAGATGTCCTCATCAATTTGCAATATTTTTTAGCTTATTGTGGCATATAGTTTAATACATAGAAAAGACTTGAAATGGAGAGCTAAAAATTTCCTGGCTTATTGAAATTTAGGTGATTGCTTTACACTATGACTTTAACACAATACCTCCATTTTCTAAGCCTATGATTTTTGGTAACAATATATACCAGTCACAGAAAAATTTTGAGCTGGAGCTTAAATAATGTTAACAATCATAATGCTTCATACCAGGAGTTTTTAAATTAGCTATTTTAGGAAAAATAAATGATAATGGAATATACGTAATTGAACGACAGTGACAAAATATGTGAAGAGATAAAATAATATTTCTAGAAGAGGAAACAATAAAGGGTCTAGAAAGTCCGGCGGTTAGGTTACAGACCAGGCCTTTGGTTATGAGCTGATGTGTCACACTTAGTGTTGGTTATGAGCTGATGTGTCACACTTAGTGTTGGTTATGAGCTGATGTGTCACACTTAGTGTTGGTTATGAGCTGATGTGTCACACTTAGTGTTGGTTATGAGCTGATGTGTCACACTTAGTGTTGGTTATGAGCTGATGTGTCACACTTAGTGTTGAACGCTGGACGTCCTCGTGATCATTTGATGTATTACATCGATGCTCCTCTCTTAGAAAGGGAAATATATTTAAAAGAAAATATTAACAAAAACCCCCGAACAAAAGAGGAGGATTTAAGATCCGTGAGACGCGCTTGTACGCGTTATATGTGTATGCAAGAATGGTTAGACACCCTTTTCGCGACTCAGTCCTGATCCATGACTCTTTAGTATTAGTGCGCACACACATACGTGTTTATTCACCAGACTAGTCAACACGTACGCAGAACACATGTTACTCTACAATAAATCATTGCGTGCCTCAGGAAAAGGTTCAGGAGTAAGCACACCTGTTCCTCTCGCACAAACCACTCAATAACTTACGACATTTGATCTATGCATAGGCCTGTGGAGCTACATTTGTCATCGTGATGTGCCGTTTAGAATTACAGGTTGAGCTTATTGTCAATAGTATTTAGATTAACGCGCTTCAATTTTTCATGGGAGTGAAAGAGTGTTATTTCTTTGTAAAAACTATTCATTTTACCCTACGTTAAACTAGCACCAACGATATTATCATTTGAAAGTGTGCTGCACTTACTGAAAATGACATTTAGACACTTCTTTGTGATCTCATTTTATTCTGCAGTTGGAAGTGTATCGCACTTACAATTCTTTCCTGGAAGTGAGAGTTTGTGTTATTTATTTTATAAATGACATTCATCTTGCTTAAGGGAAAGAATACAGTAACGAAATGATCGTCTGAGCCATTTTTGTATCTGCGCACTGCGCGTACAATGACGAAGCATTTTGGCCAGAATTTTATTCATCATTATTATTGTTGTTGTACTTGTTATTATTATTTTTCAGGTTTTCAATTTGCTAGAAGATCAAAAGTTGCATATCAAAGTTACGACAGAGCGAAGTGAATTTGGCTGCATGACTCCGATGTGCTTGTGTTTGAATATCCCCATGTGAGCAGAGCATTCCACACGCGTATATTCTACAACTACAGTAGATTTCCCTTCATGAATGAATCAAGTGGAGCATGTTTCTCACCATGGATGTGCAGGGGCAGTGGAGGAATTTCCATGACTTACTTAATTGTGCTGAAAATGATCCTCACGTTTCTCGCTTCTTGCGTCAACAGATGCAACTCCCTCTCCAGCCCCATGATCTTCTGCCTCGAAGCTGTTAATCGGTGCGAGACTCACGAGGAGTGTGGAGATGGAAGAGTCTGCTGTCCCTTCGCGAACTGCGGCACGAGATGCCAGCGAGCTCCTGTTGCCTAAATTTCAACGCAGGTTTTGGATTACAATTCTAAATCCTAGAGATTCGGTTTTTCTTTAGATCTACGATTAAGCTCAATCATGTAGGAAGTTTTAGGGTTAAAATGCATTTTTAAAAAAATTGTAGGCTTCATTGCTCATTTTAAAAACATTTTTTAGATCACACTATCTTTACGTAGAATCTTCAGCATTTTTCTTGCTCTTGAATTTGAAATCGCATTTATTTTGAGTCTAAATTAAAGTGCGTTAAAACTGCCACATTTGTTCTCATTTATTTCCAAGAAATATAATCCGTTGAAAGTTGGCTTACGTAGAACCTTCATGACTGCATGGTGAGAAATTCACTGCTTTATTGTTCTGAGCTGTTAGATGGGATTAGAATTGTAACTGCGCTCTGAATTTTTCAAGGACAAAATAACGTACTACATTGCACAGTGCACAGAATTACACACTGCACACTATTGCACGGGGCGCAGAACTACACACTGCACAGTATTGCACGGTGCGCAGAATTACACTCTGCACAGTATTGCACGGTGCGCAGAACTACACACTGCACAGTATTGCACGGTGCGCAGAACTACACACTGCACAGTATTGCACGGTGCGCAGAATTACACTCTGCACAGTATTGCACGGGGCGCAGAACTACACACTGCACAGTATTGCACGGTGCGCAGAATTACACTCTGCACAGTATTGCACGGTGCGCAGAACTATACGCTGCACAGTATTGCACGGTGCACAGAACTACACACTGCACAGTTTTGCACGGTGCGCAGAACTACACACTGCACAGTATTGCACGGTGCGCAGAACTACACACTGCACAGTATTGCACGGTGCGCAGAATTACACTCTGCACAGTATTGCACGGTGCGCAGAACTACACACTGCACAGTATTGCACGGTGCGCAGAACTACACACTGCACAGTATTGCACGGTGCGCAGAATTACACTCTGCACAGTATTGCACGGTGCACAGAACTACACACTGCGCAGTATTGCACGGTGCACAGAACTACACACTGCGCAGTATTGCACAGTGCGCAGAACTACACACTGCACAGTATTGCACGGTGCGTAGAACTACACACTGCACAGTATTGCACGGTGCACAGAACTATACGCTGCACAGTATTGCACGGTGCGCAGAACTATACGCTGCACAGTATTGCACGGTGCACAGAACTACACACTGCACAGTATTGCACGGTGCACAGAACTACACGCTGCACAGTATTGCACGGTGCGCAGAACTACACACTGCACAGTATTGCACGGTGCACAGAACTACACGCTGCTCAGTATTGCACGGTGCACAGAACTACACGCTGCACAGTATTGCACGGTGCGCAGAACTACACACTGCACAGTATTGCACGGTGCACAGAACTACACACTGCACAGTATTGCACGGTGCGCAGAACTATACGCTGCACAGTATTGCACGGTGCGCAGAACTACACACTGCACAGTATTGCACGGTGCGCAGAACTATACGCTGCACAGTATTGCACGGTGCGCAGAACTACACACTGCACAGTATTGCACGGTGCGCAGAACTATACGCTGCACAGTATTGCACGGTGCACAGAACTACACACTGCACAGTATTGCACGGTGTGCAGAACTACACACTGCACAGTATTGCACGGTGCGCAGAACTATACGCTGCACAGTATTGCACGGTGCGCAGAACTACACGCTGCACAGTATTGCACGGTGCGCAGAACTATACGCTGCACAGTATTGCACGGTGCGCAGAACTACACACTGCACAGTATTGCACGGTGCGCAGAACTACACGCTGCACAGTATTGCACGGTGCGCAGAACTACACGCTGCACAGTATTGCACGGTGCACAGAACTACACACTGCACAGTATTGCACGGTGCGCAGAACTACACACTGCACAGTATTGCACGGTGCACAGAACTATACGCTGCACAGTATTGCACGGTGCACAGAACTACACACTGCACAGTATTGCACGGTGCGCAGAACTATACGCTGCACAGTATTGCACGGTGCACAGAACTACACACTGCACAGTATTGCACGGTGCGCAGAACTATACGCTGCACAGTATTGCACGGTGCACAGAACTACACACTGCACAGTATTGCACGGTGCGCAGAACTACACACTGCACAGTATTGCACGGTGCGCAGAACTATACGCTGCACAGTATTGCACGGTGCGCAGAACTACACACTGCACAGTATTGCACGGTGCGCAGAACTATACGCTGCACAGTATTGCACGGTGCACAGAACTACACACTGCACAGTATTGCACGGTGCGCAGAACTACACACTGCACAGTATTGCACGGTGCGCAGAACTATACGCTGCACAGTATTGCACGGTGCACAGAACTACACACTGCACAGTATTGCACGGTGCGCAGAACTATACGCTGCACAGTATTGCACGGTGCGCAGAACTACACACTGCACAGTATTGCACGGTGCGCAGAACTATACGCTGCACAGTATTGCACGGTGCGCAGAACTATACGCTGCACAGTATTGCACGGTGCACAGAACTACACACTGCACAGTATTGCACGGTGCGCAGAACTACACACTGCACAGTATTGCACGGTGCGCAGAACTATACGCTGCACAGTATTGCACGGTGCACAGAACTACACACTGCACAGTATTGCACGGTGCGCAGAACTACACACTGCACAGTATTGCACGGTGCGCAGAACTACACACTGCACAGTATTGCACGGTGCGCAGAACTATACGCTGCACAGTATTGCACGGTGCGCAGAACTATACGCTGCACAGTATTGCACGGTGCACAGAACTACACACTGCACAGTATTGCACGGTGCACAGAACTACACACTGCACAGTATTGCACGGTGCGCAGAACTATACGCTGCACAGTATTGCACGGTGCGCAGAACTATACGCTGAACAGTATTGCACGGTGCACAGAACTACACACTGCACAGTTTTGCACGGTGCGCAGAACTACACACTGCACAGTATTGCACGGTGCGCAGAACTATACGCTGCACAGTATTGCACGGTGCGCAGAACTATACGCTGCACAGTATTGCACGGTGCGCAGAACTATACGCTGCACAGTATTGCACGGTGCGCAGAACTATACGCTGCACAGTATTGCACGGTGCACAGAACTACACACTGCACAGTATTGCACGGTGCGCAGAACTATACGCTGCACAGTATTGCACGGTGCACAGAACTACACACTGCACAGTATTGCACGGTGCGCAGAACTACACACTGCACAGTATTGCACGGTGCGCAGAACTATACGCTGCACAGTATTGCACGGTGCGCAGAACTATACGCTGCACAGTATTGCACGGTGCGCAGAACTACACACTGCACAGTATTGCACGGTGCGCAGAACTACACACTGCACAGTATTGCACGGTGCGCAGAACTATACGCTGCACAGTATTGCACGGTGCACAGAACTACACACTGCACAGTATTGCACGGTGCGCAGAACTATACGCTGCACAGTATTGCACGGTGCACAGAACTACACACTGCACAGTATTGCACGGTGCGCAGAACTACACACTGCACAGTATTGCACGGTGCGCAGAACTATACGCTGCACAGTATTGCACGGTGCGCAGAACTATACGCTGCACAGTATTGCACGGTGCGCAGAACTACACACTGCACAGTATTGCACGGTGCGCAGAACTACACACTGCACAGTATTGCACGGTGCGCAGAACTATACGCTGCACAGTATTGCACGGTGCGCAGAACTACACACTGCACAGTATTGCACGGTGCGCAGAACTACACACTGCACAGTATTGCACGGTGCGCAGAACTATACGCTGCACAGTATTGCACGGTGCACAGAACTACACACTGCACAGTATTGCACGGTGCGCAGAACTACACACTGCACAGTATTGCACGGTGCGCAGAACTATACGCTGCACAGTATTGCACGGTGCACAGAACTACACACTGCACAGTATTGCACGGTGCGCAGAACTACACACTGCACAGTATTACACGGTGCACAGAACTATACGCTGCACAGTATTGCACGGTGCACAGAACTACACACTGCACAGTATTGCACGGTGCGCAGAACTATACGCTGCACAGTATTGCACGGTGCACAGAACTACACACTGCACAGTATTGCACGGTGCGCAGAACTACACACTGCACAGTATTGCACGGTGCGCAGAACTATACGCTGCACAGTATTGCACGGTGCGCAGAACTACACACTGCACAGTATTGCACGGTGCGCAGAACTATACGCTGCACAGTATTGCACGGTGCACAGAACTACACACTGCACAGTATTGCACGGTGCGCAGAACTACACACTGCACAGTATTGCACGGTGCGCAGAACTATACGCTGCACAGTATTGCACGGTGCACAGAACTATACGCTGCACAGTATTGCACGGTGCGCAGAACTATACGCTGCACAGTATTGCACGGTGCGCAGAACTACACACTGCACAGTATTGCACGGTGCGCAGAACTATACGCTGCACAGTATTGCACGGTGCACAGAACTATACGCTGCACAGTATTGCACGGTGCGCAGAACTATACGCTGCACAGTATTGCACGGTGCACAGAACTACACACTGGACAGTATTGCACGGTGCGCAGAACTATACGCTGCACAGTATTGCACGGTGCGCAGAACTACACACTGCACAGTATTGCACGGTGCGCAGAACTATACGCTGCACAGTATTGCACGGTGCGCAGAACTATACGCTGCACAGTATTGCACGGTGCGCAGAACTATACGCTGCACAGTATTGCACGGTGCGCAGAACTACACACTGCACAGTATTGCACGGTGCGCAGAACTATACGCTGCACAGTATTGCACGGTGCGCAGAACTATACGCTGCACAGTATTGCACGGTGCGCAGAACTACACACTGCACAGTATTGCACGGTGCGCAGAACTATACGCTGCACAGTATTGCACGGTGCTCAGAACTACACACTGCACAGTATTGCACGGTGCGCAGAACTATACGCTGCACAGTATTGCACGGTGCGCAGAACTATACGCTGCACAGTATTGCACGGTGCGCAGAACTATACGCTGCACAGTATTGCACGGTGCGCAGAACTATACGCTGCACAGTATTGCACGGTGCGCAGAACTACACACTGCACAGTATTGCACGGTGCGCAGAACTACACACTGCACAGTATTGCACGGTGCGCAGAACTATACGCTGCACAGTATTGCACGGTGCGCAGAACTACACACTGCACAGTATTGCACGGTGCGCAGAACTATACGCTGCACAGTATTGCACGGTGCGCAGAACTACACACTGCACAGTATTGCACGGTGCGCAGAACTACACACTGCACAGTATTGCACGGTGCGCAGAACTATACGCTGCACAGTATTGCACGGTGCACAGAACTACACACTGCACAGTATTGCACGGTGCGCAGAACTACACACTGCACAGTATTGCACGGTGCGCAGAACTATACGCTGCACAGTATTGCACGGTGCACAGAACTACACACTGCACAGTATTGCACGGTGCGCAGAACTATACGCTGCACAGTATTGCACGGTGCGCAGAACTACACACTGCACAGTATTGCACGGTGCGCAGAACTATACGCTGCACAGTATTGCACGGTGCTCAGAACTATACGCTGCACAGTATTGCACGGTGCGCAGAACTACACGCTGCACAGTATTGCACGGTGCGCAGAACTATACGCTGCACAGTATTGCACGGTGCACAGGACTACACGCTGCACAGTATTGCACGGTGCGCAGAACTATACGCTGCACAGTATTGCACGGTGCACAGAACTACACACTGCACAGTATTGCACGGTGCGCAGAACTACACACTGCACAGTATTGCACGGTGCACAGAACTACACACTGCGCAGTATTGCACGGTGCACAGAACTACACACTGCACAGTATTGCACGGTGCGCAGAACTACACACTGCACAGTATTGCACGGTGCGCAGAATTACACTCTGCACAGTATTGCACGGTGCACAGAACTACACACTGCGCAGTATTGCACGGTGCGCAGAACTATACGCTGCACAGTATTGCACGGTGCGCAGAATTACACTCTGCACAGTATTGCACGGTGCACAGAACTACACACTGCGCAGTATTGCACGGTGCGCAGAACTATACGCTGCACAGTATTGCACGGTGCGCAGAACTACACACTGCACAGTATTGCACGGTGCGCAGAATTACACTCTGCACAGTATTGCACGGTGCGCAGAATTACACTCTGCACAGTATTGCACGGTGCACAGAACTACACACTGCGCAGTATTGCACGGTGCGCAGAACTATACGCTGCACAGTATTGCACGGTGCGCAGAATTACACTCTGCACAGTATTGCACGGTGCGCAGAACTATACGCTGCACAGTATTGCACGGTGCGCAGAATTACACTCTGCACAGTATTGCACGGTGCGCAGAACTATACGCTGCACAGTATTGCACGGTGCGCAGAATTACACTCTGCACAGTATTGCACGGTGCGCAGAACTACACACTGCACAGTATTGCACGGTGCGCAGAACTACACACTGCACAGCATTGCACGGTGCACACAAAATGTCAGACATGACTATATTTTTCGGCACTTATTTACTTTTTAATTCCTTCTATTATTTTGCAAGAAGAATGCTACGAATGTATGCTTCAAGAGCGTTTACAAGTCGATGTGTCGTACTTCAAATGTATAATTAATGATTAAATGCAATGTACATTTGACCTCTGGATTCCTGTAAAGCGTTGCCGATGTACATTGCGGATTTGAATTTTAGTCAGATACTAAAACATGTATTACTAAGTTTTGGAAGCACTTATGCTCACTGCTCGGAATAAATACTCTTAAATACTGCAAAGTATCAGTATTCTACCGCCACAGGGGGAACCAAATAACCTCTATCAATTCTATGATGTGACGAAAACATACCGTTGAATGATCTTTGTACTGCGAAAAATACAGTTCTAGCCCATACATCCGCAAAACCTTCACTGTTCTTCGATATCTCAGCACTTCTAGGTTTCCTCCTGGCCAAAAATTTTTAGCTTTAAAGCAAGAAAAGCGTCAAAGCTCGACCGTCTTGCCCCTCCTTGTAAATAATTTCCGTGCACTAACAAAGTGTCCCAGTTCTATAGCTCTGCCCCTCTTTACAAAAAACAACTCCCCATGCACAACCAACGTGTCACAGTTCGACAGCTCTGCTCCTCCTCACAAAAAACAACTTCCCTAGCACAAAGTGTCACAGTTCGACAGCTCTGCTCCTCCTCACAAAAAACAACTTCCCTAGCCCAAAGTGTCACAGTTCGACAGCTCTGCTCCTCCTCACAAAAAACAGCTCCCCGCACACAAACGCCGTGTCGTCAGAGTCCGGCATCCGCACGTAAGCCACAGGGCTGCGCGTGACGTCGTAGCGCACCCTCAGGAAGCCGTGATTCTCAAACCTCTCCAGCAGCAGCCATCGTTGTCTGTAGTACTCAACCGCCTATGAAAAATGCAATGCGCGTAAGCATTTTGTCCCGGGAATTCAATTCTTCAAAAAAGAAGCCATTTTTTTCGTCAAGATTTACGAACCCAATGTGTTTACAAACTTAACCGGGTCTTACCGAATTTTCCTACTTAGAACTATAGTAATAGGTCTTATCATTATTGCATTGCAAAGACTACCGAATGATTATGAACAAAAACATAGCAAATACCTTAACTAGAGATTTAATTTTCAAGAAAGCCTACATCAATGATGCTGCTTTGAAATTTTTATGAATTTTCAAATGAAAGCTCCTAATTAGCTTTTATTCTGTCCAAAAATGCTTTCCTTATCGCCATCACCGCAGGCACGCTCTATGCTTAGAGCCCATACAAGTTCAGTCAAGGTATTCATGATTCAACGGTATGTTATCGTTTTCAATATCATATTGATTATTCGTGAATACTGAAGGAATGGTTATCCCAAGCAAGTAGGAGCACTCCCTGGTAATTTTAGATCTAGCAATCCAGTTGTTTGCACCCAAGTTTGTGCCATGCGATCAGATTTCCACGTTCAGATGAGAAACATTATCAGCATCTCTCATTTAAATCGTTGTTTTTTGAAGTATCTAAAATTAATATTAGAGCTTACATTTTCCATGAACTCAGGCGGAACGAAGAAGTGAAACTCGATCATAATCTGCATCACGCCGACCAGGAGGTTGTGGTCCAGGATATACTCCAGAGATTTCCACTCATACAATTCGATGTCAATCTGGGGAATATTTGATGGGAACATCTTTATTCATCGCTCAATTATTGTAATCTGGTTGTACATTTTATTTTCTCCATCTTTACCTAATGAGAGGTAAGGGATAAGCTGAAAGCAATCTTAGTGAATAGAAGAGTTTTCCCTTTCACCTCTTCTACCCGTTTTTTCATTTTCTAAGATGAAGAGAGCTGCGATGTGGTGAGAATACCGCGGTTACTGAAGAAGGATCGAACCAGAGTCTTTCTTGCCATAAATCAGATAGTATACGAACTTAATTGGGTCAATATTGAATTTAATGTTGTCAACGAATTTCATAATTTCGTAGGTATAGATAGGTAATATAGTCGATTTTAAGACGTTTTACATGAATGACAATGTGCCCGGAAATGCTCATTTTTGGAGATATTCAACTTTGAAGTTATAGGAACGTCGTTTACAAAATTGAACAAACGGAGAGGTAAATAAGCAGAAATCCGGTTCTGACGTAAGGATAGGTAACGTTAGGTTTGGTAAAGTTAATTTAGTTAAGTATCCTAACCTAAGTAAGCCTAAAATATCTTAATTTAACTCAACCATACCAAGGCCGATGACTCCCGCCAAAAAACTTGGCGTAGTCCGCGTCCGCAAAACCCCGGAAGAGCCATATCGAAACTGTCGTTAATGCTATTCTTACCTGGCGTTATTCATCCTATATCTCCTAACCTAAGCATTTCCGGGCACATTTTCATTCCTGTAAAACGTCTTAAAATCGACTATATTACCTATCTATACCTACGAAATTATTAAATTTGTTGACAACATTAAATTCAATATTGACCCTTAATTGCTTCATATCATAAAAAAATCTGAACTGAATCGTACCGTGTCAGTAAGTAAACAAGATCGCTAAACACGTAAATGAAAATTAATTTTAGCAGTAAACGCGCTTGTTGTACATGCGAGAGTAAACATGGTTACATTTCAACAGTAAGCGAACAATATTGATTTATGAGAATGAGTAAACACGAATTCTTCATGACAGTTAGTGCACACAGTGGCCGTCTGACAAAAAGTGAACTCGATTGTGCGTCAGAAATAATTCGATCGTTTCATGTGAATAAATTTGTAAGATTGCTTTAAGAAATAAAATGATGTTCTCAGCAAAACTCGAACATTAAGCATTGATGTACTAGAAAGTATGCGTTGCTAGAAATGATAATGTTAAATGATATTTCAGTAAGAGATCGGGTAAAAAGTTATCACGTTTTCACACAATATACGCATCAATCAAAAAGAAAGAAGCAGTATTTTTTGTTGCGAAATATGTATTTGTAAATGTTATTACGTCTACCTTCACACTCTCAGCTATTTTCACACCAATCTCGAGCTTGCAGAGTTGGTGACAGACACAATACTAAAGCAAAGGAAAAATTTTACGAATGAAATATTTTAGATAAATATTCACATTTGACCATCTAAGCGAGAGTTGTTAAACCAAGTACACGCAAAAGAACTCTACGCTACTATTCTAAAACAAAGTGAAAACGCTTGTGACACTTTTGAGTTAGCTCTCAAATCTTAATTTTCAGACGTACCTTAAGAGGTAAAATTAATTCTAAATGACATGACAAATTACAAAGAATAATAGTTTTTTACGACGAGTATTCAGGTGCTTTTAAATTACAATTCGCCCAGAATATAGAAATCATTCCTTCCAGGAGTTTCAAAATACGCCACAATTATGTTACTATTCAGATGTCACGAGACGTGTTGGGCTCTCGTTAATTTGCAATAACAAGGGAATCTCGGAAGTGATGAGTGGCACTCCTCAGCAAGAACATGAACAATAAATGTATTAAAATAAACTTATAATATACAGGATATGCGACAATACACTATAATAAACCTGCAAAAATCAAACTGTTACTATTCGGTTTAACTCCAGCATGGCTCGTCACCTTGAGGTAGTGGACTGGGCCGTCGAACTTGGTGAAGAGGGAGACCTTGTCCAGTGTGAGGAGGACTCTCCCGTTCATGTCCCCTACTTCGTCCACCTCGAACTGTTGACATCAGAGCATTTGGCCTGGGTATCCCAACTTTCAATTGGAAATATAGTATTTTTAGAGCGTTTGGCCATAGAATTCCATTAATCAGTTGTGATTATTGTCACTTTCATCAGAGTATTTGGTCAGAGTGTCAAATATCTATTGATAATATTTTCCTTTTAATAACAGTTAAACGGTATTTATGATGAGGATTTTCATTTGAATTGCACATAACCGGTCCCCACCGTGATTTTTTCGTTAAGAGTACAGTTAACCGGATAACATTAGCTGTAATTAAGAATTCGTCATTGACAGAGGTATGAGGATCTTAGATAACTGAGTTAATCAATAAGAATTTGATCATTATGTTATACGTATAATTAATGAAAGTTTTCTCACATTACAAATTGGAGTTAATTAGGTTCAATGAATAAATTTAGGATCATCATGCAAACTTTCTTTATGAAGTTAGGGCACGGCCAGGAATATGACGGCCACGTAGAAAAAGTATATTCTTTCTTTTAGATTGAAAACATTCAGATTTAATTAGCATAATCTCTTCAAAGATTTCTCAAATATCTACTAGCTTGCTTGAGAAAAAATCACCTTAGAAAGTACTTACATTGTGAGTAATATTTGTTGTACGTTGTAAGAAATAATGTGTTTATTTATGGAAGTAAACTTGTTTAGCAGCAATAAGAAAACTGCTACGAATTATGTTAGATTATAAACTTATTTGTTTAAGTCTCCCTAGACAAGTTTAATAAGTCCCTAAAAGAGGAAGAAGAAGAGAAATTTATGTAGTATAAAACCAAGGGAACGAGGAATCTGTGCACAATTGTGTTCCCAATCATAAGTCCTTGCGCATAGAAAGAGTAAGATTGGAACACATTAAATTTAAAAATAAGATGCCGGCGGCTGAAAAAGACGGCATTGGACTCCGTAAAAACATTTATAGACGAAACAAAACACTTTTCTATTTTAAACAAAGGGAGGCCTATCTCTAGCCTTTAGCTCGAGACGGTAAACAGTTACATTACAGACTAATGCGTTTGGACTCGCTCGGTATTAAATGCTAAGAAATAAAACCTTTGAGGTAGCGTTAATTAGAATGTTTCGAAAATAAACCTTAACTCAGAGGGCAAAAATACTCCAATGTTCTATTCATGTTTTTTGAATATGTGACTGCAAGCCAAATCAGCAGCCTTATTTGCCCCAGTCTCTTGTGAAGAGTTGAAAAATACGTTGGAATAAGATACGTTCATAACAATGAATTTACACCCAGTGGTTCTAGCAGTCTCTCACGGTAAGGACATGTTCAGTAAATTCAAATTTATCATATCAATTTATCATATCAATTTGAATCGCTTTTTAACTTGTTCTGTTCTTTATTAATGAAAATTTAACACGTTATAAAGAAGCCCGTTATCTTCTCACAACACCCACCAAATGTATTAAATGAAATTATATGGAGAAATGGGAGCTCACCGCATTTCTACCATCTATAAAAAATTAAGGAAACACAATTTAATTAAGAAACAGAAGCTCACCATTTTCCGACCAAGTACAACAAATTGAGAAAATGCAGTTAAATCAAGAACTAGAAGCTCACCACGTTTCTACCATCTACAACAATTGAGACAACACAATTTAATCAAGAAAAAGAAGTTCACTAATCTATAACATCAACAACAAGTTCAAAAACCACAGTTAAATCAAGAAAAGTGAGTTCACAACGCTTTTACTGATTACGACAATTTGGGAAAACACGCTTAGATCAAGAAATAGAAGCTCACCATATCTTTACCACCTACTACAAATTGAAAAACCCCATTTAAATCAAGAAATGAAAGCTCACAATACTTCCACTGATTACGACAAGTTGACGCTTTTACAACAAATTGAGGAGACACAGATAAATCAAGAGAAAAGGAAGCTCACCACGTTCCTGCCACCAAGTCCCACGGGCAGGAAGGTAAGTCTGCCAGTGACCCAGTCGTACGCGCCGGCCTGCAGGGTGGGGTCCATCATATACACCTGGCAGCCGTACTGCGCCACCTGCAGTGCAGATTTATTGATTTTGTGCAGGTTTGCATTGATCGCAAGTCAGAGGTGATATTTCCCTGACGTGAGAAAATTTCAAAAATCAATATTTGAGAGAAATTAAAATTTCCTTTTAAATCGAACTTTATTTTGAAAGTCATATATTTAGGTACATTTATTAACAGCTAATCAAAATAAAGTCCAGCAAAGTTGTGAGCGAATTTACTGTTTTTTTTGTGATGATGACACGTAATGACCATCAAGCGAAATAATACTGGTCACACCCATCCTTTCGTTCAAAACTGCATCCATCTAAAAATGGAGAAAAATAATACACACGCCATTTAAATGACCACAATCTTGTCTCTTACCGTGAGGCCTTTTTCCTATAAAGGCCTAATTAAATCAATAAAATAACGAATTTCAGCTAAACAATGTAATCAGAACACGCTTCTTCATCAGAGAATCTATCTACCCATAGACACCCCAAATAATAAACACCAGCCAAACAACAATCAGAATTCACCCCATCATCAAAAAATTTATCTCTTCATAAACGCGCAAAAAAATAAAAGCCTCACGAACACTGCATCCAGAACTGACCTAATCAAAGAATCAGTCCCCAAACTCGTATATATGCGAAATGATGAACACCAGCCCAACAATACTGTAAGAACTCACCCCATCATCGAAGAATCCATTCCAATACAGCCGGAACTGACCATATCAAGATTCCATCCTCAAACTTGTAAAAAAGCAAAATAATGAACTCAAGCCAAATAATACTATTAGAACGAATTATTATAATATTATTAGAATAACATCATTAAAACATATTATTGGGAGTCGAAATAATATTGTTAGAATCCGTCTCCCGCCTAAATGAACACAACAATATGCAGTAAACGACACTAACAACGCTGCCCAGAACTCACCCCCTTGTCAAAAGTGATGTCGTGCTCGACACCAAAAGAATACACAACGCAGCGGCTCCTGTCCGGCGCGACGTCAGGGTCGAGGCAGAGCAATTTCATCCCCCACGGTTCCCTGGACACAGTGTGGACAGGAATACGGTCTGGTAATGCAGCTAAAAAGGGAAGTGAAGGAGTACTAGAGAGCACAGAAGTACTAGAGAGCAGAAGTACAATAGAGCACGAGGAGTACAATATTAAACAGGGGTACTATATTAAACAGAAGGGCAATAGAGTACAGGAGTACATTATACAACACGAATACAATATTAAACAGAGGTACTATATTAAACAAAGTGTAATAGAGTACCAGAAAAAATAAACAGAACCATTAATGTCAACAGAAGTAGTCTGTATATTGCGCAATCACGTGAAAGATTTCAAAAAGCAGACAAGCTCACCCATTGCAGCCCTTTCCTCCGACCTCAACCAGCTTCCTGCAATGCGTCTGGCCGGGCTCTGTCTCCAGCCTCCTGAAGAGGTCGATTGACTTCTGCAGCCATGATACGTCCCTGGAGTACGTGAAGTGGCTCATATTAACTTACAAATACCACTTTAACTCGAAAAAGAGTTTTGTGTGAAGTAGTGGGACATATCACTTCAACTCGAAAAGGAGTTATGTATGTAAGTATTTGTGAGACTTATTACTTTAACACAAAAAAGTTATGTGAGAAGTTGTGAGACATATCACTTCAGCATAACAAGGAGTTATGCAAGAAGTTGTGAGACATATCACTTTAACACAAAAAACAGTTATGAAAGAAGTTGTGAGCTTAAGATTCAGAGATAACAGTTGTATTGCCTCTCAGTTTAATCATTTAAGGTGGAACGTTTTACAAGTGTTGGCGTAATTACTGCCACCCTCATAAGACTGGCACAGCCATCAAGTTCTCATCGATACCAAAATGAGAAAGGAGCTGTTAACTTCAAACAACTCATTGAGGATCAATTCGACTTGAAATAAAGTACGTTAAGGCTGTTTTCCAAAGAGACACCTTTGTCCTCACGGTTGTTAAGGAGTTAGGTAACCAGAACATCAGTTTTCCCAATGTTGATTTTCATGATTCGTTTATTTTTTGCGTTCATCAAGTTTTAAGTAGCATGTCAACGGTGTCGCCGAGGCTATTTTATACACATTACTTGAAATCTTATAGCTTATTCGGATCAAACATAACTTTCAATCTTTATCGCCAAAACACCGCAAATTAAATTATGTTTTATGTGAAATATCTGGTGAAAAGGAATAATAGTAACAATAAAATTAATTAATGACAACTTAATAATTTAAAACACCTTGTCTTAAATACGTCAAAATTATACAAAAACTTGTCAAATAGTACATTACACTTAGAATTACTGCAGCAACATCACCTACCCTTTTGAAATGTTCCCGTACGGATTAACGCTCAAGTCAGATGTATTCAGATTCTGTAGTCCTTCTGTAGTCCTTCCTTGAATCGGCTTTTTTCTAAAAACTATTAACAAACTCGCCACGTAGATCCCGGTTCCATAAAGCAAAACCTGTCTCACACTCATAAAAAATAGAATTTTGTTTTTCATTCTGCTCTGAATCTTTGCTCAGACTAACTGAATCAATCCATACAAATTGAGAAACTGCTTTTAAATCTCTACGATATTTTATTTTACGGAAAAGTATTTCAATGAGATTAATTCGGATATGGAGCAATTGAAAGGTATAGCCTTCACATTTTTGAAGGTTAGTATGGCTTTACGAACTTAAAGACTTCACTTTTGCAATTGCTTGACATAGGTCAAGATTTTGAAAGATTAATTTACCACAAGCAAGTACGTTATTGCATGTAAGACATATAAATATATTTTATATGTAAACCTCAAATTTGTTATCATCTTAGATCAAATGAACTATGGGGCTTCTATGGTAACCCATCCGACAATGAACAAGTCCTACAGTAAACAGTGGTAAGCAACTTAGAATACCTTCATTTATAACATAGAATTAGTTGAGCATAGAATGTAAAAATACTAATCTCAACCAGAGAGAAAATGCAGTTTTATATTTTGGTCAACTTTTTCTTTGTCACTTGTCTCTTTTTTAAATGGTTGCTTTATAGGCTGCTTCATAGTTAGAGGCTAATCCTGCAAATTGTTCAAGGAGAAAAAAGTTCATGAGCAGTTTTTATATCTTATTTTCAAATGGTTTCCGTTATTTATTTTATATTTTCTAATTTTTAATAGTGCAGTGTGTTAACAGCCTGTCTGTCTCAAGCCTTCTTTTGACGGTCGAGTTGGTTAGAGATCGTTAGCATCAAGAGGTTTGAAATTCCAGAATTCTGTTCCAAAGCTATTGTGAGGTCTGGATTTTGAGTAGTAAGCCCCTATACGCTTATAGCTACATATTTCGTCATGGTTGGCATTTTGAGCACAAATTCGATATCGAAAGGCATAATTGATGCCGATAGCTTATGTTATATACTTTGCTTGTAAAACTTTCAAGCGACCATTGATAGTCATCAGACAGTTTCAGAATTTCAAAGTTCTAGAATGAATAACTTGTGGGGTGGCTATGTTATAAGTTAGATATAGCGCCAATAACCTTCTTTGCATTGAGAATATTCAGTCAGTTTTTATTTTTCTATGGGCCAAGCCAGGCATCAATACCGTTTTGAATATACAAATGGATCATCGCGCTGTAGAGGATGTTCAGTGTTGCTGTCGTTAGAATGTGCTTGACTTTGCACAATATTCTGATTGAATTGTATCCCTTTAAATTTACATGGTTAATATGATTTTTTAAAGCCAAATTTCTGTCTAGTAGTATTCCTAAAAATTTGCAGTTGCTGATTTTTTATTTTGTCCACTGATAATCATAAAGCTGAGTGGTACTTTTTCTTGCATACAGTAGTAGATATTTTTTTCGGTAAGAGTTTGTATTGACTTTCTACGAGCGAAACGCTATTCAATTCCTGATTGATTTGGTTTGTAATATGCATGGAGAATTGTGTTTATATTTCATGATTTCATAAACAAACAAAAAAATAGCAGCAATATGTTTACGATCTATCGGCTCCGTTCGCACAATTATGACTCCTGATAATTTATCGTTTGCACAATTATGACTCCTGCTAATTCTAAAACTTATTATTTAAACAATGTCTTTTAATTTTCTGCTTTGCACTTTTAACAGCGTTTGACATCATGCTCTATCCACACAGTTTCGTGGAACAAATGTCAAATGTGAACAAATTGTCCACTGAAAAAATCTAAAATAATGAAATCCACGATTACTGCAGTTTTATGAACGGTCATAGTGTCTTGTGTAGTTGATTTTTACACACGGAACTCTCCACTCAAACGTATTTTACGCTTTTTAAAAGAGCTGACAGAAGTTTTAATCGGATTTTCTCATTCTAGCCTCCAATATATTACATCATATATATTAGAACCCAACGCAGAGCAAATTATCGTTCACTCATTCAATAAATAAATAGATATGGATAAATGGTCGCCTTTTTGCAAAAATAACCTCCTGTATAACCTCCTTTTTTGATTGTTCATTAACTCGTCAATTTGCATTCAAATTTTCATTAACTTGACGAATTACAAAATCAACAAATTAACAAATTAACAAACATTAACTTGACAAATTTCATTAACTTTCAAATTTTCATTAAATTGACAACTTGTAGTCATATTTTACGAAGGGAATTTTCCTTAAGGTCGCCCGTTACACACAGACAACGAAGTAAAGTATTTATTGCAATTTCTAGATTCAAGAACTGTGTCAAGATACATAAATGACGAAGCTAAATAAGAATAAAATATCATTCTAAAGACATATAATAAATTTATCAAGAACACGTAATGAAAAAACGTAAAAATAAGCTATGTGAAGCGAAGATAAGTGAAGATAATCCAAGTGAAGCAAAGATGCTAAGATTAAAACGTTTTTAAACTAAACCACGTGAAAAAACGTTACGTTAAACCAAGTTACGTAAATCACGCGTATCAATCATTAGTGCAAGTAATATTCTCAAGCATCGTGGTAATAAATATAAGCCGCCCTAATACACACATTTGACAATTTAAGTATACTTCAGAAATCCTGTTTATAGAGCAAACGTTTGGCTGAGTTCTTAAAAAATTGTGTACGTGATAGGGTTACAAAATAATGTGTACACAATTAAAGATAAGGTTTGGTCATCACAGTTTTTTAAATCTTCTTAATGATACGAACTTTCATCAAATTCATGATCTTCATAAAATGATTACAACCTCCCTTTGATTCTCAATCTTCAGGTCTTGTAGAGTAGCCAACATTTTCAATTTGTAGCCGTTTCAAAGCTACCAGACTTCACAAAAATTTGATAAATTTGCAGAAAACTGAGAATAATTTCTATTATTTCTAACATAGTCCTGACGTAGCCTCCATGGGACGTCGACTGAAACGTTGGTCCTCGCCCATTTGGTCACAAGGAAACTTCTCACAAATACTACACTGGAAGCTTTCCTCATAGTCATTACAGGAAACTTTTCCCAAATTCTTTTCATGGAACTTCTCACACTTCACAGGAAACTGCTTACAAATGTAACTCACTAAGTTTTTTACAAATACTGCGCAGGAACCTCTTCACAAATGTTACAAAAGAAGGCATTCTGAAACTGTTTCACTTTCGAACAATCAGTCTAACAAATCAAGCGTAGAATTTACGGCTAGTTTTCATTTTTCCTCTACAATATTTTACTGCTTTACCCAAATTTAGAGAACTAATTCAGCTATTTCCCTTCACCTCTCAATTAAAGTGCTCTTTGATCAAGCGCATGAGTATTACTCCAAAACTAAATTGCAAAACTGAAATTTTCTCTCGGTCCTAACTCAGTGTTGATAGTTTTCAACTTGGCTCAAACGAATGCGTGCTGAATTGCTGTTCGTACCAGAAACATATTTTTCTCCGTTTGTTATTTTTACTTTGCAAAACCTTGCAAAGATTTCCAAGTAACAACGCTATCAGTTTCGAATTAGTGTGCTGGCTGAAGGCTGGTTCCGTTAGTGCAAATCTTCCCGTCAAAATAACAAAGAAAATTTTCCGTGAGTGAAAAGTGCGAAAAGTTCCTAAGAAATTTAAATGCTCTGACATCATACCCAAACAACCTACCCGTTCAATAAGCATTTTGGTGCCACTTTAATTCCTTTCAATAAACTCCCGAGTGTGTTTAAAATTTTCAACGTGTTCTCCGTCTACAGAATGTTCTCGTACATACGAAAAGCTGCTTCAGTTTCAGAGTCCCTGAAGACATCGGTTGTTGCACAGCCATGTCAGTTCAAGATACAGAAGAATTTCATGCCCTACACCTGCCTGTATTGATAAGCTGCACTATGTACTTTCACGAATGTGACGCTACTACATTTGTTGATATATTGTAGGCGTGTGAGTTACATTATTTCAAAAAGTGAGTTTAGAAAAGTAAACTGTAGGTATTTTATACCCAATATATAACTCTAATATTTGCATCCTGAGTATTTTTAATATGCACAATTTCTTAGGCCGGCGGCAGGCTTGAGAGATGGATGAGGAGACATTAGACACCAAGAGGAGCTTCATTACTCACATTAATGAAGTTCTGCTTGTGCAACAGATCATTTAATATCGGCGAACGAGGGGACTGTTGCGAAATTTAAGGATCTTAAGCTTATACGTCTTGCTCAACTTAAAAATTAAAACCATAGACAACAATAAATGATTCCCTAAAAACACGGTCGATAGCGAGAAGAACGTGGTCAAGGCGAGTTATTCATTTGTTTAGGAGAGTTTGGCCCCTTGTGTGTAGTACGCGAATCATTCCTGAAGCGCTAATAGTTACAATGCACAAGGTTGGACAGAAAGTTCAATCATATCTTGTGAGGAAACACTTTGCAACATTTTCTTTTGTCGGGATACTTTTTGTTATAAAACATTCCGGACAACAGACATTTCTGTAAATAAACACACATAAAAGTGAGGTGAAAATTCTAGTACAAGTGGTGCACAGACTGAGCACATTATTAACATTTATGACCAGTAAACAGCTCAAAAGGTAAAGTTTGAAGTTACCCATTCTTAGTGCAACGTGCTGAAAAAATTTGCGCGCCTAGTTTCCTCAAAATTGTTCACCGTCTTTCCTCCTAGAAAAAAGAGACGTTGTGTTTGCTATCAGTTGTGTTTTAGACAGCAGAGGCGCAGCACAGTCGCTAGAGTTCCTGAAAATTTTAAATCTCAGTTTGTTTGTGAATTTGCTTAGTTACAGAAAATCTTGGTATTGTTAGGATTGGTTCGTAATCTGTAGCTTTCGCCAATGTTTCCTTACAGAAAGTATGTTACATTTTATGCACTTTTTAGCAAAATTTTCAAATTAAACTGTTGTTTTTCCAAATATGATTTCACTTGTATCAATCTATAGTATAGACATTATAAAGGCACTGCACTATTCGTGCTCCCCAATGTGTGTGTACGTACAATAAGTACTCAAGACAGAAATAATGTAATCAGAGTTAGGTTAGATCATATTTCTTACCCCATGCTTTTACAGAGCAGCTTTGTAAAATGCAGTTTTCATATGTTTTAAAATACACGAAGTAAAATTGTGATGATAAATAGCTAGACACAAGGAGTACTAGAAAACGATAATTTTTGGTGTTTTTTTTTCTATTGGCATAAATATTGAAAATTATCAAAATAACTTCCTTTGTAAAGTTTGTGCTTACACTTTTTTGTTGCTTCAACTGACTTTTACTGTTCCTATAATGTTTGTGGCCCCTTCAATATATTCATAATAGAATTCAACTGTGGGAACGTCTGCGTTTAATTTATAGTTTACTTATTTTTAAATTATTGTTAAAATTTTATCAAAATTTATCCCTCGCATGGAATATGCTTCCCATAAATTTTCTTGTCTAATTCTAATTCCGTGGCGTATAAATTTTTCCCCTCTCGCATGTCCGTGATGCCCAATGGATTCAATTTCCAGACTGCACCGAGTTCTCAGCTTACGAACGCTGCCATCGGTGCTGTCCTTCGTGTTCATGTTCTCCCTCATGTACTGCTTGCCTCGAGAAGCTCGAGTGGCACAGCAGAATATCTACAAAAACTTCGCTCTAACTACTCAACAAATTCCAGTTCCTGAAGACGCGCTCCGCAACAGGTAGAGTGACAACCACATGGACAAAAAATCCTTGTGCTTGGAACAAAAATAGAGTAAAAATATAAAACAATTCAAAAATTGTTGGGTTCTAGTTCATTTCAAGTTGGGGCTTTCGTTAATTTTTTGTGGCGTCTGTCTTCAATCATGTTGACTTAGAAATTGGGCTTTTCCGTGGCTTCTTAGCTTTTGTCAGAGTCTGATATAGATGTTCGTAATGAAATATTATATTTTTTTCTAAAATTCTGAATTGCAAGAATCAATCTGACCTTACCTCAAAAAGAACTTGAAAAATCCGTTTTCATCAACAGACACAAATGACAAAATATCAACCCATTCAATGAAGGGAAGATAATTCAATAGTACGAATTTCGAGTCATTTGTTTAACGTTAGTATTATAAAACGCAGTACAATTAATTTGCAACGGTGATGCTTTATTTATGACAGGTATGCCTTTCTTGTCCGGTAGGTACTTTTTTCGGTGGTTATTACACATTTCTTTACACTTATCGGTACACTAACCCGTTATTCTTAGTAGTACGTTTCCACGGACCTATCGACAGTCAGAGCCCTACAATGTGTAATGCAGTTGCAATAACAAAATTTTGTTATCTACTCTAAGAAAGAAATGGGTAAACTTTTTCGGGAGAGGCCGACATCGATGAGCTATGACTGGTCAAAAAGCAATACGGTTTCAAGTCCAGTGGTGCACTTTACGGTAACACAACATTAGGAAAGGACCGTTAATAATAACAAAGATTTTCGGATTCTACCACACGTTCCAAACTTATACGGGCTCCTCACGTAAGCCTGTGGAGGGCTGCATGCAGTTGCCCACCACTGATTCAAGATATCATGAGACTGTACAACATTTGTTCGTATTAGCAGCCCAATCTAACTTTTTCGCTGAGAGTTTCTTTGAATTTAGCCGCCCATGTTTAGCTTCTGCGTTTTGCGATTAAAATTTTAAAATCGATGATGCCCATGACATGAATGCAAACTGAAAGCATTGGTCAAGCCGTGCTATTGCCATGCATGAACACCTCAACTTGGCTAAACTTAGCAAATTTTAACTTATTTATTCTGCGTTCATTACGTGTAACAGGCTCTCCCTTCTTAGATATATTTTATTTCAAAAAATTTTCCATCATTTAAGCTTGGACCGATTTAATGACATTAAAAATTTTGCCTATGACTTCATTTTATTAAATCATGGTCATTTATCGTACTCCCAAACAATGCATTTGCGAGAAATTATTACCTAAATTTAACAATTTTGTTATGCAAGTGTTGTGACCTTTTCATCTCTACATATCACACAATTAAAATGAGGCTCGTGTGTGTATGTTCTCAGCTGAATTATCTTCCTCAGCAGTGTACTTATTGGTGGCTAAATTTACCCTCATGTCTGAGTACGGAGGGAGGCCAGAGATAAAACTGAATACGTTTGGAGATCGATGGAAGAACATTTTCGTGCAACTTATCATGACTACTTCTCCAAAACGGGAGTAATTTCAGAAAAACAAATGCCTAGATGTCTGCCTCGAAGCTCTCAAACACGCGCTTTCTATACACGAGTCTCATTACCAACCTGGATGTCAACACGGATAAGAGAATTAAAATTTCATATAGGGACTATTTCCGAACAACGTCTTGAATCAAGAAAAATAAACTCTACATTTTCACTGTTCGTTTTCATAAACTCAGTGTGAATTTGACTTTTGGCTTCGTTTCAAATTGTTTCCTTAGTCGTTATTGTCATTTGGACTTTTGTCTTAGTTTGAATTGCCTCTGTAATTTGAAGTTGAATTGTCTCTGCAATTTGTAATTTGAATTGTCTCTGTAGTTTTTAGTTTGAATTGTCTCAGCAAATTTTAGTAGGGAATGTCTGCGAAATTTGGTATTAGTTTTAATCCCGCAACAAGATCCAAGTTGGACACCTTTCCGGACGACGGGTTGCGTTGGCTGAAGACGCCTCAGGACTTCTTCACTCGCCTCGAGCGCCCCAATGTCCACATCGCCTGCAGGAGGCTGCGAGCTATTGGAGGTACATCCTGCCGCAGGTACATAACAATTAAAGTAAATTTTATTTCGAATTAATAAAAGTAATATTCGGTGCAATCGGTTGATCCCAGTTTATTCATTCACTGCCGTTGTCATTTAAGTTGATTTTTTTGGATTAACAACGCGCTAGCTGCAAATTAACATTTCTTTATTTCATTTAAAACTCGATGAGATTTTAATATGTGCATATAACTATCAATCTTTATTTTAACTCAAAGCAAACACCAAAATTTGATTTAGTCATCGACGACTTGTTTATTTAAAAAATTGTGAATGGTCGAACTGCATGAAAACTATTTAATGTTTTCAAGTCCTTGCCTTTGCGTGGGATATACACACGTTCAACACTAGATTTCAAAAAATTTCCGCCTCAATTATTTCCAATGCTATGTATCACTTGGCTTTGAAATTTGACCTGAATGTACGGATATTCGTTCTAAAAAGTACATTTATTTAATAACAATAACTGACTGATCAAAGGATAACGGCATTCAATCAGAGCTCGAGGCTACAAAGCTATGCTGTAGTACAGCCAAATGAGAAAGGAATCCTCGAGCTACGCGGCGGCATTCAAGCAAACCTCAATGTAAACTGATGAAAATTCGTTCTAGTTTTTCAACTAGCTCGATGTTCGATTGAAGTTATGAATACCGTGCATTATTTTTTCCTGTTGAGGTCAAGATTTTGATAAAATAACATCGTACTAATCAAGAAAAGACTACGTTGAATTTTGAACATGGTTCATTTTTCAACAAGGTCGTAATATGATTATGATTTTTCATAGAAACATGGACGGTCACAAACAGATGTGCATGGATGAAGACGTGTACATCAACCCTCGTAACTGCACCGTCTACTCATTCGGTGTAGCAGACGAGGTGACCTTCGACACCGCTGTGAGTAAATTAACTTTTCTGCTAAATCTAGTCAAAATATGCACTTATTCTTTGAGTGATGCAAGAACCAGAGTTGGATATTACCGGAAGTCCCATCTAGTTCAATTTATAATCAAATTTTGAAATTGATCATTACATGATGCTTAACGATGCTTTTGCAATGAGAGGTTAAAATTGGGTGAAAACTTCACTGTTATTCAAATCTTATTCAGTAGGATTATGTTACAGAGTGAAAACTAAATCCGACATGCGAATTTCTTGTGTGCAATATCCCTTAATAACTTGTGAAGACATCTGGTCAGGTCTACTGTACCCGTCACTTATCTGGTCTTCTGTACCCAGCTGTGTTCTTTAAAAGTTTTCAGAACGGCTTTTCTTCGCTAAAACCCTCAGGTTTTGGCTTTTCTAAAATAAATTGATCACAGTAACCATTCAGTTTTTAGGCACGTTGTGTGGCCTTCTTAGCCACCTTTTATTTAAATAAAGCTTTCTCTTAAGATTTTTATCCACACAAAAAGCGACTGAGCCAATCCTTGTTTCAAATTCTTGAAATCTATAGCCGGTCGCAATGCCATCAATAGTTGCGTAGGTTCTCCGTTTATAATCGTGTATCTTCACCGTTCATATAATAATCATAATTTAATCATAATCTCAACTTCACTGTAAACTCACCTGCATGACTTCCACTGTGAAATAATTCAATACACCAACCCTAGAGCAAAGCTCATCGCTCGTAGATCTTCATTTTCATCGTCCCTTTAAAATCTACTATTTTCGTCCCTTTAAAGAGCTACTTTAAATTACTATAGCTACTATATTGCACTGTGATTTTGAAACAAATTTTGCAAACTGGATATTTTTCAAAAGATATTAATTGTAAGTCATGAAATATCACTAATGAGAGTACGTAATCAGAAATGTAAATGTTAATAGCAGCAGAGGTAAAGCATCCTACGATCGATGTTTAAAGGTAAATAATCTAACTCATACGAGTACACTCAAGGTGTGTCAAATTTGTTCCTCTAAGATAGATAGAGTTGAAAGAGGGGTTATTTAGCTTGAAGAATCCTCTAGATTCATTTCACCCAAATGAAAGGAAAAAGACTGAACGGTCGACGTTTTAAAAGTTTTGGTTCGATGCATTTATTTCAAGTGTTTCGAACTCGTTACTTGTTACTTTCATTCTTGTTGCTTTCTTACTTGTAACTTACGTAATTGTTACTTTCACACTAGTCACACACACACATACTTGTTACTTTCATACTTGTTACTTCCATACTTATTATTTCCATACTTGTCACTTTCATACTTGTTACGTCCATACTTGTTTTTCCACACTTGTCACTTCCATACTTGTTACTTGTTCCATACCTGTTACTTGTCATAATGACAAAAAATTGGATGTCCTTCGTTTGACAATTCCTTTGGATGCTTCTTACCCTCAGATCAACCGCTACGGGTGTGAGGTCTTCCTGTTTGACCCGACGCTGCCTCCTGATGCTTACGATGATCTTGGCCCCAAAATGAAGTTTTTTCCCTTGGGAATATATTCTGATAACAAGGTGAGGTCAGATCAATTTTTCACTTTCCGAACATTCTTTTATGTTCCTTCAACAGCCTAAAAATATTTTCCAGTGCTTGAGTAAACACAGAGCTTAGAATTAATATGAAATCATACTTTTTGTGGAACTTTGATTTCGAGTATTTAAAAAATTACGCGAAATTCCCAATTTCAATTTGATTAAGATTTCTAATTGTGATAACTCATTTTGAGACGTAATTACCACCAGTATTTGTGACTAATTCTGCGATGTAAATTGCTTTAGTAATGGCTGATTGTTCGCACGAAGGTTTTCCTCCACGAAAAATACCTGCTGACGGATTACTGACCATGTTGTCTTAGCGGTTAGCGTGTAAGCTTTTCGTGTCTTTCCTATTATTTTTCCTATTGGGAAAAAGGTTTGCCGAAATTTCCCACCCGGTCCTCGCGTTTGAAATGAGTACCAACTTATTTTAAAGAGATCGTCATTATATCCGGGAAGAAATTATTATATACAGCAGTGGGAAAATATGTGTATCATATATGTCTGAATTTAGCCTTTAAAAAATCTTTTCTTAATTTGTTCTTAGTTTTTACCAATGAATCTGACGCACTACGAGGATTGGCAGGGCAGCATCAACGTGACGCTTCTCACGTACGAAAAATTGCAGCAAAAGCTGGGGCACCATCTTCCTCCTGACTATCTCAAGGTGGGACCTTATTTCCGTGTAATTCAACGCAGGTGCTTACTCATAGTTGTGTCATACGAAACGGTTTTGAAGGCTGCTCCTATGCATCTATACAAAAATTGCACACAACTTCTGGGGTATTTCTAGAGCTTTTATGTACAAATCTTAGCGAGTAACACTATCAACTCACAACTCAATACGTTGGTGAGACGACACGACTTCAAAGGAAAACTTATTTGCACATCAGTGCTCAAGCTCTTATTTTTATTTGGCTTGCCTCCTCAGTACAGGGTTGCTAGATTGACTATTTTCTGGCCCACATCTTCAACCTTAGAGTTTTTTCACATTAAGTTAGACTATGAAATTCAGTGAAAATCGCAACTCGTTTTTCCCTCACAATTAAAACAACTTATAAAAACAAGCGATTTAATTTCTAAAGGGATAACTCATGGAAACACATCAAAAAACAATATTGAGCTCAAAATTATTTAAATAATTGTTATAATGTTCGTAGCTGGACATAGAGGGCGCAGAGTGGCACGTGCTGCCTCACATGATGGACCGGCAACAGCTGGCCGGCATCAAGCAGCTCGCCGTGGAGATTCACGTCGACGCTTCCATGTTCAACAGACTGGAAGTACGTGGTCAGAACTTCGAAGCCAAAATTAGGGGAATTTCGAAATAAAAAACGATTAGGGAAAATAAGTTTCGAGCAAAAACTTCAGGGCGTCCCTAAAAATATTCCAAAACCAAAGGAATTTTGTGAAATAGAAACTTCTTTTCTGGAATTCTCGGTTAGAATGTGTTTAGTGTGTCTTCATAAATGATGTGTATACGTGACATGGAAGGCCATCAAGCAATTTTTATTAGGGCATAAAATTGAATTAGCACATTTTTATGATGATTTAAATGCATTGAAGGCCAAAATTATCCCAAGTGAGGTCTTACATATTGGGAAGAGAAATGAGCCATCAAGCGATTTTTATTTGAGCATCAAATTGAATTTAAATTTTTTTTTATGATTAAAATGCCAAAATCAGACCAAGTGAGGTCATGCATACTGGGGAGAGAAATCGAATGGGCTACTTTAACGAATAACAAAGGCGCATTTCTGAGCACATACTTCATAACACCGAGTCCAGTGAGATAGACCATGAATTTTATGAGCGCAGCGAGCATGTCACATGGACTACGGTACTTGTGTACATAATCAGCCCTCGTGTCATACTTCATCCTATGAGAGCCACAGCTTAAACAATTCAGTTATGTTGTGAACCACCGGTGAACCCGGAGGGAATTTTTATAGTGCTGCGGACCAAACAGTAGGCACAAACTCAATTTTTATAAATACCAAATCAAAGCTAAATGAGAGTACGAGACAATTAATGTTTTTTTAACAGTGCTCACTTCAACTGACTTAAAATTTGTGTTGAATCTTGAGCTTCAGTTTAACCCGTATCAGTCAACGTGTTAAATGGATAAAAATCAATCTTAGTGGTTTTACCAGTGCAATATTTGATTTGATAACTGAATAAGTGGTAACAAGTAGGGTAAATTTTTACGTACTTAAGTTGAGGTACGCATAAGGTGACGATGTAAAGTGACCGTACTTATAGATGTATCTTGCGCAGGTCACAGACTACCTGAGACGGCTTTGGAAGATACTGGAACGACTCCGGGAACATGGATTCCAGCAGGTGCACTACGAGCCCACTCGGTCCCTGGAGTCCCACTACATCGTCCCCGGCACCAATATCTCCTTCAACACTTGTGGAGAATTATTTCTTATAAGACGGAGTTGAAGACCTAAATTAATTTTTTGAATTAAGTTAATCTCTTGAGGATATTCGAGTGTAAATGTAAAATAGAGAGAGGTTATGCCTGCAATTACAAAGTACGGAAAAGTTCTCTGACTAAATTAATTAGTAATTTCATATATCTACGGTAGGATAGTGTGGATATATGAACATTTTTTTTAGCTCACACACGCTCTTTGTGAAAAGCGCAGTAACTGAAAAAATGATAATTGAAAAAGTACCCAGAAGTGGATGATAGAGAAATTTTTAAGCTATTTTTTAATATTTGTTCAGAAGTCTAGCGAATTAGCATATATTTCCTTCAATGGTGCTGTATAAACTTACTTAGAATATTGTTAAAATATGAGAATAAATTAAATAATTGGAAATTATTCTTATCCATCTGCAATATTTTTCTAAATCGTTAATTTGTTATTTCTGATATTGATGTCTAAATTAGTTATCAATTATTGGATTTCTTTTAGAATCTTTTTTCGAAAATATCATATATTTTTCATGAGTTACATGATTCAGTTGCCCCAGAACATCTCATATCATATTTGTTGAAAAACTTTCTAATTTCAAAAACGTTACCCTCAAAATTCGGATTATTTAAGGGACTTAGTAACATTCTTAATATTAATGACAGTAATATTAATTAGTAATGCTGAATGTAACATTAGAAATACTTAGTAATATTACTCCTGAATGGACTTGGTAATATTCGAACCAGACTTTTCTTCCTAATAAAATAATAGCTCAAAATTATGATAAGACTACATATAAAGGAAATCAACTTTGAGGTTGAACTTTCGAGGATTAAGGAATGTTTTCTTAATATTTTCAATTATATTCTAGAATTTTACGTTATCTTGGAATGAAGCTAAGCTGGGTTCTGAAATGTTATAAGAGCCTGTCCGAAAACATAGAGAAACATAATTACACAAATGGTAGGAAAATTATTCGTTAATTAAATGCAAGCAACCTTCATTGTAATCTTCTGTATTTTTCTGTCTTAGACCTTATTTAATACTAAGATCAGGTCTGTAAATATAAAGCGCCACAATTCTTCTCACATTCTCATCACTTTCATCTCCTCCAGAAAACGTTTCAGAGGCTCGAGATGGTTTTTTGAATTCAATTTTTCTATCAATAAGCAATTTTGACTTTTCAATCGAAAATGGTTCTCTTTCCCGTACAGCATCAAGCTCTTCGTCTTTGGACGTACCGCATAACTTTTTCGTGGGTAGCAACAATTGAATGTTTTCATTGTTCACATAGGACAACAAGTGGACTCTCTTGAAGCCCACAGAAGATAGAAGCAGAAGCTGGTGCCAATAATTTCGTAACGTCGGTACCTGTTTGAGAGAAAACGTTCCTGATAGTTTATAAATATATATGGAACTCATATTTTGCAAGTTAAAACAAATGGGATTTGAGCAATATTACAATATTATGTTTCATGAAAGCAAGAACACCTTCAAGCCTTATGGTAGTTTTCTTCAAACTTACGCTTGACAAATTGCTGTTCACTCTCATTTCGACCAAAACTTGCTTTGTCCTCAAGAGCAAGCCACTGGAAAGGAGCTGTGAAACTGCATTCATATTCAAAGCACGTTCTGACAGCTGAAATAAGGTGTAGGTTACATTTTTCCGAGTAAAACCATTGATTTACTTCCGTAAATGACATTATATGCTAATGGAGTCCATTTTTACGCATTTTGAAATTTCCATATAGATATATCAACCTTTTCTGAAACTGTAAACAAATACACACGTATTCTATTACAAAAAATATGTATATTATTCTATAACAAGTGAAAGGTCGTATAACGACAGGGTATTGTTGATTTTTAAATATTCCGTACAATTTTGGTATTAATATGATAACCTATGAATTTTTCCTTTATTGAACGAATGTGCTTGGGATAAACTGATCGGTTATTTTAGCAACACTTTCGCTCCAATAACAATATGCCCGAAAATAATGGTTTCAACACAATATGAAAGAAGACAAAAAGTTGCTTCATAATGCTACAGATCAAACAAGAAAATTTAGATTTTGACGATACAGAATGGAAAATCAGCGAAGTGAGCTCTTTTGTAGAAATGACGCTCGAATTGAGACAACGACTGAACGTGGGGAGTGAACTGAAATTCGGCTCAATCAAAGTATAAGTAATGCTTCATGAGCATTGGGATATCATGTAGGTGTTCCAGAGGGATTGAGCTAGAATAAATATTTTTTAATGTTTACGAAGGTAAGGCGTAATTTTGCTCGCAGGCGTGGAAGACTTTAAGTAACAAAAAATTATTTACGGAGCGTGTCAGGGCAAAGCTCGTGCAATGTTGAGGGGAATGATCATACCTAGGGTGACCCTTTATGAGGATGCTCTACTCTCTATTTTAATATGAGATACTATGAAGCATTTGTAAGAGAAGCTGATATGTAATACTAACAACTTACCTGCAAGAAAAGTCTGGGAGTCTTCTGGCGCAGAGATGCATCCGCCTTTTTTACTGACTCGTCTTCACTGTTCAGGAACTGAGCATGAATTGATTAAAGTACAGATTTAGAAATCGATCAATTATTATCATAAGAACTATCAGAACTAAAAAAAAATACTTGGTAATTCATTATACGATGGCAGAAGAGTGGGAGTATCAGATCTATTGAAAAAAGTGGGTTCACTATAGCAATGTATGTACTTGACTACTGCCTTTGTATAAGTGCGAAAGAAAATTATTTCATTTTCATGAAATTAACGGGCTAAGAATAAAGGCAAGTAAAAATTAAATTCAAACGTAACAATACATTGAAGTATTATATGACGATCGCGTTATAACAAATAAAAAATAAAACATCACGCACATTTTCGAAGTTTACATATTTGAAATGATTGAATTAACAATTCAAGATCTTGAAGAATTTAATAACGTCAACGTACCAGATTCGAAGGGCGGCAACGCTGAGGCGCGAATGTAGTCTTACAAGTTACTCCAAAACATGTCAATGCTTGAGTTATCAATATGAAAAAGTGGCTTGTGTAGGCTGATTAATTCCCTTCAGTTTTAGAGATTCTCGAGACTCACAAGTAAACCGCCTACTGAGTACGACAAGCGTGATCAGTTTACGCTTAGATTTGAAACTTTTTCTTTTTTTTAGTTTTAGAAAAAATGAATTGCAAAAATACAAATTCCCCTGATTAAATGAAACTCAGAGTTGTTACCTGCATTTCACTACTACGATTGAAATCACCACATCTCTGAGTTTTTACACGATAAACCCTGCAAGGGTGGAATGATAGAATTACTCTTTTTCAACTTGACACCGCTGTTGTTATATACGACCGAAACTCCTATGCCTACAAAAAATATAGTTCTAAGCATGTTTCCAAAATATAAATGCAAATCCAAAAATGCTAACATGACTGAAATGTTTTGTATCAAAACTGAGCAATGAAAAATTTAGAATAAGTTAAAATAAAACAGAATATGTGACAACAGAAACAAACCGCGTGGGCGACTCCCGGGTTGAAATCCAGGTTCCAATCCCGCACATGCATCAGAGTGTGATAAAAAATTGACACTCACTTGAATATCATTCCTACTTTTGAGGTTGTTTAACATACTGTTGCAACCCAAATCACCTTGAAAACTTTACTATAATCTATAATAAAGTATACCACTGAAAACTTGCGAGAAATTAAAACAGTGCAAAAAATTCAACATTTGATGATCTGAGTCAGCTCTTGGACCGCATATTGAAGTGTAACTGTTGAGGCTCTCTTAATTTTGTTGAAAATTGACCTTATCAATAAATATGAGAAATTTACAACGCCAAATCTGTTGAGAACTCGAGTGAGCCAATTCAATTTAAAATTTGTTAGTATCAATTCATTTGAATATTTGACTGTGTCAAATCATTAATAGATTTAACTATGTCAGGAGTTTCTGTGCATCAAACTGTTACACTTGACTGTTTGATTGCGCCTGACGACTGCACTCAAATCTCACCGTTAGCGAGGAGACGCTCTTGCTTGAGAAAATATGATTGCTGTTTTTCATTTTGGCGTGATCGTTGCTGTTCGCGTTGACTTGTATGTGTGTGACGTTACATTCTCGATGGTATTCCTGTCGGTGATTACACAAAGAATAAAATAATGACAGCCTAATTATATATTTTTTCGGTGGGTGGAGGGAGGAAATTATTCTCGTCATGAAAGTTTTTTAATTATTATAATGAAAAACAGTAATACGTCTAAGGCCGATATTTCATATTCAGAAAGTATTTCAACATCTTGTAAAACACGTGCAAAATTTTCCAATATCAGTCTCATTTTTGGTAGCTAGTTACCCAAAAATTTCCGTGAAATTTGCATTAATTACGCAAGTCGACTTTCTGTTTTTGACGAAAAACTTAAAAATTGTCAGCTCTACAAATGAAGTCACATTAAGATCATACATTCGTAACATAATTTATTTTTCGAGTCCAAATAAGTGTTCATAATCTCAACTGACACTTAACGTGGGGTTTATGTAGTTTAGGAAGTTAACTGTTAACACCAAAATAAAAACAAAATGACGTTATTGCTGAAACATTCAATCACTTATTTATAGAAAAATATCGTAAATTGTATACCTGCTCTCCGGAAAAGTCATCCAATTTTGATCCGACGATGTACAGGCCACAGGAGGTTTCAGACGGCGCCACATCGGCGTCTGAGCAGCCCAAGACTGTGTACTCCCTGAGGCACAAGTGATCAGTGAATTTTTCACCATGTCACAAGTCTTTTAGTCTATAGCTTCAAACAGGCAATAATATCATGAAAATAAACTTTTCAATGTTGCATCGCAGAACATGAGATTCTACCTTAACAAATACATGTAGGAAATTTATATTTTGGAGGGGAGGGATTTGTACAACATTTCGTTGGAGGATTCACATCTTTGAAAAATTGATACGAAAGAACAAGCAATTTGAAGTAATGATGCTCTCCCGTACAAGTGATCACATTTGTTTCTCCATCCAAACGAGAATAGGGATGATGAGGCAAATATGAGAATGCTGAGGCAAGTATGAGGATGAAGAGACAAATATGAGGATGATGAGGTAAGTATGAGGATTATGAGCTAATATGAGAATGATGAGCCAAATATGAGGATGATGAGGTAAATTTGAGCAGGATGTGGTAAGCTTGAGGTTGATGCAGTGAGTATGAGGGCTATGAACAAGGTAGAAGCCTGCCCTCGCCTCACCTGCCACAGACGCGCTGTGTGCTGCTGTGCAGGTGCCTGCACACCGCCTCAGCTACGCCCACGCGATTGAGGAAGTCTTGGGCTGAGTTGAGCCACGACATGTCCAATTTTGAAGGCCTGAAAGTAAAGGAACGCAATGTTACGCAACTTCAAAATAAAATAACTTTTGATTCAAAATAAAATAAAATCGTTAGCAGCTTGATGTACTCCCACAATTGCAACGTTCCTGCAGTTTCGAAATAGAAAATCATAAAAAGCCATAAGCGAATGAGTACGAAATTGTGAGCAGCCATATGTTGTAACTGGTACAATTTTTCTCACAATTTTAACAACTTAGAACATTGCTTAAATCAGTGTAAACGCTTTGGAGAGTAACCGACAGTCCTATATCAATAGTTCTATTTCAACTCTCCTTATGTAACGCAAAAACCTAAATTACTGAAACCCAACTTGGGTGATGAAGCAATTCAATAACCTTTTTTAAAAAGCTACGCTGCAGCTCAAATTAGACAACCGCACTCACTTGAGTCCATCCACTGCGAAGCGGAAATTATCGACGGTCTTCTGGATCTGCCACTCGTCGGCTGGGCGTCGAACTTCCTGATC
Source organism: Morinoia aosen (assembly GCA_030386875.1). Classification (NCBI taxonomy): domain Eukaryota; kingdom Metazoa; phylum Arthropoda; class Malacostraca; order Amphipoda; family Talitridae; genus Morinoia; species Morinoia aosen. Next base: position 73,046,811 of record CM059562.1, read on the forward strand.
TGCAGAGGCGATGTGACCTGCAGAGACTTCGTGACTTGCGGAGACGATGTGATCTGCAGAGACGATGTGACCTGTGGAGACAATGTGATCTGCAGAGACGATGCGACCTGCAGGAACCATGTGACCTGCAGAGACTTCCTCAGCTGCAGAGACTATGTCCTCCACCAGCTGAGCCTCCAAGTCCCCGGCGCGCTGCTTGTGGACAGAGAACACAAACATGCCAGCCCCGTATGCTACCAGCACCAGCAGGTACAGCGTGACGGGGTCTACACGCAGTTTCAGTTTCATGATTTTGAACTTCAATTGTTTATGAATGTGTGATCAGACTTCACTTGGATTATTTACTTGTTTTATTCACTTGGTTTATTCAGTTGGTTTATTCCCTAGTATGAAAGAACTTCACTTGGATTGTCAAAGAATGTAGTCTGAGATTTTATTTTCAGGTTAGGGAAATATGCATTATGATACAATAATTTACAAGATCTATTTAAGAACGTAATATAAGATGATTTTTAACTTGTATCGTGAATGAAAGTAATGTAAGAAATTAATTAACTTGGGCTGCTAAAGTATGAGCTTATAGCAATCTTTTATTAGACAAGAATTTGTAAAAGAACACACATGCTGTGCTTGACTTGAATTGCTTAAGTAATGTTCTAAAATTTCGCCTGAAAATGTATGAAAAAATTTTGCTTAAAAAATCATTGACCTCACCTCAAATTAAAACCACTAAAATCGATGCCACGACTTGTATGCAGGAAATTGTACATTGTTTTTTAATTCCTTTGTTTTAGCATAAGATTATATATGTTTTAGACAACTAGTGCGTTGCAAGAGCATACAGTTTAGCCAAAATTTTCGTGAGAACTAATAATTACCATTATGATATTATGAAATACTTTATAACTAACTTTTACTATTTTGAGTATAAACGTTTCTCTATATCTTCATTCCAGTGAACAAATTCTACTTCCCTAGGCCACACTGCTAAAACCCTTAGAGACCAGAATACATTTTGCTCGCGTAACCTGGTTTATTAGTACGAAGAAGTTTTAGCAACAATTTTTTATTCAATCACCAGTTTTTGTCAGTGAAATACACCAGTTTTTGTCTCAAAAATACGCTAGTTTTGTCAGTGATATACACCAGTTTTTGTCTCAAAAATACGCTAGTTTTGTCAGTGAAATACACCAGTTTTTGCCACCTTCGTGGCGAGTGCCTCGTAGCGATGGAATTTTAGGTCACCAATTTATAATTTTTTTAATGCTTCAACACTAAACTTAAGAAAGCATGTAGATACTCTTCATTAGGCCCAATTTAAAGCGATCGTAAAAAAAGGAAATCAATCAGTAATCAGAAACAATGATGAAGACTGTATCTTAGATAAACAAAAATGAAGAGTTATACGAAATTGTGAAAAATATCAAAAGGATACAGAAATTTAAAACCTGAGCACAAAAACATAGAGCAAAACAGAGTAAAAAGAAACCATAATGGGCAATAAGGAAACATAACAAGCTACAAAAAAACCTAAAACCTATAAGGAAAAGAAGAAGCCATATGGAGAAACAATGAGCCGCAAGGAGTAGTAATCAGCCATATGGAGTAGCAAGAAGCCATAAAAAGCCACAATAAGCCATAAGGAGAAGCTATAAGCTATAAGGAGCAACAGTCAGCCATAAGGAGTAGCTATAAGCTATGAGGAACAACAATGAGCCATAAGGAGTAGCTATAAGCTATAAGGAGCAACAGTCAGCCATAAGGAGTAGCAATAAGCTATAAGGAGCAATAATAAGCCACAAGGATCAAAATTGAACAATAGTAGCCATAACAAGTCATAAGGAGAAATAAAAAAATTATAACAAACCATGAAGATGGATAGGAAGCTCAATAGAACAGTAAACATCAATGATAAACTAAAAAAAATTCGGCAAAGGGAAGAATGAAAGAAAAGAATAAAGAATGAAAGAAAAGTTGTCCTTCAGCAAAGCACGAAGGACAAAGTATGCAATACGCGAGATCAAAGAGCACAAAAGAGATATGAAAGTAACTCAGAAATGTCAGGAGCCAGGGAAAGAAAATTTACAAACAACCAAAAGAAGGGGTACAAAACAACAATAATCAAAGAAGAATCACACGAAAACTTGGATGAGCCACGAAGAACATACAGAAATGAGAAATTTGCCACAAATACTGCACAAACTACAATTGAAGAATATACAAGATTCAAAAATTGAGATGTTGTTTTCACAACTCTCATCTGTTCAAAAATAAGCCCCAGCCCGAAGCTACCACGAGGGGCACTGAACTGCCTTCCAGGAAAATTGAGCGTAAACCAATGAGGAAAAAGCGTTGGAAAGTGGCATTTCTTTGAGAATATTTCTGCGTTTTCCGTTTTTTTTAGCGCATTCTATTTTTATGACCGGCTCTTTATCATATGTGCTTTTACGGATTGAAGTTTGTGGATTTATGCAGAGGGTTTTGTTTTTTGTATGGCATTGTCTCGAATTATGAGCTGTATTGGATAAAATTTACGGCCGCTCTATTTCTATTTTCCCTTTCATACCCTTGTCAATTATAAAAAATCATTAGGACTATTATTGAAAAAATGTCATTACTCATATCGAACTAAAAGAAAAATTGGTAAAACATCTAGCAACATAAATTTGAAATTGATACTTAAATCTTCGTATTAATTACCGTAGATTTATTTTGAAATCTAGACTTTTCACACATGGTGGAGAATGAATCACAGGGCTGACGCTAGATGGTGCGGTGGGCGTGACGTCATCGACGGTGAACCATGCGTCACTGATGCGTCACATGGATAGGCAACTTTTCTGTCACAGCCAATGGGATTTCTCCGTTACGTTAAGCTTGCTTTGTGAACCTGCGTGAAATTTGTGTTACCCTAGAACATGAATGCAGAAAACGAGTAATCTGACCGCCTTCTGTCAATTTTTGACTACTTAATAATTTATGTTGAATTTTTTATTTTTACATACTAAACTGGCAAACGTAAGACCTAATTTACTAATTCTACTGGTGAATACCTTGAGGTAAATAGGTTGTTAATATAAATTGTTTAAAATTCCAAACTACAACTATGGGCAAGTTTCTTTTCATTGAAACATTTATTTCTTAAAAATCCATAGAGGGTTCATTCTGTTCACTAGATATTTTCGTGAAACGGGGGGGATAATTTCAAGATGTGTCTCCAAATTTTGTTGATATTCTTGATGTGATAGAAAAAAAATCACGAATTTATAAAAATTTTTATTCGGTTTTATACTGCTCAGTTCCCGTACTGTTTATTTCAACAGCGATATGGGAGTGTAGGCACAGAGCTGAGGAAGGTTGCGTGAGCGGTGTCACTGCAATGTGGAGATGATCGGTACCTGTAGTGCTTGCTTCTGATACGTGAGCTAATCAGGTGAGCCTCATTTAGTGGTTAAAAATTTAAACCGTAGACCTTATAAATCGTGACCTGGATTGTGTTTTGCTTCCATGCCTTCTTCACGCAGCTGACATAAATAGAAAATTACAGTAGCGATTTAAATAATTCGTAAAAATGATTTTAAATAAGTGATCTTCAAAAACAAAATCTCAATCTTAATCGCCATATTTCAGTCAGATTTAACTTCTATTTATATACAGGAAATGGAAATGGCCATTACATTTCTTCATCTTGTTGGTAATGGTATATTCAATGATAAGTGTTTTCCCTCAATCATTTATTTTCGACTAGTGACATGAGTATTACAATACTCATGTGTGTGTATCACCTAAGTGTATTAACTTTAAGATATTTTAAAAACCAATGATAGGAATTTTGTACTATCTCTATTGGAAATAAAATGTTTTTCTTTTCATTGCCTACCGAGTTTATTTTTTCGGCCCTTGAATATAACGTAAGGGTCACAAATTCAAAAACTACAAAATGAGGCTAGCTGGGAAATTCTTGCCTGGCAAAAAGTGCAAATAAAATACTGCATGCTTTAATTCAGATAAACTTTACAAATGGTCATATACAAATTGTTTCATTATTAGGCATCATTTAATCTCATCTTACAGCACGCTGCGTTACAACAAATTACCTTCTCGGAAGAGTGGCCTCGAAAGTCCAAAGCGTTTTTGTGTTTTGTATTTTTGGTGCATATACGCGAAAAATGTTCATCATCACTTCTAATTTGTACATTCACCTCATGGTAACGGCATTTAGCAACCGCAAGTTTAGGCTGCTAGATTCACCATTTTCTGCTTTACACAAAGTTCTGACAGTTTTCAGATTAACTTTAATCCTAAAGACAACGTTCAGTCTCTCAGTTCTGCAGAGTTGTCACTCACATAGTTGTCTCCATTTATGAAAATGGCTTAAAAGAAGCTCACACTTTAGGATTTTGGAAAGAAAAAGAGCCAATCTGGCAATTCTGCTGCGCAGGTTCCCCCCTTGAGTGTGACGACATCGACACGTCACCCTTCTCTGAGAAACCTGTTTGCTTCATCCGACCGTCCACGCGGCAGGGAGCTTTGACATCAGTCGTGCGTCTCTGAAAAACGTTCAACAACCTCATCACTGTTCCTAGATCGAAAAATAACACATAAACCTGGCAAATTCGCTTCTGAAAACTTGTGTCAGAAGATATTTACGGTCACTACTCTTCATTGTGTAACAGAGTGTTTATTATTATCGTCTTCTGAGAATTTCTGATGCAATATTTGACGTAGTTACACCTGCTTTTACATGTTTCTACACGTATCATAGTTCATCTTTTTGCAGCACTTTAACTTTAGACTTTGAGGCCTCTCGCTGCTTGGTCTTCTTGATCTTGCACCATGTGATTTAAAACTAGAGAGCAACGACTCTAGAGTGTCATATCTAAATTAACTTCCGAGTATGAGCAAACAAAATTGCTTGACTGGAACTTTCTCTTGTATAAAGAAAGCAAATGCAAACCAATTTTTACAATTTTAAAACAGGTTAAGGTAATTGGTTATATGTATGTCTACGTAGTGATTGCATCGAAAATTGTTGCGTTTGATTTGCAAAATTGTTATACTAAATGAACAAGCGATGACACGTTGATTCTAATTTTCAAGTCAGAGGAGAAAAGTTCAACACCTTCCATCATTTTACTTGTTTACTGATAAAGCAGCCAATACAGACAACTTTCAAACCAGAAATCTCACAATAAATTTCGCTTAGTCTTATCTAGGACTTAATGTTAAACACAATTTATCATACAAGGAGATTTTGACAACTTCAGCAAACAACGCACAAAGCCGTCTACTAGAATTATGATGATAGTCTGACTATCAGAAGCTATACAAATAACTTAATCAAATTTATTCTTTCTTTATAAAAAGAAAAGTTTGAGTATCTTCGCTTAACTGTAGTGCAAAATCATTGCTGAAAATTATATTTTCAGTTTCGTAGTGGTTTGGGGATAACACAAGTTTTCAACGAGGATTTTTTCAACGCTAGTAACATAAAGTTATGAAGATAATAACACTTTGAACTTATATTTTGAAAATTACGAAAAAATCTGGTTTCAATTCTACTTCGTACAATTTCAGTGAAAAAATAATATGAGGTATCGGATTTGAATGAATTCATTCAAACGTGCAGCAAGTTTCAAAGAACAATGAGTTGAATATACGAATTTTGGTGGCCCAAATTTACGGTAATTTGTACCGAACAATTTACGACACAGAATCTCGCTCAGCTTCTGGAACGTCAAAACTACGTGCAAGATGGTAACGTCTGGAGTGAAAGCTTTCAAAAATATCTCTGAATCAATTGCAGCGTTTGTTTAATTCACTTGAGGTAATTACACTCTCACATTCAACTTCAAAATTTACTCGTATTAACTGCAGTTTCACTTTCAATCAACTTCAATTACACTTTCAATAATTGCAGTCTCACTTTCAACTTCATTCCCAAAATTTATTCGGTTTAAAGTCGCCCTGATGTCCAAAATTCAAAACATAATCAGTTTTTCATTAAAAATAAACGAATTCTTAACTGAATCTACTCGGTGTCCTGTTACTTGAAATTTAAAATATGATTAGTTTTTCACGCCTAAAATAAACTGATTCTCAATAACCTCATACTTCAAAACACTTTCTGATTTTTAGAGTATGAGATAAACTTCTTCAAGTGAATCTTATATGAATTAAAATTTGCAACCATAATTAAAAATGGTAATGTCATACATAATATTTACGAGATGGCATTGTTGGAAATGTCGTAATTCAAAATGAAATGTTTCATACGGGAACACTTTGAGGAAATTTTGACTGGGTGAACTACAGTCGATGAAAAAACTCATGTTTATTTCAAATTTTAGGTAGGTTGTTTTAAAATCAGTAACGACTATTTTAGATGATGATAGCTTGGATAATTGATTCAAAAAGACAAATTTTTATCCCTCCCGGTTAAGATAACTAAATAACTCATGATTACATATCAGTCCAAAAAATAAAACGTTCTTAAAGCGGTCTAACGACGCAACGAGAAGCACAAAAAATAAGCGACATGCAATCTATAACGAAAGGAAAACTGGACAGTTATGTCCATCTTTTCATTCCCGGTTTAATCTATTGAGATCAGAAAAAGCTGACTGATTTTGATTCCACAAAATCCGCGACGTACATTAGCAGAATAGAAAGAAAGAGAGCTTACCGTTTAATTAAAAATTATACAAAAAGTCAGGAAACAATAATTTAATTACTGAACCCTATCCCATTCTTTGTCATTCATATTATGATTGATGAATAATTGAGATATACATATTGTGAGCTTCAAGATCATACTCATATGACCAGCTAACAAGTACATATGCTAGTTCCTTACCAACTACAATAGAATTGACAAAATTGGAAACTAAGAAAAATCGCTTCACCTTTGTGAAGCAACGCTCCAGAATAAATGTACAGTTAACTTTATCGGTACAAGCGCCTTGTAAATAAGGAACTAATCTCACAAAAATCTAAGCACAGCTGTGAGAACCCTACAGCTTAGGAACTCCAACAAACCACTTAGTTCTAAAGTACTACTAAAAATACTGCACAGCGTCTAATTGTAACAAAGACAATCTTAATTCAGAGTCAATAGGAATGTTTCTACAAAATAAGGAATACAGAATGAAATCAAAGACTAAATCATAGTCAAAAAGTGCACCAACAACAAATGCTCGTGAAAGACAGGATTCAGTATGATAACATAAGCGCTATTAGAAGATTCTTTTTACTCTATTTTTTAGCAAATTATTGCAAATTCTTATCAGTATATTTTCGCTAATCTTTTAGACTGCTTTTATTAAGTACTACCATTGCTTCAGAAAATCATAGGAGACATTGCATTGGAATAGGTCATAAAATATTTTAGCTGTCTGTCAATACTATTTGAAAAATGTTGGCACTAATGTTACGATGCTCTCACTCGTCAATTCCATTGGATACCAATGCTAACAAACTTTATTTGCTTGAGGCCACTGTTCAAGCTTTCTCTTCCCTTCCATCTCTGCATTACTGCTTTTGTAATGAGTGTACAACATTAGTTCAGAGCAGCGCAATGATACTACTCGTTCACATTTGCCAATAATTTTGCTTGCCGTAAGTATCAGACAACTTAACGTATTACACGAACGAAAAACAGATTCTCTTTATGACGATAACTTTAAGGTCTTCGGTAATGAGGGGCTTGCTGCCTGTCAGAACTCGAAGATGATGTCGAAGGAGGGTAGAAAGAGGGAGAACTTGAAGGGGCCAAGAACCCCATTGCTTGGGGAGATGCAAGAGGAGATCTGAAAGAGGCACTCCCTATGTCCAGACGGGGTGACTTCCCAGGGGAATGAGTGATCTGAGGGGAAGAAGTTGCTAGAGGGGATGAAGTGGCCAGGGGTGAGGTGATGCTTGTGAATGACGACGACCCACTCGGAATGGGAAGCGTGCTCGGAAGGGTGAAAGATTTGCTCACAGCGTCAATTGGGATGTGAGATGGAGACAGAAAATGAGACGTTGGAACCGAGGAAGGGACCGTAGACACACCATGTTGGGGGCTTGCTCCAGAGGACGCAGACTGAGCAGGAGAGCTTGTGAGTTGAGCCATGCTGCTCGCGATGTAAGACGCCTGAGAAGAAATGCTTTCCCAGTAAGATGGGGGAGGCTGAGTGTGAGCAGGCACAATGGGGGAGGTTGGGGCTGGGGCCACGATGGGGTTGCCGAACAGGTGAGAGTAGGGGGCCAAAAGGGCCAAGTGGTCCGTACATCGCGCGCTGTCGATGCTCTGCTGCTGGCGCACCTGGTCCAGCCCGCGAAAGTCAAACTTGTAAGCGTATCTCTTGCCTGGAACTTTGGTCATGATGTTCTTGTCGTAGTAATACCTGCGAATTTATTCATGGGTTAGTGTAGGTTAGCAGCATGCAAATAAGTTTATTAATTCCCCGGTCTCATTAAAGTTATTTTAATTTAGAATCGTCTGTGAGAAGAATGGAATAGCTGAAGTGAAAACGATCTTCTTGTGACGTACATTGAAGATAAATTTTATGGGAAATAAATTCTTAGATTACAAGCGTGTTCAAAACGTTAATCAAACGAACGAGTAAGATACTGCTGAGAATATAGAGATTTAAAACGATAAAATCAGACCATGTCATGGCTTAACACTATACTATGTGTATATGAACAAACACGCAGCGAAATATTTCCCTTCAATTTGCTCTACTCTGTGATTTTTTTATATTGCTGCTTCTGAAAACAATGCAGTAATTTTGAGCTACATTTTAGACGTAAAGAATAGCATTGGAAACTTTTTTTCACTTGAGCAAACATATTTTAATGCTAACAAATTCATGACAGTACCTAATCGCTTCCAAACTTAACAAGTTTTTTCTCCTACATATATATGTATTCAACCGAACCATGAATGACGAATTTGATTGGAAAAGGTGCTTTCTAACAGTATATTCAACAGATACGTTTCGCTTGCAACGGAGATTTTCAGGAAATTTCTAAAATTACATCAATTATCAGGCATTCTCCATCCACTCTCTATTCTATACCAGTCTTACTTGAACAAATACAGATTCGTAAGTGTGGTAACTTTTAATTAACTTATAAGTTATCATTGCCATTGCAACGTAGCAAAAGCGAGAGTCGTATGTAGCGTGAAATTGGTGAAGTGATCTGCTTAATTTAGAATGAAAAAAAGTTTAAAGTTTTCAAGCGCGTCAGAGTTACTGAATATTTTTGCAAAAGTGAGAACTTTATCGTTAATACTTCTATGGCGAAACTTTATTAAAGGGTTTTTGACGTATGTCCACTCTGCACGTACGTTCACTTTTGCAGCGTATTCAGAAAATGACCCTTACATTCCTAGGCTTCATCACTCACTCAGGAAACACAACTAATCTAAAATAACGTCCTTTATTTGTCTCATTTATTTGAATTTGTATATACGTTTACATTTACTCACCTAAAAACTCTACCACCAACTCAGAGAACAAGAATCATGCGAAATATTGTTATTATTCACTCGCCTCAAAGCTCTGGAGAGTTTGTCGTAGTTCATGTTGGGTTTGCTCTTCCTGTCGCCCCACTTCTTGGCCACCTCGTCTGGCTCGATAATTTTGAACTCCCCCGATGTGCCTTCCCAGGTGATGATGTCGCTGTTGGACGGGTCGGCCAGCAGCTCGAGCAAGAACTGCCACAGCTGGATCTGACCAGAGCCTGGCGCCGATAGTCGACTCGATCGTGGACCCAGAACTTCGTATGGGTCTACTGGAAGTCGAAAATGCATCGTCACTGACAAATTTGCTATTGAAAATGCAGGGGAAATTGTCATAACGAAAGGGTGTGTAGAACGCCAAAAATATATCGCTTCTGCTAAAGTTATTCAGAAAAAGCAATGAAAATTACCCCGCCGAATATATCGAGAGTTGATTAAACACAAATTTGAACTTAGAGAAGCCAATTGAATCAACCCGGCTCATGGATTTACTGGAGATCAAAAATACAACGTTACTGCCAATATTAAAGCTCAAAAATAACAGGAAAATTACTATGACTAATGGGGTTACATAGAGTTGAAAATACATCCTTACTCTCTTGAAAAATACGTCTAGATAATTTGCTTGAAGCAAAAAGTACATCGTTACTGTCAAATCAGTGCTAAGAAATTTATAGGTAGTTGAACAAGCCGTTGAGACTGCGGGAAGTTGAAGTCCGTGAGTTTTTGGAACTTACGATCAGAACTTCAACCAAAGTATGCGTCTACAGGAAATTAAAAGCACAACGTTACTTCGAGAACTTAAGCCAGCAATGAGTCTACGATCTCGTACGTAAGTTGAAGGCTGTCTGTAGTAGCTGCGCCTAGCCATCAAGGAATTTTTATGTGCTTGAGGGTAAGTCAATGTCGCCGTTACAATACCGTCCAGAAATTATTCTACTTTGCTGTTTTCATTCGAATGACCTGTTTTCATGTTCCTATGGGCGGGCAATTGCATCCGAAAAGCTGTCGCAGTAACACCCACCAAAATCTTTAAAAACAAATCCCTCGAGTTGGTTCTACAACCGCTGCTTTCAGTGTTGTAGCCAAGTAAGTAAGCTACCAAGTACCGCCGCTCAGCTCTCAACCATAGCTTCATGTTGGAAGAGAGGGTACAACCACAAAAATTATCTGCATCATACTCGGCTTGCAGCAACTGTTGTAGCATGTGATGCAAATTACACATTTTGCCTTCTTTCTCGAATGTGTGATTACCTTCTTACTGAATGAACATCAAGGTGCATGTGCTCGCTCTCCTACTCACTGATCCTCACTAAATGATGTTCAAGCCCCTTCTCCCTACTCATGAGTATGTTCAATAACTTCTATGAGAAATAAAGCTTCACTCAAGCCATCCGCATTTTATCGAAAAGTGGATACACTCTGGAATAAAAGATTACGTTGCTTAGTTCATAAATTTTTTGTTAAATATTAATGGGGCCTGATTCTAAGCTACCCTCGGCGTGTCAATTCGCTGTGATGAAAGTAATTCTTGGTGAATAGAATTTAAATCAGTTCGTATTTAACTTAATTCGTGATGTGAAAATAATACGAGCGAAGTTTAATGTCATCTCATATCGCTTGTAAGAAGTACCTATATTAATGAACACCAGTAGAGTAAAAAGTGGTTGAGTGCCCACTGATGTTTTCAAGTCCTATCATTTGAGTACTTTTAGCTATGCTTAAAAATATTGCGGTAAAAACGAATTCATTTCACATTTTCTTGCTTAATTTTATAATTTTAGCAAACCCGTAGGAATGTTTGCACATATTTTTTATGAATCATGACAATCATTTTAATTCAAAGGCACACTCAAGCATTCTGTTCATCCGATATGCTCATAAATAATTTATTCTAATTTTAATAGCGCACCCATTATGCATATAGACACTTTCCCATTATTAATTCACCCATTACGCTCACAAGTTAACTATTCTGTTATTAAGATCGAGGGCACCCACCGAGCTTACGAATTTTGGATTCCCTAATTTTGGTAGCACACTCATTGTGTTTACAAATTAAATATTTACCCATTATTAGCAAACCCCAATATTGCTTACAAATTATACTCTCGCACATAATGAATACCCACATTTTAGGTGTGAAATAGTTGTTCAAAGACTGATTTATCATCATGTAAAACTCCCATTTAATTTCATACCTTTTTTGAGATAATTTCAGAAATGGAGAACTTTGCCGAATTATTTCACAAGTGAAGAACTAAATAAAAACAAAATAACAGTTAATCATGTAAGTATGTACTTCCCTTTCGTCACGCAAACCAACAAGACAAGATTTGAACGTTAACAATGTATTCGCTACGTGTGTAGAATACTTACACGCACATATGAAATAGCATTTTCTCACGAAACGAACTAAGATGAAGATCATATTTATGAAGGCATGAACAATATTGACACAGGAATATATGTGAGATTTAGTGCATATATTTATTCCCCACGAAATCACACAATTCTACGTAATAAATTATTTTAGTACGCAACGAATTATTCAAATGTACGTAATGAATGATATCACTACCCACAAGTCCTTTAAAATGTAGGTAGTAAATAATATTATCATACCCCAAATCGTAAATGTGTGTTGTGTGTATGATATTATTGCCCCCACCTAATTTTACCCCACAAATCCTTTCAAAAATAGGGAATAATTGATATTATTTTCCCCAAATCGTAGCAATGCGTGTTAAATGTATGAAATTATTATCCACAATTCGTAGAATAAATATATGACGTTATTACTCCCCAAATCCTTTTAAATGTGCGCGATAATTGGTGTAATTATCGCCAAACCGTAGAAATGTATGTTATGTATATGATTAGAATGAAATGTATGTTATGTGTATGTTGTATCGGTTGTGAAGACACAATTTTCGAGGTTCCCTCACCAGTGTGAGCAAGGTTCAAGAAGGAGTTGGCTGCCCACACGGGCATCACCGAGGCGAGGTGGTGGGCTTTCCTCCAGATGGCTGAGCCCACTGCCCACTGCCCACCCCCACACACAGCCCACTGCCCACTTCCACCTCCCCCGCCACCGCCCACCGCCCACCCGAGACCCGCCGCCGCCGCCACACTCGATAGTTTATCAGAATACTACAAAAATGACACTTCTCCTCAACCGCAGAGGTCAAAGTCGAGTTATTTCCAGCCGGTGTCGCTGCACTACCGTTGCTGTTGAGTGCGTGGTGTGAAAAAATGGAGTTCTTCTTGGTCAAATGTTTTCTTGCACTTGCTGTCGTCTATGACATCACTCAATTCAGTAGTTGGGGAAATAGTGGAAACTACACAATTGCTTTAGCGACAACCGACTAAAAACTGGACTTTTGGTAAAAAATATTTGCCGTGCTGCAAATGAGATTTCAATTTTAAAGGATTTTCTGAGTCATCGAGACTGGCAACTTTTTTGCACATCCAAATTTCTTAAAAAAGCTTGCGATGATGACCGAGAAGAGTGTTCAGTGACCAAATAGTCTGGACAAACGCAATACCTCTACCAGTTTGTACACCGAAATAAAAACGAATTATCCAAGCTTTCCTCAGCATCTTCAAGAACTTCAACAAAAAAAACAATGAATATTTTGATAAACACACAAATATTTAATTTCTTTATGGTTTCAAAGATGTAATAGTTTTCCAATTTCCGTTGCGAAATATTTTCAATGCGCAAAATTTTGTTTCCTGATTGAGTATTTCCGGTTGCACTTGAGGCTGCCCGTGGCTCGCAAACTGCTCGTAGCAATGTCTTTACCGAAAACTGATGCTTTCTACCTATTTATGTACTGCGCTTGATGCAATTTAAATTGAAACAAACTACTCAAAGCTACAGACACTTCAAATAATGTCTTTTTATTTAACATCTTCAGCTACTTTGATAAAACTCATTTATTTCCTGTGCAGACACTCTGAAAAGCATTTGAAAAATTAAAACGGTTTCAGGGAATGCACTCGAATTACGGTTCTGAGTAGAACTCAACTTTGTATTTTTGATTATTTTTCGATTTGACAGGGTGGTGAGTTTTTTTTCACGTCCTTGACAGCGGGAGCGTCTCTGCCTCACACATCGAATATACAGCGTCTACACATGGCATGTAAGGCGGCTGAATAAATTTCTCGTCACATGAAGAATAACTGGAATGTCTTTACCTCACTTAAGCAACTTCATTTTGAAATCAGGGGAGTGTTAATTTTTGCAAGAGTAACGAAAGTTTGCTTACATTTTCTTGCAGAACAAGATCGCGAGAGCGTAGAAAGCTTATTACATGAATTCCTGGAAGATGGTAAGTTACTTTACTTTGGTTCAACAAGCGGTCCCTGCAACTGATAACCAAAATATCTGAAGTCTACGTGAATAATTCATACAGACCGTATAAAAAAATTCAATCTACTGAGCTAAATGCAAGGGCTGTCGAGGCTACCGAGTGAAATTCTTAGTTTGGTTGAATTTCCTACTGCTGCTGCCCTTTTCGTAAGAGGGTTCAGAACTCAGAGGAAGGTGGTGCATAAAAGATCTTATTGAAAAACCATCAATTGAATGGTATGGAATCTTTCTTAAATTTGCAAATGGTAACTTTCATCACCCAAAAAACAGTTCCTAAAACTTCAGAACCGAACTAGGTTTGTGTAAGCCCAAGTTCCTGTGCAACAGTTCACCGATCAAAATTTCGCGTGTTTTGCCAGGTTCAGTTCGACACCTCAGTATATGTAACACTTGAGTGCGTTTGGTCAAGCCTGTCTATAAGAATATCGTGATTGAATAACGCCAAATATTTCATCATTATCTTATGAAAAACAAGTGTTTAGTTCACTCGAGCAAGTGCCGGAGGCCGCGGTCGCTGCGAGGTTGGTTTCGAAATGGCCAAGTCGAGGATCCGAAGTTCCACAAGAGCGAGGGTGGACCAGAGGGCGGAGCGAGCATCTCACCTTCCGGGGTGGTGCCCTCTGCCTCCACTGCTGCTGCCGGCGTCATTCTTAAACGCCAAGTAGTGCGATATTTTGCGCTTAGTTAATCATTCTTTAAGTTTTATAGTACTGCGATATTTTGTGCTTAGTTAATCATTTTTTAAGTTTTATAGTAATGCGATATTTTGCGCTTAGTTAATCATTTTTTAAGTTATATAGTATTGCGATATTTTGCCCTTAGTTAATCATTTTTTAGGTTATTTAGTACGATAGTATTTTTCGCTTAACGTTTGTTTAAATATTAATTCAAGTATTCTCTACTGCAGTATTTAAAGTCAATTTAATCATTCAAGTGACCACTTAGTACTGAGTTATATTACGGTTATTCAATAATAAGTTTAATTATTTAATACTGCATTATTTACAACACTTCAAATGGTTTAATTACTCTATAAAACTACGGTTTTAAACGCTGTTTATATTGTTAATTTTATGCATATAATACTGAGTTATTTCAATCTTATTCTACAACCCTGATATTCCCGTTTTTCAATAGCACTAAAATAATTTGCTACACCCGCTTCATGTCGTGCTTCAGTAGACTTTCAGGATGATGTAACGCACTCAGCTTAACCTGATTTTTGAGTACTAATGTAGAGTGAATCTGCTATCATCTATGTCATTTTAACGCACGAAGATGATAAACATTGATTACTCTGATGTTTAGTGACTATCTGAAAAAGATTCTATTACAACCCAAAAATAATAATAAAAAAAGAGTCCATTTCAAATAATATCACGCATTATTTTCACTCATTTTAGATAATACGATGTACCGAGAAATACTTTATCAACTTCCATCAATTTTTCAAAGCCATGCCTTGCCGAAAACAACCCGAAAACCCCAAAAGCTAACAACGACATTCATTTTCTATGATCTGTACTTAAAAGGATAAATCACTATGAGACGTTGAAGTTGGTCAAAAAATATTCTCAGAATGAACGAACAACGCATTATTTCAGTATAAAACTTATGACTGCGTCCACAGCTGAGGGACATCCACACAACACGCAGCATGAAATATGCAGCTTGGTAGTAATTTACGATACGTAATTCCATCGTGGATTGTAAATTACGAAATAGTTCAACAATATCCTTTTTTTATAACTTAATAGGCTTATGAGCATTTTTATAACTGTGTACTGAACATATACACGCACATACCATCAAATGCTGTAAAACCAAATGATTCACGCGTAGCAAATAACAATTATCGCTTAGGCTACACGCCGGCGTTTCTCTTCACGTATGGTAAAAATTCACTTGATTGAACAAGAACAATTACAGAGAAACTTTCGACAAGAAAAGGAAACCTTAGGACATTTTCTTACGGAACCCAAACCCAACTTCCCCCTCATTCGTTTAACCCCCCATCCTCACCAACCCTTCCTCCGGGTGCAATAAGGTCGGCATTCACTGATCCAGCGGCGACGCTCCGAATCTCGCCCGGATTTCCAACACTTACAATATGCTCAATTTATGCTCTTCTTCTGCAGCAGCAGTCGCGTCTCAGACTGACCGCGTGCAGTGAGCGTGTGAGGGAGAGACAGAGAGGGAGAGAGATGTAGTGAGGGTACAGCAAGTGAGGGAGAGACAGAGAGGGAGAGAGATGTAGTGAGGGTATAGCAAGTGAGGGAGAGACCGAGTGTGAGAGAGATGTAGTGAGGGTATAGCAAGGGAGAGAGAGAAAGGGTGTGAGAGAGATGTAGTGAGGGTATAGCAAGTAACAGCGCGTAATGAGGGAGAGAAAGAGTGAGAGAGACATAGGGAAGGAAAAGCAAGAGGGGGTAGAGAGGGAGTGTGAGCGAGAAAGAGTGTGAGAGAGAAAGGCGGAGTGAGGGTAGAGCAAGAAACCGCGTTTAACAAGAGAATAGGAGTGAGTGAGAGACAGAGAGAGGATAGAGAAAGTAACAGAGCGTAGAGGGGAAGTGAAAAAGAAAAACGGGGAGTGAGGGAAGAGCAAGTGACAGCGAGTAGTGAGGAAGTGAGACACAGGGAGTGGCGGAGTGTAGGTAGAGCTGGTAACAGCGAGTAGTGAGGGAGTGAGACACAGGGAGTGGCGGAGTGTAGGTAGAGCTGGTAACAGCGAGTAGTGAGGAAGTGAGACACAGAGAGTGGCGGAGTGTAGGTAGAGCTGGTAACAGCGAGTAGTGAGGGAGTGAGACACAGGGAGTGGCGGAGTGTAGGTAGAGCTGGTAACAGCGAGTAGTGAGGAAGTGAGACACAGAGAGTGGCGGAGTGTAGGTAGAGCTGGTAACAGCGAGTAGTGAGGGAGTGAGACACAGGGAGTGGCGGAGTGTAGGTAGAGCTGGTAACAGCGAGTAGTGAGGGAGTGAGACACAGGGAGTGGCGGAGTGTAGGTAGAGCTGGTAACAGCGAGTAGTGAGGGAGTGAGACACAGGGAGTGGCGGAGTGTAGGTAGAGCTGGTAACAGCGAGTAGTGAGGGAGTGAGACACAGGGAGTGGCGGAGTGTAGGTAGAGCTGGTAACAGCGAGTAGTGAGGGAGTGAGACACAGGGAGTGGCGGAGTGTAGGTAGAGCTGGTAACAGCGAGTAGTGAGGGAGTGAGACACAGGGAGTGGCGGAGTGTAGGTAGAGCTGGTAACAGCGAGTAGTGAGGGAGTGAGACACAGGGAGTGGCGGAGTGTAGGTAGAGCTGGTAACAGCGAGTAGTGAGGGAGTGAGACACAGGGAGTGGCGGAGTGTAGGTAGAGCTGGTAACAGCGAGTAGTGAGGGAGTGAGACACAGGGAGTGGCGGAGTGTAGGTAGAGCTGGTAACAGCGAGTAGTGAGGGAGTGAGACACAGGGAGTGGCGGAGTGTAGGTAGAGCTGGTAACAGCGAGTAGTGAGGGAGTGAGACACAGGGAGTGGCGGAGTGTAGGTAGAGCTGGTAACAGCGAGTAGTGAGGGAGTGAGACACAGGGAGTGGCGGAGTGTAGGTAGAGCTGGTAACAGCGAGTAGTGAGGGAGTGAGACACAGGGAGTGGCGGAGTGTAGGTAGAGCTGGTAACACTTTGAAGTGAGGGAGTGAGCAAGAAAAAAGGGGTTGGGAGTACAGCAAGTGGTTTCAAGTAGCACAGGACGGAAAGACTTATATTTTACGCGTGCAATAATGTCATCCAAAGTGACTTTGGCCAGTATCAGGAAAAGTCTAGTACTAATTTTGAACGAACTTTCAACGAGAATTCGTGAGAAGAAAACATTTATAAATTAATATACAACAAAAAATCTAGTTTAAGTTTCACTTCAGCTCGAGTAACGCAACTTTTAATTTTCTTGAAAAATTTGTCTGAAATGATAGGATCCATATTACCGATCTCCGCGATGCGTGATATTTAATGAATTTACTGTCAGCCAATACATCCAAATGAAATTAACAATATCTTAAGCGAAAAACGAAGAGCAAGTTCATTTACAGCCAAAAGACATACTTATAATACTTCTCAATGAGCAAAGAACGACTTGAATCAACTGCACACTTCTAAGTACGACAACAAAACCAATCCCGTTGCGATGCTGAAGTTAACAACCCGTCACTACTTAAATGAACTGCTGCAAGTGCTGCGCGGCACCGGTAATGAGACGACAGACAGTTGAGCAGCGCAAGGGAAGAGGCGATCCATCATTAGAGACGTTAAGGAAAGTCCGAAAATCGCCAGTGTTGCAGGAAGAATGGCAGGGTCGCGCATCCTGGGAGTTCCAGAAGCCGATCTCATCAGACTTGGAGATGCGCCCCCTGCTGGGAAGGTCCTGGCTGGGGATCACGAGGGGATTTGCTCCCCCTCACTGGCCGCCGACATCCCCACCGCCCAGGGTGGAAACCATTTTTATTGGCTTTGCAATGACATGACTTACTCGTGAAAAGCGAAGACTCGCGGCCTAAGAAAGCTGCTCCCAGACTCGTAGTTTTGCGGCAACTTTACAGGAACGGCGCCAAAATACGCGGCTATATGAGCGAGTCCATCATGAAACTTGCCCGCTTGAGTTTAAGCGACTTTCCTCGCCCGAGCGAACCTGCTTTCTAAAACAGCGCCAGGGGCTATTTAATTAAAGGCTCAAGGCTGTTATTCTTGTCGTAATCAGAGGTAAATATCGTAGGAGTTTCTATTTTCCATGAGCGTAAATGCGCTGTTTAGTGGAACATTCAAATTTTTGTCCTAATCAACAGTAAATTTCATCGGAGTTTCTATTTTCCAGGAGCGTGAGGTGCTGTTTAATAAATGATTCATTACTGATATTCATGTCGTAAATAGAGGCAAATATCATCAGCGCTTATATTTTCAAGAACGCACGAGCATAAAAAACATTCTCGTCTCGCTGATTTTCATTGTTTGTTGAGGAATGAGGAAACTGTTAGACTTTTTTCTCTAACGACTATTGAATTTACCGAAAGGTATCACTCGATACCAATAGTTATACGTACAATAAAAAGTGACAAAATGCAGGACATCTTTCTGGGAATTATACGTCAAATAACTCGTTGATAAATAGGGACTATATATTAGGTAATAAATTCCCTGCAGATCGTATTTGGATATCGAATTATTAACAGAACTTTACTGAGACAACCAAAGCGCAATTCCCAAGTTTTCTCAAATTCATCACCCGTAAAATTGTCAATCATCTTGGCAGAGAAACTAAAAATAAAAACAGCATCGCTTACCTGATTCCATTCAAATTTAGAAGAAGTAATCACACGGATCTACCAGCAGAAAGATTCAACCAATCAGTGATTTACTTTAATGAAGTCATTGTGTACATTTTTCTTTCGGGTCAAAACGAACAAACTAAAATTGATCCGGACACCGCTTGAATTCGAAAAAGAAGACCGCCTCCGTGAGATGAAGAACAAGCAAGAAATGAAAGAAAGATCCGGCTAAATTAAGGCAGCAACATTCCGGACTTGATTGGGGTTAGAGAGCTGGTTCTCGTGATGCCTGTGTCGCTGCTCAATAAGACAGGCCTTAGCCTCAGTAATGAATTGTTTCCTTTCTTCTTTTCGCCGTTTCCCCTTCTATCTGATGAAATAGATGCTTGCCTTAAACAACACCTTAGGTCTGTTTCCTTCTTTTTGTTGTGAAAAATATGCTTCAAATTTTATTTTCTCTAAGGTTATTTTTTGTGCTAAAAATAAAGATTCAAATTTTACGTTTTCTTTCATTTTCTCTTGCATTCCAATGAATTGTCAGCCTCAATTATTACGTCACATCAGCCTGTTTCTATCTTACAGTTATTGCTCTAATTTTCCGCTTTTCTTATGATTGTTTCCCTCCTTTATCATCAAATTTCAATTTCAAGTTTTCCCATTTTCATTAATGTTTCCCTGTTGTTCCTGTGGAATGTTCGTTTTAATTTTCTGGCCTTTCTAGCCTGTTGCTTCCCGACGATAATGAATTTCTTGCGATAACTTTACTTTACTGGCAAAGAAATTTTCCTCTTTTTGTAAGTAATGAAATTTAATCTTCAACTTTCCTTCTTCATTTCTATGGTTTTAGTTCCTTCTAATTAAATTCTACGTCCCTAGTCCCAGCATTGCATTCTTCAACGTAGTGAAATTTCTATTAAGATTTTTCTAATCTGCACAATTTTTATTCATTTGCTGCTACAAATTTCATGCGACATGGAAATAAATGCATGTTATATTGCATCTACGCTCACCTATACACAGACTCGCACTGCTCTTTAGCGAATGTATAATTTTTTTTATCGATTTCGGTAGTCTTTAAAAAAAATTCGCAAAGCTATGAGTTTTGTCTTCACTACTCCTGAAAGAAATTTTTCACCAGTGTAAATTTTAATTGAAGGAATTATGGCTTTTGACAATTAACTGAGCTTCAATCGTAGTTGATTTACGTTGCTTTTCCACCAACAAATATCATTATAATTAAGCACTATCCCCGTTATTCTTTTTCTAAAGCTATGTCAGAAAAGCATTAATTAAGCTCGTTTGAATCGAATTTTCACTCAAATAATATGAGTATCGAAAGTTAAAAAACAAATATTTTCAACATATCAGGTGTCCCTTAATTAAAACTGCTCTATAGACTTGTAACCATTAATTCAAGAGTTGTAGGTCACATTCACCCGCCCTTTTCTAGTGCAGCATGAGCACTAGAACATTTCAAATTGTTTTCTTCCTAAGAGCATTGAAAGTTAAAGTCATCTACCGCGGCTGCATCGCGCACCCGCTCCCAAGTCTGACAATTGCCGGAGTTACACCGTTTCAATAGGTCTTCGGACAGCAGTGGCGTGAAATCTGCCCCACCGAAGGTTATCTGATGTTCGGAAATTCGCCTACGATTGTTTGCCAGACGTAAGACAATAAGCCGATGGTATCGCCGCCAGCCCGACCCGACCTGCATCCTAATGAACTCCAGCGAGCTCGTACGTTTGAGGGAACCCAGATTCGATCGGTTTCTTCCAAGTCCTCTCCACGGTAGAATTAGAATAGAATATCCTTAAAAATGAGTAAAATTTTAGGATGCGCTTTATAGATTTGGTGTGAAGCAATGGAAATGGTGCGTTTGAACTCTTACAAATGAATTACAAGTACTGCTACTTATCTCTTTGGTCTTACTTTTCAGAATTTTTGGAATCGATTTCATAAAAAAAGAGAATCGTGGCTAGAAATTATTGAAAGCGATATGTAGTATATTTTATTGTGATGTTCCACAGGTTGACGTTTCTCCTAGGTTGTTAGTTAAATGAACTCTTTAAATGTTGTGATTTTGAAGCAGAGCAACGTTCGAGAAACAAAAATAATTCTAAAATTATACAAAATGACAGAAAATTAAACCAATGTGTTAAAAAATGGATTTGAGTTATTTTAGCTAAAGGAGCAAGTTCAGATTTGTGTTTTATTTCATAATATCGAGTCAAGTACGCAAAGTAATTCATTACAAAACGCAAAAATAAATCGAACAAAAATACTGATGTGCAAAACAAGAACTCCGGTAACCTTGGAGGGCAGAGTCCAAACCCTATCAAGGAATCGAGTATTGCTTCTTTGATTACTGAACTAAAACATCCGACTGCATTACTGTACAAAGAACACAGAGAAATAAGATACAAGGCAAAACGAGTGTCAAGAAAAACAGTGAACGGAAAGGGTAAGAAGAGTCGGGGGTAAATGGAGGTGGAGCTGAGGGAAGGCGGAGGTGAGGGGAGGCAGATGTGAGGGGAGGCGCAGGTGAGGGGATTTGAGAAGGAGATAACCATCATAAGCCATTAAACGATAAACAGCTCCTCCGACCCTCATTCGAACTTTGGCACCTTGAGCCCTCGGTCTCCCGCTCCCCTCACCTAACGGATGGAGGAAATCTAGCCCTTCCCCTCACATCCCCAGCGCCGTCGCCCGTCCTCCCCAGGCTTCGTCGTGCTCCTCCTCTTCTAACCTCTTTCTGGTCTCTTCGTCTATTGTTGGTAACCGAAATAAACTGTACTGAAAGATTCAATATCATTCTCTTGAGTGCAGTGATTTCCGACACCGCTCACTTCCACCGGCGCACGCGCGGTAGTGAAAGTTTCCTGCATTTTGTTTCTAATAATTTGCGCTTGTTTTCTATCATAATTGTTTGTTTCCTATTATGCCTTAGTTTCCTATAACTTGAGAAAATCTTGGAGAGTTTGTGACCCTGTATCAAGTTACAGTTACCTGCAGTTTTGAGAAAAATTTTACAATAGTTAAACTTTTGATTCAAACTTGACTTGCATTGATTGTCGTTCTGAGCTCGTGTTTCATTGTCATTGCTTCCAACAGGACCGCGAATTAATTTATTGCTGTAAATACCACGGTAGTCAATAAAAACCACGGTAGTCTTTAGCACAGCGGCTTTTCAATGCCAACTCTGGCAGTCACTGAAAACTGGATAACATTTTTGCGGAGACGCTTTTTCAATGCCAACTCCGGCAGCCACGTGAATTGTAAACAGCTTGCCCCGACCACCCATGGCTGTGATTTTATGTAAGGTATACTATTTGTGCTTCGTACAGGATCAGTTCGCTCACAGCTTTTCCCATTCACCTGTTTGTGTTTGGTCACATCATCATAGCGAGCCGAGAATGTCTTAAAATTAACATTTCATATTAAAAAATAGCATCTGTATTACCAATAATTACTCTAGCTAGATAGCTCGCACTGAATCGTCTCATATTTATGAAATCGTTTTATATTTAAGTGATAACACAACAATATATGAACCTACTCCTTAACCTAACCGTACCGTATTCAGGCCCGCCAATTTACTGTCCCACAAACATCCAGCAAGAATCCCGAAATAACATCCCCAACCATTCAAGATCCCCAAACCATAATGATCGCTTCGAAGGACCCCAAGTCATCCTCCTTAAATCCCTCTCCCCACTCCCCAAATCAGGTCATCAATAAGGAGGCAGCAGGACTTAGCGAGGCCTCCTTCCGAAATTGATTTTCGTCTTATCTTAAACGCTCGTGAGTGATTTTACGCGGCGGCGGCGGCTGAAATCGAGACTGAACTGCTGAGCGCAGCGCCTGATGAACGGTCCTCGTGCATCACAGGCGTCATCGGCGATGCGATCTGCAGCCCAGCTCTTGTTCTCAACTGGGCCCCAATTCTTTATATCTGTGTATTGTTTATTCCGTATGTTTGGCCATGGTTTGCAGCCCTTGCTCTTGTTCTCAACTGGGGCCCAATTCTTTATATTTGTGTATTGTTTATCCTGTTGTTTGTCTACGGTTTGCAGCCCCAGCTCTCGTTCTCAACTGGGGCCCAATTCTTTATATTTGTGTATTGTTTATTCCTCATGTTTGGCCATGGCTTGCAGCCCCAGCTCATGTTCTCAACTGGGCCCAATTCTTTATATTTGTGTATTGTTTATTCCTCATGTTTTGCCATGGCTTGCAGCCCCAGCTTTTGTTCTCAGCTGGGCTCAATTCTTTATTTTTGAGTATTGATTATCCTCATGTTTGGCCATGGCTTGCAGCCCCAGCTCATGTTCTCAACTGGGCCCAATTCTTTATATTTGTGTATTGTTTATTCCTCATGTTTGGCCATGGCTTGCAGCCCCAGCTCATGTTCTCAACTGGGCCCAATTCTTTATATTTGTGTATTGTTTATTCCTCATGTTTTGCCATGGCTTGCAGCCCCAGCTTTTGTTCTCAGCTGGGCTCAATTCTTTATTTTTGAGTATTGATTATCCTTTGTGTTTAGCTACGTTTTGCAGTCTCGGCCTTAGAAGTGAGGGAATCGAGAGTACTGGGTACAGACTAGAATATACTAGAATAGTTTAATTTTACGGTTCTTCTATTCTTAAATTACAATAGTGTTCTAAGAACCATAATAACGTCTGTATTTTCAGCTAAAGATGAATTTTCTTTAGGGATATCAACTGTTACTTTGTTATTTGTTCTACAACAAGCTCAATGAATTTGCGTGTTTTGGCTTCAACAGTGTCGCTTGTTGCTATTTTTGTATTTTAGTCTCAATGGTATTGCGTGTTACCATTTTTTGGCCGCAAAACGTACAACAGAAAATTTTCTATCTCGTCCGAACTCAGCCTCGTATGTGGGTATTACGCTTTTAGGAACGAATTTATTCAATCTGTCATCCTCGTTTTTGATTTAATGAATCGATTTAAATGAGTCCATACGAATAACACATTAGTTTAGCTTCACACTCTGGCACTGCCAAGATAACGCTTCTCGAAGAATCACACCCACATTAATTTCGTAAATTTCCAATTCCAACAATTCTTAAACTCGAACTTCAATTCCAAATCTAATTTTTCTCACCATCATCATCGTCAGCGTCGTCGTCCTCATCTTCCTCGTCGTCGTCCCTGCTGGTAGAAGATGGGGTGTCCCCAGCTGGTGCAGGGAGGTGGGCACCGAAGGCCTGCAGCTGGCACTCGAGGTACTTCACGACCAGCCTGCCCGACCTGCCGCCCCCCACCAGCCTGCGCAGCCGCCTGCTGCTCAGACTGCACAGCTCCTCGCCTGCACGAGCGAGCAAAATGTGAGTACAACCTGTATTTTGTGGTGGATTTTTATAACATATTCGATAAAAAATCATAGGAATAGTAGCAGGAAGGTAAATAGCCATCGTAAGAGTGGCAAAAAGAAAAAACAGTGAAAGAGAAAGTAGGAACACAGCTTGCATTTTGTGGTGGATTTGTTTTATTTTCAACTAGACAAAAAAGTAATTGTAGGGACTGTAGCAGGAGTGAAATCAGTCATAGGGAAGGTAGCAATAGCAAAACAACAGGAAAGGACCAGTAGGACCACAGCCGGCATTTTGTGATGGATTTGGTTTTTTAACCAGACAAAAATAATTGTAGGGACAGTAGTGGGAGTAAAAATAGTGACCAGGAGAGTGGCAAAAAAGAAAAACCAGTGAAAGGAAAAGTGGGGATGCAAAAAACAGGGATAGAGACAGTAGAATTTGCAAAAAGCAGTTATATGAGCTGCAAAAAAAATATATATATGGGGACTACAGGTCAAGCAAAATGTTTGCTAGGGAAATTTAAAGAGTTAAATGGCGATTGAGACAGTAGGTAGAGCAAAAAACATTGATGAAGGCAATACCAAGAACTAATACGGCAATAGAGACAGAACGAAGAGCTAAACAGTAATAGAGAGAGTAGCTATAACCAAAAACAGTGGTACGGGCAGTGCCAGAGCTAATACAGCGGTAGGGACAGAAGCACGTGCAAAAGTAATTATAATTATAGAAATAGCTCCCGAGGGATATCAATGAACTTCCCAAAAGTGAACAAAGCATGAAAGCACAAGATAATAAAAACTTGGGAGTCAGCAGGGGATCCTTTTACATCATAAAATAATTTGAGAGCGAACATGCACGGCAACAAAATAATTTTCTTTCAAATTCAGTCGCCGGAGGAGACAATAATCGCGATTTTAAAGGAATTGGACATGCTCACTGCTTACGCATAGAATATATAGCAAATAAACAGATGTTGTAATAGAAAGAACATGATGATTGGAAACAAATTTCATCCAAAAGAGGGTATGAGATGAATGATATCAATAGTAGTGTTTAAATCTTTGGAAATAGGATTAAAAATGAAGTAATGTAGAAACGGAACTGTTCGCGAAACTACTTTTTACAACAATACCGTGAAGAACATGAGTTCAATTATAGAGTAGGAGATATCATTTCATTATTTCTACACATTATCTTCCTTGCAAAAAAACGTCTAGTTTCGTCAGTACGGCAGTAAAATTTCAAGCTCGTTTTAAAACAATATAATAACATTTGAGCGAAATAATGTAGAGAAACGGAGTGCATGAGTCAACACAGCAAAGGATGGAACTGCGGGCAGTGTTAACGCATCAAAACAAATTTTATGACATTGAAAAAAAATCAATAAAACACGCCAGAGAGAGCAGGAAGTATAGGACAGGAAGGCCACGGAATTCGTTAGCCTGCGTCTAAATATTTTTCACAAGGACAGAGTGAGTGCATTTCTAATTTATTAAAACAAGAAAATGAGTATAAATGTCATTGATAATTATAATTTTGAATTGTTCATTGTCGAGATTCAAATATTTACTTATCGCAAAATTGATCATCAATATAATGTGTCATGTATATTTAAACCTGATATGCCACAAAAGCGAATAATTTCTGGAATATTTTCGTAAGGTTCATTAAAATCGTGATCAAGAAAAAAGAATTGGAACTTGTAACTTTCGATCTGCGTCAGGTATGAAGATGACAAAAATGAGGTAATTACTGTAAAAACAATATAATACTATAATATAACTAATTTAGTGATAATAATGTCATTAATGAGACACTGGCGTACAAAACTAATAGATTAAAAAAACAGCGAAAACGATTGTATATTTTAATGTAACTAATTTAATGAAAATAATTTGTTTAATGAGATACTATAACTAATATATTAAAAACAGCCAAAATGAATGATGCAAACAGGAACGAATGACGGTTTTATGCTTTGAAATTTATTGAAAAAATCATTATGACCAACAAACATGCCCAGATGACTAAACTATTGAATATATTACGGTCGACCTTCGACTTTTACATCATCGACCCGCAACTTATATGGATAACCATTAATTCCAGTTATTATTTGTTATTTAAAACTTGAATGAAGCATAGTTCTAATTGAGTTACTGGAACTTTAAGCGTCATCAGTACAAGTTGGGGTCCGCGAAGGCAGAAATCTCACATCTCGATGAACGTCTGTACACGAAAAACAATTCATCCATTGCTCCAGCTCGTCCAGTGCTCTCCGAAGAACAAAGAGTAAAAATATGAATCCATAATAATTAAATGTGTAAGAAAAAATTAGGCGTGTGATAAAAAATTGAGTGCTTGTGTTAAATGTGTCAAAGTTAAGTGTGTGCAGGGAATTAAAAATTAAGTCTGCGTGTTAAAAATTAAATGTGGGTGTGTGGTTTGAGTGTATAAAAATTGAGGGTGTGTGCCATGTGTTCGAAAATTAAGCGTATGTGTTAAGTATGTAAAAATTAAGTGTGTGTGCTAAATGATTACCGACTAAGTGTATATGTCCAGCTTGTAAAATCTGAAAGTGTGTTATGTGAATAGAATTTAAGCTCGTATTAGGTGAGAAAGAATAAAGTGTGCAGACAAACCAGTTTCCGGGAGTGTGGAGACATCAAGTCTACGGATGCGGAACTCCCTGTGCATCCACACTGCCCACTTCTGCATGTCGCTGCTGCTCCACAGCCGCGGGTCTGCACACAAAAGTTCTTGTCAGAGAGAGGCATGAAACTTTCAATCGAATATCTAGAATTTTAGAAAATTATGCCTCTTCAGAACAAAGTAACTTGATGAATTTGTGATGTAAAATGAGTTACTTACGAGTTATAAATATGGATTCGATTCTGATTTTTCATAAATTATTTTGGCACGAGATTATACTGCCACAATCGCTTTCACACATAATTCCAAAAAAAAATCTCCCCATAACTTCGATGAGTGAAAAAATATGAATAGTGTGAGTGAGAGTCTTAGTTTAGTCAAGCCCAATGAATATCAGAAGACAATCGCAGTAAACAAATTGCGTTGCTCTCCTCGGAGATTTTTAATCCAAGAAAGACCTTGTGACTCACGTGTTCTGGACACAGAATGTGTAGATGGCCGGCTTGAAAAATCCCTGGAAAATTTTTGTCCAAACGCAGTAGCGACGAATAAAAAACCCTGTTCTCTCGAAACTCAGACTCCGCAGAGAGATGTTATGCCAAAAGGTCACTTCCACTAAACGATGTTAATGCAAAACATTATTTCTGCAAAGCAATATTACCCCAAAAAATTACTTTTACAAAACGATGTTACACCAAAGCGTTATCTGAGTAAAACGTTGTTACCCCCAAAACTTTACTTTCAGAAAATAATATTACGCTAAATTATTATTCGCATAAAAATACCATTATCTAACCCCATAACTTCACGTTATAATGTTACCCCCAAATATATCTCCCAAAAAACCATGTTACCCCAATACATATCATCCAATAAACGATGCTACCCCAAAACACAACTTTCATCAACGAAGTTACCCCAAATATTACATCCTCGAGAAGGTGTTCTCGCAAAAGTTGCCCCAAATGTGACGCTAAGGAGACTGCAAGGGTGTTGGCAAACTTGTCCTGGGATGAGGAAGAGAGTGCTTCAGCGAACAAGGAAAATATGCAAATCAGTTCCAGGGTCAAGGTGAAGCCCGATGAATGGAGTCTGTGTGAGACTAAATTAAAGCTTTCAACGAAATCGAAATAACTCTTAACGTAGCTAATGGAACTTTTAAATTATCATACTCTGTTACGCAGTGATGAAACGTGCTAAATATTTGCTAATCCATCTTATTTTGCATGAGTAAACATTGCGATGGACGTACATATGAGCATGGCTTGAGCCAGATCCAATAAAATCAAAATAATTACTGAATTCTGTCAGCTCCAAACATGAGTGCACAGAACGTTTTTGCATGGTGCAGAAGTCAACCCTGTATTTTAGGCTTCCACATTTCTCTAAAATGCAGGATTGACTGCCGCACCCTGTAATTGCTGGACTTGCGACTGCCTGTTTTCAGACGTCGTGCCACGTAAAAACTAGTGACGAAAGTAAATATTCTCAGAAGTTGAGAAAAATTAGCGTTATTTGGGAGCCAGTTTGTTGAACTTTCCGGGTATTTGAGTAAAAATGATATAGGTAAAATTCCATTTTTTGAATCTTAAACTCTTATTAAGAGATGCATCATCTTCACCTAGTTTAATGCTTGTTGTAGTGAAGGTTCGTTTTATCTGCTTGTTAAGACAACATTGACATCAACGCTTTTGAATATTGCCACATGTCTCATATTATACATATATGAAGGACATCTTCTGTATATCTTGAATCTCCTTTCTGCTTCCACCAATTCTATTTTTAATAAATATGGAGCATAGTTTCAATTATGCAAATTTTATATGGAATAATGTACTTCGGTCTGTATATTGACCTTCAGCTGGCGTAAAGTAACCTCAGCTGGTAAATAGAATTTCAGATGGATGGCATACTTCGACTGGTAGATAGTTCTTGAGCTGGTGCAACGCACTTTGGGTGGTAGGTATTTGTTCTGATGGTGTAAAATATCTTAGCTGGTATAATGTACCTTAGCTGTATGTATTTAGTACTTCCATTAGTATTTTGTATCTAAGCTGGTAGGTAGCACTTCAATAGATATAATGTATCTCAGCTGGTAAATAGTACTTCAATTTCTGTAATATACCTTAGTTGATATATTGTATTTCTGCAGACACTCATAGTTAATGTACCTCAGCTTTTATACCGCACCTCAACTAGTATCCTTAGCTGTTGCAGCGTACCTCGGCTTATATAATGTTCAAAAATTTATATAACGTGAACATGCTGGTATAATGTGCCTAAACTGATTGACTGGTTCTATCCTTGTCTAGATCCTTCAGCTTTAGTTTCACATAACAGGGAAAGAATTGATCTTAAAAAGGTTTGAGAGTAAATCAAGCTGTTTTACAGTAACATTCACGAAAATTACATTGTTATCAGCTTCATCATAAAATAATATCGTTAGAACAACTTTTCGTTGTGAAATGTTTGAAGGAGAAAATTATTGCAGCGCTAGATTTTATACTGCTTCATTCTTTCGTCTTTCATCTCCTTGGAGACGCGTCTGAGTGACACGGAAGTGCAAAGCGCGCAAAGACACACATTGTGCTAGCAGGCGCACAGATTTCTCTGAAATCAGCATCCGAAAGAATGAGAAAACATAACAATGATTACGTAAAATTTAAACATACGAGACATTTTTTGACAGATTTGAAGTTCCTCACAACTCTGGCCTTTCTGCGCTTGCGCGTTCCGTTACGCGATCGCTGTTCGTGCAGAAAGTGTGCCAGCAAACCGCAGTGCCGTGCGCTCTCCTGATGCAACTTTCGCTTTCGTTTGACCGAGTGTGAAGGTTTCAGGGCCAAGGTCAAGGGGGCGGTGCAAGTAGTGCGGTGGTCCACTTGTGCAAATCGTTGCCAGACACCGCAAGATGTAGTGTTCATTGTTGATCCCAAAGATTTTACTAAAAAGGTTTGGAAAAGTTTGGAAATAGATCCACTTACGCTCAAAGTTTATAGTTTATCTATCTTACAATGATAATAAAATAAGCATTTATTGAACCAAACGTTTCCCGTAAATGTCTCTCAGCAGTGCCACGAACTCTATCAACAATGACGTCACACGACGACGTCACGAGTTCACCTGCGGGAAAACTTCTTCGCCAATCAAGGATTCCCGAAAGAAACGGTAGCAGGTTTTTCCTCGGGCCCCCACCTGAACTGCCTCTGACACTTAGCTTCCCGGCAGCACACGTCGCCTTTGTTTCCTTACTGAGAAATGGGTGCGAGTGGCGCGAATAATTTTATAAAATTTTTAGAACTTAATAAAAAAGCACTCAGAAGTACGTAACGCTATTTCGGGGAATTAATTAAACACGTAACATGTTAATGCATTAGCTTGTTTTTTCAACACAAATAAGCATAGCGGTGACAATTCAAGAACGAGAGCTTCAATAATCTCGTATATAGGGTCAATGAAAAATTAAGTTGCTTAAGCAACTTAATCAATTTGCCAAATCGTAGATGTCTTGTTTCCCCAATCGGATACACGGATACATCTTGAGTGCAACTTGTGATGCACCCTAAGGAAGTTCTAGCTACGGTTATTGACGATGTAATTCGCAAAAATCTCAAATTTTAAAAGTGCAGCGTGAAATTCCATCGGGAAACTAACAAAATATCTCCCTGAGGACTGATATTCATTTACTTTATAAATGCTGACTTGGTTCATTAGCATCTGTTGAAACAAGAAAAAATAATTAAGGCGTATAAGACGTTTCAAGATCCCATGAAGTGGAAGACAATGATAAAACGCACTGAGCTAATATTTTAAGCAAATATACAGATACACTGTGATTAATAGCTCGTATTTTACATATAATTGTCGACAAAAATTTGCATGGCGTAACTCATTTGCGATAATGATGTTAAACACAAATAATTTCAAGTTTTTCAAATGAAAACGTCTTCGGCATCGGCCTTAATGCACGGGTACCAATTTTATCAATAAAATTTCTATAAAAAACCTCTTTCTCTCATAACCCATAAAAAAGATTATAAAAAATAATTCAATATGCAAATGTCACGCATGTATAAGATTACATACGCTGAATAATCGCGGAATTGGAGGAGGACTTGATGTGTCACCTGGAAAGTTCTTTGATTCCTTTTTTCCTTAATTAACGGATATTCGGAGCGCAATCGTAACGATAAAGGAAAAACCAGTCTCGATCTTAAAAGACAATTATAATATGTTTCGTAACGGATATATGTGGAACCATCATAACGATAAAGAATAGACCAGTTTTTGTATTAAAGAAAAATAATTACAATAATAATAATAATGGTAATCATATCGAAGCAAAAAAGCTAATTTGTGTCCTAAATTCCATGTGGCATATGGCCTGCCTTCGCGGGTATTGCGATATATTTCATAATTTGAATAGAGGAAAAGGAAACGCAAAAATGTGTGAGTCTTGAGCAATCGGAAACGCTGTTCTTTCCTTCCTATCCCACGGAAGCATCAGCGGCAATCGGACGCACATGCAACAGTAATTTTTAAATTATGTAGGCTGCCGTGAGAGGCTGTGAGAGCAGAGCCGTATAATTTAGTAACGGGTTTTTATTGAGAACTGCCAAAAAACATTTAAAAACATTCAAAGAACTGCCAAAAAACATTTTCTGAGAGAAAGAATAGCACTTTTATTCTTAGTTTATGTAAGCTTCCCCATAAAAATTCAGCATTTCTCCTGCTCCAAAATGCGACAAAAAAATCCGAAGTTCAACATTACCATGCGAAGTAACACGCATATATCTTAACTTTTTAGCCCATTTACTGAAATCATTAAGAATTCTTATAACATAATATTAGGATTTGTTTGAGATAAGGAAGCAATTAGCTGGTTTTCCCGGCCGTGTCAGCTTCAGAGTAAGCAAAAGGTCAACAAACTTTGGACCGTTGACAGAACCTCATGATTGCACAGGGGCGTCCCTGCATCTTGGACCTGCTCCAACAGTTTGTCTTCTACCTCTTTATTGCTATTATAGACGGCATAGGCTTATTGACCTAGAATTATTAAAGCTTTAATAAGTAATTATGAAGCTCTTGGTAAGATGAAGTACACAGTGTTGTTCTCTTTAAATGTTGTAATGTGACAATACTTGTTATACAAATTCTAAATAACAAATGGCGCTGTCACTGCTACAATAGACGCCATAGGCTTATTGTCCGATAATTATAAGAGCCTTAATAATAATAACAATGAAACTCCTAGCAAGATTGAGTAAACAGTGTTGTTTTTTAAACTCTTGAGACGTAGCAATACCTGTTATACAAATTCCATGTAACAAATGGGGCTGTTGATGTGTAGATTGGTTACCATTCCGTATGGCTCGTTATCTTCGCAGAAAGAGAATTTAGGAACGAAGAAGACCATGCACACTAGAAATAAGAGCCAGCCTTTGGGTATATTTCCACGAAGTTGTTCTTGCACACTGCATGTGCCACAATACGTTCAGCGAATCGGACTCACTGTATTTTATAACTCTTCTTCAACATTGAGTGGGTGACATTTTTGTTGCAAATTTTCTTCATGCTGAGGCATTGTTTAACTAAAAAAAAGTAAAATTATTCAAGTTAAGGATCATATTAAGGACAGCTTTAGACAAATTTCAAATAAGAAATAGAATTCAGTTAGTTGTTCAGAGCGATCTAAGCAGAAACAGTTGTTACGAATTTTAAATTTTGTTTTCAAGTGCTCCAAGCCCTAGGAAAATATAATAGAAACCTTAACAGTGTTATTAATGACTCTCCTGCAAGACATTAAGTATATAAGTTGATTGCGGGTATTTTTCATATTTTATGCCATATCCATATGCAACTCAGATAAATAGTAAAAAAATGAACTCTACGTTCCATATTATTTGTTCAGTGTTATTAACGACTTTCTTACAAAACATTGAGTATATAAATTGAATGCGGAAACATTTATCATATTTTTTTCTACATCCTTATGCAACTTAGATAAATAGTAAAAAAAAGGAGCTCAACGTTCTATATTATTTGTTTTCGCAGAGTTACGCCAGCCTACGCCCGCTTCCTACACGTAAAACCCGACTTCTGGATGTCAACAAACGATGTCAAAGCTAGCGGGATTTCCTCTGAGTAAATCTGCGTTACTTCCGTGGTTTGTGAGGTAAGACATGCATATAATATTTCATAATCTTTAAAAATTCTTCGTAAAGTGTCTGACAATATGGTGGAGAAATTTCGATAATCAGTTCTCGACTAAAAATTTATTAACACAAATACGAATAACTGAGTTTTCAAACTTGAATAGTTGCCTTCATTAGTAATTCTATACTTGATTGCATCGATATTAATGACGGCACACCGCTCTCAAGTTCATTGCACTGATGCAAATTCCAATTTTAAGTTAATGTTACGAAATTAGTGTTGCATTTATCAGAAATTCTCAAATGTCACGTAAATATAACTAAATTAATACAGCATTTGCTGAAATTTTCCAGTTTCAAGTTAATTTTACGAAATTAACGAAACTAGGACCCGAATTTTTCTTTCCCAGCCAGGCTCTGCGAGTTTTTTCATTGGAGGTTGTAAAACACCGGGATATCTTGCGATAAGGAATCATTATTAGTTTATGTAACACCTTAATTTTATGGGGAACTATTTATTTACGTCAGCAACGGACAGACATAAAATTATCTCTTCACTGCTATGAGCAGATGTTTGATCTGAAACGTGCCTTGAGGAAACATATATAAAAGATTTTCAAAAGGGAATATTGAAATATACCAATATAGTAATCAGATATAAGTACACAGGTGAATGTAGTTAACCATATTTAGAAGAGAAGCAGTTTAAAAAAAAACTTCATTTACAGTTTCGTCGTGACGTAAACGAATGTGTATAAGATTATTTCGTGAAACTTAATCCAAGTGGAAATCTAACGAATAAAGTGATGGTCAATTGGGGCTCAGAGCAAACGCGGACAAGTTCGACTTACGTCACACGCACGTACCTAATCCCGTTATGTTGAGATAAACATAGTATTTATATTTACAAATAAGTCGTAAATTATGAGTCAAATGATTGGATGATGCAAAGACTTGGATAAAAACAAATTTAAGTGAACAACAACAAAAATTTTCTAAAAATAACTTGCACACTTTGTACAGACGTAAACCTGTGTAATGCGCACATAGGTACAGAGTTGGTTCTTAAGAGAATCCGTCGAAATAAAAAATTGATAGAAGGAGTCAGAAAAATATTATTTTCAGTAAACTTCCACCTGAATTCAGCTTAGAAAATGAAAGAAAAAATCCTAATGAAATCTAAAACTCGAAATCTTGATTAAATGCAGTCTAATACTCGGAATCTTAATTGAATGCAGTCTAAACTTAGAACCTTGATTAAATGGAGTCTAAAACTCACAACTTATATTATAATTATATGCAGTCAAAAGTTCGGAACCTTGATTAAATGGAGTTTAAAACTCAGAACTTTGATTAAATGCAGTCAAAAACTCAGAACTTTGATTAAATGCAGTCAAAAACTGACAACCCCGTATACATGAAGTCAAAAACTCGGAATCTTAATTCAATGCAGTTTAAAATTCAGAGCCTTGATTAAATGCAGTCTAAAACTCGGAATCTTAACTAAATGCAGTCTAAAACTCGGAACCGTAATTAGAGGACGTGTGCTCTGGAAGGTGTTCACGGATCCTGTTCTGGGGGCGCCAGCGACGACAGCGCGCCCTGCACAGCCTCAGGAAACAGGTGGCGGCGCCGCGCAGGTGGTCGCCGGGACGGAGTGAGGCCGCGGGACAGAGGGAAGGCAGGACGAAGTGAAGAAAAAAAATAAAGTGTGGAGGCAGGACGAAGAGAAGGCAGAACGAAGTGAGGAGGCTGAACGAAGAGAAGGCAGGACAAAGTGAGGAGGCAAAACGAAAAGAAAGCATCAAAAAATGAAAAGGCAGGACAGAGAGAAGGCATCACAAAATGAGAAGACAGGGCAAAGAAAAATCTTTGTAATAAACTCGCTCTGGCACGATTGATCAAGAAGCTCTATAGGTCGCCCACTTTGCACGTTGAAGTGCAATCGCAGCATGTGATTCCTGATGAACGTTTGGTGTGACATGTCTACATGTAGCACGTGCAACCTAAGGAACGACTGACGTGTAACGTGACTCCGGATATGTAAGTCGTAACGGTCCATTGACATGACGCTTCTGTTCACATTTTCGGGGCATTTCTTTCGTCGTCTCGTGCGCAGCAGTCATCCGGAATATTTCTCATTTCCTGCTCTGTACTTTTGAACTGAATGATAAGCGGTTGCTATAGGAACTAAAAAATAAAAATTGTTTTTAAAGTATCTCTTGTAAGGTAGCACCGTTTTTGTCCAATTTGTAAACTTTTTCTAGAGTGCAAAAACAATTTGAGCAAATAAAAACAGCATTTCCTAGAAAAAATTCCCCTTGACATTTAAAAAGTCCCAAAAAGCTAGTCGTTACGAACAAGGGTCCGTCGTTGCATTAAATGCATACAAATTGCCATTTCATAACCGTAACCTTCACACTGTAATCAAAAGTATTTTACTTAATTATAAAATATTTCCCCAATAATAATTAAGTGTATAGTTCATTTAAATTTAATTCATTCCCAATTTGGCAATACGTGAGCATAACTCGAGAGATGGCGTCCGGTGGGAAGGTGCACATGTCGATGCTAAATTCCCCACGTCTACAGTGTACATGTCGATGCTGAATTCCCAACGTCTAAGGTGCACATGTCGATGCTAAATTCCACACGTCTAAGGTGCACATGTCGATGCTAAGTTCCCGATGTCGAATGCTGTGCCTCCCATGCAGCTCTCGCTCCTCGAGCGTTGAAGGCTTGTGAGGGAGCGGCGTGAGGCGGTCACTTGCTTTATAATATCCGTGATCGGGTTTCCTAGAAGACTCCGCCAATACAATCATTTCGCGCCCAGCAAAAAGTTGGCGCCAGAGAGAAGAGGCTCGCCCTCTCAGCTCTTCTTATACGGCACACACTGCACGCAGCGGCCGTGCCCTCCTTCCTGGCCACCTAATATTAGGATTTCAATCGCAGTCTTCAGTTTTCGTTAGTGTCAAGAAATGATTGTACATAATTTATTGCTGGGAACTCTGTTAATTTTGGTATTTAATGTGGAATTGTTTTTAATTACATTACGCCTTCAATCGCTGTCTCCAGGTTTCGTGAGCGTCAAGATTTGATTGTTAATAATTAATTGCTGGGAATTCCGTTATTTTGTGTCAATTGGTCTGTTGAACACTTTCAACCGCAATCTTCAGCCTCCAGGTGTCGTGCGCGTCCGGGATGGATTGCTGTTAATTATTTATTGCAGTGAATTTTGTTATTTTATGTGAGTCTTTGTTTGTTAATAACATCACGTCTTCTATCGCAGTCGTCAGGTTTCGTGAACGTTAAGAATAATTGTTCTTTATCGCTGGGAGTTTTGTTATTTTCTGCTAATTTGTTTGTTAATAAAATTACGATTTTGTTGGCAGTCTTCAACCAGCAGGTTCCGTGAGTGTCCGGAATTGGTAGTCAGTCATTTATTGTAGCAAATTTAATTTGCATTTTGCGTAAATTCGTCGTTTGATAACGGTACGATCACAGTTTATATTTTGACAATTTATGAGCATATTTGCAAGCTCGGCCTTATTAAATTAATTTTTTGATACCAATTGAAATCAATTAAATTTGTGACTGACAGAACCAACAACTGTTAAAACTTCCATGTATGGCTTACATTAAATTCTTTTAAATATTTTCTGCCAAAATATTTCTCGTTGAAAATAAATATCGATGGTGATTAGATATCGTTTCACTTTGTTGTTACTTGACCCCATCGTAAGCATATTTTTGTCTAATGAGAAATAATTTTAACTACCGCATTTGATTAGTTTATATTCAAATGTCCGTCATTGATATTTTAGTAATAAATGTTAAACAGTATCAAATGTGCTAAACAATTTCCATTTCTGTGATATTGTAACATAAATTTACCGTATTAGAAGAGTATGACAAAACCTCGGTTTAGAGCTTCTACTGATTTAGTTTAAAATTGACGTCACCCACTGCCTTGCCGCGCCTCAGTAGACATGATACACGTGTCACGTTAATCCCTGTCGCGCTGGCAGGTGGCGACTTAAGTTTTGGTCAGCGATGGACCATTCAATGGGATCTCCTGCATAGCGCTGACAGCAAAGATGGACAGGTACACATGTGTCTCGCTCCCAACATCGTGAGGGTCGCGCTGTGCTCTACACATCAACTAGTGTACACGCCCGTCAAAAATGACGGGATTCTATTTTTTCCTCATAATTTCCTATCCAGATGTGAATGACAAACAAATATATCAATCCTAATAGCACCCGCGATAAAAATATTTTTGGTACTTGTGCACTGGCGAAACTCGCATCAAAGATACGGTCATTAAGCATCCTCATGAGCATCACAGAGAGACGGAAGAATTGGATACCAAACAAATAAACTCACCATGAATATTATTAGTTAAGATTGGTTGACAGAGAGTATTTCTATCATTCCTCTAAGAAATTATCTGAGAGGGAAATTTCCTCAGAGGGAAATGATATGAAAGGGAAAATTGTGTCCCTTCCAGTACAAAGGTAAACAAAGTTATGACGTGTGTTTTAATGAGCGGTATATGAGCTCTATGCTTTGAGAAAAATGTACAAAAAATATAGTAAAAGCGTTGTAGTAAAATCGTTCCACCCAATTGGTGTATGTTAGTACGAGCCTGTGATGATACTCATGACAAAAGAATTAGACATATACACAATGCTCAAATGTCGCCTTGAAAAATTTTGTAATTCCTCGTGGCGACACGAAACGAAGTCAATGACTGATAGCGAGCTTGTACCCACGTATAAATAAGTCCTAAGAAGAATTAACTGGAAGGATTAACCCAAACCACAGACGAATTCAAGCGCTCTGCACGGAAATTTTGTGAATAGGGTATGGAGAGCTCGCTATGTTGCCTTATAAGGTCAAAGTCGATGTGATGCAGAGCAGGCATCTCTAGCTTCAGGGCGGCCCCCACCCTGTTGCACAACCTCTAGCGGTTGCGGGAAGGCTGCGCACCATCTTTGGTCATGGCTTAAGCAATTGCTCATGTAATGGATAGACGCGGAGCAATAGTCAGTCGTAGTACAAAAATTTTTCAGGGCGCAGATAAAATTGATCGCGGAGCTCTTGCGTTTTAAATTTTTCGGTTAAGTAAAAGTGAAAAAAAGAGTATCGAGAGAGAGTATCCTGTGCAATATGAAATAATCTGAAAACAAACAGCAGTGCTTTGAAACTAAACGCTGCTTCTATAAAATTATACACACAGCCTAACACTCCTCTTGAATTAAATTTTTGAAACCACAAGCTTACGAACACTTCACGTCACTGTACCATAAGAGAGCATCTTTAAGTTTTCACTAAAGTTCACAGGCGTTCACACCAACCCGGATAGAAGTTGAAGTCTTGTGCATCGTCTACTAAAGAAAGACCGTCGCCCCATAGCTTGTCTTGTGAGATCTACAGAGGACGTATCCATCACGAAGATAGGGACTTATTTGGTGCATTTAATTAGCAGGTTTCGGCGAATAGGAAAGGCGGCACTCAAGATCATGCAAAAGATGGGGCGCGGGCGCCTGAGAAACTACGCACTACTTTTGGGCATGAATTTGACACCGGTTTATTATGAGTAATTAATGCACTGATAGCATCCCCTGCTTCAGTTATAAATTGTGCATGTCTTATCAGAGCGAGAGATTACGGAAGCCTGTTCAACCATATGCGAATTCTAGAAATTCATTGCCGAACCTAACTGTACAAACTCTGACGAAGAGATCCTGAAACGAGGTGGATGCATATATATTAAGTTTGCGTGTTAACATGGCAAGATTCCTCCCCTTTATGTAACTTGAATTTCAAAAATCTTCCTGGTGTTTTAATTTGTTTGTTCTGGGGCTCAGTTAAGATAACTGGAATTAGAACCACCTTCTTTTACGCAATGCTCCTGCATTATCGAGGCAGTGATTTAAGAAGAGCATTGCTATCTTTCGGTAACGTACACCAAAATTCAACAACAGTACTCACGATAATCGAGCGGCAATAATATGGAAAAAGCAAAGCCATCTTCAGTAATGTAAACCTCAATTCAACAATAGTATAGATGATCTACAACTCCTTTGTCGCCGCTCCTGAGACAGACAACCACAGCAGGATGTCACGGAAACCTGCGCCGATGTCGAAGGACTTCCAGAATTCCTCAAAAGGAAGAAAAGTGGCAGAAGGGCGTGAGCTGCGAGTGTGCTGGGAGGTCGACCTAGGGTGGAGTGGGTGTTGCCCGGGAGTGCTCACACATGTTCTACTGCATCGCCCCATGTTTGGGTATGAGGCTCTGGCGCACAAATTTCTGCTATCATGGCTATAAACAGGTTGTCTTCCCATCCTAGAAGTCTGCAACATTTATGGATTTCAGCTATTGTTGAGCATGATGCGTATTAGATTTTACTGTAATTTTTGAAAAACATAAAGTTCTGGGACCCTGATTTTTTAATCATGCTATGCATTTATATAAGAAAGTAACAATTGGAATGATATTTTAGAACCCTTGCACTACGCCTTCTGCTCATGATCCCATACCAGAAAGTCGAAACAACCATGAGTAGCTCTCAGCATTTTTTATATCGAGCATCAGCGGTC
The DNA here is from genome assembly GCA_030386875.1 of Morinoia aosen. Lineage (NCBI taxonomy): Eukaryota > Metazoa > Arthropoda > Malacostraca > Amphipoda > Talitridae > Morinoia > Morinoia aosen. Next base: position 73,086,736 of record CM059562.1, read on the forward strand.
CTGGAGTCATAATTTATTGAACAGTCTTCATTACACAATTGCTACTTTTGCTTCTCCATTATAATTATAAAGGTAATTACTGCCTCACTTATGCTACTACATAATAATTTTTATTGTTATTGCTGCTGTCTTCAGTAAATGGTAAAAAGAAAACAATAGTAGCATGTTTAAAAAAAGAAAAAAATTGTGAAGAACCACAGAGTTTACTCGATATTATTTACTCGAACCCCAAATAGTTGTAAGTTCTTCAGTTAGTGAGTTTCATTTTGTATTGAGTTCTCAACACAAGTCATATAAGCGGTACAATTTTTTGCGTAGAGTTGCTCAAATTGCAAAAAATGTGTGGCCATATGAGGATTTTTTTGAATAACTGAAAATTCAAGCAGACTGAAATTCAGTTTTGCCTTAAAATATCTTTATTTTCTTGAAAAAATCACTGGTAACCTTATATAATAATTTTCATTTTTGAATAGAATGAAATTTCTAGCATGAAAACCATGTTTCGTTTTTTTCATTAATATCGTTTCTTTAAATATTTTTATTTATCCAATTCTTGCTTTGGCTGCTAAAATTTTGCTCGTTATGCTTTTGCAAAATAGATAACCACAATTTAACTGATTTCATGACTTATGAAAAGCATTTTTAGACGCGTAGCACATAACGCAGATAGAATTGAACGAAGGTTTTATGAGATAAGAATCTTACATGTAATATTGACTGAATATCTGGGAAGCACTCAGTGCGTCAAAGAAAACACTCATTGCAGGTGACATAAGGTCACTCATACCTATGCTCCGTGGTATCTATTCATATATTTCTATTAACCATCGGAAAATTCTACATGAAAAATTCTACATTACTTATTTGAGCCATATAGTTGTCAACCACATTATTTTTGCACGCACTGATTTGTATTATTTTGTGCTCACTGAGTATAAATTTCCGCAATTAATTAATTGAGGTGTTCGAAAAATACAGTAACTCTAGATTTGAAAGCATTGTTGTTCAACTGTGGAGCTATCACTGACGTGAAAACGAAGAGCGATCTTATTTCACTCCATACCTCTACTTCCACTCTGAAATTGCGTATAGTATCAGTAACTCAAGTATCTCACTTCATAAAATAAATTCATGCTGCTTGTAAACTACGCTTTTATTTCGAACCGTATCTCCCACGATCGAAATCCGTCGTTTCTGAGTAGAGTGAAATCGGAACATTGGACGTTCCCTTTCGCGTTCCATTCTCAAAACCTACATTCACACTTCATGAAGTTGCGAATTATATTTTGTCCTAATTCATTCCGCTTCATACAATCAGTTGAATTCCTCATGGTAAATATAAAAACTGTACGGAAATATGGAAATACATTTTGTTTTTATTTTCGGTTTATTGATGTATCTTTAGCCCCATAACAATGAAAATTTATTTTTGGGATTTATGTGCATCAATAAATCCGGAGTACTTTAATTATCCTATTTTCCTAATTTTTTAAACAAATTCATTATGAATTATTTTATCCTTTCATTTTATATAACAACGATCAGATATGAGACGAGTAAAAAATTGTTTACTTCCACTATATGTCGTTAAGTTTAACTAACCGCTATGAAATAACGACCAGGATAAAAGGTTAATTCTGATAATAAAAGTTACGAATCTGAAGAGTAAAATGGTTCAGATCAAAAAATTTCCCATAGAATTGATGATAACAGTAAGAGTGATGGTAATATTGGAAGTAACAACAATTTAAATAATTATATTTCATCTTAAGATCACATTTATCAGAGAACAGAACTATATAATGACTCGCTTGTATTGCCCCCGCCTCTCACGCGGCCTACGTCGCCAAATTGAAGCCTTGTGTCATGGGATAATTTTAGTGACTGCGTCGTTCCCCCTGCCTCCAGAGCTGCTCTATAAGCAGAGTTGACCATCGTTTGCATGATCTCTGCTTGAGGTCATCACGTAGAATGATGAACCGTAAGATCATTTGCATGATCTCTGCTTGAGGTCATCACGTAGAATGATGAACCGTAAGATCGTTTGCATGATCTCTGCTTGAGGTCATCACGTAGAATGATAAACCGTAAGATCATTTGCATGATCTCTGCTTGAGGTCATCACGTAGAATGATGAACCGTAAGATCATTTTCATGATCTCTGCTTGAGGTCATCACGTAGAATGATAAACCGTAAGATCATTTGCATGATCTCTGCTTGAGGTCATCACGTAGAATGATGAACCGTGAGATCATTTGCATGATCTCTGCTTGAGGTCATCACGTAGAATAATAAACCGTAAGATCATTTGCATGATCTCTGCTTGAGGTCATCACGTAGAATGATGAACCGTAAGATCATTTGCATGATCTCTGCTTGAGGTCATCACGTAGAATGATGAACCGTAAGATCGTTTGCATGATCTCTGCTTGAGGTCATCACGTAGAATGATGAACCGTAAGATTGATTGCATGATCTCTGCTTGAGGTCATCACGTAGAATGATGAACCGTAAGATCGTTTGCATGATCTCTGCCTGAGGTCATCACGTAGAATGATGAACCGTAAGATTGTTTGCATGATCTCTGCTTGAGGTCATCACGTAGAATGATGAACCGTAAGATCAATCATAGATTTTTTTTGATGTATCGTTTAGATGCGATCGATGAGAATCTGTCTGAATGAACGATTAACTGTTGCTTAGTTGTGCAAACTTTTACGACAACGTGAGAAGGAAAAACAAATGTTCGGACACATCGTAAAATTACCTCAGTGTTGATAATTTAAACATCAAAAAGTGTAACCAAAATAGTGTTTACCTAAATATCAATGTAAAGAAAACGAACAAATTCAGGGAAACACTTGACTGGGAAAAAGAAAACAAGAATTTCTGCTAAAAGTTGCTTATCGATCGCAGACCAGCACCGTTATCTCCTAAGATTGGGCTATTATGTTATTCTCTACCTCTATTAACATACTTATACAGAAAATGAATAAACAACTTGATGGGAGAACAATTTGTAAACTCAAATTTTAAAAGATGATATAAAATACCTACCACCCAGTCAAAAATTTATATCAACTGAGGTTTGAATATTATTTCGGCGTCAGCACAGGTATTCTCTAAGTACATTTTTTTGCTACAATTCATTCTTATTGTAACAAATTGCGCTTCAGCTCACAATATCTATTTCGGAACTTTCGCATTGGAGTCGTGGATAAATTGTGGCATTGGTTATTCTATTCATTAATTTAAAAAGAATTCATTAAGGAGATCAGAATTCTATAATGGTTTCGAGAGAAAGTTGATACACGTACAAATGGAAATGAGAAGTGCGTGGATAAAATTTTCTTCAGTCCCAGTAAGTAATGACGAATGAATCAATTTTCTTTTCATATTTTAGGATGTCTACAGCCCTACAGAACTCTTTAAATAATCTGAAAAAAAATATATTGACTGCCTCACAAAATAGCTGGTCTAGTTTAGAAAACATTTGCCCAAGCACTTTCTATTTATTTAAAGACATAAACAATAGCCAAATTTTATTATAGAATGCTCGTTCCTAAAGGAGAAATGTCTTTAATGTGTCTTTAATCAATATATATATATATATATATATATAGTAGTTTTAAAATAAGGTCATTCCTAGCCTATCTAATGGAAAAATAAAACTAGTGATATTAATTTAATTGGAAAATAGTACTAATTAGATGCAGCCCCAAAAATGTTTCAAAAAAAACTTTCAGTAGATGAAACAGAGCTTTCAACAAAATAAAGTGACCTGAATGTTTACCTCAGTGATCGAGTTTGTATCAATTCAGAAAATTTTATAAGACATTTTTACCCAAAATCGATTTCAGCATAATTACCTTTAGTAGAGTCAGCAGCATCATTTCTTTTAGACTTTTGCTTACAATTTCGTCAGACAAAGACTGAAACACACAAGCGTTCCAACAACACCAGTAATTTGACCCTGTCTTCGGCGTGAAAGTGTCAAATGTATTAGCAACTGAGCAGGTTTGCTGCGACTGCGTAGCGGCCTGCGCTACAGCTGCCAAGTTCACGCAAGCTGCGACTGCGTAGCGGCCTGCGCTGCGGTCGCCAAGTTCACGCAGACTGCGACTGCGTAGCGGCCTGCACTGCGGTTGCCAAGTTCACGCAGGGTGCGACTGCGTAGCGGCCTGCACTGCGGTTGCCAAGTGCTCGCAGGCTGCGACTGCGTAGCGGCCTGCGCTGCGGTTGCCAAGTGCACGCAGAATTACACTTGACACAGCAGTTCCCAATACACCGGTGCGAGCGCGTGAAGCCGAGTAAAATAATTTCTCAGAACCCGCAAAAAATTGGGTTCGTGGAAACACCATCAAAACATCTGATTTTTCCGACGCTGATGAGGGTAACATGGAGTAATAGGAGAAAATTGCAGTTTTCTTGGTACATTCTTAGGAAAAGTTTCAGGTTTTCTTCACGTAAATTGTATCTTCCTATTACTAGCAAGATATGAAAGATGAAAAACATTTTGCATTGATTTAACAGTTCCACTATTAATAATTACAAAATTATTGTTTTAGTCCCAGTAGGTCATCAACAAAATTATTTACCCAAAAACTTTGAAGCTAACTCAACACAAAACCAAATAAAAACGTTTTCTCCAATTATACAGTAATTAAGATGACAGAACGAGTCTGGAACTGCAATTCTTGTGTGATTTCAACATATATGTAAACTTTAAACATTTTTTCAAGTTTTTCTTTCGTCAATAAGTCAACAAGTTTTGCGATGACACTCATACATTTTGTTTGCAGGCGCTTAGTTCGTTACCATTCCAAACCCAATTGATTTTTTAGTTTCATCCACTATCGTATAAATTCATTCATTCATTTCTTTTATCCCGCACCTGTTCTATGTTTTGAAAGCATCTGAGTCCACCGAGAAAAAAAGTTGTACTTAAAAATGATTTTCCGAAAGTGTAAAGTTTCCAAGAACAACAAAAATCAAATGCAGTCATTTAAAAATTAAATAACTCCAACAAACTCATCACCAAATTTTTTAGCTGCCAAACCCAAGTTTTATCAATGAAGAATTTTCAAAGCAATCGGTAGTGATAAATTCAACGAAATCTCCGTCGAGTGCATCAGAGGCCATAAGTGGGGAAGTGTGTGTAGTTCCCCTAGTTCCCATTCGAGAACGGGTGGTAATTCCGCTTCCCCTAAGGCCTTGCCAACTCCCCACGCTTGTCATGCTTGCCAAGCTTGCCAAGAGTTTGTGTTTTATGCAGCGGCACACGCGCTCAGTACCTAGACAAAGGAGAGGGTTGTTTTGGTCCTCTTGAAGTGGGGAGACTAATGTCGCTTTCCTCATTTCTGCGTCATTTATACAGATGCTTTTTACTAGTACAACACATAGAAAATCTCTGAATATTCTGGTGTTTTGGAGAGTTTTTTCCTAAACAACAACTGAGAAATTACTTGAAGGCAACGACAAAACAACTGATGGTCTAATATAACGAACTCTTTCGTTTGCAAAAGTTTTTTCAGATAAAGTTTGATGAAACTTTAAACAATTGAATATTTGTCTTACACTGCCACTGACGAGTCTTAAATATCAATATAATATTTTTTGCAACTGGTTTTACACATAAAAAAAAGTTTGCCAATAATTTCGGGATTTGCCTTAATTTTCTCTGATCACTTCATATATTTATTTACATGACTTGCAAAACATCCCAAGCAAAAACTTTTGCTCACACACAAAAACCAAACTCTACGGAGAACTTTGACCGAGAATTATTGGCGGGAATTTAGGAGTATATGCCGGTAATTTATCGTAAGTAGCCTCGTAAGCTGCTGCACGTAAACTATTAAAAATTATGGTATATGTTTATAGATTGAGAATTATTGTAAACTTTAAGGATTGAGAACTGTTTGAGGATTGAGAATTGTCGTAAACTGAGAGGATTGAGAACTGTTTAAAGGTTAAGAATTATTGTAAGCTTTAAGGATTGAGAACTGTTTGAGGATTGAGAATTGTCGTAAACTGAGAGGATTGAGAACTGTTCGAGGATTGAGAATTATTGTAAACTTGAAGGATTGAGAACTGTTTAAAGGTTAAGAATTATTGTAAGCTTTAAGGATTGAGAACTGTTTGAGGATTGAGATTTGTCGTAAACTTAAAGAATTCAGAATTGTTTGAGGATTGAGATTTGTCGTAAACTTAAAGAATTCAGAACTGTTTGAGGATTGAGAATTGTCGTAAACTTAGAGGATTGAAAATTGTTTGAGGATTGAGAATTGCTCACTTAACTCAAATTGCGTTGCGTCACAAGTATCGCCACCGTGTTCAGATTGGAAGAATTTATTGATAAAATCATATCTTTATTGCCATAGAAAAGCTTCTCAGACATTCCTAGTGACATTATGAACAGCTTATAATGTTAGTTTCGATCCCACGGAGATTACTTTATCAAAATGATAGTGCAGCTTTCATCGCTGTTTCTCATACTTAATCAACCTTGACTTGACCTGGAAAAACAACGTGAGAAAAATGACACTTGACCATCGGTTGTAATCGTATATCTTGAATAAATAACTTGAAAACTGCTACACGTCTTTTATGTGTTAAAAACGTTCCCCAAATACGTATACTTTCTTCAACGATTGAAAAATCATTTGATATTTTCTAAAATAAAAGACTTGAAGCTGAGTTTACGAAGTTTTAAATTATTTTATACAAGGATTTGAGTAAAATATTGGAAAGAAGACCATGAAATACTACCTCACTTAACCAGGAAAGATTGGATCATGTGGAAAAACATTTAAGTAGGCTTAAAAAATAATCAGCAGCATAAAATTTATTACCAGTTTAATTTCATGAAGGGTGCGCCAAAAATAACGCGCCTACATAATTCTACATCTGTCATTCCTGCGGTCTTTTTGTAAGTCCCACGAAGAAAAACAAGTTTACATCCTATTCCAATTATGTATGTGCAGTCAATAAATAAATTAAACATTTACGTAGTTGTGCGGATTAGCGTGCAAGCGTTGGCTCAAGGTGTTGATCATCTCTTACGATAAATGAATTGAACATGAATATAGTTCTAAGGATTAGCTCGCAAGCGTTGGCGAGCCTGTATTCTCAAGCTGTTGATCATCATCTCTTATCAAGTGATATCGAAGCTGATTTTTTGTACCTTCAAGTTTACATCATCTCGTAAACGTTCATAATACTAAGTTACTAATAAAAAATCCTCAGAGGCTTACGTGAAAGTTTTTTCAAATTAGGTGTGCCTATAGTTTCAGTTAAACGCACTTTTTTATAAAATTATGAGTTAAATTGATAAAATCCTTGTGATAAATTTTTAGTTTAGTCGTCGCTTTTGGGTACGAGTTGGACTCAATTCATTAATTACCAGTTATTTGGGTCATAACCTAACTGACCCAATTTAGCAAGCAAAAAACTATTACGCATAATTGGACATTTTTGAAAAAAATAATGAATTACACCTACACAGCTTCTTGATAAATATTCGGCAGTAGGGAATAATAGCAAATAAAGGCATATAAAGATAGTAGGTCGATAATACTGTAGCATAAAAATATAATTTACAAGTTTACGTCCGATAATACAGGACAACTACGCAGTCAAGAGCTCAAGAACAAGTTGCCCACAGAAGCACTTTCAGAGCGTCAAGACCTTTGCTGTCTCATGCAAATATCGTTGTAAATGATGTCATTTTTCTAATTGTGCGGCCCGTTTCCCAGAATACTGCAAAGATACAGGGCATTACTTGGTAAAGGAGGAGCTTAGGAGTCGCATTGTGTTGGGGTTGTTGTGCAGGTAAAGGCGTCGATAGTCCGTACATCGGTGAGACCGCTCGTATCAGAAGGAGCTAAGCAATTCCACGAAAACGCTCCGAGATACTGATAAGAGGGCCGTGAGATACGGGCCCTTAGCCGTCCTGCAGTCATGTGTGCGTGCTGCGTGGCTGTGCCCTGCACGTGCACGCATGAATACGGGTCTACACTTACACGTACATGCGTTCACTCTAGATGTGATCTCTCCAAGGGCAATAAATTTAACTTCATTTTTGAAATTCGGGCTTAAATAACTAGACGAAGTGAGGCTTTTCAGCTGAAGTACGGGACTATTTTGTACATAAACGTTCAAAGCCTTCTATACGTCTACGTGTTGCCTTTTACGTTTAGTACCTTTATCGCGCGAGCACACAGCACTCTACATTACTGAGTTTGGTCAAGTCTAAAACAAACGCAATGCCTCACACACAGTACGAAATAAGCGCTGCTGAAACGAAATTACTTGAGTGTATCAAAAAATTCCGAACAGCTGGAGATACGCATTGATGGCAGCGATTTTGCTACGCTTTCAAATTATTAGCCCAATTCTTAACACAACTCAATTTTAACTTAAAATATATACAGGCCTGAGTGAAGCTACGTGAGAGAAATACCATCGTTTCCATAACGTTGCAGAAGCGATCAAGAAAAACTGCTCACAAACGCTTGGATTGACTTGACTTTGAGCTCTCCGTTTACCATTGCGTTGAAATTAAATAAAAAAATTGTGCTTTGTTGGTCTCAAAAAAATATAAAAAGAACACACTAGAAAATTGACTAGAAGCACCACACGAGTCTCGTGTCGCGTAACATTAGGGTGAAAAGTTCTCCAAAATCAACAATCAGAGAAAGCAAAACTTTAAAATCAACAAAAATGCGTCCGAATTGTGCGTAGCGTGCACGTGAGTCACTTGGTGATTTTAGCATCGTTTTTTGTTCATTAAACTCTGATTTTTTTTTCAAACTATTTAAGCGTGGGACGCGTGTCTTGTATTCGTTAGTATCAGTGCCTATATCAAAGCTGAAAGCATTGTGCACCACTTTCTCGCCAATTACGTTAATTCAGAGGTACTGCAGCCAATCGAATTACCCTAAATCGCTCCATGCAACTTTTTTCTTAACCCAAACGTAAAAACGGAAAGAAAGTCGTCAACATGACGTGAATGAAAAAACAATTGCAGCGGAAACACGTAAGTTATTTCGGAATAACTTGCCTACAGCTGTTGCTGTGCTTGGAATTCTGAAAGTAAAGCTTTGCTAAACATGCGAAAGTAGAAAGAAAGTAGGGTGAAAATTTCGAAATATTTTCACAATATTCAAGTCGTGGTTTTGCCTCGCCAATCCTTCATGCAAGAAGGATTTGATCCCACTTCGTACATGCGTAATAATTTAAGTTGATTTAGTTCTCTGGAATTTTTTGTCGATCGTAATTTTTGTTGATAGAAACATTTATTAAGAATCATACTTAATGTGTTTTCGTTTGCTCTTGAATGTAAGAAACTGAGAAAAATAACAGCATAGTTTAGTGAATAAATTAAAATCAAAGTGTTATTAATTTTGAAGAATCACGTCACATGATGTAGCAAAGCGTTAAACGAAATTCGTGAGGTATCTAAGGTTCTTTCTCAGTAATAATCATCTCAAAAAACGAAATACAGGAAGAATTTGCAAAAAAAAATTATATTATATCAGGTCAAGGAACTTCAAATCCATCAAACGCTCCTTCATGAGTTCAAATCGTTTCCTCATTTCTCAAAATAGAAAGTATTTGTTTGGTTAAAGGATGTCGGAATCAGCTTATGAAATGCGCAAAGTTGGCGATACATTCCCCCGTATTGCATGTCTCATGACAATTGCGTGACGCTCACCTGAATTTCTTCAAAAATTTACCTTGTTTTGCTCTGAACACTGAAAAAAATAGAGCGGAGTCTCTAACACTGTTGAGTGTTCATGAAAAACAGCGTCACAAGATCGACCTCGATCACGTATTTATTACAACGATCACGTTTTTATTACAACGATCACGTATTTACTACAAAGCAATAGCAACATTCTTGGTAACAACGCAGGATTTCTATGACGATATCTATGTGAAGGAGCTGCTTCTCAAGATTTACCCAGAACACTACACGCCTAACACGCATTGCATATCGCTCTGACCCTGTCTTTGGAGTACCCAATGTGATCGCGAGTCAAGCAGCGTCACGACGCTCAACAAGTTGGACGACAGACGTCGATGACTCGCTCAATGTTCTGACGTGACACGACGCAACAAATCGTCGAGATGAAACGTAAACAAATGGATACTTGTCTGCTGAGTTAATGTTTAAAAATTCCGTAATTTCAAAATCGAATTCGTGAAAAACTGCGTCCTAAGCTTTTTTACATACGGTTTTAGTCAAACGGTGAGCGTTATTCGTGGATTTGAGTCATGTTTCAGCTGGCAATAATTCTAAAACAATTCTGTTTGACTAAAATATCAAATGATAGGTCAAAAAAAACGTGAAAAGTTCCATTAGATGCCAAGCTCACCTCTCAGTGAGGCATAAGAGGCTGATTAGATTTCTGTTGTTATAATCTTTGCAGTTTTCCAACTCATTTTCCCTTAAAAAAATTAGATTACTATTGCAGCTGAGATACAAGAAGCTCAGGTAATCAAGAGCTGCTCTAAATAATTGCTTATGAGGTAGCTAACGAAATAAAATTTTAAAATCGAGCGAATTAATAAAAAATAAATAACAAGGGTACTCGAACAAAGGAAATACATGGTAAAAAGAGCAAATTTAAACTACATTAAAGTTAAAAACGTGCTTGTGAGACCTTAGCAAACTATGAAACTTTTAAATTTACGATAGAGCAACCAAATTTGTCTAAATTAGTTTATGTTATCAGTGAGGGATTAAAAAGTTCAGTTCTCCATCATGAGCTCACGTGCTAAATGTGATGGTAAAATATAATTGACATAACATTCATGCTAAATGATCAGTTAATCATGAAATTGCTCTGGTTCCCGAATGTAGGCACTAAGATTTTGCTATATTATGTGATAAATGAACCACCGAATGAAACTTCAATTCAAAACGTGTGCAGAATTTTATTTTGTATAACTCGATGAGCATTTTCTCGAGCACGTGTACAGATTTAGTTCCGTTTCTATTTCCCACTTTTAATTAAAAAATTACTTATGAATTTAAAAGCAAAATCTCAAATTTTCACTGCCAAAAAATGTGGACGTAAACATAATCTGCACAATTTCAGTTTCTATATACATAACCTCGGAAAATATTACTTTTCTGCGCTACGTGGTTAATTTTCTCGTAACACGTACAAAATAACATTACACTGACTTAAGCTATGATTTACTTATGGCCTTAGCAAAGCCAATAAAAAAAGCAAATTAATAAAACGTTGTGCGAACATGGTAATTTTATCGGTTAAAATAATATAAACATGCTTAATTCTTGCTTATCCATCAAAATATATTTACAATACTTAGGAAATTCCAGTTCAGTCTAAGCTCTCATAGAAAGTCAATCTTTAGAACAAAATTTTTCAGGCAGCAGAAAAGTCAGAAACAAAAAATTTGATTAATCAGAATGAGCAAAAAATAGGCTATGTCCAAGTTCAGCATTATCTTGGCCGGAATATTAAATTAATATTGTACTCTACAAAGTCTGTTTGAAATAAATTAAATCGCAATTATTCCTACGAGTTTCATGAAGAGATAAATTAAAAATTCAACGAAAACTTTATTACATTTTATCACTACATCTCTTTAATTCTTATGCATATCTTCAAACTTTTCCTTCCGTTCATTTTACTCTCTACAGCAGCACAGTAAACTTGTATTATAATTCATTACCATTACATTTAAAGCGTTTAGATCAACGAACACATCGCTTAAATGTTGTCTCAAACTATGACATAACAGAAGGTCCAATAATGAATAGAAGAGAAGAACAAAATACATCAACATTACTATGCATCGCTCATCAGTTCTCGTGTGAATTCAAAAACGGTAGCAAAATTGAACCTTCCTTTCTTTATTCTGATCAGAAAACTTCCTAAAATTTACAGGCCGAAACTCCTGTGGTCATTGGTCGTAAATTACATAAGCCAACACTATAAACGTAACTCCGCACTCAAAATGACATACTGTAACTGAGCAATCAATTTGACGCGACTCAACTCATTAATATAATCCATGCCTCAAAATGCCGTAACTCTACGCTGGAGATGAAGTAACCCAACACGCATTTTAGCGGGAGTCAACGCCTAAATTAGCGTACCATAACACTCAAGTTAATGTAATTCTGTGCTCAAATAATAGCAACCCAACGTTCAACTCAACTCAACTCAGCATCCAAATTATCGTAACTCAACACTTAAATCATCGCAAGTCACCACTCAAATTAAGGCGACCCAGCACTCAATTTATCGCATTTCATTCCTTAAATTAACGCAACTGAGCACTCATATTATCGTAACTCACGCCCAAATCATCACAAGTCAGCACTCAAATTAACGTAATTAGCGCAACTCAACACTCGAATTAAACTTGCTCAGCAGTGAAATTATCGCAAAAGACTCTTAAATGAATGTCATACAAGACCCAAATTTGCATAAAGCAAATCAGCTTCCAAACCAACATCGCGTTCTCCTCATCAGTTCTCATCTTGACACTCATGAAAGTGAAAAATAGGACGCAGAAGAGTCTGCTTTCCGGTTTACTTAACTGAACCGTTTTTACTACTGTTCCTTTGAGATATGGTTATCTAATCGTAGCCAGTTACGTCAATGCATGGATTCGTTTGACGTCAGAGTTGAATATTAAGTCCTTCACTAAACCGTCTGAAGAACCGCCCAAATGATAGGGACCGTTGCAATAAAATTTAATAAATACAAACCTTGATCTTCAGCACATTAAACACATGGGTTGCACTTAGTTTATCTTGAAAAATTGACATCTGTTCTCAAAAATGCTCTTACGTAGAACCAGTAATGGAAAACTTCCGTGTATCATGAGTCTCAGGGAAAACTTTTCATCAAATTAATCAGATTGAACTATTTATCGTGATAAAAATGTCAAGTAGATAAACAACTATTTTAATTTCAACAGTATCTGTGTCTTTTTCTACTCAACCCGCAATTATTTTTTGGTAAATATATATGTATTTAATCAAAACACCAGGCATGGGAGGGGTGTATTTAACCTATACACTTGAGAACAACTTTGTAAAATGATAATGAAGACAAAATTGATATAGTACACCCAATTATTCTGTTCAATCACTTACCATAAAGGAGCAAAACATTCTTCAATTGCCTCGTACGTTTGAAAATTTCCAAAAATCCAACTTGAGGCACTTGTGTGAACCACTCTTCTCAATTTAAACCTACATTAACATATCATTGCAGGTAATTTTCAGTTATCAACGTAACTTTTCAGAAAAATAAATCTATTTTAGAATTTTGGCTGAACTAATTCCATTTATTTAACAAAAATTCGGAAATTCGAACAAAAAATCTTTTTCCTACTGCGATCTTTAATAAGTAAGTCAATGTATTGCAAATAAACAAGCCCAACAGTCCTCAATATTTAAATGAAACAATTTAGACCGCAATTTATACAGCAATAAATCATAAATGAATTCATTCATACATTAAACTCACATCGGCCACGAGTCAGGAATGACGTTTCAAAAATACGAACTCGATCAAATACCCAATTCTCGTGAACTTTTGTTGATAGTTTGGAAAACAAGTACACTGATATTTTCAGTTGAAAAGAACTGATACTTCACCGTGAAATGAGATTTTTACTCAACTGTAGTTACAATTAATCCCAAATAGAGCAAAATTCTGCTAGCAAAATGATGTAATACACTTTGTATACATCGAAGAAAGAAGAAAAAAGAGCGGAAGATGCTTGAGCTCAAACGAAGACAGTAAGTTAGGAAAGAATGTAAACAATGACTGCAGAGCAGGAGAGCAGCCATTCAGGGATACGAGTCAATACTGAAGGCGAAGTTTCTTAGCGATATAGGCTAGTTATAATACCCATCTGGCAGCTGGCCCAAGCATCTCACCTTTGCGGTCAGGCTGCTATTTCGAGCGTCACTCCAAGAACTGCAGTTTAAAATTAACCGCATAAGAATGATCGGCATTTTAACCCCGCACTGCGAACTGCAGAAAGAGGGCAAACAGCTCCCCGTTGGTGCGACCTTCGATCACACGTGGGGTAGACAACTGCTTCCGTTCGAGGAAAATCTGAATGAGAGGAACTGTTCGACTGTAAACATTGGCGTGCAGACCCACTCGCAGGCTTAGGAATGTCTCATTCTTGAGCAGTAATGCATGTATTTCCGGGACACAATTTTGTCCCCGCAGATGTTCTGTGAAGAGTGCATATTTTAAAAACTCCCTTAGCATTCATAAAAGCTTTCAGCAATGAGATAGTTGGAACATTTTTCAAAAGAAATGTTATCTAATGGCATTAATTTTATTTTAAACAGGAGAGTAAAGAATGTCTCTTGACAACAATGTCAAACGATGTCAACACATGTGGTCGATTTTCAGCATCTCTTAAGGGTAGAAATTTTCCAGATTTCGATAGACGAGAAAAAAAAATCATCTTATTGGAAAATAAACTTCGAAAGCTCATGGTGTGAATATTTTACTTACTGTAACCAACAATGAAACATCGGTGTTGATCAGAGAAAAATAATTTGCCCTTTATATTAAATAGAAGAAATTATCGGTAGAAAAACTCGTTTTCTCTTTGCCTCTCACGGATTAGAGCGAAACTACATCACCTTTCAATTATGGGAACTTGGTCTCTATACAAAACCGTCTTCGACAAAATTTTCATCGGCATCGGACCTTCAGGATTGGGTAATCTTATTCAATATGCATTACCTCTATATTCGCTCGTGTACATATTACACTCCAATTTCTCACCAAGTCTTTGATTCTGACTGAATTAAGTTACATGCATCAACTCAGTTGACGAAAATATTCCTTGATATGCGATTATCTTACTTCTTTTTTTATTTTATAAGCCTTTCCTTTCACACGTCCGTAATTCTTCAGCCATACAGACAGAAAACACATACAGGCCTTAGTTCTGAATTACCCCCACTCGCGCTCCACAATGTAACCGTACATGTAAAGACGACACAAACACTGTAATTCTCAAGTATTTTCATCGCCACTTAGTTACACAACATAACCATGCAGACAGAGAACGCAAGTATACTTTATTTCTGAAGTATTTTCGTAGTGACTTAGTTACTCAACTTAACCTTGCAGACTGAGTAGGCAAGTGTACTTTATTTCTGAAGTATTTTCCTAGTGACTTAGTTGCTCAACATAAGCATGCAGTCTGAGAACGCAAATGTACTTTATTTCTGAAGTATTTTCATAGTGACTTAGTTACTCAACATAACCATGCAGACTGAGAACGCAAATGTACTTTATTTCTGAAGTATTTTCATAGTGACTTAGTTACACAACATAACCATGCAGTCTGAAAACGCACGTGTACTTTATTTCTGAAGCATTTTCATAGTGACTTAGTTACTCAACATAACCTTGCAGACTGAATAGGCAAGTGTATTTTATTTCTGAAGTATTTTCATAGTGACTTAGTAAAACAACATAACCATGCAGACTGAGTAGGCAAATGTACTTTATTTCTGAAGTATTTTCATAGTGACCGAGT
Source organism: Morinoia aosen (assembly GCA_030386875.1). Taxonomy (NCBI): domain Eukaryota; kingdom Metazoa; phylum Arthropoda; class Malacostraca; order Amphipoda; family Talitridae; genus Morinoia; species Morinoia aosen. The sequence goes on from CM059562.1 coordinate 73,102,310, forward strand.
AACACAACATAACCATGCAGAGTGAGAACGCAAATGTACTTTATTTCGGAAGTATTTTCATAGTGACTTAGTTACTCAACATAACCTTGCAGACTGAGTAGGCAAATTTACTTTATTTCTGAAGTATTTTCATAGTGACTTAGTTACTCAACATAACCATGCAGACTGAGTAGGTAAATGTACTTTATTTCTGAAGTATTTTCATAGTGACTTAGTTACTCAACATAACCATGCAGACTGAGTTGGCAAATGTACTTTATTTCTGAAGTATTTTCATAGTGACTTAGTAACACAACATAACCATGCAGACTGAGTTGGCAAATGTACTTTATTTCTGAAGTATTTTCATAGTGACTTAGTTACTCAACATAACCATGCAGACTGAGTTGGCAAATGTACTTTATTTCTGAAGTATTTTCATAGTGACTTAGTTACTCAACATAACCATGCAGACTGAGTTGGCAAATGTACTTTATTTCTGAAGTATTTTCATAGTGACTTAGTAACACAACATAACCATGCAGACTGAGTTGGCAAATGTACTTTATTTCTGAAGTATTTTCATAGTGACTTAGTAACACAACATAACCATGCACACCGAGACAGCAAAAGTGCCTTATTTCTGAAGTATTTGCACTTCACGAGGATAGGAAGAGAAACTCTGGCCAGGATAAGGAGGTCAGAAACAGGAAGGAGAGTTATGCGAGACCTTTCGATGTATAAACTCTACTAAGTAATACCCACCGTAGACCGCCCAACATCTGTGCATGAAACTAAGCATTAGATATTAGCAACGAATGGATTTTCAAAGACTTCTATAGGTAATGGAATTTTAAGTCACTTTTTCATGGTTGTTTGGACACTACTGCGCGAGCGAAATTTTAAACCAAACCTTAAGTTTTATAAATACTGACGTTAAGGAAATTCCCATCCCTGTTCAATACCACATTTAAAGATCTTTATTTCGATATATTTTGGCATAGATTTCGAATTAAGAAACAAGAAAAGGATCTCTTTTTTTGTGACTGATATACTCTGTGGCGGCCTCCGTAATTGTGCGTGTGTATGTGGTTCTCAGTGCGGGATTATCGATTATTTATAACAACCTTATACTCATTTGTCGCTCTGACTTATTGTTTATACTTAGTATTTTACAAAATGAAAAATTGTTAACGAGCTTGACTTCTTAAGCGCTTGATAAAGCATAATTGTACTCAAGAAGTCCAAGGGACGCAGTCACTTTTGGTGCTGGGCAACCAAGCATGAGTTGGATTTATCCAAACGCTTAAACCGCAAATTTCATTCGCCTGGAGAGTGACAATGAATTAATGTAACGGAACCATTCACTTTCTCAGCTATTGAAGTCTGACGCAGATAATCCAAAGGAATTACCTTTCAAAGAATTAACTTGAAAACCCTTGTTCATTCAGTGCGGAAATGCATACTCACAAGCCTCAGAATTAGAGAGAGTTGATGTAAATGAAGTCGCGGATATCAAGTGTGCAAGAGTAAACTTCTGAATTACGAAGCACTGCACGCAATCCAGGAATTATCTCTAATTTCAGAAATTAGCATGTAGTAGTTCAGAAAAGTTATGGTATCTAATTTTTACGGTAATACCTTGAGGTGCAGGTATCGTTTAGCAACAAAAACTTATGCTTGGAGAGAACATTTGTTACGTAATCTTGGAAGAGGCCTGCCCAAATTGTCACCATGCACAACAGTCGCCAAATTCTGTCACTCCCACACATTCAAAACTGCAAAAAATGCACTTAATTTTCAGCTTAACCATTCTTTTAAGATGTTAGTTGAGAGAATGCGAAGTCCTCGAATCTTGCAAAGCTATCGCTGAACTTTATTTGCTTGGTTTCGAAAATGTGAGTAACATATGACTGCTCGGAATGTTCGAAATAAACATTTATGGACCACTGATCCAATTTACAATCAATTTAACTAATTTGTTTGTACCTGCACTAGCTTTAGAACTTTTAACTTTACGACTTCCCTGAGCGAAAATTTATTTGCGCTATCTTTCGATTCGAAGTTTTTTTTCGCATCTGAACGATGCACGAAAAAAGAAACCAACGTTGTAGATGAGCACTTTATCTTCATTCTTGAATTAAAAGACCCAAATAATTTCTTGAATTCTTGTAAGCCGTGAATAACATACTTGCATAATGAAAACAGTAACTATAATATAACATATGAAAACAGTAACAGTAATATAACAAATAAAACCAGTAACAATAACATATCACATAAAAACAGAAGCAATAATGTAACAAATAAAAACAGTGACAATAATGAAGCAAATAAAACCTACGCGAAAGTTCGTCGTATACCAGGTCACTCTCCTGCAGTCGGAGAATGTGGCGACACAACTGCGGCTCCGCATCAGCAGGTGGGCTAAATCTAATAGAAATATTTAGCAGGTCTCTTTCTTCATCTAAACTTCCCTCCTATTCCCCCCCCCCCCCCCATCTCTTTTCCATTCGCCCAAGTTCGGTCGTGTTTAGTTAGCTAATGTACTCTTTTCACAGTCACGCAGCGAGAGAAACAATTAATTTTTCGAAAAGGTTATTTTCGCATTACTTGATGGGTCGACTTAGCAATGTCAGCTGGCCTTCTAGCTCGCCTGATCTATCCATACTCAACTTTTTCTGTAGGAACACTTTAAGAAAATAATGCAACGCTAATTAATAACAATAATAATAATAATAACAAACACCAACGCTAATTAAAAGAAACACATTGAATTGTAAATATATCAAGAATATTTATGGTGACACTCTCATCAAAGTTACAGAAACTTTTTTAAAAATTAAAAAGGATCGTCGCAAAAATGTACAATACTTCTAAGATTTTTTAACTTAAAGGAATACTGTTTTAAAGTAAAATCTAAATTTTAGTAAATATTCTACCATAATTTCTAAATTTTAGTAAATATTCTACCATAATTTCTAGAATTTATTGAATATTCTACCATAATTTCTAAATTCTAGTAAATATTCTAACATGTATGAGTAGTGTTTAGTTCAAACCCTAACGACCTATTAGTTATAAAATTTCATTTTTGTTGCATCCATTTTGACTACCGTTGTACTCGTATTATAACAACTACGACCACAAACTCGATATGTGACACTCACATGACTTGATGATTAGGAACACAACGGATGCTTACGAAGGGCCTCGTGCTCCTTCAAAAAATGGTAGACCATAAAAATACGCAAAACTAACGCAGTGCATCATGATTCTACGACGATGTTATGAATCACAAGGAAGATTCTCTTGGTAGATGAACCTGGCTTTTGCTCATCAAATATTCAAGAATAATTTACAAGAGGTTCAAGTACCTGAAAGAGGGTCATTGAAAAAAAACATTTTTGATAGCTAAATTATTTGAAAATTATAACACTCGCATAGAATACAATTCACCATCACGAATAAAAAACTTTTATATATTTTGCGTTAGCAATGAAGTGATCGCTCTTTCCTTAAATTAATTTTATCCGCTTGAAAAATATTCCAACTCACTTTAACTTGATTCGCATAAACTCTAGGACAGCTTTTTCGAAAAACTCAGAATTATCAATTCACTTATTAGAGAAATATAATCGTAAAAGCGATTAGGGTCACTAATTCCACATAAAAACCATTATAGTTGAAGTGAAGTGAATTATTTATAATTTTGCCCAAACATTAGTAAGATAATTAATTACATGACAAGAAATAAAATAATTTAGGACTTCTATGCTGAACAAAAGGAAAATTAACTACATCCGTCCATTTATAATGCTTTGTAAATAGTGAGAAAATAGTCGTTGTCCTTGTGTTACTGAAGTCCTGAATAAGTAAGCCACTTTTTTTATAATTTGGAGGTGAAGCTTGAAAAAGGTGCTGCTGAACTCCGGTTGATTACGTTACACTGCTTTTGTAATAAAAATGGACGTTTGTGAATGAATCAGTGGAAGCAATTCAACATGTGAACCAACTGTCAAATCACAAAGATCCAATAAGCTACTTTTTAAAACTTGAAGATAGAAATTGAAAATAGTGCTACTGAATTCTAGTCGATTACGTTACAATGTTTTTGCAATAAAAATGAACGTTAATTTTATCTTTAATTTTACGTAAGCGTTTGCTACCGAATCACCAGTGGAAGCATTTCAAAACTTGAACCGACTCCCAAAGATGCGATCAAGCAACGCGCAGTAAGTGAACAATACACAGTACACATAGGCCCACATTACACAACGCTCACTTCCTGACTCGCAGCAAGCAGCAGGACGGTCTTGCCATGAGCAACATCTGGCTACCGACGCCAAAACTCGTCTTCGGCGCCGAGTTTCCGTTTCTTAAAATTTAAATGTTTCTTTCTTATAAATATAACTCGTACATCATACATCTTCTCCAGCTATGGTGTTTTTTCTTAAGCAAGTGGAAAAACGAGAATTCTTTTGATATCTCGTTCTCGTCATATATGCAAGTTAAAAGAATCTCTCAACAGTAACTTTGAATAGACGTCGATTCTGTCTGAAAATTCCCAACGGTCCTTTGATGTAATTTTCCAGTTTTAAAACGAGCGAAGAAAAAATTTTTGTTGCCGCGTTTTTCTTCAGATGGTCTCTGCAGGTTGGCTCCCATTTCCTTGATATGAAGAGCAAAATTGGAGCACGATTATCAGTATTTCGTTGTCTAAGGCTTTACCCAAGGCAGCATTACCGTCGCCGGGGTTGGTAAGTGGAGCGCGTCGTGATGTTGCCGTAGCAGTTAGCTTCAGTTCTCCCTCAGCAATTATAGCCATAACGCTAGACATGCGCAGTGCTGCGCGTAATTAGATGTCATTTGAGACCTTTATATCGACATCGTCCTTTTTTTCATCTGAGCGACCAGGAATACACGAAGCTGCATTTTTTCATCGCATTGACGTAGAAAATTCTTTGTTGCAGCATTAATTTATCACATGGACGCAGAAAATTATACTGAAACTACATTTTTCATCGCATGGACGTAGAAAATCATATGTTATAATGGAAGCCGTTAACTTAAATCACTTTAATAGCGTTGCTAACTGCAACAAGCAAAAGAAGATTCTATGCTTTGTGTGACGAATTGTACAACGTTTTGTGCAACGTGTCACTTTTGCAATAACGAGCGGCGTGCGACCAGCAGGATTATGTCAGTTTTCTACGACCAAAATTGATGTCAGAACTCAAGTTGCATGCTCATCTGGCTGCAGTGTGCAGTACTACTCAATCCAACTTTTCTCGCCGAAGCATCTTTGATTTTAGCCGACATTTTGACTGAAATTCAATGGAAAAATTTCCCGGCGCAAGAAACGAGGGGTCGAAATAAAAGGACTTGCACTAAAACAGTTAATTAAAAATTGTTTCGCGGATGATTTAGATGAAAAACTTACAAGGAAACGTCGTAAATATATATTTTAGAGGCGAGTTCGCAAGGCGAAACCATATAGAGCTGCTAATATCATAGATGCCACGGAGAAAAATTAGACTGGGCACTTATAGAGAGAGCACCAAAATATTGTTTAACTAGAAGAACCGTGATCTGAATTATTTACGTTGAACGAAATAAATGGTAAAAGTTTTTATTCCAGACTGCTGAAATTAATACACTACATAATGCTAAAAAATGAACGAAGTGGTACTAGGACAATGAATCAAGCAATTACAAGACTAAACATTTAGAGTTAGTAGTCAAATTTAAATAGAAAAATATTAGAACATGATGTATGCAGACAACAATAATTTCTGAGTTGGTTTAGGTTTTGGATTCATACAAGACGTAGCGTAACTCCTTCATATCAACTCAACCTACATATCAAGTTCCGATTCAAAAAGTGTTAGAAACTAATCTTGAATTTCACTTTCAGAATTACATGAGGATATTGTCAGCATAGCTTCCAGCTACTAACTTGCCAAATAGAGTTTCAAGACGACAAATATCACAACATAGTTTCTAAACATCAAATATCCAGAGAGATTACTTACAAATTTTAAAGTACTTAAAAAAACTACAAAAATTCATGACCACTCAAAGTATTAATTTCCAGAGCTCAAAATACCGAAGCTGATTTAACAGTGCAAAATGGCACTGAATCAACTACAATTAACCATAGCACATAATATCAAAGATGATTTTACAGTGCAAAATGGCACCCTATTAACTCCAATTAACCATAGCACATAATATCAAAACTGACTTTACAGTGCAAAATAGCATTCTATCAATTGCAATTAACCATTGCACATAATTTCAAAGCTGATTTTACAGTGCAAAATGTCACCATAGCATTGCAATTAATTAGAGCCAAAGCTCCTCTTATGTGACGAGTGTATCTCTCGAGGACATAATTGGAAGACTCAGCACAAGGAGGTGAGTAGCCCATGGGAGGTGGCCGCCCATTGGTCGTGACGTTGCTCAAAGGGCATGAGAAAGGGGGAAGAAGGTGCTGGGGGGATGAGGATGGGGATGGGATGTGGGGGGGGTCCTCAACCCCACCGGAAATGACGGCATGCCATGCATTCCCTCGTAAAAAAGTACATCGCTTGAGAACATTTTTTAGAAGGCAGCACCTAGTGACAGTTGCTTGCCAGATCAGTGCTGGAAAAACCGATCACGATTCCGCAGTTACGGAGGCGCCTGCATGCCGGACGTTGTCATGGCGATGCTGTAGATGCAGTGCGGAACCGCAGAGTACTCCGAAAAATGTAAATATTTATGACGGGATTGTATAACTGTATTTTAGATCACTCGGAGTGAGTGAATCATACTCCTGCAGCAAGGTTGAATTCTCTTTCGAACAAAGACGGGGTAGAGCGATCATATTTTTACTGAAGAATAACGTTAAATTTCGTTAAATTTTTGTTTTAAAGTGCAAGACACAAAGAACAAGCATGAATTTATCACAAAAAATAAATTTATGTTTATAAAATCAACAATGTCTAAGCTTGACAAACAATGAGCTTCATTAGAAGTTTTCTTTCGCTCCTACCTTAAACTGAGGTGTTAAATTAACAATAAAACCTATTTTCAGACTGATAGAAACCTATTTAATGTCATCTCTGAATCGTTTGTAAAAACTCAAAACTAATTTTGCCCCTGAATCAATTTATTTTATGCTTCAAAATCTATAAATACACGCGTTTTCATACGGGAAATGAAGAATTTTGCCATTTTTATGGAGTCGACCCGTAGCTGATACCATCTTAATCAGAAAACGAAGGCGCGAAGGATTTATCATAACGTCATCCACGCACATCGATCTCGGGGCCTTTCTTTTGTTGCTCTCAGAAAGCTTTCAGAGTAACAAAATAATCCTTAACAATTTATTTTGCCGCCGTGAATGGGTCAAAAAGTTAATTAATCCCACTTGAAGGAGCTCAAAGCGAGCCGAACAAGAGAGGATTATTGAGGCGAGCTGGAAGGCCTCGGCGATGTCCGAGATGCATCATTGTCGGTCACTCCACTGCTAACTCAGGCAGGGTTGTCGGTTTGTATCGTTACAATTTAAACAATTGATTTGCCCCCAATATTACATTATATTAAAAAACAGTATAATATAATAATACGGTAGATTCAAATATTATTATCTTTTACTATTATGTACGATGGACACATTTGACGATGCAAAGTTCCACAGTCATATCTGATCTAGACTAAAAAATTTTCGTTGTCACTTGGAAACCTTCATTTTAAGTGCTTGCGTAACACTTTGTTCGATCAAATTTACATGACTTTTGCTTTTTAAAATAAAAGCATAATCAATTGTTAGCGTCAACTTTTCAAGTTTTACCTAGCAATTAAATGGTACACACGTCTTCTCTCCACCTCACATGGGAAATTTTTCTTGTTTAATTTTATTTTTCATTTTCCAAATCTTAGTTTTACATCTTGAAGTATTCCATCACAAGACCAGATGAAAAAATTCTAGCAAACGCTCACTTTTCAAACCGCATTTTGACACCATATCTTTTTCCATCAAACTACAAACAACAAATCTTCGCAAGCGCACTCTTTTCGAATCTCATTTTGACACCATATCGTCTTCCATCATACTACAAGGAGGCCAAACCCTCACAGGCGCGCACAATCTTGGAAAGAATTTTCGAAAAGAATGCCCTGCAGAGTCGCTGTATGCAGAGGCCGCCCGCGCGACCCGCGCTAGGGAGGAGCCGGTAAGTTGAGTCACGACTTCAAGATCAAAGAATTGCAAGTCCTTCAAAAATGCAAGCCGAAATTCTGGAGTCCTGAACTTCGATACCGGGGAAGCGACCGGCTCTTGTGAAGGTGTCGGTCGCGTTGCCTATTCAGTAAAAGTTACATGTACTCATTTTGGAACACTGATGATAGTGCATCTTTTTTTATGATATCTAATGTTCACAAATATATTTCCGTGCGCACCAACAAATTCAATATTCACACCTGAATTGCGAATAAACCCAAATTCACACCCAAATCAATTCGTTGCGAAGAAACGTATTAAAATGTTTACGAATTCAATCCAATGCTCACAAATGATTTCGATGCTTATGTATAAATTCAAAATTTGTTAATAAATTCAAGGTTCACAAACAAGCTCCTTACTCACATTGAAAGTCACTGTTCACAAATAGATTCCTTGTCCACTCAAAATTCATTTAGAACGGTTTAAAGTTGCAGATTTGCAAGAGATACATCTTATTAGACAAAGCCATACAACCACATGAAGGTTTGGTTTAATGCAGCCCCTTGCAAGGTGTGTCTGTGCCACCATAGAGGCGCCTTTACAGGCATGTTTAACTTCCTGCAAACGCGCGCCTTGGCCCAGTGGGAGTGCAGTCCGGTCCGGTTCTGAAAAGTCTAACGGTCGGAGATTCCGAGCGCGCCGTTCAAATCCGAACGTCCGTGAAGCCCTCTGCTAAAGACGACAGAATGAGAATAATGGGGTTATTCTGCGGCGAGGAAAAGTAGCTAAAATGAAAATGATTGGGGTTCATTCTGCAGCAAGGAAAAGTGGCAGACGGAGAATAATGGGGAGTTATTCTGAAGTAAGGAAAAGGCAAAGAAATGGGAATAATGAGAGATTATTCTGCAGCGAGGAAAATGAAACAGAATGAAAATAAAGGGTTTATTCTGCAGCAAGGAAAATTAGACAGAATGATGGGGGATCATTTTGAAAGAAGGAAAAGTAGACAGAATGAGAATGATAGGAAATTAATCTGCAGCAAGAAAAAGTCAACAAAATGCGAATGATGGGAAATTATCCTGTAGTGAGCGTAATGTAATACTATTCAAACAAAAGTTTTAGTTAATAGCTGTACTTATTCAAAAGAAATTTAACTCTGAGCATTATTTTAGAACGTCCCTCGAAGGGGGGTAGACGGATGAATTGTACAAAAGGTAATCAAGAAAATATGGACAGTTCCGTTAATGAAACGTCGTTAATATTGAAAGAAAGTGTGGCCCACAGCTAGTGAAATGCGATTGTCTGAAGTCAAATGTATCTCTTTTCGAAGCCAAAAAAAAATTACGCCATTGATAAATTAAGCGTTGTAGCAGAGTGTGCTCAAATTCACGCCAACTGCTTCTACATTCGTTTATCGTTAAAAATTGGATGAAGTGCTCAAGAATCCAAATAAGAAAAGAGCGCTAAATTGAAAGACAATTCTTTCTGTACAAATTTTGCTTCGAAATCAACGAGTGGAATGTAAATTAGAGCAATATTTTTAATGATTGACAGTAATGCTGATGATAAAATTATATGTTACATAGAGCCCTAATATATTATGCATAAGAGCAGATGATACAAGATGAGTCTGCAGTTTGCAATAATCTCTGGTATAATGAAAAGAGGCCTCTGTCCATCAGGAACAGAATTTCACAAGGCTCTGTTACATCGTAAACTGCTACGAGTTCCTTATAACAGACAGGTTTATCGTCATCAATCCTGACAACTGCTCCTTCAGTGTATGGTAGGCTGGGTTCTTATCAGAAGCAGACCTTGTGTAAACAAAATGCTGGAAGCTTTAATGCGTTTATCGTGAAATCTACTTTGAAGTCGTCTTTTTATTGTACTACGGAAATGGCTGAGAGCGTATTCTTTACCGACAAATGAAATCATCAGGTTCCAGCGCTGACTTCTGTAAGGTTGGTCGTGAGTTGGTGACTTAGAGAATTTCGGCGACTCATAGAAACGCAAATTAAATTTATTTATAATATAAAAGAAAAAATTATTAAATTAACGAATATTTATTTTATTTTCACGAACATAATGTTAATGAATGTTATCGGATTTCAATTCATTTTCTTATGTATTTGATGTGTATAAGAAATAAATGTGTAGTAAGAATATGAAAAAACGGGTAAGTAACCTTAAACAATCACTGTACTTGAAACTGCAAATTCTCGAACTGTATCTCGCTTTGATTTCAAAACACGTTACGGGGAAAATTTTACAAAGTATTACTGAGAATGAAAATAGTTAAAGGGGAAAAAATCGTACACGTTCGAACACTTTTCACAAAAGTGTAATATTTTAACCACCCCACAGTTTAATACTCGGAGGAAAACAATCACCTGCTGTAGATGAAACTTGAAGACCACGACGCTCACTGGCCAGAGCTGTGCGCACCCTCCTCACTTTGTACCTAAAATGATCGGTCAAGTCCACCTACACATTGTGAACTACGAGCTTGACTAGCATGGTACAATTATACCGCACTATGCAATATTGTACGCCCTCGAGTAAAACGTTCTTAATTTCCCGTTTGTGTACTAAACAGTACACAAAAACACGCAGTACGAAATGAAATTGAGAAAAAAAATCCAGTTTATTTATGGTCTGTTTATCTTTATTCTACCTAAATTTCAGACGCCTTCCAATCACTGCAACGCAGATTTTGTTTGTGACACATCAATTTGTCCTTATTCCCGGACACTCAATCGATAATTTTTGCAACTACGGTTTTGCCCCCAAGATATTGGCTCCGCCCTCGACAAACACTCGCTGCTGCTCCGACTAATAAGCTCATTTCTTGCATTCCAGCGACAGGGCACAAGTCGATGCAGAAAACAGGTTGGCAGCAGAGCAGAGAGGCTCGGGCTGGTATGCATGGAATGAGGTCTTCCGTGGGCGTGATGCTGGAGGAGGCTTTGACGAGGTCCGAGATTTAGATGAACCTTATCTGGGCTGAGGGACTACAGCAAAACTGAGGCATGAAACGGGATTGGAAGATGATTCCACGTTCAAATTTTGGTGAGTAGCAGTATTGGGGAATATTGTAATTTGATGGTTAAAATTTGAGGCAAAAATTATTCGATTGTATGGTGGATCGTATTTAGATATTATGACAAAAAAAGGTCATAGATCGTTATTTTTCATGAAGTTATCGAAAGTTTTTATAGTACGGTAGGAAATTAATCATTTAAAGATATAAAACTACATTTAAAACTAGATAGTCTGCTGTTACAAGTCAAGCAAACTACAAACTTCTATAAGCATAATTATAATTCAAGATCCGAATTCATAAATAACAAATAATGATAGTTTAGTGATAAAATTACTAGTGTTTCATCAACTTCATTTTCCGCTGTGCCTTACTTTTTCACATGTACACCAGTTAATACTCCATTTTAGAAATTTCAGTGGGTAAAACCACATGCTTTTATCATATCTACACTTATTAGTGCTTGCTCTCAGAATGTAGCACATCACACCAGTTAGTAACCAGTTTCCCCAATCATATCTGCACTAGTTAATGCCCCATTTTAGCAATTTCAGTGTGTAGAGCCACATGCTTTCATTATATCTACACTTATTGTCCTCATCGTAGCCGAGTGGTTGAAGAACCCGCCCTTCCGTGAAGGTGTCGAGAGTTCGAATCCCGGCGCTATGCGGCGACTTTCTCCGTTGGGTCTAGGCGAAAAACTCAAAGCACAATACCCCACTCTACCCAGGTGTCAGAAATGGGTACCGGTCTTGACCGGGTAAACCGTCATGGCGTCTTGGAGTTAGTTTAAGGCATTTGAAAAACTTATGTACAAGGTGATATGTATCAGGCTTGATTGGAAATAAAGCATCCTTAGATGCCGATGTTTTTTTATTAGAGATCGGTTCCAAAATGCAGTCCCTGTCTTTCACTACACCAGATAATGACCACTTCCATCAATAATTATTCCAGCATCTGGAATCATTTTCTGCGACCGTGCCTGTTAGCTCAAGTTTCAGTTATTTTGGTTAATTTCACTGCCAGACACAAAACGCATAGATTAAGAGCGATCTGTTTAGTCGCATGACTAGACAGATCACGTCTCACTTGAGGTACATCAACAATTAATGGTACAGCATCAACAGTGTTAAGAAACGCAGAGGTGAATCACACTTCCGAATTGTGAATGCTCTCTCACCACTTTTTGCGAAAGCTTTTGAAAAAGTGCAAATTATTACTTGCCACCTCATACGAGGGTTTGAAAAACTGTAAATGCTAACTCACACTTTCGTACGGTGTACAAAAAACTGCAAACAATTATTCACCACCTCTCTCGAGGGCGTAAAAAAATCCCAAATTATTACTCACCGCTTCTCACGAGGGATTCTAAAAAACCGCAAATAATTACTCATTATTTCTTACAAGTGCTTATACAATGAGGCTTGTCTCTTCAGGCTCAATGTGTACTTTTTGGTGTAATAGCAACTAACGTTATTAGTATTTCCAGCTCTAAGAAGTATTCAGGAAAATTATAATAATATCACTATAAATGGGCTTTGCCACGAGAACGATTACAATGGAATTTTATGTGTGCATTTCGCGTTGACGGTTTTAAAGTCAATAAGTTTTACTAGCACCCCAAAATTTTTCAGTAAAATCCCCTTCATGACGATGAAAGTTAACGAGAATGGGAAAAATTTAACACTTTCGCTGCAGGAGCTAACGCTTCTTTTAAGCATCCGGCTCCGGATTTGGATGGTGGTATCGAAGGCGGACAGTTCGACAAGACAATGGTCAGAAATAGCAAGCGATGTGCAGGACGACCAGTGCGTCCTGTCATCACTTGAGAAACAGGAACTAGTCTTCAAGTGTTGCTTATCATCTTAGAACTACTTGGAAGTCGGTAAAAATTTTTCTTCTCTGAACTCATGGGTAATAAAAAATACTCCGCGTTTCACAGAATCAGAATTTACTACATGACCTCTCACTCAATCTCTTTAAAGAGCAAATAACTATAACGCAGAGACAAACAATGGAATTGAAATGAAGTCTCTACTAATTATTTGTATGACAAAATAATACTCCCACGGTGTAAGATGACTTCAAACCATTTATTCGCTGTTAAAGCAGCTACGGTAATCAAAAAATTGACAGATTTACAGGAATGAGAGCGCCCAAGATTGTTAAATGTTATATGACAATTAACGAAAGACGACCGGGAAGAATGAAATACACTAAACTTGGAAGAAGCGATGGTATACCTTATTGCTAGTACACGTTAGGTGCATTGCTACGAAGAAGAACTTAGGTCAAAACTTTGTATCGATACCCGGCACTATGCTAGCAGTAACATCAGTTATAGCGTGCACACCAAGATTACTCGATACTTTTTCTAATTTACAACAATGGTGCTTTTGTAATGAACATAATATTGCAGAAGAGGTTAATGAATTTAATTCTAATGACAAAAATTGTTAAACTATTTTACATTAACTAATTGTATAAATTAATCTCACGTTGCAATTCCTAATCGATTACGTGAAACCCATTAACGATTCATTTTTTTAATTCTATGATGTCAGCAGCAGCATGGAACAAGTGAGTCTCATCAAAACTTCACTCTATGCTTGAACGATAATTCTGGCAAGGTTATTTAAGTCCATTGGCGTTGCTCAGCACGGTTTTGTTGCAGTGCTGTGAACGCTGCAAGGCTCGCAAACAAGCGAAAATAAAGCTAAGTCCGAGTAACTTCGCTAACAACCGCCTCCAGCCGAGCCCAAGCCTTGTAGGGCACACGCTATGTGCTGAAATTTTTTTTCCACGATGCAAATTTTTGGTTTTTGCAGCGCGAGGATTTGTTCGCTTTCTGTTTGAGGCTTCCTCAGCCCCACGGATTTCCAAGTAAACATAGTGTTCAGGAAAGAGCTCCTTGAAACATACTGTTTTGGGCAAGGGCATGGCAGCGGGAGCGTGTGAAAATGACATCTGCACATCGGGAATATTTGTGAGAGCACTGACCAAGATGCTTGTCCGCGTGCCTACACCCACGGTGTAAGTGTCCCATCAGATATCTGGTTTCCTGTGATAACTTTCAGAAATTTGGGAACCGCAACCTCTAATTCTGCATTTTCTCGAGCGCCGAAGATTGCAAGGATTTTTCTCACGCGAACTGCACGTAGATGGCATCAGATCGCGGGTCATCGGATGCTTCACAAAGATCACCACGCTTGAGCGCGGGATGCAGTTCCGTGAATGAGGCAGAACTCATGAAACACTGAATCGAATCACTAAACTGATTTGAAATACCGAAGCGGCCCAGATGTGAATCCCTGGCAACGCCTTCAAACCGTCCAATATAACATAAATAAGCTATTAACTCTCGTAGTAGACCCAACGTTGAATAACATATCCAAAATTATTGCCATTGAGGTTAACTGGTATTAATTCTTTGATTGATTCTCGATTACCTGTAGATTAGCTTCCTCGCCTAGGGTAAAATTTCGAGTTGGACTGCAGATCAATGCAACATAACGCCTCCAAAACAAGTATGAACGCAAATACACGCCTAAAAATTTCGTCTGTACGCTTTCAGGGAGGCAGAAAACGGGCGCCTGTTCAACGCGCTACATCAACTCGTAAATGGTAATTTGAGTGCAACAATAGTACGTGGAACAATCATCAATGCTTAAGAATAGATTAATAGAAAATTAACTTTTTTGGTTTAGTTATGTTTTCGAATGAACCATGTATAAGGGATTAAAATTTAAAAATGCATTTCAACAGAATTAAACAACAAGCGCTCGAAAATTGATTTTTCTGTTTGCTTATCCCCACAAAATGAATTTGAAAAATGCACCATAAAACACTCATGTAAACGTCAATGTATGTATCTCGTTCACCTGCACATTCAAAAAGGAACCACTCACGCACAGTAAAAACTTACTCTCAGAAAATTTTCAGTAAAATTCCAAAAAACTTGTCATTTGACTAAGTTTTTACAAAGTGCCCTCACTCCTCTACTCTAGCTCATGATGCAAAACGACAAAGAAAGCTCCAAAATAACTCGTTGGTATGACGATTTTGAGTGAGAAACAGGCCAGCTTGTGGGTACAGAATTTTGATTAAAAATCCCCAACACTCCCACAGTTGAAAGAGACCAACCTCACCAGAAAGTCAGTCTGTGTTTTTTGGTCATAGCCATCGCAAGAGCTGCAGCGCAGCCTGGATTCCCATGCGATGAAAAATGTTCCAGAAAAAGATAATGGGATCGTAAAAAAGTTGAGCCCGTGCCTCCGAGGTCAAGCTAGTGCCCAGCGTCGTGGGAAGGTGCCTCTGGACACTCGGCCCGCGTTACCATTATAGTCCACTGATACCGCAAGCCAGGTAAGCGCAACTCTCGCTCTTCATAAATGCCTCTTAACCTCCTGGCAAGCCGCTGTGCTTTTCGATATGGGCGTGAGCATTTTCTAGGAGGCGTAAGAGTTTTTTCGTCATTGAAGATATACGCTGAGTACACAAGAGAGGAACTGAAATGGGTTCATCCATCGCCTAAGCATTAATGCTCGCTCTCGCTAGGATGACAAGGATCTAGCGTAAGATCGTTACCATAACCAGTGCGCTGGTGTTGCTAAATTCCGATTCACAAACGAGGCTCGAACGGAAATCAGTAACTTTTCTCCTTTACTGCTCAACGCTCGGTCTTTCTTTATCCTATAAACAAAAAACTGTTGATCGAACAATTGTGATTGAGTTCAAATATTCGTTATCAATGACCATGTCACGTAGATAGTGAAGCAGCACAAATACCAAAATCGCTGATATTAATATTTTCAGCTCTCCTATAATGATGATGATAATCGAAAAGTTTCAAATAATTAATGCAGTATAGAACAATTAAACAGTTTAAATTCAGTTAATCTTAAATTTACAGGTCACATTCAACATCGAGTGAAAGGCTTCAATTGTTTTACGACATGACTTCCATGGCGCAGTCGTGGCTGTCGCAGTAAAAGAGAGAAGTTTTGCTGATGCAGACGATCCAGAAGTAGCAGAGGAGCTCGTGTCTCATGAGGAAACAATCAAGCAACATTGATACGCTCATAACGGTCTCAGTTTTGTTGATGGGGGGTGGCCGCGACGAAAGGTAAACCTGATCACCAGCAACAAGTGCCGATACCGAGGAGTGTTAATTTCTCCCCTTATGCAGTGTGTGTTCATAAAGTTGTTCATCTCATAAGTTAATGAGTATAAGCTTCTAAAGGAGCAATGAGTTGTAAATGCCATCGGCTTATAAAGGTGTGTAGTTCAAAGTATCCTTGTCTAAAATTGTTTTCTTTCTAAGTGTAGCCGAAGGTTGATGAGTTTCACGGCGCACTCGATGTGGAACCGAAGCTGAGTTCCTACATTTCGTAAGTAGTCTTTGATCTATAAACTACGGCTTGCATGCAGTTCACCTGCGTCACGGAGTTGCAAGTACAATAAAATTCCATTTTTTAATGCGCTATGACAGCCAAATGCGGGACTATCAGAGAAACTTGACACAACTTTGGGTCTTAACTCAATTCTAACTTCTCAAATTGTCTTAATTCTGGATATCTAAGCGTTTTTGGCTATCAATATTTAACCTAAAAACTAAATACTTTCTTACGCGTGTGCCGCAATCAACTATTATAAAACCACCGCCAAAACCACTATTAAACCAATACCGCTACAACTAGTCTGAGTACTGTAATCATATTCTTCCTTAATATTGTTATCATTATTATAATTATTATTTGCAATAGTATTAATGGGATAAAAGATTGTAAAACTGAAACATCTCGCCACTCGTAATCGCACAGGATGCTGAACCATCATCTCTTTGTTTCCTCCCGCAGCTCGGTGCGATCAGCGTTCTTGTAGGTTACATCATCACGTCCTATCGGTGCTCCTGCACTTACATCGCATTGTCACCTAGTAAGGTGCTTCTGTACATATTGCACTATAGGGATTTCTCATTACGTATTCCATTGCATGCACTTGAAATGAAATCAAATAATTGGTGACTAGGCATTCTGAAAAATTAGTAGATACGACTGATGCAAAAACAGGTATCCGAATGAAAAATGCTGACGTCTTTCAACTTCAGCACATGTTACTAAGAGTGTATTTGATGGAAATTAAAATGATTCACCTGTCCTAGCGTCCTTCCACTGCCAAAATCGATCGTGTTTCTCTTATTTTAAGCAAGAAAAAATCATTATACCCATACTAGCGTAACCCACTATTGAAAATGACGGCAAATTTTCTAACATTTAATAAAAACCACAACCATCATACATACATCAGCGCACCCTACTTCGTCAAAAATGACGGGGATGCTCTACCATTCGATACGCAGTAAACCCCGCATAAAAAGTACGTTATCACAGCCTCAAATCTGAGGAAAAGAGCGCTTCATGTCCCGTATAACGCGCACAACAGATGCAGTCACGGGCCAGAAATGCTGTGCTCCCGATCGTGTCTGTCGCAAGGAGAAAGCTCGCGCTGATGAGTAACCTCCCGTAGCGGTGTTATGAGTAATGGATGACGCCTTCAGAGCCGCCAGATCTGCACACAAAGCCTTCTAAGGCTTCTCATGCACCTGTTGTTGGTGATGAATTTGTCCTTCAAAATGCATGCCATTGATGTATATCGAATAGAGGTGGAATTATCATTTGTTTGGAAAATTGAGATGGTGATTGTGATCTCGACTTAAATGAAAGCTTAAAAGACAACACAGTTGTAATCTCGAAGTAATCCTGAAAACGTCAAAGACAACACAGAGCAAGAAAATTTTTTGTTGATAACGTTCACGTGCGAGAGATATGAGTAATTCACTCCCGTACGCCCGTGCGTAATGCGTGAAGCACGCATTGCTGCGCTCGAACTCGACGGTCATACCATCGCTCTGACTCATGGACGACGACCCTTCCAGCCGACCTCCTGCTTCTGTAGCACCTTGCTATCGCTGGCCTGTCAGTTCTTCTGATTATATCGCACCTTCGTACCGCTGATCTGTAAGTTCTACTGTTTCTGTAGCATCTTCGTGCCGCTGGTCCGTAAGTTCCTCTGCTTGAGCAGTTCCTTAAAGTCACCTGCCCTCAAGTTATCCAGCTTGCTTGCAAAAAGGCCTTGTTGGAGTCGTCTGCCCGTAAGTTCTCCAGTTTATGCACTACCTAAACAGTCGCATGCCCGCATGAACTCTCGCTTTGTATGGGATTTAAGAATCGTTTGCCGTTAATATTCTAGTAAGAACCTATCTTCCGTACAGGATTTTGGACTCGTCTGATCATAAGTACTCTTATTCTGAATGGGATTATGGAATTGTCAGGCTATAAGTAACCGCCGTCAATGCAATCATAGATCGCCTCCCTGAAAACAGTTCACTAGAAAAACCAGCACCGGTAGCAGCAGAGTATTGTCATCAAGTGACGTATATTGAGTATATTGAGTAATAGCAGAGTATTGTCCTCAAGTGACGGTAGCAGCAGAGTATTGTCATCAAGTACAAGTATCACAATTTATGCCCGCTCTCCGAACACTGACAATGAAAGTTTGAATTAAAATATCACCATGCCCAATATACAATAATTATTGTCCCGCTATGAAACCTGGTAACTCGTATTCCATAAACCCTAATGTCCATCTTAGTTAAAGTAAAACAAAAGTTTCAACTAAGGTACTGTATTTCAAACCAACTTCTTAGTTAACATGCGGTAAAATGCTGTAGCGAATTGCAACTCAAATAAACATGTGATCTACCATCGATAAGTCGGGGACGGGCGCATCCGCGAAACGCAGCAAAAAAGCACCTTAAAATTTTAGGACGCCTTACGAGCACGACCCGCCCTGAGCGGTGTCGTGATACCACTCTCCCCTGACTCCGGCCATCAGTACGACACCGCCCAGTACTTGAGCTCTATGGACTAACTGCCTCCCTTAGGTAGGGCTTCGTCAGAATAGCAGCAGCTACTTGGATCCAGTGCAGGCACTGCCTGTGTAGGGATGATTTGGACGCAGTGGGGTAGCTGTTGCCTCCAGAAGTGGCGTGGGAGACCGCAACGATCGAGGTGGGTTGAAGGAGTTGGTCTGAATTGGTCTCTGTATCAATGGGTCCTCGACTTGGTCAGTTGAGTAATTACACGTGTCTATCAACTGGAGATAGACTTTGTTGAAAAGCTATTCTATGCAGTCTGTGATACGGTAAGAACGATGTTCAGAGAGATAAACAGGGAGTTAGTTTTAGATTTAGTAGTAAGAGAAAAAAATTTGAAAAATTCGAAGAGATTTTGTTACAAATTTTGATCAAACGATTCATTACAGATTTGGTCAGAGGAAGATCCCAACTGAACTACATATCTACAGGAACAGTTTTACGTTGCTGAAAATTGCTCTCTAATTTGATTGAAAATGGAGAAAGTGGATGCGTCTCCCAGCAATACGATTCCTATCAGCAACTTCGGCCAGTCTACAGGCGAAGATCTTATGGTTTAAGTCGAAAATAACTACCAGTTTCAGGTTTTTGGCTCCGCTGGTCATTTCAGATCGTAGCTGTAGAAATATTCAGCTGTCAGATGCAGTTTATGTAGCCTGCGTTTGTATTGTTATTTCGTAGTTCTTCAATCGAGAACGATGAAATCATCTTCCAACGAGTAATACAAAAAGCGTGCTGTCAGCGACACCCAAACACATAGTAAGATTAGAAAGTTACTCACTTTGAGACGCGTTTCAATACTGCAACATCTTTAAAACGATGAAAATCTCGAAGAATGCTCTTGAAAATATTTTCTATAAAGTTACGCTCTCCTTCATTTGAAAGATAATTCAATATTACGTGTTTTCAGAGCTCTGTTTACATCACAACTCAAGGTCTCAAATTAGAAGAGCTAAGCCCGATGCAGAGAGAATGTCGATGCTTATCTTCACACATAAGTTAGGCCGTCTTTTGAAGTCTACGGAAAATAAAGGACAAAGGGGGACCCCCGTTGGTGGTTCTGATGCCATACACGCCTGTGGAATCCATCTGATAATTGAAAACAATCAAGGGAGGCTGCAGAGAGGAAACTGCTTTGAGATTTGCGCTTGAGAAAAGACGGGTGCGTCCGTCAGTTCTGTGTTTAATGATTTCTTGTCCTCACACATCCATCGCAAGGACCGTTATGAGTTAAATAATTACATGTCCACGAACGTTCATCGCTGAGTCAGGATTGTATTACATAGAGTCCATTTACGTCCATCACAGGATCAGTTTTGTATTGAATTACCTCTTAGTTATTTAAGTCAGTTGTAGAGATCAATTGGTGTAGAACAATCTTTTTATTCTTAAAACGGTTGAAATCATCGCAATAGGTCAGCTCGAACTTTTTAATATTAAGAGAAATTTTTGTCAGTTTTGTGTTACACAATCAATCTCTTGTCCTTATACGTCCATCACAGAATCAGTTTTGTCTTGAATTACCCCTATAGTTATTTAAGTCCTTTGCTTGAGGGTTAATGTAATTTGCCCGTACGATATCAGAAACAAATTTGTAGTGAGCAATTAATGAAAGCTGGGTAAAAAATTCTGATTATTCGCATGCTTATCTATGTTTTTATAAATTTTGTTTGGATAGTATCATAGTCTCGTGTTTACTGCAATGGCGTTGCTTCAAATTTATGTTTGTACGTGTCATATGTATCTTCGGGGAATATTTATGAGCAAAGTGGTATATATATCCGTCATAAAAATTTGACTTCTCTAAAACCGAAAAAAGCACTTTTGAAAAGAATTTTAAAGTCTGTCTCACATGTTTTTAGATATAAACGCTTTTCCAAGTTTTTTTCTAACTTGATATATTTTCATGCATTGGCAAGAATTTTTCATTTTGAGTGAATACAAAATTGCAGTGTTTCTACATTAGTGTACTAACACAAAAATGAGCAATTCTAAGATTTTATTTAAATAAAAAAAGAGTCAGCTAATTCAAACAACAAACAGTTAGATTTTTTTAACTACTTGAATGACTTCCCCATTCTGCCAGGGAAAAAACTTTTCGTAGCATTTATAAGTTAAGGTGAGCATAGTAGTGACAAAGAATTTATAAGAAACATTGCATTCGTGTATCACTTGAATCACTGTTGTTTTCACAACTTAATGTAATACAGAGAAAATCTTCGTACGCAGAAAAACGATACTGTCTCAACGTCTGGATTTACGATGCGTCAAACAATTCCATTCGTTAAAAGAACTTTTTAACAGCATCTTCACAGTATTTTGAAGTATCACTTAAAAACGACATAAACAACTATAAATGAATACAGAGAAAATCTTCGTACGCAGAAAAATATTACTGTCTAAACATATGCATTTACGATGCCCCGGTAATTCAGTTCGTTAAGGGAACATTTTAACAGCATCTTCACAGTATTTTGAAGTATCACAGTATTTTGAAGTATCACAGTATTTTGAAGTATCACAGTATTTTGAAGTATCACAGTATTTTGAAGTATTACACAAAAACGGCATGAACAACTTTAAATGTGAAGCTCGTACGTGTTAATTTGCATCTGCCTGAGCACTAGTAAAACAAGATACAGGTGCGCGCATTTGACATGCAACTGTAGCAAGAGAACAGCAGCTCACTGCCTCAAAACAAGGCAACTCGTCCCACTTCCATGCTACGCTCTCCTTTTTCTCTATGAGTGTAATCACGGAGGTATTTCTGACAACAGGAGTTTATCAGCGGCAACCACGACCATTCGGGCTCAAACAACACGTTTTCCTTCCAGCGACAATGAAAAATCTATCTTGCCCCCAAAAAACAACTTAAAAGTCCGGTAAATTGATCTCTAAAAAGCAGTGGTGCTGCGTTTGGGAGCGCTCGGTGTCAGGTATTGGACACTTTCGGTCTTTTTGCTGCATTTGATAAGCATTCATTAAAGCAAGCAACCGAATATGTGCATGACAGAGCTGCGAATATATTGTACGAGTCCCATGATATTCTGTATGGATTGTTACATATTGTATAAAAATTATATTGTGTTGATATTCCCGGCAGCCAAAGGAAATTCCCTAATGGAATAATTTACATTGAAAACTTGAAACTTTATTAATAGCTTAATAAAAATGTTAAAGAAAAGGTAAAATTGGTTAACTCTGAGGCGTAAATTCATTGGCACGAGTCTAAGCAGAGTTGTGGAAACGTTTTGGAGGAAAATATCAAGAATTTAGGAAAATCTCAGCCTACAAAACATACAGCAAATTTCCAATTGAGATATTGCGGACCGACTTAATGTTTAATGAGAAACACTTCCTTTCATCCAAGAGGCACGCTTACGACAGTGGTTAGTATAAATTACACGGAGTAAGCTGATGCTTTCGAAAAATAACATAAGGTTTTCACAGATTTGATTTATGTCAAACCTACCTCTATTAAAACCACTTCTGTTGTTTTTACGGGCAGCAATCAATAATAATTTTGAGCTTGTGAGACTAACTCAAAGCCAAATAATCATTGTCTCTCATGATAAGACATAACTAACCACACCTATCTCCAAAACATAAATTTACCACTAACTACATCTATCCCAAAAACTAAAATTTCCAATTTCCAATCCACCCAAATCATTTTCGCCACAATTCCCTTGGGAAACTTAGCTCGCGAGCATCTCTATTTTCAAAGCGAGGGTTGTCATTACACTAATTTCCCGTCTGCTGCAGCAGCCAGAAGCACAACGATGAGGCTACCACCGAGCAGTTCCCAGGGGCGGCGCTGGCCAGTGCCGGAGGCGCGCCGTGACGCCGCCGCGCGTCCGACCTACTCACTCACCGTCGTAAAAACTCGCCTCGGTGTTATGGAGATGATAATTGCGATAATTTCATTTTAAAGTACTGTTGTGCTGCATTTCGGAATGAAAAGTTGCCGATTATTGGAATAGATTCATTTTCAAGTGTTGTTGGGCTGCATTTCGGTATGAAAAATTGGAGGTTATTTGGATAGTTTCATTTTAAAGTGTTTTTGTGCTGTATTTCGGAACGAAAAGCTACAGTATCGTATTTTGGAGGTAAACTTTACTGTCCATGTTGGAGCTAATCCCTTAACTCAAGTCTAATTGCTAGAGGTCTCAAATTTGATCATATTTATTTCATGAAAACCGCTTCATTTGATTATTTCAAATTTTTTTTTCTGATACAAAGTAGTTTTACCTGTCCTCCACGCCCAAAACCGAATAGATGACTGAGGTTTATGACTTTCTCTTGTAAAAGTGAAAAAGCGCTCCAATAAATTACGCATTGGATTCATTTTGTTCAGTTTTTATAGGCAGGTGAAATGGGGCATGTAATCTATGAATTTCAGAATATTGCATGGCACTTTAGCGCTCAGGAATTCTCGACCTATGCTAATCTAATTGCAGATTTTTGGAGACTTTTCAAGTTCTTCCTGCAAGAAATGTTAGCATATAAGTAAATAGGTATGAATTTACAATGAAAATTCATCATTGATATTTTAATAAGAAACTCAAAACATTAAATAGACCTTATAAATTTCGAATTTGTTTAGATTATGGGAATTTTTCTCACTATGAGAAACATTGGAGTTATGCATAAAGGGTTAACGCGCACTAAACGAAGAGTTCGTTGCCTTTTTATGGGTGACATAATTTACTACTGGTGCACGTGCGTTAAAATTCCTGGCCAGTGAGTACGACAGAGCTCAGGTCATAAAGCAATGAAAACGAGATATGCATTGACGTAAGCAAAAGCTGTTCAACCTCAGATGGTAAATCTCTAAGAAGATGTTAAGCGGGTTACAGTTTTATCGCCTAGGATCGGTTAGAGTAAAAAAATGCACTTAATTTTAGGCAACAGTGAGTGAAAAATCACGTGCGACAAGTTATTACTCGAAACAAATTGAAGCGATTTTCAATATTCTACTGGTAGAAATTTCATAAAGTTTATGAGCAGGTGCAGATTAAAGTTCGGAAGGTACTGCTCTTGGGAGGTACTGCTCACGGAATGCTGTCCTGATAACTCATCCCCAGTTTTACATGTTCTTATGTTGGGTGGGTCATAAGAGGTCACACGAGTTACCCCCACAGTTCTCACTTTTCAGTAACTGCTGCCTGGTATCAAAATTCAGCATATTATAGCAATTCCCCTGAAAATAAACGAAGCACTATGTTTTGCTCCTGAAAATAAAAAAGCAAGTTCATTGGCACTCGTATAATAAGTACTGAAGAGATCATGCATGACAAGTTCTACTGGTCTACTCCCTTCACCTTCAGGATGTATAGAAACCGGAATTACTGCTAGCCAAGTTATGATAATATTTACTGAAAATTTTAAAAATTTACATTGCTGCCGACCAAAACATTTCAGTGTGCATCGTAGCATCTGGAAAAACTCTGAACTTAAGAATTGACAACAATGACGCATGAACATTAAGCAATTGTGATATTCTTGAAGTTTTTGAGGAATTTTTCATTTACAGTTTCTGATGATGAATATAGCTTCAGCGGAAGTTTTATGAAGCAGAGACCATTCAACACAGTATGATAATTACCAGATCAATCTTCAACTCATCTTATGCAAGATATTACGCGCTACCACAGCTTTCTCGAGAGAAACTGTTGCCTGAAAGCCGGTTTGTGTCCTTGTTTATTGTACAAAGAAGACTTCGACGTGCGAAATGTACATAATTTCGTAACGCTTTGCATCCGTGTTCAGTTGTGCGACCGAGAAATGGGGGACCAACTGCAGCAAAAGAAGTCCCTCAATAAAATGACTTGCAAGAGACCTAACTGAGGGACTTGTTAATCAGTTAATAATTATCAGCGGTGGAGCTCACGATGGAACATGTTTCGTTTTAATCCCTCGACAGTATCTTATGGTTTGAACCCTGCGAAAATGCTCAACTTTATGACGATGGATACCCATAATTCTAGTGATGCAATTACCATACCTACACAACGAACAAATCTGAAGATTAATAAAAAGAAATAAATGTCGATTTTACGACCATAAAACACTAATGTCAGCAATCAAACTTCGATGGCAGCTCGAGCCCGTGAAACAGGCTCGGGCGGCCTCAATAGTGGCGCTTCTTCAGCGACATGAGCAAAAACCCAAATTACTGAACGCGTTGATAAAAAGAAGCCTAGAAGAACATCCTGACCTGCCCAGTCTGCCCCCTGACCTCAGGTTTGCCCCAAGCGTTGAGCTGATTGCCCCCTTTCCTTATTTTCACCCGTGTTCAAAAAAAGAGCTAAAGACCACCTCGCTTAACAGACACAAACCGATTATTAAATACTGTATCAAGTGACAAAGTGTTACAATCTGTTACTGATTTGCAAAACAAAACTTCCGTAATAATGCTACACAAAAGATCCTTTCAACACGCAAATTTATTGCACAGTTTTCAACCTTTAATAAAGCTAAAAGTTTCCATGTTTTGCGTTCTTTCTAACTTATCGATAGTGACGATGCTACCAATCACTTTGTCGTCATACAGCAATGATCGAAATTTTGCTCTCCATTTATCGGTTGAAATACTTAACCGAAATCTTGCCGATATTATGCTTTAAAATGTAACTAGTTCTTGAATTCAGAATATAAAGTTCCCTTGCACATTCTCGCGTAGATGTTTTTTTATTTGTCATTTATTTGTTGGAAGAAACAACAAATTCAGTGTTTTCAATGAAAGCCTGAATTCACGTCGCTAAATAATGGCACAGCAAATTAATGGAGCGCAAAATACCCTTACTTATCAAAACAAGACAACATTTCTTCAATATGGCGTAATGTCAAGAATTCTCTGAGATCGCTATTGGTTCTTTTGAAAAAACTATCGCCGAAATTTAGGATTCGAACAGTACCAGAAGCAATGTGATACAACTTTTGGGTATACGGAAATCTCTCGACGAGACACAACCAACAAACATAGCTGAGCATAATATGTGCAGAAAAATATTTGAGCGAATAACCCAAATGACCTCTCAAATAAAACCAGTCTAACCAGTCAATGCCAATTCAGGTTATCTTTTTGTATTTTCTTGCTCGCTTCGAATTTAAAGGCGGTTTGGCTTCAATAATTACGCAAACATACGCAGCAGAAGCCGAAAGCCAAACAAGAACACACGCGTTCGCTCGTGTTGGGCAGCAGAGTTACCCTGGGAACAAGGCGGTCATCTTTGAATCCTGCCACGCTCGCCAATTTGCGGTCGTCGTGCGAACAGCTGAGCAATCTGCGAAAGCGACCTTCGACGTGTCTGAACGCGCTGCGTTGACGCTGGAGTCGAGGCACAGCTGGAGGAAACCACTATTGCGTATCGGGAGGGGATTTAAGGATAGGTAACTGTGCGGGGCTTGTTTTCGAGTCTAACTGGAGGGCGGCGACCGTCAAAATAATCGCGTCGTAGGAGCTCGACCATATACAAGGGTTCGTTGTCCATAGCTGTATTAACTCATCTCAACAGCTTAGCTGAAGTGACTGGGGAATGATTTTTTGAATTTTGAGCTTGGTTCTCCTTTCATGATTCCGTTGAATTTGCATGGAATTTGAAAATCTTTCCTCGTTCGGAAATATTCATCTTTTATATATTAATCCGGATCGTCTCCCATCTTTTAAAGAATCTATTAAAAATATTACAAAAGAGACATTGTTTTCCCTCCAGAAACTATTTTTCAAGAAATTTGGAAACGTTTAGTATCTTTTCATCTATAATCTTTAAGTATAACTGAAGTAAGGTGCAGTTGCATGCGCAAATGAATATTAGAGATGAAGCTAACAGGTTTACGTGTAAAAAAGACTTTGCAATTCTTACTCCATTTCAGAAATTGTAACGAAAATGAAATCTACTAGCTTTTTCATAGATAGGTATACAAATCTTTAGCATTTTTATCACTGTGTTTTTTACCAGGGAACACCTCTCACAGCCCCTAGAAACTATGAATAACTGAAGAAGTGAGTCCGCTGAGAAACTTGACTAACTCAGTGAAGCATGGAGTAACAATTATAATTTACCGAAAAAAACAGATCTGCGCTCAATCATAATCATAAAAACAATAGTATGAAATAACACAACATCGCAACGGCGCAAAATTTTCGTTAGATCATAACGAAAATTTTTATAATTGGTTAAATATGACGTTTTGAGAACAATTGAAATAATTCACAATGTTTAAACATGACGTATTTAACTTGACAAGAGAGGAGTTCCGGAAGGTGAAGGTAGGGTACACAAAGGTGATGGCAGTGTGGGGTATCCCGTGATGCGTGCACCGTCCTTGAGGCACTCGAGTCATTGCAGCAGCGCTACCTACGGACATGACACTTGGGGGGCACCAGCCGTGTTGCTGGTGGCTGTCGGTGCTGCGCAGTCGACCGAGTGAAAGCGGTCGTTGTGAAATGTGACTCATTCACAGAAAGGGCATAGGGAAATCAGATTTTACCGTCTTCTAGTTTCCCCAAAAATTTGTACGAATTCTGGAGTAAAGGAGATAGGGAAATCAGATTTTACCGTCTTCTAGTTTCCCCAAAAATTTGTACGAATTCTGGAGTAAAAGAGATAGGGAAATCAGATTTTACCGTCTTCTAGTTTCCCCAAAAATTTGTACGAATTCTGGAGTAAAGGAGATAGGGAAATCAGATTTTACCGTCTTCTAGTTTCCCCAAAATTTGTACGAATTCTGGAGTAAAGGAGATAGGGAAATCAGATTTTACCGTCTTCTAGTTTCCCCAAAATTTGTACGAATTCTGGAGTAAAGGGGATAGGGAAATCAGATTTTACCGTCTTCTAGTTTCCCCAAAAATTTGTACGAATTCTGGAGTAAAAGAGATAGGGAAATCAGATTTTACCGTCTTCTAGTTTCCCCAAAATTTGTACGAATTCTGGAGTAAAGGTGATAGGGAAGTTAAATTTCATCGTCTCTTAGTTTCCCCCCAAGTTTGTACAAATCCTGGAGTAAAATTGCTAGTTATTAAAAGTATTATGGTTGTTTATCTGCATCGCAGTTTAAAGTATCACCACGAATGCAGATTTTTTTAAATGATTTATATAAATTCCTGAAAGAATTCAATGCTCATGACAAATATTTTCCGCTCTGAAATTTAATGTAATTTATATGGTTGAATCACTTGAATGAGCTCAGTAGTGTCTCTAAAATCATTCAATTTAACCAAGCAAATGCCTCATAATTTAGTTCATAAAGGAAATACTATATTTTAGCGATGTGGAAAGACCTGTGTACTATTAATGTGTATTAGTTTCTTCTCATTTACCAGAAAGTTATTTGCTATCTGAACATTAGGGAGTTGTATTAAAATGTTGTTCATTTAAAATACATTAGGTAGTGATCTAAGATAATTAAGCAGTTGCATGTAAACAGAGATCATCAATCACTCATATGTGAATTTTAATAATTATCATTAGTTACAACAAGCGGTCAATCTGAAGTAAAGTGAAACAAAATCTTTGAGAACATCATGACCATTTTTAGAGATATAGAACTGAATGCCTAATTTAATTATAGCAATGAGTCATCAAATCATCCGTGAGAATTGCAAAAAAGTATAGCATTTTTTAGAGCCATTATAAATGTATAGCATTTTTAAGAACCATTATAAGAGTATAGCGTTTTTGAGAACCATTATAGAAGTATAGTATTTTTAGGAACCATTATAGAAGTATAGCACTTTTAAGAACTATTATAAAAGTATAGTAATTTTAAAAACCATTATAAAAGTATAGCATTTTTAAAAGAATAACATTTAAAGCAAGCCGAGCGTCAAGACTGGTGTCGGAGATCGAAGAAAAAATGCGCGCGTATAGTGTGGGGGAGTTCCCTGCGTGATCAAACAGGGCAGGAAAAATACCGAATTATGCTAACACGAATTTTCCATAGGCGAGGCTGACTTGGTGCGAGTTCCTGTCATGTAAAGACGGTTTAAACAGAACACGGCGTACTGAAGAGCAAAGGCGAATCTGTTCTTTAAAAAAAATTAAAAAAAATGATTCTTCAACGCGCTTGCGTTATGAGTAATCTAGCACTGGTGAGAGGCAATGCCATTATAATGATATAGATTTCATTGAACGTCCAAGGATGAATGAGATTAATATTATATATGAAATTGTACGATCGATTACGCATAGAATAGTCGCCACGTATGCTCGATATGTCGCCCAGCTGAGTTGCCCATATGTCAGATCAATGACAAATTATCCCTTAATTTTGCCATATAATTTTCTGTACCAGTTGAGCGACAGAACGATCCACCGAAATATGTGTTGATACATTTACCTTGCGAGAATAAGTGTACAACATTTGGAGTTTTTCGAGTTTACAGAGAATGTATTCATCGAAGAGTTATCACAAGCAAAGATAAGAAATAGATGTGCATTTGATTGATAATGTTGAAAAACTTTAAAGATTTGAAAGATTAATTTACCTCAAGCACGTACGTTGTTATGAGAAAGAATTTAAATAATGCTTAATAAATAAAAGTCGGCAAAGTTCGTATTTTGAGATTGGCTTCAAGAAACTCAGGCTGCAAGGCTTTAAATTAAAGGAGATAAATTCCGTGATGTACTCATAGTAAACCACGTAGTTTATATCTATTTTCCTAACTTAGAACAAGTTAAGATTATAAAACAAATTTACTTCCATAAAGCTGAGAAAAAGAAGTTTTATAATCTAGTTAATGTTTTTTCATCAAATGTCTCTTTTGTTTAATGGTAGCTTACAGTTAGAGGATCGAATTTCTCATTGTAAAAATAGAGTTAAGAAACGAGATTTATTATTTGTCCTTAGTATTCTTCTGCCGTTAATTTTATTTTAACTCATTCTTCATATATCTCGCTATTTGGGAGCATGTGAGTTTCCAGCCTACTTTTAAAGGCCAAGAAGGTGTGGGCATCGCAAATTTCAAGAAAATTTAGCACCAGCCAAAAGAAAACTATTTTGAAATTTGGCTTTTGAGTAGTGAGGGACCGTGAGTCTATTTCGATTTTTCTCAAGTAATTATGGTAGTCAGTTTGAGCGTGAAACTATTGTTGAAATTCAGAAATTTCTCAAGTTTTAGGCATTTGATGCAAAAAAGTTGCTATGGGTTAAAACGAATCATTAAGTTACAACAAATCATTTTACAGTTACAACAAATCATTTTTTTTCAGTTCTCGGACGACGCTATCTTCATCTTTATTATCCTAAAAATTAAATTAAATTTTGTAGAAAGCGAATGCAGCGAATGATATCATTTACGAAAGGTTAGATAATCATCTTCGGATTGTTTTCTATGTAGACTCAAGAAGAACTGGAAAAAAAGTTACATCCAGCATCAAAAAAAATTGAAACATTGTTTTGCGGCTGTATAACTTCTGTTTTCCATTGTATCAGCAAGAATGGACCTAACAGCTCTATCACTTACATCCTCCATAAAATGGCGAACTGTGCACTAGCGACGAATACTTGCACGTTAAAAAGAACATGAGCTCCGTGCAGATAACTGAGTTTTGTTCTTACGAGTACAAAGGGGTCATGATTAGTGACGTGTTTTACGTAAAGCGTTACAAGATTTTTGTTCAATTAGAGGATTAAACGTGGAAACATTAGCTGTTCATCAATGTGTTGAGTAGCTTCTGTCTTGAGTTGTTAATTAGAACCACACCGTGCCTCTCACATCGATGTGAACTTATTGTCAAGTATTCCAATAAGTTAACCGCGAAAATAATTTTGTGGCTATAACTACAATGATATTTTTTCAAAAAAATAGAAGCCCAAAAAACGCAAATGCTGTGATTTGGGTTTATACTCGTATTTGAAAATAAACCTTCAAATTATCAAACTAAAAAAGCACAAATTTCATTCGCAAATACGTTTTAATTTTAATAGGAATTTGTGAAAATGCTATGAGGATATGTTGTTGAATACCAATAACCCATATATCTCTTCTCTTTTATTGAAATGTTTTCACAAGTCCCTTCTGTTGTACGAGAGTTTATAAGAAAAAAGTATTCTACGCCATTTTCACAACAAAATAACAAATATCAGGAATTTAATTACTTTTGAAGTTGTTGTATTTATGAGCGATGCGAGATCATTTTACAAGCTACATTAAATGACCCTGCGCTTAAACATCAAGAAAGTGGTCAGTGGTCAGGCAATTTGATGCTCTTGGCGCAGGTGACCAAGACGTGAAGACGTTCTTTCAAAAGAGAAATTTTTAATCCCACCCAAACGACATCAACAATCAAATAAACAATCAATAAAGTTCTCCCATCCTGAAGTGTAGAGTAGTAATACTTTCAAGCAAATGTTCAGCCCCCAAGTAATTTTCATAGTCCTTTTTTAAAGCAATTAATTCATGCCAAATTAACGGTAAGAATAGATTTTGAAATGTTTCACATTTTCAGGAATAGCTAAGCCCGCAATATTATGTTCGTTATGAGTTCCCCAGAAAAGGAAGAGAAAAATTGATCCTAATGTGCGTTTGGCATGTAGAAAAACAACCTAATATCTCGCATACTTTCTATGAAAAATACTTTGAATTTCATGTCTGTCGGACTCGAACTTCCGGCAAAAACCGAGCCACAGCGAACTCGGTCCTTATAAGATTGGTTTTCTAAGAAACCGTCGGTCTGCAGTCGTCTCTCACAGACCGACTTGTAAATGGGAGCCGGGCCACCGAAAGGAGGTAAGCTGTCTCTTTCATCCTTCGTCTCGCTTCACTAATGGCCCGGGGTACGCTGGCAATTAATACATCAGGCCACATAACACGCCGCCTGAAAGAAATTTTAATTAGCAATGCGAGTTTTCTTCGAAAGGATCATGTTTATGAGATACACGTGTGTCACGAACGATGCAAAGTAGCCCATTTGAAATAAATTTCAATGACGCGTCTTGACTCGAAAATATACGTTAACGAATTGAGGTGCGCAGTTGTGCAGTACACGCTGCGCATCAACAAAATATGTACACCTAGGGTAAAAAAATCTGAATACTACGAATTGTACAAGGAAAATCATACGTTTGATAAAAATCTTCATTTGTACACTATCACAAACTTACATTGGAATGTCAATGCTTACGTTGAGTTAGTAGTACGTCAGAAAACGCAGATGCCGGACATTCGTTTCATTTTTATGTTTTTTATAAGTAAATTAATCAAGCGGCTCAATGCTGACCACCGGAAACCAAGATTTTATGTTAAATGGTGAACGCAGTCTAAAAATTTAATGCGATTATCAATGACACGGGTTGTGTCAGCTGCTATAGAGTTCTTCATACTTAAAAGTTGAACTAAGGAATTACATAAATCACAGGTCTAAATTAGGTCTGAAATTTTCAGTTGATGAATCAGTTGAAAATTTCCATTTTTTTCCTCTAAACTCACCCAAAGGTTGTTTCTGAATAAATGATTTATCCGATTATGATATTCTATGATAGAATCTACGAAAATAACGACGATCAGATTTGAAGCTACACCTGGTCTTTGGTTTCGCACATTCACACCCTCATTTAGATTTCTTTCCTTCGTAGTAAATCATGCTATCATGAGCGAGATTCATTACGAGCTTTCTTTAAAGCTTGTAGATTTACTTCTGTCCCAGGTTATCAGCAGATTTAAATCAAGGTCTCTAAAAAGAATATTTAATTTAATGTTGTAGTTTCATGTTATATATTGAGGTGTGTACTGTTCCCGCATATAATTGATGAGTGGAAATTAAATGCTCCACAATTTTCAGTTCTGCAGAAAAATTTGCCGGAGATAACCTCTTATTAACGATGCTATTATTTGAAAAGAAACATGGTATTTTTTTGGCTAATATAAGCCTGGACTAAACAAAAAGGAGGAAAAATATTTTTAAACCCGCCTAACTACAGGAAATTGCCCGCACAAAATATTATGTGCGCGGCTAAAAACTTATGATTAAGAAAATATACTTCGTGCATTCACCATTAGCTTACGGCTTTCCAGGTCAACATCGTGTACTGATTTTTTATAAATTCTGCCAAGAATTGTAACCCGTTCAATTTCCCTGTACTACAAACGCTCCTATATTTCTTTAGAAAAATAATCTCCTTGTCATATAAATAAAATGCAGCGATCACAGCTATAAAAGTCGCTGCAGTACTTTACCAGGATACATTTAGCTTATGGCATGTTGCTTCATCATCTTCATTATCTTCTTTACATACAAGATAGTGATCACTTTCGCTTCAGTTTACGGAGCCAATGGCCGTTGAAGACGAGCAGTATTCGGAATTTCCGGAAAATGTTCTCCGTCACTCCTTCGGACCCAGGCTTCGTACTGCGACCGATGGCAGCGCCATCTTTGTTTCGGACATTCAAGTCAGTGCGCACCATTTCTTTCTCCTATAGTAAAACTCATGATGGAAGTCTAAAGAAAGATATAGAGAAAGTATGGAAAAGAATTCACAGGGTAAAGTAAGAAGGCATCTATTGAAAGATGGTTTTGATAACTAAATTCAAAATATTGGTTTAAAACGCTATAGTTCATAAAAACACCGAAAATGTATAATTTTGATTATTCTGCAATCTCTATATACCTTCAATTCGAAGTGATGTAAAATATTAAATAGTACTGCAAAATTTAAAGCATTCAAGAATTTTTTTGATAGCATTCCTGGATTTTCTTGCTTAACGAATCACCTCTGATAAATGGTTGCTTCAAGAACCTTCAGAAAGTGCAACTCGGTGAGCACGTTCAGCATTCTTGGCTTATGCAATAAGTGATGAACTAGGTAGATTCGTGAGATCAGGCGCTTTGCTGTGCTCAATTTCTGAGACTAATTTGAGGTTGCAAGTGATTAACTGGATCTGAGAAATAATTAATGCACCCTGAGTGTCGTCAATTTTTAGTTATATCATTCGAGGAATAATTGCTGCAGTAAGGGATTAACTGGATCTGAGAAACTATTAATGCACTCTGAGCGTCGTCAATTTCTGGAACTCATTTGAGGAATTATTGCTGCAGTATGGGACAAACTGAGGTTAGGAGACGATGCACTCAGGGTGTGCTCCATTTCTGATACTCATTTGAGGAATGAATGTAGTTGCAAGTGATTAACTGGATGGGCTTGTAATGCACCGTGAGTTTCGTCATTTTCTGGTAATCATTCTAGGAATTATTTTTGCAGTAAGTTAATAACTGAATATACGAGGCAATGCAGTCTCACTGCGGCCAATTTCTGTTTATTTTTGCATCAAATTATTAACTGAACCTTTGAGACGACGTGCTTTCGGTAAGATTAATTTCTCGTGATCATTTAAGGAGATTGTAGTTTCTATCGGAACTTCTGGAGCCTGGCCATGCTGGAAAAACAATGAATTGAACCACAAAGAATGGTGTACACAGAGAGAGAGAGAGAGAGAGAGAGAGAGAGAGAGAGGGTCAGCGCTGTTGCTGAGCGCAGCGTGCAGAAGCTGCAGTGTATGTACAATAAATCGCCCTTTGAGTTCTTTTGATAGGAGTAAAAATTGAAAGATTACTACAATAAAGGCCATAGGGGTACTTCGGGTACTTTCAAAATTGATAAATGGCATTTGAAACTTTAATGCATTGTGATTCACCTTGTACTCCTGTTCAATAGGTTTGTACTGTTCAGACAATTGTCACTGCTGTAAATTTTTCGAAATGTTCTATAAATTCTCATAAGATTCAGTACAAAAATTTATGAATGAAAAATTTGGATGACCTTTGCGATTTCATTTCGGGATAACTCGACTTCAGATATTCTCATTGTAATACAACACAAAATCAAATCCTCACAATTTACATTCGCAATTCAGCCCACGATGTGATAAATTTCTGTATAAGATCAAAAACATCGATTGTTAGAACCTCACCTCACCCTAATGAAAAAACGGAACAAAACATACGAGAATAAAATTCAACCAACAAGACTATGTATAATTACTCTATTTCCTTTACAATTAATTTCTCCCGAAACTTCATCTCGCTTATCAAAAATCCGCTATAAAATATCAGAGGAGGATATCTGCGCACCATCAAAACTGCAGGGCCCATTTTTTGGAAGCTCCGTTGAAGTTTAGAGTCCACGAAGCTCGTCTTTCCTTCGAGACATCGAGAAATGATCGCCAGTGATGGGGGGCGATCGGGAGACTCTTCAAGAGTTTTGTGATCGATGAAGGCACTGGACGAAGCTTCCCATTTCTCTGCACCGGCGCAGCAGGGTGCACTTCTTTATTTCCATCAAGCTATCATTTCTCACACCGAAATTCTCCTTGAAGAAATAGTTTCTATATTTTCTATCGTGAAAAATTATTGTTTGAATGATCCCTCTCTGTTCAGAGATGTATTTTTATAAGGTTTGTTGATGATTCAAACACTAGGAGTTAAATTAATTTGGAAGATCAGTATATTTTAAATACCTTATAGGAGAATATTCGCCTACATGAAATGCGAAAATAAGATCATAGTTCCACCTGCAGCAGCTTTCACTCGGGCCTATTTTTGTGTAGATTACACAAAAAAATCATTTTTTCATTACATTTACTTTTAAACAGCTGTGAAATCGTATGTCCAAAATACCCGTGTTGAAACTTCCACGGTTTTAAAGGCATAATAACATCAACAAACAAACTGGATCAATACTTCAAATAATAGAAACCAACTTACGAAATCAATACTACATAATTGTTCATAAAACGGACTTTGACCATTTTCGCATTAGATGGTTTCCGTCACTACGAATTTAGGCGTCAAAACTTGTTACCGAGAAACATTTTTAATGCTACAAAGAGCTCCACAAAGCAGCATGTAGTAAACCACAAACGGTTTTGTTATCATGGGGACGTCAATTTCCCTTCGATGCACACCACTCGGTGCCGGCTTTTCAGCCTCGCTCCACAAAATGGCGATATGTACCTGCCCCGGTGCGATCAACCTCGTACTGTAACCAGCTTCTGATCGCATAATTCCTACAAATTTAACATCAAATTCTACTATTTCGGGTATCGGATATTTGTTTACGCGTACCTAATGTAAATAGTTTTTCGGTTTGGTACGAGGTGCAAGAAACTGCTTCTGAACGCATGATCCCCACGTATTTGATATATAATTC
This sequence comes from Morinoia aosen, assembly GCA_030386875.1. Taxonomy (NCBI): domain Eukaryota; kingdom Metazoa; phylum Arthropoda; class Malacostraca; order Amphipoda; family Talitridae; genus Morinoia; species Morinoia aosen. The sequence continues at coordinate 73,138,628 of CM059562.1, forward strand.
AATTTTTCCGGGTATCGTACTTGCATTCAGCCCGTACGTAAAAAATTGGTTGGTTGAGTTCGAGGTGCAAGGAAAAACTTCTGAATGCGTAATTCCTATATATTCAATATACAATTCTATTATTCCGTGTATCGTATTTTGGTTAATAATGATAAAAGTTTGTTGGTTGAGTATGAGGTGCAAGGATCAGCTTCTGAACGTATAATTCTGGAAATTGTACGTATTATTTTGATTATTGTATTATTTAATGTTAAACACACACATATTGCATACAAATTTGTCGGTTTAGTTTGAGAGAAAGAAAATGCTACAAATTCTGAATAGGAATTTTCAATTTTTGTTTCTTCTAACAGTTAAATTTAAAATTTTCGTAACAGTTGATTTCTTAAAACCACAGATTAATTGCATTATTTCAAGAAAAAATCTGTCATACACAAAAAATGCAATCACACGAAAACTCAAGGGTTTGCATGAATTTTAACAAAGTTAACATCCATCGATCATGAAAGAAGGATGATGATGAACTCGGAGATTTGTATTCATTTCTCGTAAGTGCCATTCATCATAAAAGAAGGATAATGATGATCACACAGATATGTACTGAAGTTCCAACATTACGATATGTATTCATATCTCTCATGTGCCATTCATCGATCATTAAAAAAGGATGATGATGAACACAAAGATTTGAACTGAAGTTCCAACATTACGACTATTTTCACACAGTAATTAATATTAGAGAAACATATTCCACCTGCACATCGTACTGTATAAATGAGAGTGGTTCCTGTAGTTACAGCATCATGCATCACTGACGTTCAGTGAAGAGCTGGACGGCAGTTAAGCACAACGAACCAAAGTGACAAGTAACGATTACGGCTTCAGGCTCACAAAAGCTAGCCTCGTATTATGGACACCTGTACTATAGCAGGACTAAACCTGAATAGACGTAAGTCCATTACGTCTAAAAGTCAAGCATGCGACGGAAACACGCATGTTGCAATTTTATTTCGTGTGGCAAGAAGGCGCAGAATCAAGTATAGAACTGCATTGCCAATCCAGACACATGCTTCTGCAGTCCCAGGCTGAAGAAAGGATGCATCTGAGCGAGTAACGAAGACAGAAAACAGCCTTCATCTTGTGATGGGAGCGTAGAGATATCTCCGAGCGTGAAATGCTTTGAGGAACAAAGAGAAAATTGAGAGGTTGTGCCTGTGCAATTTGGACTTCAATGAAGGCATGACGATTTAGTGACCGGTGCCCAGAGAGATGAGGGTCAATTTTCAGAACTGGCAAAGCCATGCAGTTTCTGTGCATAGCAGTGGACTTAGATGGACGAGTTTGCCTTTCCAGGAAGAGATCTTGCATTGGAAAATAGTGTTTTTACCAGTTTGACGAATTTGAGTTTACTTACGTCGCGGCCACAAACTTAACTAACTTTGATAAGCAAATTTGAAAGACTGCAGAATTAACATTTGGTACATTTTCAAACACTTTGTATAAGATCAATTTTTTTTAATTATCTGCATTTGAGCTTAATCGCTTACAATAACTCAGAATCCCAACTAAAATTTTTGAAATCAGAATCAGAATTACAAAGAAAAATTTTGAAATTGAAATAGTTTCGGCAAGTCAGGGTGATTCGCCAAGCACGTTGGGTGCGGCCGCTGCACCGGAGCTGCATAGTGCAGCTGCTCTGAGGGCAAAAACTGAGGCCGTACGTTGTTCTGGAAGGGGCAATTTTCGTAGAACTGGCGTCGTGCACTGGCACTGGGAATTTGCAGTTCATCTCCAGCCTGATTATGCAAAATGCTTCTGATTTGGAGTGCGTGCAAATCTAAACTTCATCAAAACAGCTCTACTGCAGCTGCAGTATATTTTCCATGGCTTGAGTTCGGTACACATCTTGCTGAAATGTTCTTGCACTACACACGCCACTTCTTGTGTTGCTGTATAAATAAAGACTTATGTGCCATGTGAATGATGGAGTCTGCAATCTTTGCCAGACTTCATTGAGGCAAAAAAATTGGTCAATATAGAGTGTCATCAAGCAAAAATTGCAAAGATGATCAGTGAGGTAAATGAATCAGGTTGGTAATGTGTAAGAATATTGGTGTTAATAAGAAACACGATAAAAAATTGTGTTATGTTATTTTATTGTGTAGTAAAATTCAGTTAAATCCAGCTGATAGAAACCATCTCTATTTAATTTTTTTGTTTATAGCTCTGGCATCATTGCAAACTGCACTACCAGTACAAAATAAGGTAAAAAATGAAAACTTTATTTTCATGACGAGTCAGTTTCTACTTCCACTGCTTTTAAGCTTGGGCTTTAGACATCACAAAGATATTCTTAGAAAAATAGTCTGTCTATAAGTTCAAAGAATTGCTTAAATGCGCTGCAGTCTTTAGGAGGAACCTATACAATATTTCATGTAATTTCTCAGAACACTGCAATTGCTAAGCATTTATTTTATAACAGTTACTCGTCGTGGTAAAGGTACTCGTGCGACTGTCACAATCCAAAGGTGTAACTTTGCAACTATTGCCTTGATACTGAGAGATTGAAAACTCTTTAATTTCAACAATGGAGTTTAATACCACAACCTGTAGGGAATTTGTTGCTACAGTCTTTGATCTAAAAAGAAAGTTTTAGTTTTCTCCCTGCATGTTAAGTTAAAATTCAAGTCCTCAATTGGCTAACATTTACTCTTTAATACAAGGTAATATTACAACATTTGAGAGACTTAATAGCTTCCTCAGAAAACTACAGCTAGTGTTTATAAATGTTCAGTTGGTATTTCAAATTGATACCACTAAGAATTTTACTTGCTTCAACAGTTAAATATTAAACTGAACTTTTTCCTCCTGGGTTCCACATCATCTAAGTAGAGACATAAACATGCAGCTCTCTTGCATTTTTGTCCTTAGAGGAAGAAGTAAAATTGCTTTCATTTTTCACAGGGAGTTTTGACATGATTCAGTTCACACAAATTCGTATAAATTGTGACATCTGATGATCATGGATAATTTTTCGAGTTAAAGATAGTGGAGCATAATGATATTCAGTAGGTTGCTAAAAGGACTTTCGTTTGCCATTCAGTAAGTAAAAATTTAAACAAAATGGAGCTTAATGATGTTCAGCAGATTAATAAATGTAGTTTCGTTCGCCATTTGTTTGGCAAAAAATTAATTTTCAGTTCGGTTGCAAACTTATTAGTGAATTTTCTTGATGAGGTATATAGATAAGTCCACAGCCCGTGTACAAGAGAGCTGGTATGAGTAATAAGAAGACATATTTTAATGTAGCATTCGTGTCATCAAATATCCATTAATAATTCACTAGGGGTTTATTTAATCACTCAAACCAACTATCAAAGCATGGGTTCTTTTTCATATTTTTATCAAATAACAATAAAAATATTTGTATAATTGGCAGAAAATTATTTTTACATTTACACACAAGCCTTCATCTAAATAATTTGCTTTTGCTTTGAGCATAAATTTTCTGGATCTGTTTTTAGTTCAATGTAGCTTTCTTTATTTCCTGCAATGTAATTTATGAATTCCAATAATATAATCTTGCAATATTTTACGGGTATTTGAAATACTAACATTTTACCCGTGAGTGATTTAGTTGAAAATTATTTAAGATCTTTGTGTAGCTTGAATACAAGTTTAACTAAGATACTGGGTTAAAATGCATTGCTGAAAAACTGAATGTCAACTGCACTGATCCATCTGTAAGCTCTTCAACATATTATGTTTAATGTAGAGGAAAAAATCATTTTATTTCAAATGAAATGGAACACATGGCTCAAAAATGTTATAGGTGGCCCATAGAGGTGACTAGTGTTTATGTATACAAGCTGTAAGTGTTCAAACTAATGAGAGATGGCATTAATTCAATCATACAATTTTTATGGGCCGAAAACCGATACAAAAAATATCCATACTACGACGCACCTAAATCTCAATTAAAACCACACCATTAATAGGACTAAAAGAGACATCCAGTAGAATTTGAGTTGTTTCGACATTTTTCTAATATGACATGAAAAACTACGCCACAACGATCTTAGGTTTTGTGCGTTTTGTAAGAACATGTGAGGAGCATCTGTGAGCGCAGCCATGGCTGAGGAGCGGCGCAGCTTCGCTCGCCAGAATTCGGAGAAATGATGGCGAAGGTTTTTGCTTGTCTCACCGTACGACTGTTTCAAGGTTTTCCTACACGAAACACACAGTGCAAGCTACATCTCACTTTCGTACAGCATCGAAGAGGGAAAATATTATTTTCAACACTCACCCAAAGTTAAACCTGTTGATGCTCTCGGCCCTCAGGAGTCATATGACCTTCAAGTCATGACTTTGCTTTCGATGATTTCCTTTCGTTATATGCCGTAGTTGAGCCCCACCCACACGCCTATCGTAAATACGAATCTAGCTTTATTGGTAATCATTTAATAAATGAACACTTCAACGGTGTTATAAGCTCACAACATAAATTAAACATTCCTCAAAAATTTCCGTAGTCTATCGCCGACCCCTAAAAGTCTGAGACAAGCACCAAGGTCTAGCTCGGACCACGTTTTTGATGATGCGCGCGCATGAGAACCATTCAAAACCCGCGCCGTTACTCACCTGAAGGTACTTGGACAGTCTGCTTTGGTGGCTCTTCTCCCGGCACATTTTCTTTACTAGTATTTACATTGATATCATCACTTTGACTTTTATTTACACTTTCTACATTGACTAAACTTTCATCACGTGAGTTGTTCTGTGCTTCTTCTTCCTCCATAGCGACCACACTGCACTCTTTACTCCTACCACGACTTTCGTACGCTGCTGTCGCCCATTGCTGCCTAACACCACTCGCGGGCAAACTTGCATCGGGAGGTATTCGCGTTCGGTTTTTCGCAGAACGCAGTCTTGACGCACGGGTTCTTGAGAGAGTTTCTTGTGGAGATTGCGGACTTGTTGATACTGTGTCATTGAGCGGCGATCGAGAAGTTGATCGTCTGCTGACGGACGGCGCAGGGGCGCCGGAAAGTCCCCTCCACACCTCGGAGCCTGAAGGACTCACGCACCCTCCGATGGCTGCACTCCACTCAGGGTCGCTTGTTGGCGTCGCTACTTCAAGTCCCAACCATCTCGGAGCACTGAAAGTTGTTGAAGTTCCTGCTCCTCCAACTTCCAAGCCATGTCCGAATAGTCTGCTTGGTTCCGCAGGTACTGAAGGGATCGCCTGATGCCCCGTCGTATGACCAGTACCAAGAAACGAGGCAACCAGATGTGGAGTGGAAGGGGTGAGTGTAGCGTACGATGGACTTAAAACAGGTAAAGAACAAGACGGAGAAAATGTAGTTGGAATTAATAATGGGTCACATGGTGATTGTGGAGCCCAACCTTCTCCCAAAATGGGATGATCAGTATTCGCTGGTAAAAGTTCCGTGTATTGGCCATAGGGTTCCTTATAACTTGATGATGATGCATACTGATGCTCACTCGATGTGTTTGGAAGAGGGTTAGCGGAAGAATTCGAGCCAGGCCAGTTTGGTTCCAAATGAGGACTTTGATGTCGGCTTCCAGTGTCAGACGTCGCAGAGGCCCCTGGTGAGCCGTACAAACTCATAGGAGTTAGTCTTCTGAGTGCATCCGGGCTGGGGGCATTTTGAAGGGGGCCCACCTTCGATGGTGGTGGTGGGCCCCCTGGATAATCATCCATGAAGAATGAGAGGCAGGCTGGTGACAGCGGCGGCAGATGGAGAGGGACAGGACGCTGAGAGCCTGTCATGGTCCTCGCTTGAGCAAACTTCTCTAGACAGTCCTCCTCATGCCAGCGCAAGAAGTGGAAGCATCGGCTCCTGATCCGAACGATCGACACGAAGTTCCCGTCACTGCTCTGACGAAGCGTACTGTAGGACTGGAGAGCCAACAGTCCCTTCGCCCGGAGTCGGTCCCTCGTCGCTGACTCAGAATGAGTCAAACGCAGCGTACTACCGGACGTGGACGTCAGTGACGCCAAAGCTGAACTCGTTAGGATCGATGCAAAAGTTCGTGGCATGCCTATCGGCCGCAGCTGTCACCGGAAACAATGTTAGTCTCTCATACTGTTCTATTTAACCTGCCCGTTCACATTACTCAATGCAAATTTCCCGCATCAAGACGTGCTTCACTATTTACGTCACATTTACAACTTCTCATAGGTTTCCGTTTTCTATGCTGCTCTTGGCTAGATTTCTTCAGGAGTGACTGCTCCATCGCGCTCGGTCTCGACACTTTTGCTTTCAAAAGAACACTGCTCTTCACACCGACGCTCTGAGCTCGCAACGACGCTCGCGGGAGCACGTGTGACGCTAGCCATCAGAAAACCAAGATTGAAATCACTTCTCGGAGCAACCCGAAGAGAAGCTGCAGCGCTCGCACCACGTGAGGACGCGACCTGTTGCGACTTGCTCTTACTTGTATAGGCGCTTGGAGCTCACTAGAGCTCGTAGTGGCCGCCTTCACCTGCTGTCGCTGCCATCCCTGTCCGGAAACTGATCTTGCGGTCCGCACCAGCAGATGCAGGCGCCGGAAATGACAGCAAAAGACGATGCCCTAGCTCCTCACTAACGGGAGGTACAACTTGTTATCAGTCTTTGTTGTGTGCAGGAGTAAACTTTTCGATGTTGCCTCAAGCTTTCCGGCGAATCTCTAGAACTAAATTAAACTGAGTACTTGTTTCGCTTAATTGCATCTGCTGATAATTTTTTGGGTCTGTGGTTGACATTTCTCGTGGAAATGTCTGCTCAAACAAGCGCTAAGAGCAAATCAATGATGTAATTGGTTTCGTCTTGTAAACTTCATATGCTGAGCAAGTTTTAATTTTTTTAAATACACACGTCCTTTTCACAAATTAGAATTTCGAAGATATTCGGCTCTCACTCAAGTTTGAAATTCAAAATAATGATACGTCGTCGCATTTGCCGTGAGTACGTATTAACATTTCTATTTTCTAGATGAGCAATTGGTTCGAAAATTACCGACTATTTATCTGTGAAACTAACATTCACGATGAAAAAAATTACACTTTTTATTGAAATTGCTTTATAAACTTTACATATAGCCTTCAATAGTCTTAGAGAAAACTTGAGCCAATAATAAATTGATTTGTTAGAAGTAACTCAGCTGAAGGTACTACAAATTAAAAACGTATATTTTAGCATTTGTAGGGCATCGTAGCTTGAATAAGCGTGTCAATCAGATCACCATTTGGATCTGATCAGAGCTGGGAATCAACATGCAAGAAAATCCTGACGATGGTCTAAATATAGCGATAAACATTCTGAGAAGGTCCGCCTGTGTCCACATCCAGCAGTCCAAAAGCTCCCGGAACTTGGCCTGGATTTCTGTGCCTTGCATGGCCCATCTCTTGCTAATTAATTTCTTCACTTAATGAGGTCCTGACGGCTGCTTTGAACGCTCCTCTGTATCGAAATGTTTTTCAGTCCGTAAAAATATCACGCGAAGGTGTTTTCTACGAAGATTTGACTCCAAAAATATCGCGTAAAAATGCAATTGATTTTGTTCAAGTTTGTTCACGGCTCATGAGCAGGAATATGAAGATTATTAATGCGAATTTATCCAGAAATGACAATAAATAAATTTCCGTACTATATAAAGTCAAACTCAAATTAAAAGAAAATGGGCAGTTTTTTGGTAAAACTAGTTTTATTTTCAGTCAAAATAGAAATTATAAACAGGAATGCAGAGATATAATAGCCGAGGCCATGTGACCACCACCAAGTGGCCGTTGGATCCATTGTACTTTATTTGAATACCAAATAATGTACGCGTGACCGACTATCGTAATTAGCGTAGACCGATAACGCAGGCTTCATTTGAGAAAACCTTTCTCTTCACATAAATTTGATGCCTCTGATTCATTGGAGGCGTAGCAATAGCTTGAAAGACATTTTTATGGGAGTTTCTATTGTTCAATTAATTAAGCATCAATTGCAAACTCCGCAAATAGTTTCCTAAGAATATTGCCAATTTAATTAAATCACATAAATAATGTAAAATTTTAAAATATGTTTCATCATTCAATTCAAATTTAAATAACTCGAAACACTTTCCACTTTCAAAGTAAGTTTTATAGATGAGGTTAACAAAACATTCTACAATTAGTATGAAGTCTTCCAGATAGCAGATAAAAATCCTTCATAATTTCATTCTATGGCACGAGAACTTTGCTATACAAGGTGATAAAATTCGACCAACGTCCGATTGCATGCATGGTTTACCTCATATCACTCCGTAGCACGATGTAAATTGAACCGAGTAATATATTCCTCCCAATGCCATACCGCACCGTTATACATGTCGAGTGAGCTGCGGCATGGGATATCTGTAGAAAACGGTGCCAAGATTGTCTATAGCTATTGTGTAGTTTTGGAATATTTACTGATTGAATTTCAGGCGTGCGAAATTAGGTGCTCTGGAACAACGTGGCCAATTCCTTGAGTTGTGCAAGAAAGTGATATGAATATGACATGAGTTGTAGTCGTTTGTTGTGAGACTGTTTAGCAGAATGCAGATATCACCCATTAGAATGTCTTGAACTGTTTCAGGGCAGCCGAGAGGTCAATTATAAAACTTATGCATTATTCAAACAGTGCATTTACTGTATGTTTGCAATAGGTCTTGTGAATTTAAACTCGTGACTTTAAGTGCTCTATCTAAAAAAATCTAATACATGATAAGTTAAAACAAAATGTAGTTTATGATATTTAAGAAATCGAATACAAAGAAAAACTATTTTAAACTAAAACCACGCTTGGTTTGGTCCAGTGTGCAGCATTCGTTCTCTCATTAATTCCGAGGGAGTCAACTTATCTACTTTCTTAAAAAAATACATGAACGTACTCCAAACACATACTTTCGGAAAACAGCTCCAACCATACATCATTTATTTGTCTTAAATCGTGAACGTCCGCACATCTTAACGAATTAAACTAGTTAAGATTGGAGATTTATGTCTGTGAATTTTATACAGGTCCTTCGCATTACAAACACTATTATAGGCATCTGATAACAGGGTGGTGAAGTTAAAAACTTGTAGATTTCACTACTAAATTACATATAATATACATTTCACTCAACGTGCATTTTGAAACGGTATTTTTTAGTAGCCATCATTAGGTAAACATGATTGTACAGTACTCAGCAACTTTTGAGCAGCGAAGTGCGAAATTGGCATTCACCATGCACCGACCTTATTTTGACGATCACAAGCGAAGACTTTACCATTTACGTGAGTTAGTTTTGTTCTTCTCGGTCGGTGGTGGGAACTAACACGCGAAATTTTTGCACATAGCGATAAGGCAGCCTTATCTCCCGCGTGTACTCGATATGAGCGTGCAAGCCTTCGGTGACAACGCGGGCCAAGTTTGAACTTCGATGTTTTGTGAATTTTGATGCAGATAAATAAAGTAGACTTTGTGAGCGGTGTTCATATAACGGAAAAAATGCATTTTTGTATCTGTAGTTATCCGTTAAATAACAAGAAGTTCCTATGATTTGACTGCAGTAAAAGAAACCATGTTCAGATAACTGTATTTTTTATCGCTGATAGAAAACTGGTTCCAAGGCCGCGGGATCTATAGAAAACGGCGCTCCAAGAAACAGGAATGTATTTATTATTCAGAATTTTCTTACCACATCAGAAATTCTATGATTCATTAGAAATAGACGAAAATAAATATGGTCATTATTGGTGGAATTTTACTGAAAACGATGAAACAGTTGATGATATAAGCGAGTATCAATTCATGTATGATTAGCTCACTTGCCGAAATTACACTGCACAGCTGGCTGAACGTTCTCTGAAAAACGTCAGTATTATTAAACGATGGTTGCTACACACGTGCTGTAATGCAGGTGTTGTAACACAAGTCTTGCAACACAGGTGTTGCTGCGCAGGTGTTGCCACACAGGTGTTGCTGCGCAGGTGTTGCCACACAGGTGTTGCTGCGCAGGTGTTGCCACACAGGTGTTGCTGCGCAGGTGTTGCCATACAGGTGTTGCTGCGCAGGTGTTGCCACACAGGTGTTGCTGCGCAGGTGTTGCCATACAGGTGTTGCTGCGCAGGTGTTGCCATACAGGTGTTGCCATACAGGTGTTGCCATACAGGTGTTGCTGCGCAGGTGTTGCCACACAGGTGTTGCTGCGCAGGTGTTGCCATACAGGTGTTGCTGCGCAGGTGTTGCCACACAGGTGTTGCTGCGCAGGTGTTGCCACACAGGTGTTGCTGCGCAGGTGTTGCCACACAGGTGTTGCTGCGCAGGTGTTGCCATACAGGTGTTGCTGCGCAGGTGTTGCCACACAGGTGTTGATGCGCAGGTGTTGCCACACAGGTGTTGCTAAATACAGTACGTGTTGCTCCACAGTTGTTGCACCACTTGCGTCTTATACAGGTCTTATAGGTGTTACCACTCAACTTAGTTATCACTACACCGAGCTTCAGTTGCAATAATTCTTGCAATTATTGTGTCACAATATAAATTTTTTGAGTGTTACCACACAGATGTTACTACAACGGTGCTTTTACATATACATATATATATATATATATATATATATATATATATGTGTGTGTGTAAATGTTACTACACATGTGCTACTATACAGACGTTACTACTACAATACAGAACTTACTACACAGGTGCTTTATTACTTCCTGGCGTAGATGGTTAATTCTTTTTGTCTGGTTCAAAATCACCAAAAAATTACACTATGTGTGTGTTTTTTTAATAAATATATAAGTTTCGCAATCCAAAACACGAATTTTTGTGGGGATGGAACACTATTTGTAACGATAATGGAATAAATAAAGTTCATAATACAGCGTGAAGTTCAAAATTATCAGGGCTTATTTAATAATATCAGGATGTATTTATTGTTATCTCTGTTCTACATAATTACTCTTGAATTTCTAAAATGTAATTTATCGCCCTTTTTGAACTTCAACTCATGTCTATACTATGTAGCAGGTGTGTAGCTGTGTGTACTTTTGGTTCATGTACAATATGTATAGAGCCGATTGATGCTACACATTACATAAATGCATTCAAATACAGTGAATTAGAAACTAAAAATTAGGCAGCAATAAGAATATTTCATGCAAACGCAACGTGGAATGTTTCGATAACATTATCACTTGAAGGAGAGTGCTTGGAAGAAATAGAAGAAAGCTTCTTTGTTTTCATAACCTCCTGCAACTGATAACGACACATATCTATATTCGAATAAATCTTACACCTAGCTGGCCAGTTCAGTATTTCTAGCTCTGTCCTCGTATTTGTGCCAATACGTTTTGTAAGTAAGGCGTGACGAAAGAATTTCATCATGTTTGTCTCGGTTTTCAGCGAATAGTCACCGGGCTCACGTCCACAGTTCCTAACTGAGTTTTACATCCTTCTAGTCGTGTTTTTAACCAGTGTGTGAGAAAGTAAAAATGTACATCATTCAAGCTATTTTTTGGATAAAGCTATTCAATCTATTTTGTATTATGATTCTTATGCTCAAATTGTGTTCAACGTGTTTTTTATTGCCGTGATGCTTCAGTGTTCCGAAAACAGATATATATAAAGTCTATCGTGTATAGAAAAATTGTGTAGTAGACTTTTATGTTAGGTAACGACTGTACAAATCTAACTTGGATATATCGACAAAAAATAACCGTAGGATAATATGCATATAATAACGCATGGAAAACATGTTGCACATATCGTGCTGTTTAACTTCATACATGTAAAACTCTATACTTAAGTGCTTTGATGCATGAGATTAAATCCTATACCTTCGACAGATAATCTGTGTAGTTTTTTCTGGGCATTCAAGTACTCGTTCCAAATACATGTTTTTTAATTTCATCAAGTTATCAAGCTATGAAAATAAACTTCATTCGCTTTCGAAATCTCAGTCAAAGTTTTTGAATAACTAGAACACAAAAAAAATATAGTGGGTTGTCACAAAAAATTTTCAGCACGTCTTATTCGCTTAATTTTTCGAATAAATTCCACAGGTGCCATAGACTTCAGAAGACAACTGCAAAAGAAGAGAGTTTAATGCATTGAAAAGGACTTTGTTTATTGTTTGAGAATTTATTTCTCAAACAAATAATTTCTCATTCTTCGAAAGAGTTGCAATAACCGTTTTCGATAAGTACTTTACGACGTGGAAATTTGCTTCCCTCGGATCCTATTCACGGAAAAAAAAATCAAGTTATATCGCAAATCTCCATTATATGGAACAATATATAAGGACCTTTTCATCGCGTACGGCTTAGTTCATATATTAATGAATATTGACAAGATTTTCTAAAATCGAATTCGTCTAGGATAGAAAGTCTCTAATTTTGAACCTGCAGACGAGTATACGGACGCTAAAATATAGAAGATTGAATGAATAAATCTTTAGGCTTTATTGCACATTTGCTGCTCGTACAGTGTTGCAGAGTGAAAAACACACCTTTAAATCATAGAGAAATATACTTCATTAAGGATATAGGAATTCGCTAAACGTTTTTTCAGCACTTAATCTCCCCGAACGAGAGACATATATGGAGATAGAAAGTTTTGTATCCCCATTTAATCGTTAAGTGAAATCTTATAGGTCTAATTTAACTCGGATACGGAAGTACGGATATGGAAGTACGGATATGGAAGTACGGATATGGAAGTACGGATATGGAAGTACGGATATGGAAGTACGGATATGGAAGTACGGATATGGAAGTACGAGTGAGAAAGAAATTTCATGACAATTAAAGGCGATACTTATTTCGAAGTTGAACTCCACGCATTGTATGCATATAGTCTATTATACATACATTTATCCCAGGACTTCATCCTCGTAAAATTTTTCATGCATTTGGATTCTTAATTTATTTGTGCAAAAACACTACGCCTGACTTATATTTTTATAAAAAATTTTCCCTCTTCACGAACCAACTGAAAACCCTAACATTGTGATTTTAATTTTTTTTGGATTATATATCAAAAGTAACACTAAATATCATTCTTTTGATGCTTTTTGAAGCTCGGCAGCTTCTACAGAAATATTAAACATGATCGTTCTATAAACCATACAGTATCTGCATATTGTTGAGACTATACAAGAAAACAAAAGCAGATAATTTTTTTACCATTTCCGGCCAACAACAAGAAACTTCAGTGCTATCCTATCGACATTGATAACGTATCCAACTTTCTTTCTTTTCAGTTCCGGAAGTACTCGACTGCAATCGAACAAATACAGCCCAAGCGAACTTCATTAAGTGAAACTCTACGGGAACGGGAATCCGTGTTTCATTTACCAGCGCCTTGAAAATTCAATGTTTCTTTGTTAAAAGTGGGCGTTATTTGGTGTAGAAGAATGAGAAAAGTGTCACCATTTTATATTCATTGACCTAAATGAGGCATTTTTACGATAATTTACAGTTAAACACAAATGGTAGCGAAGACATCATTTAATATTATATAAAATTAGCACAAGTTTAAGAAAATTGTTAACGATGAGTAGAGGCTTATTAATTTATCCTGAAATGAATAGCCGTGGTTAAATTTTTAAATATAATCAGTAATAATCCCTTGATCATTTATCAGATAAACATTCGTCAAGTCAACGTGCATCAATAACTTGGCCTGTATTGATAGGGAACAGATGCCCTACATATGGCACGTGTCAAAAATGAACTTCTTCTATAGAAGCCAGGGCGTGAAAATGTGATTATATGGAACTTTCATATTCATTTCCAAACAAAATTTAAGCCCCTACGAAAGCTCAACGTCCTGAGAAAGAAGGCGATCATTCTACGAAACAGACCCGAAATACAACAGCAACGAACATTACACATCAGGTCGCTCGGCCTGTGATAAAGACACAAGTGCCATGAAGTTTTTTTGCGATAAGGCACTGATAGTCGACTGAGCTTAACACGCGCGTTTAATGCGCTTGATTCAAAATGCACTTCTTGTCCAATTAGAGGAGTGGTCGAGACGTACTCGAGAAATAAGGGAATAGAACATCCAATGGTAGGCGGAGGAGGGACAGTGGGCGGCCCCATGGTATTGAGGAGGTCTCTCCCAGCATCACTTGCAGTCGATGCGCTGATGCCTCAACACTCACCAGCTGCCGCACGGACACCGTCTCGCCGAGCTGCCGAGCCGCGGCAGCCAAAGCCAGCAGTTGCTCCACTGGACAGTCAAACAATTTAGCATTTGCTCCACTGGAACGTCAAACAATTTAGCATTTGCTCCACTGAACAGTCAAACAATTTAGCATTTGCTCCACTGGATAGTCAAACAATTTAGCATTTGCTCCACTGGAACACCAAACAATTTAGCATTTGCTCCACTGGACAATCAAACAATTTAGCATTTGCTCCACTGAACAGTCAAACAATTTAGCATTTTCTCCACTGGACAGTCAAACAATTTAGCATTTGCTCCACTGGAACGTCAAACAATTTAGCATTTGCTCCGCTGGACAGTCAAACAATTTAGCATTTGCTCCACTGGACAGTCAAACAATTTAGCATTTGCTCCACTGGACAGTCAAACAATTTAGCATTTGCTCCACTGGAACGTCAAACAATTTAGCATTGGCTGCAGTGGATAGTCAAACAATTTAGCATTTGTTCCACTGGAACGTCAAACAATTTAGCATTTGCTCTACTGAACAGTCAAACAATTTAGCATTTGCTCCACTGGACAGTCAAACAATTTAGCATTTGCTCCACTGGAACGTCAAACATTTTAGCATTTGCTCCACTGGACAGTCAAACAATTTAGCATTTGCTCCACTGGAACGTCAAACAATTTAGCATTTGGTCCACTGAACAGTCAAACAATTTAGCATTTGCTCCACTGGAACGTCAAACAATTCAGCATTGGCTACAGTGGATAGTCAAACAATTTAGCATTCGCTCCACTGGACAGTCAAACAATTTAGCATTTGCTCCACTGGATAGTGAAACAATTTATTTTCCACCAGAGACGGCGTTAGATTGAAAAATAGGAACTCTCTGCATCTTGTCGAGTGAAATTAAATTGGGATGAGCTTTGAAACGATTTGCCCTACAGGACAGTCAAAAACAGGAACTTTCCGCATCTTGTGGTAAAAAATTAAAGGGAAAAGAGCTATGAGAAGTATGAAATTAGAGCATTTTATATCAGGAAATTAGGTAGCAAGGAACTCATTAAGGCAGTTTTTATTTGAAATGTTACATAAAGAGAAACACAGCGTTACTTCTCTCATAAGCGTTTTGAATCATAGTTTCGATGTCAGGTATCTATGTTGCGTTAGATTCCTGAACAGGGCACCCCAGATTTCAATTTTTGCGTGCATGAGAAATAGGGTAACATTAAAGCTGTCCTTTCATCTTGTTAAATAAAAGATTAGAAAACATGCTCGAATAAGTGTGAAAGCTATTTTTCACGTGTATAAGAAATTCACCCTTGAGAATATTTATATATAATACATTAGCGCTCTTATTGCTATGATAGTCAGCAGAACATTATCATAACAACAAAAATCCGATGACGCAATACTCAGCGAGTTATCTGATACTCAAAAATCATTCAGAATTGAACACTCAATTGATTGAGTGGCCCTTTTTCAATTAATTAATATCACTCGACTGATTTTCTATAAAAACGTGAATTCGTAAAATGGGGGAATCCAAAGTCGTTGTTGAACCATCAACAAATCGTTATCAGAACTATATCTACATTTATCACACCTAATTTCGCTACATTTATTTTGAAGTCAACGCGCGTTCAGGCGAGCAGCCTTAAAAGAAGTTACGGCTCTCGAGGAGAAAATTGCGCGTCATAGGCGAACCTAATGGAAGAGTCCTCCATGAGATTGTTTAATTTTTTTGAAAGCGTACAGAAAACTACTGGGCACCTCGTTGTAAACTGCTAGATTGAACGCAAAGAGCGTAAACACTCGTTATTGCGCACGCATTTACTGAGGCGAAAATTATTTTAGATTGAACGCAAAGAGCGTAAACACTTGTTATTGCGCACGCATTTACTGAGGCGAAAATTATTTTAGGTTGAACGCAAAGAGCGTAAACACTCGTTATTGCGCACGCACTTACTGAGGCGAAAATTATTTTAGGTTGAACGCAAAGAGCGTAAACACTCGTTATTGCGCACGCATTTACTGAGGCGAAAATTATTTTAGATTGAACGCAAAGAGCGTAAACACTTGTTATTGCGCACGCATTTACTGAGGCGAAAATTATTTTAGGTTGAACGCAAAGAGCGTAAACACTTGTTATTGCGCACGCATTTACTGAGGCGAAAATTATTTTAGGTTGAACGCAAAGAGCGTAAACACTTGTTATTGCGCACGCATTTACTGAGGCGAAAATTATTTTAGGTTGAACGCAAAGAGCGTAAATACTCGTTATTGCGCACGCATTTACTGAGGCGAAAATTATTTTAGGTTGAACGCAAAGAGCGTAAACACTTGTTATTGCGCACGCATTTACTGAGGCGACAATTATTTTACACTAACTTTTGATTTTCTTTGCATTTGCTGAAGAGAAGATTACTTAACTTGAACAGAAGGATATATTACTGATCTACTGAAGGGTATTGGCAACTGTTATTTCTATGCATTAACTGCGGAGAGCAGATTAGTTATTTACTGAGGGGCATTAGCTACTATTATTTTTAATGTATCAACTGCAGAGTTAATTATATTTATTTTAACAAGGGGATAGCACCACCTCTGTATTTTTGTTTATTTAGTATTTACTATGGAGTAGATTACCTATTTGAAACAAACATATATTATCACCTTCGATTTTCCATTCTTCCATTATTATAAGTTTTTTTTCTGTTAAATAGTATCAGTTATTATTTTTTACGTATTTTATTCCAATAAACGCACAACATTTATGAGGACAATTATTATTTTCAGGAAATTTAAAAATTTTCTGCCAGAACAAATTGGAAATTAACTGATTTATTTAATATTAACGAGTGTACTTTACTTCCGAAAATTGAAGCAAAGCGTACGAGTTACAAATCAAATAATAAAAAATCTGAAATTCTGAAAGTTCAGACGCTCTGATGATGGATACATATCAACCAAAATAAAACAATATAAACATAATAATATTAATATGACTTCCTAACTTGCTGTTTATATACCCGAGGGATTTTGTATAGGACGACGCCTTGCACACAGATTCCTCATTTCCTTTTTTTCTAAACTAAACTACTTCTTTTTGGAACATCTTAAAGGAGGGATATCTGAACTAACTTTTTCTATTCTAAATAACCAAGTTCAATGTCAATCAAGTTGACTCTCCGTTGATCAAGTTCGAGCCTAACTCGATCAAGTCCGATGATATGTGGATTAATTTGAGTGATCTGCATAGATATAAGTATTTACATATAAGTAAAATTTACATATATATACATAATGTACATAAATAAGTATGATATAAGTATTTACAAGGTTCACTGCCATTTTTCACGAAGTATTCCATGCTGGTTACCCGTTATTATGGATACTTATCAATTGTCAGTTTTTCAAAGGATTAAGTTCAATGCTTTATTTAGAAAGTTAGAGACTGCAACTATTTGTACTCTTTCGGTTTTGTAGTTTGTAACGATAATTACTCGTATGTCGGCACCACTGTTATCTCAGTCATGCTTGGATATAATACACTTTGCCCGCAAAGTTGTTCATGTTTATAATATGAGATTCACAATAAAGAAGGAAAGGTGAAGTATGGAATATTCAGTAATTGTTCGAAAAAGATAGGAAGTTTAACATACGAGTAGAAAATCGCATGGTCAATCTTCGAGGAGGAACTCGAGATGCAACTCAAAATCTTGGCGTGTTAAATATGCTCGTTGCAGTCATTATTATTAAAAATTACCAATAAAAGGTTGTAGATCATGTCGAATTCATAACCTACTTAGGGCTGTGATCTAGAGGCACTATAAGAAGCGTTAATAATTCAAATTATAATGGATTGGGTATTATCTTTGAATCCATGGCCCACCTTTTTATTCACTTTAGAGTGAAACTTTGGAAACTGTATAATTCTGAAGGGGTTTCGATGAAATTTTGTTCACGGATTTATGAAGTAAGTTAACTGTGGAAAATAAATTCATTAATTTTGTTAAGATCTGAGAGTGTGCAGTAAATCGAGCCAATTAGATGTACAGTAAATCTTAACCATATCAGGTATACATGAGCTTCAATTGTCTTCAATCTGCAATCATAAAATATGAACTTGAATTCAAAAAATAAAGAGACTTGTGTAAGGTATAACATCAGCCTAAAGAGTTAACCGCGCTACAATTTTGATTGTAAAGGCCATTGAACGTAAGTGCCGTAATAAGGATTCTCGAACGAAAATTAAAGTATTTTCCATAAGAATGTGATCGCGAGTACTCACCTCCTGTACACTACACAAATCTTCTCACCAACGAACATTACAGGCCAATTTTCTACCATGGACGTCTATAGTAAAGACAGTTATATTGATGTTATCTAGCACAAAGAAAACCCTGAAGCATATGCTCTCGGGGGGACGAGGAAACCATAGCAAACTGACCATAATCAACAACCTGTCCTCCGATCCATCTATGAGGGAGAGAATATACGAGTATTTAGTTTCAACAGGCTTAGAGCGAAATCGTGTGTTTCAGAAGACTAAGATGCCTCAGAACGAGCGCGTTACGGGCCGAGATTACCCCAGATGACAGTGTGGGCGATGCAGAATCATTTCCACTGCCTTGGGAGCCTCCCAGCGCGCGTGGTGCCCTCGGGGAGACCAAATTCTTGGTGGCGAAAACGCTCCAGAAATGAGCGCCCAGGTCGCGACCGCTGCCAGCCAGGCAAAAACACCGACGCAAAAACACCTTCTGGACTGAGGGGTCCTGCGGTCCTTCCCACGCCCTCTGATGCTCCTACTGGGGCTGTGGCTGGCTGGTGTCGGGTGGGGTTGAAGGGATGGCTGCAGTGTTGCTATGGCTTCGTTTCTATGGCTTCTGAAGCCTCGATAAATGATCCTTGTTGTTGGTGCGTGGGACAGTAGGAGAAGTGAGAGCGTCCACTGATGATGCTCTTGACAGAATGTAGGAATGATGTTATTTAGAGTAACGTCGCGCTACGATGATGGAATAATGGAGAGCATTCAGCAATGATGCTCTTGACAAAGTGTGGGAATGATGCAACTGAAAGTAATTTGGCGTTAAGATGATATTTTAATTAATAGAGAACCTGATTCAAAAGAAATAGTGTTGCGCGGGGGTTAACATGTCAGTTTGACCTACTTTAACGAAACTACTGAGCAAACAGGATGTCATCCCATCTGAGCAGTTTTTAAACAGTAAATTATGATACAATTTGATCGACGACTTCAGCTGAAACGCAGTTTTACACCAAATTTAAGATACCTACTTATTGGTTGGAAAATAAAATTGTAGCGTAAAAATTACCTTTAAATATTATGGAATGTAATATTATGGGCTAAAAAACACGCTTCATGTCAGACGAGGGCACGGCTAATATCCTTAATTAAAACCACTGCTTTTGTTTTTTTAACATTGTTCTTATGTCGTTGACTTTTCGTACGAATATACTTGACGAAACAATTCAGAGACAAAAGACGTCGATCATAATTATTTAGGCGTAACTTTAACGACTCAATTTTACGAATAATAGAAATTCATGCAATTTCTCAGCCATTCTGCCTTCATATTACTCTGCCGTGAACTTTTTCTCCCAAGCTTATTTATGACGCAAACGAAGAACACACACAAAATACTCACTTCTATATGCACTTGCCTTGCAGCAGCTCAGCTGCTAAGGAGGATCCAAAACTCCTGTTCTCGCTGCCCTCATCGCCTGTGTTCCGGTTACTGTCCACCTTTGGGTGGCCATTGATCCAAACCCGCAGAGATCAAGCCAAAAAATACGAAATTGGCTGCATCCGCTGAGGCTGAGCCTGCTCTTCCCACACTTGGAGCTGCAATCTCAGGCTCCAGGAATGTTGCAAAAAAGCCGCGAGGGCCGGACGATCTTGTGAGATCTCGCCTAACCGGGACATCACGACTGCAGCTCTAGTCGAGTTCTTTGTCTCTCCTCAAATAATAATTAATCAGAATCATGTTTGGTCTCATAGCGTGTGTGTGCAGGTTGAAAATGGAAACCATTTGCGGAAAAGTTGTAATTACGGTGATGAGAGCTTGTCAAAACACTGCACGGTGAAGTGTCAAGTCTGCTCGGTCTTCGAAATTTTTTGTGACTGATTTCCAAGCTTCAGGTAAACTTATAAAAAACTCAAGGCATGCAAAAAGAGAAAGAATATACATTGAGAACGACTGCTGCATATTTTCACACCTGCATTGATAATTAAAGTTGAGGCTAATAACCTTTGAACTTTCGTTTAGAAGCTATTACAGTAATGAAACTTGGGATTCAAGTCCTAAAGAATTCGTAGAGGGACCTTTATCGGGGGCTCGAAAAAGGAAGTCAGCAGTAACGCGCAAGAAAGTAACATAATCAGTTCTTCAGCTGCGCAATATTTTCTATGTAAAGAAACCTCAAGCAATAAAAACTCCAGCCGTAGCTCCGTTCTGACTCAGTGGGTGAGGCAATTTGACCGCGCGGTGACTCAAGTTTTGAAGAAAGTTGTTTTGACAGTTCTTATGCAGTCAACTAAGCGTACAGTATTATGCAGGGCAGTAAATTTAAGTACAGTATGAATGTGGATAATGAAATTGACATAGAACATACCACGTCGTGAAAATTTGTCCGAATTGAAGGAAATTTATAACCTACTATTTATCCTCAGAGAAATATTAGTTTTGAACTTAATTTTTATTCCCCAAATAACATGCGTGAAAGAAGCATTTTATTTAGATTTTAAAAACGTAGTGCGTAAGTGCTGTTACAGGTCTAAGTTAAAATCACAATAAAATAACAATTTTATTGTAAACTTTATACATGTTTTCTTCGGGCTTACTTGAAATAAAAAGTATGTACCCAGACATTTGTACAGGGTTAAGTCATCAATTATTCCTTAGGTCATGAAAATAATATTTCTTATCATTTTCTATGTATTTACTCCTGCAAATCAATAACCAGCAATAATAGTATCTTTTTGCTCTAAGAAATTATCAATAAATTTAAATTAAGAACCTATACCAAAGTAATACAACTGATACCTTTTACACGAGCATGTTCATGCCAAACCTCAAGAACAAAATTTATAGACAAAAGATGACGATCGCAGCACGAACCAATTTCCACAATTCGCCGCTGACATTGGACATAAAATAGCATCTCGCGGACGGAAAAGAGGCCAAGTAGAGCAGCGACCCATAGCACCGCTGGCGGAAGCGGTGCGGCGCATCGCAGTTTCCAGTTTCCAGGTCGTCAGATGAAGCGCCGACCCTCGGAGGCTTCTGGACCTCCTTGTTTCCTGTGGTAGTCGGAATTTCTCGCACGCACGCGCTGCCTCAACCGCGGCTCTCACGGGGACTCACCAAAAATGGCCTTGAAATTCAGCCGCATCAACTTTAGGAACAATGCTCAATTTTGGAGCATGCGAGTAGCGATAAATTCCACCCCTTCAACTTTAGAAACAAAGTTCAATTTTGGAGCATGCGGGCACCGATCGTTGTTGTGTACCATGTTATCTTCTGGAGATTGTAAAATATAGAAAAACACAGTAATGGCGTTGAATTTTTAAATTCTATAAAAAATCACTGCACTCAGACAATAATTCTTTGACGTTTTAAAAATGGCAAGTACTAATTTCTACTCAAAGAGAAAAATGTCAGGACGTGACAGCCTACCGCGTTAATACGCCTTTTAAATTTTAGCCAGGCATTAAAATTCCGAAGCCAGTGAACAGAAATATAACTTGCACGTCATGAAAACACGCTGTTTCTTTCTCTGACAAGTAAGAAAGAAATTACAGCTGATTCGCAGAGCCGGAAGATGAGAGGGATCCTCTGCGAGCGCCGCCCCGGAAGCTCTAAGTGTTGATGTTTATTCTCGCGGAGATGTTTTGTCTGCTCACTGGGCGTGACGCCCCCTCTACTGCATCTCCCCTTCCCCTCACGCTTTATTACTCTTCCAGTCTAACCTCTTCCGGCGGGCAGATAAAAACTTGTCCCGGTCGCCATTTGCAGGTTGACCTCTCACACAACCGGATGACACGTCTTAAGATGTTCATTCATTCAGAAAAATCTCCTGTTCACGTTCCGCGGTCATTGACGGTTTTGGCGGGAACGAGACGTGCTGCAAGAAGAGCGTTTTTGATGCAAAATATTCTAATTTGCGGTATCGGCTGCTAGTTTTCATACTGAAAATTCGTACTGAAAATTGCGGTTTTAGATGTTTGGTTCAAAAAAAGGACGTGAAAATACATTTTTTTTAGTGTAATTGTTGATTCTCATAGAGGTACAGTATTGTCAAATGTTCATTATTCTGAAACTAAAAAAGTATTAGATGCCACAGAAGAATTTTATTGCGTTGTGTTGGAATTTACATTTCCCGTGAGCAGAAATACAAGTATTAGATTTTCTTTCGATCGTATACATGCCCCCTATTTATGCTTGAGACTTTTACACACGAGGAGTGGTGTGTGCAGTTTAGTGACTAAAATCTAGCCCGCAATAACACAATTTTCGAAGAAGATATTTTCGAGTTCTCTTTCTTCAATATCGAATTTTAACTAGCAATCGAATTGCCAAGCCTCTGTACTTCTACGACCTCTGAGCCAACAAAAACGTCCTCTCAGTCGCAAATGCACTGTCGTTGCTATATAAGAAGAAAAAGTTCTTCCCATCCAGTTAACACCTAAAATGAAATACATGGGGTATAAATATTATTTGATATAGAAATCCTATATTTCTTGGTTAGTCATTCTGGGTAGCATAAAAGCAATGTTAAAGGTTGAATAAAATATTTAAGAGAGTAATTTGGAAAATGAATTCCTTTCGTTAGTTTACTCTAAGCATGATAAGGCTTAAAAATCCTGGTCACGAAGAAAAGACTGTTGATAAGAGCGCAAACACCAAGAAAGCTGCGTTATTTAATATATAGAACTTCATTTGATGAAATTTGAAATATTTACAGTCTAATATGGTAATATTTATATCAATGTAATTGAAGTACAGCAATTCACGAAAAACACTGCCAAATGCTGAAATCTTTCTAGAGCAGAGTTCTAAGTGAAGCGATAACTTAAGATGATGTGAAAATAGATGATGACAAAATATCATCATTCAGTTTGCTCTTTGTTGTTTCAATAAGCTGATGGTTGCAAAAAAATTGTGTCGTTCGATTCGTCAACGTACTCGCTAGAAGAGTAACACAGCAAATAAAAAAGACGCAGTGTTGTTCCTGTACTGTTTCGAGTCATTTCTTGGCACACGAATTTCACCATAATGCCATGCCTTCCACAGTACCATCAATGATATACATACGTCTGTTCATTTTTAATTTGCCTTGAACTGTGGTTGCCTTTTTTTTGCAGGAAATTTCAAAAACTATTTGTGTTTCACCTATAGTGCATATAGGAATCATCACCGACATTATTTTACCCTTTAAAACTTTTTCATTCTAACTGCGTTTGAACATTTTATGATACCTTAGTGCATGATGTTAGACAAAATTATTTTTCAGATTTGGGAAATTCTTCTTCTATGACATAACTTCGAAAATCCTTTAAAAAATTATTTCGCATAAGCTTTCAAAACTGTTCTGTTTCAAATATCATCGGGCAAACACACTTATAACACCGTTCATTATCACGTGCAAAATATCTCATCACCCTTTTGACTTTTAAATGTTTATATTTAGTTTCTTACAGCTACAGCTTAACTTGTTTTCTCCACGATGCTGATTCAGGTTATTGTTTCCTATAATATGAGTCAGTCTTCACCTATATGCCTAGGATTTCATTTTAACCCTGCTCGTATATGCTGAAGTATCTTATTTTCGCAGAGCCTATAGTGCTTTAAAAACCCTGTTACAACGCAGCTAGCAAAAAAAACACGTTGCAAGCAACATGTCTGTGAATTTAAAAAACCTAAATATCCCCAGAACAGCTGCGTTTAAACATCGAATGAGTCTTATTTTAGCAAAACCTTCGAAATCCCGCCCTCATTTGTTTCTTAGAGCACGAGAAGCCGCTGGTCACAAGTGTTGTCCTGATGCGAGCCGCGCATGCGCACAAGTGATGCATCGGTAGAGCCCCGGAGTCCGACCATGCGGCCAATTATGGGCAGTCACGACCAGGCCGTCAGCGCCCCTAGGCCCAATAATTCTGGAAGGCGCATCGCATTCAAGCGAGAAATTATAAGAGCTGGACTTTGTTGCCACATAAATAAAAAAGGAAGGTGCGGTAGCTTACCATCTTGTCTTTCGCGAGACACGACGAGTTGTTTTTCATGGGATCGACATGTTTGTAGAAGCATGTAATTTAGGCCGTATATTTTAGTGCCATAATAACCAACGCGTGCTTGAAATGTTTACCAGTTCATTTAAAATATTAATAGCTTAGAACATTTACATGTGAGACCTGGATCCATTTTGAAGGAAACTCATTTTTTAAAGCTATCAACCAACATTCCACTCACTTATAATTTGAACGCGTATTTTCCAGAGAATTATGAGCTGCAACGCCATTTTCACCAACCTGAAACCCTTAAATATCCGCATCTTATGTACTTTAGTTTTTGAGAAATCTTGAATAATCAATCAACATCGCGTCCCAACCACCCATCTCGTAACAATACCTCCATATTGAAGCCCATGCTAACTTCGGTTACATCATGTTACGAGCGAAGAATGACGTTTGCAGAGAAGCGAGAACAATGAAACCACTCGTGCCTCGGCACGAGAACAACACAAAGCGACTCAGTTCATTTCCATAAGCAATTTTGGCTGGCATTGAGAAGCTCGTGTATTTTATTCGCTATCTGCCGGCGAGTGCCAGCTGATGAGATGTTTTTGGCTTGCGATGCGATCTGTGAGCGTCGTAAATTGATCTGGAGAGGGTGCTCTGCTTGAGAACCTCTGGCCTAGTCACGACTTGCACTGCGTCATGCAAGTTAGCGTACAATTTGCCGGTGGCATCCCGGGCACAGGCTGCTCGTGCCCGGTGGCAGTTGCTGAGGAGGACTCACTTGAGCGCATTTTAATTTGAAAACTGGATAGTGCTTTCGTGTTATGCGGCAAGCCTTGAAGGCCAATATTAAATGATTGGTTTGCCTGATGAATCGAACGTCTAAGATGTGATGTGGAACTTGTTCAAGATTCCCAAATTCAGCATCGAAAAACTGACATGTAATTACAGATTTACTTAAGATAATATCGAAAATGCCCGTTTGAAAATTAATTCGTGTGACTGCAAAAAATCCAAATGAAGACTTTTTACTGAAATAGAGAAATTCAAGAGTCTAACGTCACATGTTTAGGTAAAACAAGGTTCATGAAAAAATCTTAATATTTATGATTAATTAATTTTCTAAGTTTTTTAAACCACTAAGTAGCAAGTGTCGTTGTGTTGGCTTCATGAATGGACCTGGTTTATTTGATGCAAAGCTTCAGGTCTCTAAAACTAAAACCAACCTCATTGTTTTTTGTGAACGAATTAAGGCTATGAAACTACAATCATTATATTTTCCTGTAAAACTTCATAATACGTAACAGTAGTGAACGGATTAGATCTTCGAAATTACTATCACGGTTTTTATCTCTAAGTCTTGCAAATTATTAACAGTTGTTAACGCGTTGATGATTGAAAAGGAACAATCTTCATTATTCAAGGTCCTTGCACCAGTTCTGTCATGATGTGGTCACATCGATGCAACTGGCAGTAATTGCTTAAAGTACATCAGACATAACTCTGTGTGATAGTTACCAACCTATAGCTATCAATCGAAAGGTGATTTGGTCGGGCGTAGTCGCTTATTCAATTTTTTCCTCATTTCATTTATCTCTCTTACTCATTTTCTATATCTGAAGTCAGTTTAGTTCTTCAATTAGCTTGATTACACGGTTCGCTCTTCCAAAATGCTTGATAATTGACTTTCATGTTCACATTTTTTATTTTGATTTCGTTCGAGCTTACCGGTTAGGCGGCTAGTTCGCAAGCAACCACTTATTGCTATTTTCTTGTGTAAAATGCTTTGTCCGTAAAGCTATATGACGCTTTCTTGCGTCATAAAAGAATTGTTCTAAATTCCAACCCAATCAGCTTTATTTTAGCCCATTGCATTGATTCAAAGAAATTCAACTGTTGTTCACAACCATTTATTTCATCTAAATTCATTTAAAAACGTTGCAAAAATTGATATCACCGTCTTATTTTTCATCCATTTGTGCACATTAACTCCCTTAATGACGAAAAGCAAAGTCAAACAGAACGCATCATTGAAGTGTGTACTGTATGTTCAAACACGACTCTGCCACCTACTCGTTGTACTGTATGTTGCGGCTGCCTTATTTTTAGATAGCAAACCCTCCTTAAATGGCCGTTCCTTATTGGTGCAATTAGGTGCACCGTACCTGACCATCTAATAACACGACGACCACTTCATAACTCTCTGCCTTGAGTAATCCTCTTCATGAGACCCAAAGTCACGCAACCCTTAAAGCCTTCGATAATTCGGGGGTGTGTTTGCGAAGTCGCTCACCGTCCTCTGATGAACGTCCATACAATTGCCAGTAAGTTGTGGCCTCATCGATGCTCTTTACGTGTCGGGTAAATTATGAAAATTTGACGGAGTTCTTGCGTGGATGTCCGGAGCTGTCGAACAAAGGAAGTTTTTCACTTTTGACAGACGTGTAATTTAGGTTTATAAAGTCTTGAGAAATCTACGAAAATTCGATGCTAGTGAGTTTTTTCCTTATTGCTCCGACGTTGTCGAGAATAGATGATGATTATTCATTTCAAATTTTGAAATTTATGAGTTTTACTCGCATTTGATCATTTTTAGTTGAGTCAAGTTATGCAATATTTAACAATGTATTCATCGGTGTTCTTGTGAAAGAAAATGGGTAAAACTTCAAAAATTTTGAATCCTATTTTCAATTGCAGGCTACCATCTCTACCCCACGCATCCTTGAAAAAGTCCGGTGTTCACAAAGTTCACCCATAATTACTCCCATGCACGTTTATTTATTCCAAAACTACCATAATTGCATACAAAAACATAAACAGGCTTTTTCGCTGTTTAATTAGTCCAATTCTCCCAGAATCTTTTCACAAATTTTGTAATGCAGATATAATCTAGAAAAGTTAAACAAATCTTACACATTTCCCACAATTCATACATGGAGCGCTTACCTCCCTACACGAAAATCGGACGTAGCACATGCATGATAGCTCATTTACTCTCAAATTCCTCCGCAAATAACACAACGACCTCCATTCTAACTTGGAAAGCTTCACTGTTGCGATTTAGAAACGTGATTCCTAGAATCCAATCGCTCATTGTCAATTCAGTATTCCCATTTTGACCGAGGAAAGCATGCGCTGAGAGCACGAATTCCGAAATTGATACCGGCAGGAGTGCTTTATTCTTGACCGTGGCCACAGCGCCGCGCATCACAGGTCTATTATCATGACAATGCTGTGGGAGCTGCCCGAAATACCCGGAGATGATGGCGTGCGTACATCGGAGTGGGGCGCTGCGGAACATAAATCCTGCGAGCGAGAGCACCGAACGCGTTTTCTTCATAGCAGATGCTAATCTGGTTCTTTGTAATATGAATTTAAAACAAATTCAACTAAAAGTTGAAAGTATCAATCATCCGTGGATTGTTAAGTGGGCGGTTTTGAAGTCATCTGGCTGGAACAGTACCATTTGAGCTCACACCCTGAAGCGCCAAATATTTTCCAGTCCATCCCAGGCGAGATCGTTGAGCTGTGCCAGACCGAAAGCAACAAGCCACGTTTGCCCGGTGGCAGATGCCAAGTCGTGACTGTGGAGGCTGAACTGCGCGACCCCTGCGCCTTCCGGCATCTCTACTGCCCGAGCCTCCTGGCTACTATTGGGCTCCCTGAGCCTAAGGCCTATGCTCTCAGTCCATGGGTCGTGATCTTGGCTCGTGGATAATGACGTACGCCCATACCGTGCCCAGCCTGCCCGATCATTATGATCTGAAATTGATGCAGCGAGTTTCCTTAGGAGTTCTTGCTAAGAATCAACTTAAAACTCTATCTGAATTTTGCGGTAATGGAGGGCTGTCGTCTTGCAGGGCAACGTCGATGTTTCATGATCTTGCACATAAGTTCGTAAATTTTATTTGATTCGAGACTTGCCCAAATTTAAACTCGAATATTTATCCGTTCAACGGTGATATAACAATGACTAAATATAAGCCGTGGTTATGATTATGACGTAGGAATTTCCGAGTTGAAATCTCGTTTGCCGTTTTTAACTGCGGAAAAAATTTCAACTTGGTAATATTCAAATTCGTTTCTCTTCTAATTTTTGCTTTTGTAATTCACTGAAAGATTTGAATGAGTTTGCTAAAATTATCTCGCCGATCGATGAGCACATGCTCAAGTTTCAAGTTGAACATTTGAAAAATTTCTTACTGTACAAAATTAAGCTGTAAAGATATTCATAGTTCAGTATTCCTATTGGGAAGTTGAATTAACTGTAAAGATTTATTAACGGCAAAATTTATAAATCTTCTAGATTCAGGCCTTGAGCTCTTATTCTAAGCATAAACTTTACATCGGCTTGAAAATTGCCAAAAAAAAACAGAGAGAGTAAATGGAAGATAAGCCATAAATAGATCTAAATAAAGTTAACAGACAGCTTTAAAGTTTCAAACTAAATCAGCTGAGGCTAAGATATTAAAGGCAAAGTAACACGAGAAACATGTTTTGAGAACGATGTAACTAAAATTATTGAGGATTAATTGCGGGAAATGTACTCAAGCCAACTTGATCTCTCTGAAAATATTTCAATTCGTTGAACTTCAGTCACTTTCTTATTCTTCTTTGAGCAAATACTTCAGTATTCAAGTGAGTTTTCACTTCTGCCTTCACTCCTGTCTCCATTTCCAAAAGTTGCTTCACATCACAGCCACCGAAAATCAGATTAAATCGTTGATTTTATTAAAAAGCAACGATTTATTCAGTCACTCTTTTCGTTCGCTCGTTCGCTCTTTTGACCGATTTATTGAAGTCACTCAATTTTCACGAAGGCCTTGATATTGAAGGGAAGATATTTCCCGTATTTTAATCAATGTTTGTCTTCGTAATTTAATTATCATATCGTGAGAATGTCACAGAATCCGTCCCATATCGCATGACTTTTTTGCAAATTATTTAATCTTTTAGAAATGATGTGGTACACAACTAAATCCACGATTTATATAGATCGGAAAAGCTACTCAATTTTGCCTCACCTGGATGTTATTATCAAACTCCTTGACTTGTTCCTCTTGTTGAAATCTCTATCTTCGATTTTACGAATTTTCGCTTGCTATCTGTGAACTACAACAGTTTGCAACTGTTTACTAGGATCAAAAAAAATGTACTGTTTACTCATCAAAGTCTTAGAAAACGGCAGGTTCTAGCACCCAAACGCTCGCCTGCATTAAGACTAAGCAGCTCTGAAGTCCCGGGCATTCATTGCAACCATCTCAATGGGGGAGATTTTATCTTTACCTCGATCGTGGGCTCCGTCTCGCCCTCTTGGCAAGACGGACAACAAAGCAGCGGGCATCTGGAAGCTGTCAAGTCGAGTTGAGCAACGGCGTGCTTCTCTGTAGCGGAGGCAAGCGAGTTTCCGCGCAGCAACTTCTTACGGGGAACGCGCGTACTTGGTAGTACGGCTGCCCACTCAAAATGCCCATGTCTCATCGACAAATTGTGTATTTGGATAATGTTTTACCCATAGCTCGGCCGTGACGCAGAGCGCTTTTCTGGAAAAAGTGCAGGATTACCCGCGAATTTTGTTTCTGGGATATTGCTGAGCAAACGTTACCGGCATTATCAACAATCGTATATATATAATTGTTTCTTGATGAATCCAAAAAAAAAATTATTTCTGGATGACAGTGGCAGTTCTACTATATTGGGGATAATCACTAACAAAAAAGACAAATACTTGAAATGATTTCATTTGAGGACAAACCCATCGCCAGCCTTGAAACAATTATTAAAGCACAGGGAGACAAATCAAGCGATATATATAGATAGTTTTTAATCACTCTTGGAATTCAGGCTGCCTACGTTGCGGATTGAATTCATTCTGAGAGCTGCAGATTGTGACGCTTGCGCACGTCAACAAAGATTTTAACTCGCTTTGTGAGGCACGTAATCTTTTTCTTATAAATATACCCGAACTGCAGGGAGCTCTTATAATTCCTCTCATATAATTGAGAGGATAATCTTTTGCAAGGAAAAACAACTGCATGACATGAATTTAAATTAGAGCAATTGTGATTCGTAGAACTAAGATGGGTGTGTCTCCAAGGACAATTAAAAGCTTTAATAATCTTCTTCGAAAATGCATTGTATTTTCATATCCATCGGTGATATAGAGAAAACTCAGAGAAATAAATCAAAAACAAAAAATACCACGAGCTGTTAATATTTTTAAAAGTTCATTTAGCGAAACATTAAACCTGAAAATAATTTATTTCGGAATTTTTCATCCATAGTATATCTATATATATATATATATATATATAGAGAGAGAGAGAGAGTATATATACAGTTCCTGAACTTAAATATCATGAATCTTTTTTTTTCATTTTGCCTTAGAAATAACTAGTACTTCTTTAAATCAGGGCCCTCATCATCGTCGTTAGTATCTATATATTATTCAATATTTCTTTCTCCAATCGAATCATAAGCTCTGTATACATATAGGCCTTTTTCGGTAATTAATATTGAATTATTTTCTACACATTGACTTGCTTGTCTCTCTACCACATTGACGTCTGAGTTTCGCCAGACAGTTGCTATTGCAGCTTTGATAGTCTAACGGTGAGGAAAATTCTGAGGACGTCCACCTTGCGGACAATCTTCGGTTGTTCCAAGTTTATCGCTCCCACGCAGAATGTGGTTAATTGAAAATTTTTACGCTTCCAGAAACTTGATGATCGTTATTATTTTTTTTCATTTTGAGCCAGATCATGACTCGGTAATAGCTGTACCTTCATCCCCCAGATCAATAAATGAGATAATTTTTGGTGAATCATACCTGAAAGAATGTAAAAATAAGATGTTTTTAAAATATAAGAACTTTTACCTGAATGAAAATATTTCAGTATTAAATTTTTTTTCAGTATTATTAAATTAAGGAAAGTTGTTCCAAGAAATTTATCCGCCTCTTGTACGAACATAGCTGCATCACAGAAACTGATAGGAAAATCCCTTGCTATGTCTCAACAGATGTCTAATAAATTTAAGGAAAGCTTTTGAACGATTCACGAAAGCAATGAATAAATAAAAAATAATCGTTATAATGGTGGAATTTTTATAATTTTTGCACGGATTTGATGTTTCTGTGATCACCAAAGAAGTTTTATTGAAATAATATTGTGTAACCAGAATAAGCATTGATCAGTCTCAGAATTGAACCGTAGGTAGAAATTCGTTTTAACGGTATCATGTCTCCTTGTTTTTACTTCATGAATTTGAATTTTTCCAAATCTATTAAAAGATTTTGTGTCACTTTTCTTAAATATTTGAAAATTTCAAATAAAATCGACATTTTATTATTATTTAAAAAGAATTAATTTACAAATAATTACTGCAGAGCTAGCTCGAAACTTAAGTTGTGATCATGTGAAACTTTGGCTTAAAGTTTTTCAGGGATCTTTTCTACCAAAATTTAAACGAAATGAGATATAACGATCACCGGGGAAATTAATCTTATCTTCGATGATAAGTAACTTTTAATTTTCTTAATAAAATAGCGTACTCCTATATACTGCATCCCATAGTTACGTTGTCTAGAGTACAAATAAAACTTAGAAGCGAACAGAACCGTACGGTGCGCTATCATTTTCCTAGTCTCCAATGTCATTATGGATTCTATACGCAATCCATTCTAGGTGCTCCGCGCGGCACCTTTCTAGTTAACATTAGCCATGGTCCTAAAATGCAAACTCTTGAAGTTTGCCTTTAAAATTCAGTGCTCCTTACCCAGTCGATGACTCAATCGCGAGCAGCACTTTTTCCGTAGGTCTGATGAATACTTTCAGCTTTGTGTTTTTACCGATAAAATGCATCCGTATGAAGAGAGCTAGTTTATTGAGACAAAACTTTCCCCTATTTACATTACATGTGAAATCACTATTCTTACAACCATCCATTCTGTGATTTTCTGTTGCATCCCAAGAACGTCCTCGAGACAGAAGTGTTCGAGGAAATCTCGTTCTTGGTAAGAAACAGACAGAAATATTTAAACTTCATCTCATTACCGACATCTTGTCGAAATATATGTTTAGAGTGGTACTTTATTCCGGGAAACATTTTTGGGTCACACACCCATACTTCGGAAGAGTTATTTTTTAAGATATGGTGATCGGAGATACGCGTGAGGTTACTGCAGTGTTCTTTGATCGAGAACTTCAAATTATGCGTTGTGCAAGGGAGTGTTTGCGGCGCTTCGAGTGATACCATCAGTTAATTTGAGTAGCGGCCGTGAGCAGGGCGTCTGGAAGCAATTACATCGTCGCCGAGCTAGCGCCGCGCCGACGGAATGACCGAGGCGCTATCGGCATCGACTATTCTGTGGAAGCAAGTCAACTCGTCACACTTTATGTGGGACCTGCGTCCTAGAGCTCCACATTTTATGTGGGATCTGTATTCTAGAGGTCTTTTTTGTACATCGTAGCGTTAAAGTGAAATGAGAGATTAGGTTCTGTTTTGTGAAGCTGCCCAAAAACTGGAAAATACTCGTGAAAAGACCGTGGCACTCTCGGTGTCAACTATTTTGTGGAAGTACGTCAACTCGTCACACTTTATGTTGGAACTATGTCCTAGAGATCTTTTTTGGACATCGCAGCATTAAAGTGAAATGAGAGCTTGAATCTTTTTTCTTGAGGCTACCCGAAAACTGGAAAAAACTCGTGAAAAGAGAAAGGATGTGTGAAAAAACAGGGAAAAGTGATTTCACGGGACAAGGTCTCTGAATGTTGTTGCAGTTTGTGTCCTTCGGGGAAATATCGGATCTTGCAGCAGTGGAATAACTTTCATATCTTAAACTGAATGGTGTCGCCATAAGTTGATGAAGAACGTTCCCCCGACTGAAATTATGCTCGTCAACATTTTTATTCGAAATTAAAGAATTGTTCTAAAAAATAAAATGAAATATTTAACTTTTCAGGTGAATTTCCTCCTGTAATGGCGAGTTTTAGGAGTAGAGTACTATTTCGATATTTATTGAACGGGATAATTGCATTTTTTGTCAAAGTTCAGTTTGTTCAATTATCCTGGACCTCGAAGTATAATACATGACAGGCAACTTGTACACACCGTACGCTAAAGAGATCGTGCAACACAGAAACTGAGCTACACAAACAAGTCTTAATTCATTCAGATATGCATTGTTTACATTTTCCCACGTATTCTTGGCAACACGCATGTGAACGTTTTGGAGATGTTGAGAAAAGCACGTGCTGTGCAGAGTGGGTTTTAAGCTAAGTTCAATAAACAATTTCCTCAGGAAGCTTGTTCATCTCAGAACGAACATGAGTCACATTAGTTACAATGAACCCAGCGAGTGCCGGGCGAGGGATGCAGCTGCAGCAGCTCGTATTTCCAGTTCCTCTCACGCCGCGAAATTATTTTCCAGGATCAAATTAGATAGCATCTCGAGGCTCCTTTGCTGGACGCCTGTAATTATCAGTCGATGCATCATAAATCGACGGATAGCTCTTCTTCAGAACTGCAGCCATCGCTTGTCGGCACGCGAACATCGGAAGTGTTGTCTCGGTATTTTCCGAGGCCTGGAATTTAGAAACAGCTGGAATTTGACTTAACAAGAAATTTCATAACTGTTCTTGGTAAATTTTTGTGGGAAACTGAAGAGGAACTTGCATGTAGAATTCTACGGCTGAAAATAAGTACGCAGTGGACGTATATCACATTTCTTGATCGTTTTATTCTCAAATTATTTGAGTTTGAAGCGGGAAGTTTTGTCAAATAAAGTTGAACAATTCGAACATTGATATCATGTGATCCCCATTAACGTTTCCCAAGTCCTGCCCAATAATATTTAACAACAAAAGAACTTAAAGCCAATAACTTAGGAGTCCTTGGAAAAATCCCAACAGTTCAGCTGCATGCACTATACAGTAGAGCAGCGCTGTATTCATGCGAACAAAACAAAACGTACCAAATGCAGTACGTATTCACCGTCTGTCGCGTTATCCTACGCAGGACCAGAACCTCACACTTAAACGAACGCAGCGCATAACACCGCAGTATTTGCATTCAAACTTTTGTAATGATACCTAATTTGAGATTCATTTGA
This sequence comes from Morinoia aosen, assembly GCA_030386875.1. Lineage (NCBI taxonomy): Eukaryota > Metazoa > Arthropoda > Malacostraca > Amphipoda > Talitridae > Morinoia > Morinoia aosen. Next base: position 73,173,187 of record CM059562.1, read on the forward strand.
GGGCCACGCTATTGTGAGACGAGTTAGCCCGTGAAGTGCAGGTGTCAGTGCTGAGTATCACATCGACTGCCTAATAGTAGTGGTCACGGTGGCCAACAAAGCTCTAACTCATATCACTCGTATCAAATATTTCCCTAATAGTGACCAGGTGTTCACGATTAAGCCTAATTAGACCAAAATACTCGCACATTATTTCCTTAGAATTTATAGGCGGGGGTTTTGAATGCGGACTTTGTGTTGACGTACAAAAGAACGAGGTGAACGTGTTGCATTACATCGCTGAGCGTCGTGCGCACTACGCAGTCCGCATAGCTGTGTATATGTTCAGGAGTGTATCGTGACCGTGTTCAGTCACGTGTAGTATCATGTGCAGCACGTCACGTGTGGTATCAAGTGCAGCACGTCACGTGCCGCGACAGCCCACGTATAGAATGTCGTGATACTAGGTGCACTACAATGCCAGGCACCGCGAGCACAATAACGAACTGAAACATGGGATAGAACCGCCAGTATTGCACAACACCAGCACTTCAGCACAGTAACAAGGTTACACTGCTGCATAGAAGCAGTGCAGTCCTGTAGTAATGCAGCTCTGTAGCATCAACATAACTCTGAATGGTAGCGAAGAATCAATATTACGATGAATCACAATTCATTCATTGTGTTCCGTGCACATCTGATTTGGTCACATTACTGAATTTTCGTGTGCGGTTGAGCTGGACAGCACACTTGTTTTCCCTGATGCCATGCAGTCCTGACTTCAACAAAGCTTGAAATTGGGCGATTTGTAACGATGGATTCATTCATCCAACTGGTTGATGGTATGAACATTGATGAAGTGTGCATTCTGTATGGTAGGCTTCCGGTTGTTTCCTGAGCTCACAAATTCACGGGGATAGTACAGTATTCAACTGGAAAAGTAATTAACTTATTTTGTTTCAGCCCAGGATCTGATCACGAAACGATTGTGTTAGTTCGATACGATTCTGCCGTGACAGTCCTCTAATTCTACTCAAGCCCGCGTCTGAGCGACACTTTGTCAGCGCCAGTAAGCTACCCTGGTAATGCAAAGATCAGCGGGCATGGATAGGAGATGTTATTATAAAAGAAACCCTTTTTATCAATGTGCTTACATTTTACTACCAATCGTGTACGTTAAGAGCTTGAAATCATTAAAGTGGCAGATAAAATGTGATTGTTAAATAGAAATGTTAGTAAATTCTTTCGTAGCTGGGCCTATATCTTTATAAAAATTACCGATCGACTGATGAATATAGAGCACAAAATTTTAAAACTATTACGCTTACAATCGATTTTTCGTGTTCAATAAAAGTATATCTTGTGTTAAATCATAGTAACCAATCCGTTTTCACTCCTAACGTTACGTTTCGATGAGGCTCCACTCATTGTTTTTGAATGCTTGCGGCCGAGTATGATATGATATTTTAATTACGCCTAGTAATACACACTTCTAAATTTGAGGTTGGGTCTAAATACCATTGAACCATGCAGGTTCCTTGACCAGTGCTGAGGCGTCGATGAAACTATGGAATGCTAGCTCCAACTTGAAGGGATACAAGCTTCGGGACACCAATCCACTAAACAGCTCCACAATCCTCAGTTAGGCGTTATTAAGCCATTAGGCCACGCATTTTTAGCATATGCAGAATTTTAGGCACTAATCCGTGTTGAAGACGCGTGTCGGTATCAATTTACCTGGCTGCGGAGAGCGACCTTGACTCGCATCATGGGAGTTGGGATACCGATATGAAAATTCCTGCATATCAGTGATCGAAACACGATAAGATAGCATTGAGAGAACCGAGTTTAACTGGCTTGTAAAATTGATATAATAATTGCTTCACCAATTTTATGTACAAGCCAGTTAAACGCTTCTTGAAATTGAGAGAACCTAAATACATGAAATCAAAATTTATACTTATTCAGTGAACAATTTTGTTAATTAACAGCCCTACTCAGTACGATTACCCAATTTGGTGAGGACTATGCTTTGTAAAACGCATCAGTACAAACGCAGCCGGAATAAGCGGACTTAGGAACAGTGTTGCAAACTGCTGCGTATATTTAGATTGCCTCACATGCGTCGATTCGTGGAGCGAGAATCATTATACTACAATAATGTTTTGTAATTTACATTAATGTTAGATAATTTATATATTTGTTAAATGACCACATCTGTGTTCTCAAAATGCAGGCAGACACATTTTGAATCAAACTTTATAATGTCTGAAAGACGTTTGTGCTCAAGTCAGGCGGTAATCAAGGCCCGGTATCCCAATACATCATTACACACATCATCACTGCACGACACTAAGATCTTGTCATCAAGGCTGATTAGTCACTTGGTACGTGCACCAACGGCACCTCGTGGTGCAATTGTACTCGCACCAGGTGCACTACATGTTGCGTTGGTGCGCTCGCAAGGAGCTCCACATGGTGCGTTGGCACGCGCACCAATTGCATAACCTGGTGCGTTGTACGCGCGCCAGGTGCACCACGTGGTGCATTGGCACGCGCATCAATTGTTCCACCTGGTGCACTGGTGCTCGCACCTGGCACGCGCATCACCAGCACCACGCGGCAGCTGTCCCCGCGTAGGCTTCTAATTACATGCATTTCCTGCATCAGAAGCCTAAACTCACGCTCCCGAATTTTATTTGGGCTGATTTCGATGTGGTCTCGTCAAAAATATGCTCACAGAAAATATTTCTGTTCCTCCAAAAACCATCTGTTTCCTACGGCTGAATTCCATTTTATTACAATTAAAAAAATATTGGCGTAAAAAAATGTAAGTAGTTAATTATTCTGCTTTTTATAATAACCTTTATCTTTCATATGGTGTTTTTTCTTGTTTTTTGTAATAAAAAATCCGTAATTTAAGTTTGGTTAAAAAATATGCTACATAAGTGTGCACTTCCGTGAATTAGAATCGGATATGAACTATTGATGCTGCTGATTGGGCAGGAAATGCACTACACGATAGTAAACTGGAAACACTAGACTGTATTTACTGTACGAAAAAGGATGGTGAACCAAAGTTCATTGTGCTGAAAAGGTAATGAATCAGCAATGGGAGAACTGAGTGTACTAAAAAGAGTACACGAACGTTAACTATCCAAAATTAGAGAATTGAATTAGTTTAATGTCTGTGAAGCTCTATTAATTCTACCATAGAATCATTTCTTTCATTTTACCTCGCATATAACTTCCCACAACTCTCGTAATGTCACGCATTGAAGCCTGAGTTCTGCCTACAAAAAAGAGAACGAGGACTTGCAGTCGATATGACCTCGTAGGTTCTCTCACGCACAAAAAGCTACTCATGAAGCAGCAAAAATTCGGAATGTTGAAACATTTGTCCAAAACGTTTTTCTTTAATTTACCTTTGGCCATCAGTTTTTCTGTACTCGTATCACCGTTATTAATAATAACCACCCGTTATTAAGCAGGCACTAACATCAGGTTGTTACTGACTTCAGAATGGGGACGGAACTGCCACTAGGCGGTGAACTTCAAAGAACACGTATAGGGAACAAAGTTACCAAGAAATTAAACATATTAAAGCTATTTCTTAATGAAAACTGCACAATCACAGTTAAGGTCAGAAGGCTTAAAACCTCACTGAGAGCACCCTTTCACATTATCCCTGCGGCTTCACTTAACCTGCCATGTGTCCTGAAGTTTTTGCTCCCCCTACACATGTCGAAAGTTAACTTGCGTATAAAGTTGATCAGTTTGAGAACGTGTACTCCGTCCTCCTTTTTCCCAATTCGCCTCAAAAATACCTAAAAAATACAAATGGCTTGGACCTCATTATCAGTGTGCGCTGAGGTCGGCAATGTTTTTATTAAAGCGCAACCAAACGTCGGAAATCAGGCGCGTGCCACTACAGGGTAACTTCCCCGGGGTTTCCGGACGCTCGTAAAATAAAGTGAAAAATCATGTCAGTCAGTTCTGAGTCAATAAATAAATGAAGCGAAAAATCTGGTGTCAAATCATTGTTCAGTTCGACTTCTACGTAATAAAATGTCATCGGTGTTACGGTCGTTGTCTGAAGTTGACGGATGTACAATTCTACGCTCGCTAGAGTCGGTAAACACAACTCCGAATTGAATTTATTTTTTCACAACCATTGAATTCCTAAGCTTCTCTTATCGAATTTTTTATTATCCAAAACGTTAACTGCTCTAGGTTTTGTAAATGATTTTGCAGATATTCCTTCATGTTTTGTGATAATTATCATTGTATATCTAAAATTTACATTACGCCCGCTGAATATCTCCTTGTAGCAATAACATTTCCCAAGTAAGGAGAATTGTAAAGGATTTCTCCAAAAAATTAACGGTAGCTGCTCATGACTGTGAAAAAATTAAGCCTTTGTGTTGAAAAGGTAGTTTCCAACGCAATGTAATTCCAATTGCAATGTAATTTCGATTGTATTTACACATTTCTTACAATTATAAACTCCTGATGAACGATCAATTTTTTCTATTTGATGAAAGCACGATCGACAAAACAAAGCAACACAAAAAATGACGCTCTTGCGCTTGGCGTAGGTCGCAACGCCGCTTGCGTGCAGCTGAGTATTATAAAATCAAGTACACCCACACAGAATCAAAAAAATTCTCAGAATTCCGACGGTCATCATCAACCAAGATCATTTTACTACCCTAGGTCAGGCACACGCTGCAAGTGACTTGTGTACAAAGTTGAGTAGTTGTGGAAAGTGTAGTAGGCAACAAAAATATGAGTGCAGTAACATTCAAAGCAAATACGACACCAGTGATACGGACACAACTGCGACACTACAGACTGAGAGCAATAACATTTAAATCAAATACGACACCCATAATACAAAAGTTTCTACCACACTACAGACTAAGAGCAATAGCATTCAAAGCGAATACGACACCAATGATACAGATATTTCTGCCACTCTACAGACAGCAATAAAGTGCAGTAGTGAGCAGCGCAAGCACACCCCGCGCGGCGCGGCAAGTTTGGCAAAGTTCCGAGAACCCGATGCGGGCTCGGCAAAGCTGCAGCTTCGCTTGTAACTGCACGCGATGAGTCGTTGGATTACACCGAATCGCGATTTTTTGGCGGGAGCCGAGGAAAGCCTGGCAATTATTAGCGGTTTCCTGCGGCGCGTTTCGTGGCAACAAGGTTCTGTTCCTGCTAACGTAGTCGTGAGGGGCTCGAGGTTCTGCTGCGTTTCAGTTTCCCGGAATTTGGTATTAAATCTGAGTGAGAATCACGGTTTGGCTATCACGCAAACATTGCGATTACTCGAGCAGGCTTATAATTTCCGATAAAAATTTTAAATATCATTGTTAGCCCTTCGAAAATTGTATATTTTTCTTAAGTCAGGTACAAACTGGAGGTCCTCAATGTCGACTTTAAAGTTCTTTTATAGTTCTTCAAAGACATTTCTTAAATCCTATGATTAGAGCTTGCCCTAGCAGTTTTACATGCAGAAAAAGTTCAGTCATTACTTTTAATGCAGCAAATGAATTCCAGGAAGTCTGTAGAAGAACCAGCTCACCTACCGCAACTCTCTATGCATTTCTGCATGTCTAATTGACTCCAAACGTATTGGGATTGACGTAGTGGTATTGTAAAAGTAATATGAACGTTCTGTTCACTCCTTTTTGGGAAACGTAGGATGGGAAAGTTTTCAATGCATGCTATGACTTCTGAGAACACCACTCCTTGATTTTGAGAGCATGTGCATAAAATATTCAATTCGTTGAAGGGTCTATTCCCCTCAGGAGGACTTTATAGTCTCAAAATAATTACATATTTAATTAGCTAAAACTCATATACTCATTACCATTAGAAAGACGTTTATTTTATTTCTAATTTGACCAAGGCGTTAAACCATCCTGATTTAATCCTTCAAAATTCGAATGTTGAGGTACTCAATATTAGTGTCAGAAAACCTTTGCTTGATTTTTAAGATAGATCAGGCATTACAGAATCTCCCGGAATTGAGTCGCTGAAAATTCAAGGTAAACAACTTACACCATATGCTTTGGTATTTACTTCGGAGAGAACTTTATTACTTTGTAAAATTAATTAGTGTTGTGGATATCATCATCAGTGCTGGATTTTGGTGGCGTGATTCCCATTTCCACTACGGCAAAAGGTCTATATGCTTTTTTACAACCACAATATTTTTATAAAAATTATCAAACTCGTTAGGATTCTGATAGCCATTAGCAAGAAAGACCGATTTTGTTTCCTTAATAATTATTGCGGACACGTAGCACGTGAACTCTAGTTATAATTCAAAGCTATGCGAAGGGAAGAAGGTATGAAGCGAATAGGAGCGTGTCCAGATGTTACGGGCACTAGAATCGCTGCTACTGCACGGACTGCAGGTAGAAATTTCGCTTGGGAAAGTTCATCTTTTTAGGTATGATAGTTTCAAATAAAATGTCTCCTAGTTATTTTACCTTAGACTTTTTAATTTATAATTGATTATAATCTCTTTCTATTATTATTAAAATATTTAATTGCTAAAATTCTATGATGTATTCTATGATCCATTCCATGTTTGGCCTTTGGGTGTTTTTAGTAAAAATGATACTTGATTTTCATCGTATTTTATCACGTGAAGAATTTGAAAACAATTTCGCAAGGTTGAAAAGTTGAAAAATAGATTATAATCTCTGCGTACTGCAACGTGTCGGAGCTGGTAAGAGTTAAAATGATGGAGCTTTTAGCCTTATTCGAGACTCAAGTGCTCACCATACGAATTGATTTGTAGTATCAGCATTAATTATAGTTATTCTTGGCAAAAAAACTATAGTAATAAACCGCCATTTGCACGGAGAGACTGCTTTTCAGTAGTATCGCATACTTTGATTTTTTTCTTTTAGAACCATCCATCGGGAGTTGCGTGTACCGTAATTTCTCTGGATTACGGCAGCTACGATACGGACAAGGTTCTCTCCATTTCTTAAATTTAGTCTTTTTCCTTTTGAACCTTCCATCGGGATTTGCATTTACTGTAATCTCTCTGGCTCACCTAAGCTTTCCAACTCTAAAATCTGTCAATAGAGACGGTCAATTTAGATTACAAGACCCTGTCGCAACTGGTCAACGGAAAAGACCAGTTTAGAGTACAAGACACCATCACGGCTACATCCAGGTCATATTGACCCCAGCGCACTCTTGTTAACTAGAACATCTTTCCCTTCTTTTATGAGGGAAATAAAAAATTTTACCCCTACTCTCGATTTCACCTTACATTTGAGAATTTCCAAGGCTCGTAAGCTCTGTTTGATGGTGAGTAAATGCATGGTGAGTAAATGCATTTTATGGTGAGTAAATGGTGAGTAAATGCATTTTATTACCTTCCGTATCTTTATATCGGTGCGTGGAAAGTTAACCACACATGTTGAGGTATATTTAGTTCGCTTACAAAATGAAGATCCTAAATTATCCGTTAAAAAATGTGACACAAGTTTCAGTAAGAAGACGTGCAATGTAATCATGCTACTCATGAACAGCTAACAACTGTTTGTATCATGTTAATTGTTGTACATGGGCAGAAAAACAACGTTTTATGATCTAGTATCATCGGAGCCATAATTACTTGACCAAGCCTGTGTCTTAAAAAGGATTTCCGAAAGTATTTGTGAGTCTAATTAAGAAGGCCAAGACTTTGTATCTGCAAGCCTCTGCATGCATCAGTAAGCACCTCTCAATGGTCTCCCAGTTCTCAAAAATGGAAAGAAAAACTTGTCGATGATTTGGTCTCTTTTTACGAATGCAGCTAAGTGGTGTCGCTCACTATTTACTTTCTAGCCCTGAATTTTAATTTTGAAGTTTTTTCGACATCATTAGAAATCATTTTTCGTCATAGGTATCATTTAAATGACAAATCTTCCTCGACTGTTGGATAAAACTTCTTTCACTCTGTTTCACACCTCCGAAGTCTATCTTTGAAATGAAAATACAAATGAGCTAAAAATCTAGGTCCACTTTTTCTGTAATGAGCTTGTCAGTAACATCTTTCTCTCACGATTATTCCACTCCCCGTCAGTTAGGAACAAAACGCCAGAATGTAAGCGCGGCGTTATACTTTTACAGCAATCTTATTTGTAGGTTTCACTTCATTAAAACGCTGCCACGACACTTGGGGAGTGCCTCTCAGCTTTATCAATGAGCTCGCATTAGTGGAGTTCCAGGGGCGCTGTGAGGCGCAGCAATACGTGTTCCATTACCGGTCACCTGCGTCTGCTCAGACCAGGTATGTGGTAGCACGCTGGGCAGCGCATGGGGCAGTGATCGCGTCGCCCTATAACTATATACGTACCTGACAATCCTTCAATAATGGCCTCGGACCATTTTTCAACTATGGCCTCGCATGTCCTGTATACGTACCTGAAAATCTTTCAATAATGGCCTCGCGTGGCCGAATAACTATATACAGTACGTACTTCCAATCCTTCAATAATGGCCTCGGACAATCTCTCAGTAATGGCCTCACGTGGCCGGATAACTATATACGTACCTGATAGTCTTTCAATAATGGCCTCATGTGGCCGTTTAACTATATACGTACCTGACAATCCTTCAATAATGGCCTCACGTGGCCGTATAACTATATACGTACCTGACAATCCTTCAATAATGGCCTCACGTGGCCGTATAACTATATACGTACCTGACAATCCTTCAATAATGGCCTCACGTGGCCGTATAACTATATACGTACCTGACAATCCTTCAATAATGGCCTCGCGTGGCTGTATAACTATATACGTGTCTACCAATTTTTTCAGAAAGTTGAGAATGTTTTTAAAGAACTATGATTCCCATTAGAGCGATTTCCTTTACTCTTTTATTCATCGTTAGGCTTTGCAAAAAGCAAAACTTTTACTCATATACATATATACATACGTACTTACCTGCCTTTCAATAATGGCCTCGCGTTTCCGTATAACTATATACGTACCTACCAGCCTTTCAATAATGACCCCAAGGCGTCGAGTTGGATGCATTTGATGGATGTAACATAATACTTTTCTGATAATCAGTCAACGTACTTGCGTTTTTCCCCCGAATATCATACCATTTTAGATGCGTTATCCAGATAACTGCGAGATGAGGAGATGCAGCTTCCGGTGGTGCCATTTGCAGGGTGGTGTTGGTATCGAGATAGTGATAGGAGACTCCCATTCATGCTCATGATAATACATTCGTGTGTATTTTCGAGCATCATTGTTTGTTGCTTACCGAGCGCGGCTTCTTTTGACTACGGAGCTTATGGACTTTTTCTTGAGCCTGCTTGAGAAAATCGATGAGGATAAAGATTGCTTGAAGTGCCAGGGCACCTTCTTGTTGTAGATAAGGTTGTTAGAGACGAGCTCTTAAGTGTTTGTGATATGAGTTATTATATGTTCTTGCTTCCGGCGCAGTTTTTCTCACCAGCTGACGCAATACGCGGTATGTCACGTGCACCAACTTCGTTTATGGTGAAAAGCAGTCAACCGCAAAACAAATTTGAGAATACAAAATGCGTTTGACTGGCGGAAAATAGCGCAGAAGTAAACGTCATCAAAACGAACCCCAAGGCTTTTTTATACGCTTATTGTTCATTTTACTCCATGGTAATATACGGCTCTCGCGTCTGAGAATGATTAACGGAAATCCTTTTGAAAAATTGCCGTGAAAATTCTTGATGCTTTCTCTAAGACTGAAGTGTCAGCCATGATGATCAGCGTCATACACTTAAAAAATTAAATACTGGATGTTCCCTTGAGCTTCGAATAAACAAATAACATTACGTACACTTCTCAAACACTTAAACTTAACTCAGTTAAAGTGGAAATAGTTTCCTTCTATGGTTTAAAACTTTCACATTACTTCGAACTTACCACGAGCACGCACGTTGTTACTCGTAAGTCATAAAAAATCTCTGACATCAATAATTGTAATAGAACATATTTGTATTAATACTAGTGAGCACGTCTCGCCGAAAATTATCATATTTGATAACATTCGATGCAGCATTTATGCGATGAAATATGTCAAACAAACTCCAGAGGATAAAAAATACATGAAAAAATTCCTCTCATTGAGACGGTCGCGAAGTTCAAGAATACCTGGCGAGGAATCATAAGCTTTACGCAATTTTGTTTTCATAAAATATTATCAGACTCACGTTGTACTAAGTGAGTTGCTCGTTCTAATTATGCATTTGCAGTAAATGATAGTCCGCTGTACAGGACCTCGACTCAACCTTTCTCCCTCCCTCTCGCCCTCACTTTCAATTTGCTTTGTTTCCGTCCAGACAAGTACAAGTGCACTTGCACTTAAGCAGTTGATTTCACTCCGCGCTTTTGTTGGTGTTACATTCGAGTACTTGGAATTTTCAGAGGAAACTCATAAATTTGATTATTTAACTGCGATGGTTTCTATATAAACATATGTTCTGATGATGATGGAGATTTTAGTGAAGATGGTACGTTCCAATTTATCCTCATTAAGCATTTCATTTAAGTTCTCTTGTCAAAGACCCTTGATCAACTCCGTAACTTTCTGGGGTTAAAAATAAACCAAGTAAAGCAAATAATTTGTCAATATACTTATTGTACCCTGCAGTTTGCTATTTTTGGACCTGCTCATTTGAAATGAGATTTTTCAGTTTGTTTATGTTTACCTCTCCAATGTTAAGCTTCTCCCACCGAATAAAGTCAGCAGCCGAAGGTTAAAGGCGGTTCAATCTTCTGCGCAATTCATGTGATAAAACACTAGGATTATGAAACTAAGAATGAAAGTATGGATTTTAATGAACGGAGAACGAGGCTGTAAATTTACAATAAGTGGCTGATTCAAACTGAACTCCAGGAGGCTTAAGAAAAAATAAGAAGAGAGAACATTTTGCAGTTCTACCCAATATACTAAGGACGAGAGAAGCTAGACAAGTGAGACTGTTTCAGTCTTCAAAAGACCAAAATCGCCGCCTTCGTAAATTTGTGCACATTTGATTTACATTTCAGGCCGTTATCCATGAGTGGACCCGGGTTCGAATTTAATTGCTAACACGATGAATCTTTAGTCACCTAAAGAATTAGTTATACATCACACTAGCACATTGAGCATCACCGTGGTGATGTTATGCATCACGCTAACCATGTGATGTATCACGCTAACCATGTGATGCATCACGCTAGCCATGTGATGTATCACGAAAATCAAGTCATGCATCACGCTGGCCAAGTTATGTTTCAAATCAGTTACGAGATGCATCATAATGGACGCGATAAGCATCACGCTAGTCACATTATGCATCACGCTAGCCCGATACAGTTCAAGCTAATGCAATTTAACCCGAAATAGAAGTAAATTCATGCTTCCTTATTATTCAAAGGCCCGGTCGCAACACAGTATCCTCTTCGTTGGAACTAAAACTTGGAACTCAATACCTGCGGAGATCCGTGATAGTAATTCTTACAAGTTATTCAAAAGAAATCTCGAGACTCACTTCCTATCGGAATATTAGTCATGTAAGATCACCAAGTCAAATCTTGTCTCCAACATGACTGTTTCCAATAATGAAATTTGCCATGGGTAATATATAATTCGCCTCAGTCTGCTGTTAAATCTTTTATCGAATGTACTGTTAAATATAGTCCACATAACCTATATTGTAAAATGAAATATCTGATATCGATTGAATTATCTCACTGATCAGTCTAATGTGAAACTAGGTTAAGTGATTTAGGTTAAACATTAATGTACACCTTAGAATAATGTTGATGGTAGGATGCCCCAGAAGTCGCTGAACTTATTCGGGCCCACAGGTATCTATATTCAAACTTGTCCATTGTACTAGACTTAAGAAACATTCTACCTCTGTATCTCCTGTGGTAAATAAATTGTTTAAATTGTTTAAATTGTTTAAATTGTTTAAATATTGTTTATCACGCTAACGTCTTACTCATCATGCTTTGAAGTACGTTATGCATCACGCTAACACGTTTCGCGTCACGCTACCTCGTTATTCAATATATATACATCACGCACGCTATGCAGCACGCTGTGCATCACGCAGGTCGAGGCATGCGTCAAGAAGCGCAACCGACGCTCAGCGCCCGAACCCGCGTAGCAGGGACCGGAAACGTGCTCTGCTTTGACGGCCTGCAGCCTGCCTACTGTCCTGTTAACCTGCCTGCTGTCCTGCGCACCTGCCTGCAGCCTGCCTGACTGGCGCCTGCCCTGCAGCCTGCCTGACTGGCGCCTGCCCTGCAGCCTGCCTGACTGGCGCCTGCCCTGTAGCCTGCCTGACTGGCGCCTGCCCTGCAGCCTGCCTGACTGGCGCCTGCCCTGCAGCCTGCCTGACTGGCGCCTGCCCTGCAGCCTGCCTGACTGGCGCCTGCCCTGCAGCCTGCCTGACTGGCGCCTGCCCTGCAGCCTGCCTACTGTCCTGTTAACCTGCCTGCTGTCCTGCGCACCTGCCTGCAGCCTGCCTGACTGGCGCCTGCCCTGCAGCCTGCCTGACTGGCGCCTGCCCTGCAGCCTGCCTACTGTCCTGTTAACCTGTACTGTCCTGTTAACCTGCCTGCTGTCCTGCGCACCTGCCTGCAGCCTGCCTGACTGGCGCCTGCCCTGCAGCCTGCCTGACTGGCGCCTGCTCTGCAGCCTGCCTGACTGGCGCCTGCCCTGTAGCCTGCCTGACTGGCGCCTGCCCTGCAGCCTGCCTGACTGGCGCCTGCCCTGCAGCCTGCCTGACTGGCGCCTGCCCTGCAGCCTGCCTGACTGGCGCCTGCCCTGTAGCCTGCCTGACTAGCGTCTGCAATGCAGCCTGCCTGACTGGCGCCTGCCCTGCAGCCTGACTGACTGGCGCCTGCCCTGTAGCCTGCCTGACTAGCGTCTGCAATGCAGCCTGCCTGACTGGCGCCTGCCCTGCAGCCTGCCTGACTGGCGCCTGCCTTGTAGCCTGCCTGACTAGCGTCTGGAATGCAGCCTGCCTGACTGGCGCCTGCCCTGTAGCCTGCCTGACTGGCGCCTGCCCTGCAGCCTGCCTGACTAGCGTCTGCAATGCAGCCTGCCTGACTGGCGCCTGCCCTGTAGCCTGCCTGACTGGCGCCTGCCCTGCAGCCTGCCTGACTAGCGTCTGCAATGCAGCCTGCCTGATTGGCGCCTGCCCTGCAGCCTGCCTGACTAGCGTCTGCAATGCAGCCTGCCTGACTGGCGCCTGCCCTGTAGCCTGCCTGACTAGCGTCTGCAATGCAGCCTGCCTGACTGGCGCCTGCCCTGTAGCCTGCCTGACTGACGCCTGCCCTGCAGCCTGCCTGACAAGCGTCTGCAATGCAGCCTGCCTGACTGGCGCCTGCCCTGCAGCCTGCCTGACTAGCGTCTGCAATGCAGCATGCCTGACTGGCGCCTGCCCTGCAGCCTGCCTGACTAGCGTCTGCAATGCAGCCTGCCTGACTGGCGCCTGCCCTGTAGCCTGCCTGACTGGCGCCTGCCCTGTAGCCTGCCTGACTGGCGCCTGCCCTGCAGCCTGCCTGACTGGCGCCTGCCCTGCAGCCTGCCTGACTGGCGCCTGCCCTGCAGCCTGCCTGACTGGCGCCTGCCCTGCAGCCTGACTGACTGGCACCTGCCCTGCAGCCTGCCTGACTGGCGCCTTCCCTGTAGCCTGCTTGACTGGCGCCTGCCCTGCAGCCTGCAAGTATCTTGCTTTAACTGCAGAAGTGGCAAGCTAACACGGCTTTTCAATGTCAACAGGATGGCATGCAGTAAATTTGAAACAACTTCTGTAGTTTTTGTATGTTCGCATTTTAGGTTTTTATAAATTCCTAGAAAAGTAACTGATGTACTCCTCAAATTTGTTAGTTCTTTTACTTAGAAACAGGTCAAAGCCGACAAATATTTTTCATCATAAGCGCTTCAAAACGAAATAGTTTGGTAGGTTATTACAATGAATTAGAGTTCCGACCAATGTTCCCGCGTAAGTAGAAGAAAATTGCCCATAAAGCACCCTCAGAATCTCAATTTTGTTTAGTTACTAGCCCTTTTTTATAGCTAAATTTCATGCATAAAAAATTTATACTTGAGAATTTGGGCCAGCAAACACAACGTGGCTACCGAGGGTTAAAGCTCGTGCTGTCACGAGTTGCACGAGTCACTCCACTTCAGACAAAAGTTACGCGCGGTGGCACCCACACGTGCAGTTGCCAGGCGCCGCCACGGGCGTGAGCGAAGCGTCAGTGACGTCACGCTTTGCTTCGAATTTTCTGTGAGTCACGGAGCCAGTGAATGCCAGCTGACGCATCTGACCTCCGTCAATTTACGCTGCCGCCGTTGTTGTCGGGTTTTGTTTTTGTTTGGTGTTCGCCGTCGATGAATTTTGCAGGCCCCATCCATGGGCTTTGTTCGTGAAGCTAGCGACTGGAGCGTAAGCTGAATTTTATTCATATGTGTTCTTTTAAATTATTCTCTATCGCGCTGCCGCAGTTGTTGTCGGGTTTTGTTTTTTTGTTTTTGTTGGTGTTCACTGGTGAGGAATTTCGCAGGCTCCGTCCATGATCTTCGTTCGTAAAAGTAGTCTCGGAAGCGTAAGCTGAATTTTATTCAAATGCGTTCGTTATTCATAAATTATTCTCTAGGATTGCGGTTATGTCTCCACAAATTGTAGAGACTGATGGCGTTGATTACCAAATTACAGGATGTTTCGTCGCGTAGTGTTAGAAAAACTTCCGTGAGACAAGATAGTTGTTTCTGATATATTTTTACACTCATAGTGCTGCAAAGTGCCGGCCAGTTTTCCTCCTCAAACCAGAAGGAATAGACCATTTTCCAAACTTTTCCTTGGTCAAATGTTGTAGGTCCATGGACGTGGACCAAGAATCCCTTGCGCTTCCTTTTCATCCACTAGCAAAAATTTCAACAACAGATTTTAACTTCCTATTTTATTTGCTTCTAGAGTTAACTCGGAAGCACCAATCCTTCACAGCAGTTGAATCTCCAAATGATGCATTTTATTCAAATTAAATTATTTTTGAACAACAATTCGTTCAGATAAAAAATATACCGTAGAAACTTGTCCAATTTATTTGCTTCCTAAAGCACTGCTCGAGTTCAGTCCATGGCTGCTGATCTGGTCGCTAAGAAATGTTGCTCTATATTTGACTACGTTACATACGTATAAGGGTAAGAGAATAATTTTGTATTCCTTAATACTGAAATCATTATTATTTGACTTTATGCACACAAATTATTTTATTTCATATTTTTTGTTATAATATGACACTTTAATATGATTTTTTAAGACTTTCACCTCTGAATTGCGTGATATAAATTAAAAGCGCGGAAAAACGAAACTTTCCTAGAAATTGCCTTTATTGATATTTCTGACGTGTTATTTACTCCCCACTTTAGGCTTAGATTTTTATTTGCTACTAGCTTATGGATAATTTTTTGCGCGAATGTAACAATTTTCTCCATCATTACCACGATGTATCTGCTCTTATGCCCAAAAATGTAGAACTGACATTCGTTTAGTTATCTTTAATTTTGTACAATAGTACGACATTATACCTCTGATGTTAAACATTAATCTCATAATTTCAAATTACAAAAGCATCCTTGTCCAATGATTTTTCTATTGTGCATTTTTTATTAATTATTTTTGTTTTCACAGCCGTATTGTTCTTCCCGTTATCATTGATATAAAATCGCTCCCAATCGTTCATGATGAAGAGCATTATGTCCTCATTATATGCGTATCGTAAGCAGTGTTTTAGAAAAGCACGTAATTCACATAGCTCAAAATACAATTATGATCACGTTGTGTACCAGCAATAGTTCATTTTTTGCATAACATATATAGAATGTTGAAAAACGTCATCAGTGAGACAGTTGACAGTTTGATTAATTTATAGTTGCAAGTGATTACTTAGTTGCCTTTATGACCTAAAGCGCAAATAAAATTACCAAGATCATAAAAAATATCAACAGTGGGACAGTTTAATTGATTTATTGACACAAGTGATAATTTAGTTCATTAATGACATCTTGCTGCTACACAAAACAAGTCTGCTGTTTCCTATGAGATCATCCTCCGATATGAGGCTATTTCACATGTTGCTCTATAGATTCGCACTTCATAAAGCATCCCACGTTGTCCTCGCAGCACAGAGCAAACGGCAAATTATCGCTACAGTTCCAACGCACCGTGGCGTTCTACTCGTGGTAGCTAAAACGGCGTTGTCAGAACAACGGGCTGCCAAAATTTATGCTTATTTATCAACATTAACGAGAGGAGAGTAAACAATGAAAAGGTGAAACATTTTCTTCCATATTAAAACGGCGTCGTTAGAATACCGAACTGTCAAAAATTTTACACTAAATTTTACTTTAATTTATTAACACCACGCACGCTAGGCTAAATAAGACTAAATTAAAACTAAAAATAGCAAACATTTGCTTTGATATTAGAAGCTCGGTAAATTTTTAACAATGTTTCTGCCATCTTTAAAATTCACCACAGCAAGCAAACAACAGCCGCTGAACAACTGCCCCTTAAAACGTCGCAAGAAGCAAACAGATTCGCGTGAAAGCGCTCAGAAGCGTCGCCTCTGCCGACATTTCTTCGTCTCATCAGTTCATCTAAGATGATGAATGCGTGGAGTTGAGCGTCTACTGCATGCGTGGGAACCGTACAGGCTCTCAGGCCGCCTGCATCGCAGCTGCACAAACTCATTTGCATGCTCGGCTCCTTACTGGCGTCGGCGGTGGCTACGGTGTAGAGTAATGGACGCTTCGTATGGACACTTTATACGGGCATTTTATTTGGGTGGCAACTGTATGGACAATTTATAAGGACTCTTTTCTTGGGTGGCAACTGTAGAGACACTTGTAGGGACACTTTATATAGACACTTTCCTTGGGTGGGAATTGTACGGACACTTCATAAGGACGCTTTAAATAGAGATTTTCCTTGGGGGGCAATTTTATAGAGAAATCATATGGATTCTTTCCTTGGGTGGCAACTGTATGGAGCATTTATATTGATACTTTATATGGACTCTTTTCTTGGGTGGCAACTGTATAGACACTTCGCATAGACCTTTTCTTTGGGTGGCAACTGTAGGGACAACTTATACGGTCTATACGGATACTTGAAGGGACGCTATGTAGACACTTAAATGGGCACTTTGAATAGACACTTTATATGGATACTTTATACGGACGTTTTATTTGGGTGAATGCTGTATGGACACTTGATATAGACACTATAAAGGAGCACATTATGTAGACACTTAATATAGGCACTATATGGATCCTTTATACGGACGTTTTATATAACCACTTTATACGGATACTTAATACGGGCACTATATGGAGACTTCACTCGGAAGGATGCAGGACTACGGTCATAAATGGATCAGCTAGCTGATGAAGGTGGTGCTGTCAAGTTGGACTAAGTAGCGCCTTTATTTTCTCAGCTTCGTTCGCGAAACTCGTTTCGATTCGTAAGATTTGATATCATCGATCATGTAAGGGAATTCGATCATGTAAGGGAATTTTGAATTGTAAGTCATGAAGTTCCCCTGAGTTGTGGCTACACTGCAGTCTCCTTGATTTGCTCACTGGGTTGAAACAAAATTAATATACTTCAAAAGTGTCGCGACTCAATAAGAAAAGTTAAAGAAAACCTTAATTATTCCCGTTCGAAAAATTGGATTCTATTCAAGTAAATTCTTGAAGCAAATTTTTAACATTTGAATTTAACATTATTTTAAATCTTGTATTTGAATTTTAAGCCGTGTTCCTTCTTTTATTTGCCTGCTTGTCTAGCCCTATAACGATATTTGAAGAATACGTGAAACTTTACTGATGTTTTCTGTCTCCTCGTTCTTCTTAATGAAGAATTCGCTTCTCATCCCTGGCTCCTTAGAAACCACTATAACTAAACGTTAATGCAACAGCGATATGCACACCTCAAGGATAGCTACCCGGTGTTCTCCATACAGTAAGCGCTACCGCTAACATAAGTTGTAGATATATGTATGAAATATTGTTTGTATATAAATCAGTTGAATCATTTAAAAGTTCACCATGATTAATTGGTTGTTGAATCCTACTATAACTGAAATTTCGTAATGCAGGAATTGAAATTCAGAGGGAAGCGTTGAAAAAATTATTAAGATTCAGACGTAACAAACATATCGAACTGCCTTAAAATTTAAGCAATCCTCATTTTACGCACAAAATAAAGACACGCTCGCAAAGTCTATGTCTGAATAAGAACGTCCATCGAGAGCCCATCATTCGGATAATTAAAAGAGCCGCGTATGCCATAAAAGGAGAATCTCTTTTAGTTGTCAGTCGAGAAACTGAGCGGATATTTATTGTTCTGAAGCTACACGGCAAGCTATCATCTCGAGGAGACGATAAGCGTTCTCACCTCTCTCACGGTCACGTGGGGCTGAGGCTTCCATGTGACTAACTCTCGATCTGGTCACCAAGGCCACACAGTGACCAACACAATTTGGCAGGTTTTAAGCCTTCCGCTGTCGATACTGCGCCAAAAAAATCACAGATGCCATTTTCGTGCGATTTCACGCACGTTTTCAGAGATTCGTTTGTTATAATATGAATTGATGAATTGCCAATTATTAGGAAGAATGGCCGAGGAAGCTGGTCATTGACCGACTTTGGCCGATTTTGTTTGGGTGTATGAATTTAATACTTCAATTGCTCAAAGAGTTTTTCATCGAATACACTACCAAGTGCAAAATATTTCTGATAAGAATAAAGCTCAGTTTTAGCCGATAGTTTAACTTACGGTGAGGGCCAATTGAAAAACACTTCATAACTTCAATTGCACTTTGCCAGAGCCAATACGTTCAAGCTTCCAATCGAATTACACAAGTCAATGTAGAATATTTGAGTTTGCTTGGCAGGATTTCGCTGTCTCAAATGATATGACTCATTACATGATCTATGTTATTAATAAATTCTAATTCATCACACTTGTTGAATCTTCTCAGATATATTCAAGTTCATAAATCCTAAAAATGCCCGACACGAACTACTTCGCTGGAACGTTTTATTCGAAGTAGTTTTATATCTTTTCAATTTTCCCCCAATCTCAGCTTAAAATGCACAAACAAGTTAAAGCAAATTCTGAATTGTGTTATGAAATATTTCCTTTTAACTTTTAGGAAATCTTGCTCTTAACGTCTTACTCAGCAAGGATGAGTTATTTGCTTCACCAAACGTACCTTTTTTCAACTTTTGACGCACTGATTTGTCAGGTCTTCGATTTTAGCAAAATAACTTCAAATGAATTCACTCGTCTTTCCTTAATCTCTCTCGAAATAAACTGACCATTTGTGAGAAAAGTCTTGTACCTGGTGCTTATACAAAGTTGTCTCAAAATCGAACCTTTTCCTCAAAAGAAAAAAACAAATTTAATCTATTACCTGGAGTTGTAAAACGATAACCCTTTCAACAAATATATATTTCTTAACATAATAATATGAACTAGCGTTCATACAAAGTTGTCTAGAATTTGAACGTTTTTCGTCAAGAAAATCTCCACTTTTAATCAATTTCCTTACTCAGTTGTCAAACCATAACCCTCAAACGAATATTGTGTAACAGAGATCAAAAGAATCACGACATTCAAAATAAAACCAAAGTACAACAGTGTTAACAACGACGACAGCAAACAAAAATTAACTCATCATCGATCGTCATTTCTAGGAACGATCGCTCGAGACGAAAAAAATGTTTGTGACCGAGCGGGATTTTAACTCCAGCTGTTGGATAACCACACAGCCCACCTCCTGTTATTACTTCACCGACGCTGCTCTATCAGGAACATTGGACATGATACACAACGTTGACGATACAGACGAGATCATGATTGAGGCGTGAAGAGGAAGCGTGCGTAGAGCACATGGCTTTGCTTTAAATGTCAAAGTTCAGAACTCGTTGGGTGAGTAAGTCGCCGCCAGAGGGAGGAACTCGCGTATCATCATTACGTGAGTTGTGCAACCGACGCCAGGGTTAGTCATTTACGACACCCTTCAATTTGCCCAGGCTTTGTTCGAACGGTTTCCATATAAGGAGAAATTTTTGTCGCGATGCGCTGGCTTCTTTTGTAGGTCCCATACAGCGGGCCAAATTTTTTCCTTTCCACTTGGTTTCTCTTTAGTATGGTCGACACCTTCGTTCACGGTATGAAATCAATAGAACTGTATTTTTATTTTTGAATAATTGGAGCTTGGGTTAGAATAAAAAATGCAAAATCACTCGGAGAAATTGATTGCTTTCATAAACGATTTTTACAATCACTGAGCTACTAAATGCTCTTTTCACAATGTGCTGTTTGGAAATTTGGTTTCAAGAAGCTGTTAACTGTGAAAGAAGTTGTAGATAAATTATGAACTTTGCTGCAATTAATCCGTATTTGTCATTGCTATGAATGAAAAGTAACGCAAATGAAATTGTTTCATATTTTTGTATACCTAAATTAAAATTATCTTGTTAGCGATTTTCTCAATTTGTACAGTAAGTCGTGAGCACGTATCACAGCCAAGTTAACTTAAGGAATTTTCTTTTTCAGATCTACCGCAACGATCACGTAAATCGATTCAAAATCAAAGCCAGGCGACTAAAAATTTGGAGATAACTGCTATCAAACTTTTGCTTTGTTAGCCATCGTAGACTTAGTTTTACAGCTAAATTCGTTCTGAAACCCATTTGATATATTGCCAAGTATGAGCGGTCTACAAGAAACAATGAACGTGCATGTTATTTTCATTTGATTTAGTTTCAGACTGCCTAGTTTCGTCAAAGGTGATGTTAAGAAATCGAAGAGTGGGAACCTTTTAATTAGGACAGCAGAAAACGAGGAATCTATGCACAAGGTGAGTTCCTTTCACAGGCTATCATGCGCATGGAAACGGCAAACAAAGAAGGAAAACAAATTAGAGGTGGAAGCATTGAATATTGAATTAAAATATTGGAAATATTGAATATTGAAAAAAGTAAAGTGGGTAGGGAAGACAGACAAAGCCTATCTGATGTAACATGTCATGCAGCATCTCCCTTAGGAGCACCAGTCATAGCATGGGATAGACACACCACTCTAACTTAACGCTATTGCACACATCTCATACCCTCTGAGGATTGAACGCGCATGTTTAACTTACGAAGTACAAAAACCATCACTGAAATGATATGAGCAATGTTCAATTACCAACAAGGCTTTTGATCAAAGCAGATTTCGATGGTCAACTCTGGTACCATTCTCATACATTGCAGATGCAAAAAAAAAAAACATCGGTGTTCGCGTCGATGTGTCGAAACAATCTTTTAAGCAATCTCCAACTGTAATTTGATCAAAAATCGATTATGTTATAACGTCTTCACATTCGCACCATCCATTTCATCTGAACTGAGGTGCTTTACGACAACTCCCGATTTCAGTTCATGGCTCATTTTAATCCATAAGCCGGATAAATTTCTTCTCCCAGCAGCAGCAGCTTGACAAAACCTCCATCGAGATCGTCTTCCCATGCTTCATCTTATCAGTTTGAGGGAAGTACAAAAACAATGGGAGCATTAATTGGTGTGAATCCCCCGTCCAGCACAGGAAGTTGTACGGCGAACCTTCCGCCAGCGCCTGACTCAACACGTGCGCCGCGGTGCAGGACGGCGGTCTTGACTCACCTCGGTGCGGCAGGTCATCCTTTGTCAGGTGTGTCATACTCGACAGGTAGACAGCATCTCAAATCACACTCTGGCTCTCTCTCTCTCTCTCTCTCTCCCTCTCTCTCTCTCTCTCTCTACCTCTTTCTTTCCAATCTTCCGGAAAAATTTAACACCAGAAACCGAGGTCAAGTTTCGCGATCAGATTGTTTTTTGGAGCCGTACTATAAGATACGACTCAAAAAAGCTTGTCTGCTTTGAGCTGAAGTGCTTATAATGAAAATCCACAATGGTACTTTTAATTTGGAGATGCATACGTACAGACATCAATCGTGGCGTTCTATGTTTTTAAGAACATCTTGCATAGCAAATGCTGTGGTAATACCATGATCTCTTCTCAGACAAGGACTTTGGGCCCTTTGATCATCAGCCATAATGTGTGGCAATAAAATTATATCAATTTCATAGCAGCTATGATAATAATAATTACACGCTGCGACATGCACCAAAATGGAAACGCAATTTTAAATCTACCATGGCGACAAACATCAATGTCAAATGCGCGCAGGCGTCATGAAAAGAAATTTAAATTCATTATGACTTTAATGGAACTCAACTCATGAGTATTGGTATTCAATAACATGCAATTATTGATTTACCAAGTAACAATTGAAAAGCTCTGTGCGTATTTTCTTCATGCTATAAAACACAAAGCTGTTTTGTTCCCTGACCTCGACTTTAAAAGCTCTGTGCGTATTTTCTTCATGCTATAAAACACATTGCTGTTTTGTTCCCTGACCTCGACTTTAAAAGCTCTGTGCGTATTTTCTTCATGCTATAAAACACAAAGCTGTTTTGTTCCCTGACCTCGACTTTAAAAGCTCTGTGCGTATTTTCTTCATGCTATAAAACACAAAGCTGTTTTGTTCCCTGACCTCGACTTTAAAAACTCTGTGCGTATTTTCTTCATGCTATAAAACACAAAGCTGTTTTGTTCCCTGACCTCGACTTTAAAAGCTCTGTGCGTATTTTCTTCATGCTATAAAACACAAAGCTGTTTTGTTCCCTGAACTCGACTTTAAAAGCTCTGTGCGTATTTTCTTCATGCTATAAAACACAAAGCTGTTTTGTTCCCTGACCTCGACTTTAAAAGCTCTGTGCGTATTTTCTTCATGCTATAAAACACAAAGCTGTTTTGTTCCCTGACCTCGACTTTAAAAGCTCTGTGCGTATTTTCTTCATGCTATAAAACACAAAGCTGTTTTGTTCCCTGAACTCGAATTTAAAAGCTCTGTGCGTATTTTCTTCATGCTATAAAACACAAAGCTGTTTTGTTCCCTGACCTCGACTTTAAAAGCTCTGTGCGTATTTTCTTCATGCTATAAAACACAAAGCGGTTTTGTTCCCTGACCTCGACTTTAACATTTGTTATATGAGGACGAATAATATTGCTCAGTAATAACTAAACACAGTTAGCTCTCATCACCAGCCCACTTTAAGGGACAAGAGATTCTGATAGCGAACAGACGACGTGATTTCAAAAGCAATCGAGGAAAGATCACTCTTCCTCAGGCATCGAAGTTTCCCAAAGTAAAATTTTGAAATCCTTCTATATCTCTGAATGAATTCCGATATTTTAAACGGTCGCAAGCGCAACATTGATTTTTTTTCTATTTCTCACTAATAAATCGAGAAAGAAAAGTTTAAGATTTGTACGAACTTTAAGTTCGTATAAACAATATAACGATAAAATGAACATTTATTTCATAATCGATGTGAAAGTATCAATTTTTTCAGAGAAAAAGAACAAATCAAGTCCAGACCAAATTGCCATCATTGGCAATTTAGAGCTGAATTCTTGAGAAAGAGTATTTTCGTGCAAGACAACCAATACCATACAATAATTAAGATCATGACCTATTTTTATTTAAAAATATGTTATTTAGGTCAATTTAGGTTTGAAATTACCCTATTAAAAAATTGAAAGGTTAAAATTTATTTAAAATTTGAGGACCTATCTACAGATTTGCCAGCAGTCAACATTCATTTCCCTCATTTCATTTTTTTTTCTTTCATTTGATTCATGAAATGAATGAAAATGAAATGAAATTTTAATTGCTCTGCAGCGAAATTTTAACAATACTGGCTCGAACGATGATGAATTTGACATTTATGTTAAAAGTATCCAAAATTTAACAAGTCAATGGTTATATTACCTGACTGGTATCATTACCTGTTCCTTCTCTTCATGCGTATAAAATTTAACCAGTCAATCCAAAATTTAACCAGTCAATACATGGTAACATTACCTGTTTCTTCTGTTCATGCGTATGGAACCGAGTTTGTCCTTCAAACATATGAAAATTTCCATCAATTTGCAGCTACTTTCCAGTGATCAGGTTATTCGCAGCTCATCTTGGGTCGCTAAGTTACTATCTGCTGTTTTCCAGACATTCTCTAGCTGTTTTCCATAATCTACAAAGCTGATTTCCATAAGCTATGAATCTGTTTTCAATAAACTATGAAGCTGTTTTCCAAAAACTATGAACCTTTTTCTCAGAAATTATGAAGCTGTTTTCCATAAACTTTGAAGCTGTTTCTCAGAAACTATGAATCTGTTCTCCAGAAACGATGTAGCTGTTTTCCATGAACTATGAAGCTGTTTTTCAGGAACTATGTAGCTGTTTTCCATAAACTATGAATCTGTTCTCCAGAAACGATGTAGCTGTTTTCCATAAACTATGAAGCTGTTTTCCAGAAACTATGAAGCTGTTTTTCATAAACTATGATGCTGTTCTCCAGAAACTATGAAGCTTTTCATGAAACTATCAAGCTGTTCTTCAGAAACTATGAAGTGGTTTTCCAGAAACTATGAAGCTGCTTTTCAGGCTATTGAGTTTAACAAAAATTCCCCCGCCCTAGCAACTTGCAATTTGTCTAAGCCATGAGTTATTTTCAACTACTTCCCATATACGACGCAATACGTTGCCGTTTGCAACTCTGAGAAATTTCCAATGCATCATCAAACATAATAATTCAGGAACATTTTCCACGCAGTAGGTACTCCTCGGCTGTGTTTAATGCTTCAGGGGATTTGCTGTTGTTTTCTGTGTGACCGTTGCTTGATAATGTGAGGTGCCCTCTTCTGCCCTACGGTAAGACCTGAAAAGCTAGGTCTGTAGCAGAAATTATACACTAACCACTCTATAACTTAGCATCTTAGAGTTCAACGCACAACACCACAATGCAAAAATGAGCTCAAATTTCCCTCAGTCTAATTTTAGAGTCAAGCTAGTGCTAATTTGCGTCGATTGCCACTTAAACAATAAATTTTTACTCCTTTTAAAAAACTATACGATGGAAATTTTTTACTTCAATGAAGGACACTTGGCAAATCCCGTAAATTGTGTTGAGTGCACTATAGTTATGTGTATGAAATCAGTGCAATATTCCCACAATATTTCTAGGACCAAGCAAAATAACTCACAGCTTTATGATACGCGCCGCTTCCTAACGACTCTATGTACGAAGGTTTTGTTTCGGAGAGATTCCAGTACAAACCAGTCACGAGCTGAACAAACTATACTATAGTAAGAGGGCTGTCTGTCTGTCTATCTTGCTCTTGTTCTTGGTTTGAGGGTTACTGGAGCTTCGAAGGCTGGTCCACGTCAGAAGGGGGATCCGTCTGTCTGTCTGTTCGAAGCCAGCCGAAAGTGTGTGATGAGCGTATCTATGATGCAAGCTTCAACAACTCCACCATTGCCTGTGTATTAATCCATTAGATTCGAGTAGGAATGAATATCACGAGAATTCTAAAGAAATAAGAACGTGTGTAATGTGACTTGTTGAACATTATTATACATTTTTGGCGGGCCGTTTGCCTGATCAACTTTCGAATGCTTGAATTGTTTTATTTCTTACAACCTTTCTTTCATTTCGCTTTCTTTCTTATTTCAAATAAATGGGGGTGGACTAGAGTCCTCTAAACGCTCCTCAATTCTGTTGGCGAAGTTTTGTATGGTATCATGGGTAATTTTAGATGCGGATGGACACTATTAGGGTTCTTAAAAAATATACATTCGTCTTCTCATAACACTTGAGACAAATGCAGCCGAAAGCTGAAATGGAAAAATTAAAGATTAGTCGGGTTCTACAAGGGAGTAGTCGGGTTCTACAGCAGAACTCTATGCACTAAAGTCTGTCTTAAAAAAATATAGGACTGCGTTTTATTCATTTATTTATTTGTTTATTTTTAAAATGATTTCCTGCACTCAACTATCAGAACATATATTACGTAGTTTGCGAAGAATTTAGTCTAGCACTGCATAACTATTCACGTGAAAAGAAATATCTGAATTAGGAAACGGAAGTATCTACGGTATTATTAATAAAAGCTGTCGTGCATGTACATTCGCTCACACGCAGGGCAATGTCTTCACTGACATTTGTGAATAATTTGTACCCATATTTTGAGCTAAATGTTATGCTATAAAAATGCAATTCGTATTATATAAATACCTAGCGACAAAAGAGACTTCCATGCAGCATACATATTTCGCTGATGTTAATAATGATGAATATATCAGGACACACCGGTTAGTACTGGAACCTTCCCACGGATCTACAGAAAGGAAACTTTGTTACTAAGGTTGGTGTTATGAGATTAATGTCCAAGATATATCTAGATTTATCCTTTTTCTATGATACTTGTATTTATAAATATCTGTACATGTTTATGTGTATATATATACATGGATATGTATGTATGGAAATTTATATATATATACATGGATATGTATGTGTTTTTACATATTGAAATATATTGATCGTAAAGAAAATAAAAATAGATTTTGTAGCTCAAATTCCCATGTAAATTAATTTTTAGTCCAAAATTATAATCACAAATTTGACCATAATTTTACATGCCTTCTATGTTTCAGGAACAAATATCCAGTACTGAACATGTTCCTTCACAAATGGCAGGATGCACGATTGTTCAAAAAAGACCCGTTCACTTATGTTGGTTTTGGTGTATAAAGCAACATCACTGTCTACATCACTGAAAAGGAGAAAGTGTGCAAATCAATATTTCATATACATAAATATTATTTTCCTTTTAGCCACCGAAACGTACAACTTATAAACCTAAAAGCGTTTGATGAAAGTACCTGTGATGCGTGTTAAGCAATCTCGCAGGTGTGATCTTTGGTGTTCAATTCGCGAATGTGTTTGAAATAGATGCATTTGTCTGGTTTCCATGAGAGAATGGCTGATGTGAGAATAATCCAAGAGGGAGTAACATCTGTAACATTCTGTAACACACAAAACGCATATCGCACTCCTTTCTTTGTTCTAGCATTCATAGAATAATGATGTTTGCAGTGAAGCCAGCATAGGTGCGTAAGAGCCGAACATTAGTGAATCCTTTCATTTTTTGATTGAACTAGGTCACTAGTAAAAAATTATGTGTGAAACTTACATGGCATAAGTAATTAATTTGTGAATTCTGAACCGTATTTCAATTGCATTATTTCCCTATGAACACTTTGTGCGAATGTTTACACTATATGTAACTCAAAACATCTTAAGTTGCTGAGCAATCATTACCCTTATTTCCAGTGAGTTTAAAATGTCTGATGCAGTATATCGATATTTTCCTGTTCAAAATCACTTTGAATGTATACGTAAGTTTTCAGTCCTATGACGGTATGTTTACAACTACGGACTTCCCTCTTCAAGTATTTTCATAAATAGACATATAATGAATTTAAATCTTCATCGTCATTGAGAAAGTATAATTTTTTCTTTTTCTTTTCCTTCACTCTTCTAACACGAAGAATCCAATTCGCAAGGCGAACTTTGTTGATAGTTAAAGCCTAATTTGCATCCCGATATTTGCGAGGCGAAACCTTGAGCCCACTTCTGTGAGAAGAAACATGATTTTTTCAATGAATATTTGAATTTTACCAAATAATTATAGTACCGCTTCATCTTAAAGTCAACGTATCGGAACTAATAATTCATTCACCTTTAGATATTCCAACGACACTTTCAACAGCGGAATTATCAAATACTTCGCTTAACTGTTCTCCACGAATGCCCAATAATTTGAAGATAATTTGAAAATCTTCCTCTTATTATAATGACATTGATTTTGTGAATTGCACCATTAGGTTCGCAAAGTCACTACAGTACTACTGAGTAGGAAAACTTCAAAACCCTTCCTCCCCTTATTATGGCATTAATTTATAAAGCTGCAGCGTGAGGTTCACAAGGTTATTACAGTACTACCGACTAGGAAAAGTCCGCGTGATGAACCGTTTTCTTTGGTTCTCTACAGGCCAGTTTCCGGTCACGGTGGCAGTTCGAGAGCCCCTCTGCAGCTGCAGCGCTGCTCGTGCAGCCTGCAAGCTCAGGACAGCAGCTGCACGCGATCTAGGTAGAATATCCCGTGATCTAAAATTGATTTCATAGGTTGGTGCTAATTCATGAATTTGTAAAGAAAGGACAATCAGAATTGATCTTATCGGTTGATTCTAATTCATGAATGTGTTAGAAAAAAGTAATCAAATTTGTCGCAGCTGAAACTGCTCATTAGAGAGGTTCCTGAGTCGTGTCAATTTGAAATTAAATTATTGCTTGGGACAGCAGCTGCTCGAAACTTAACGCAATAGAACGCTGGGTTACGCAGCAGAAATTCCTTTAAAAAAGTTTTCTGATGAGTGTCAATTTTAAATTAAATCATTGCGTGTTCATTGTTCGTTTTTGTATAACTATATTGTATCAGGAAAAATTCATTTGCTATATTTTTCCTATATATGTATTAGATTTAAATTAAGAATCTCTTAGTGTCAAATTTGACTTATCTGTATTTCCACGCTCTCGGTCTTGCACTAATCAGTCATCCATCTGTCAGCCTCATTGTGATTTGGTTGGTGTTCGATGGACTGTGCATCCTTTCCGCTTCTTAGATTTGGTTTGCTCGCTCTCGAGCTCTGAGCTAGTCTTCATGTTCTATATAACATTTTTTGTCTTCCTCCAGATAAAGAACTGTCGAAAAATTTATTCTTTTGTGAAATGGTCCTGATATCGGAACATCAAATTATATCAGAAACATTCGTTCGGTCAGAATTGCTGCATAAACCATAGCAAAGAAAAAACCAAGGGCTCGGAATACCCAAGATGGACTCAACAACGCACAACTGGTTTCCCGTTTGGAATTGAAATATTTTTCATGCGCGCTAGGACGGCCATCTATATTACAGCACAAAGTACTTTAACTCATTTAGATTCATCCCCTGATTTTTTATCTCGGCTGTGATGCATTTTTTAATCCTGATGTGGTTTCATTTTGCATTTGTGACTCATGCAATTCATCCAAATGCGATCCCTAAGAACAGAATGCAAGCCCTAGAAGTCACAGAACTTATCCGGGCCCACAGGTAGCTATACTCAAATTTGACCATTGTACTAGACTTAAGAAACATTCTATCTCTGTATCACCTGTGGTAAATAAATTGTTTAAATTGTTTAAAAATTGTAACAATTCAAAACTCCGGTACAAAGTAACATCGGCTATACGCAACCCAAATACGTGCTTCAGAATTGATCTCATAGGTCGGTTCTAATTCATGAATGTGTTAGGAAAGAACAATCAGAATTGTTCTCATAGGTCGGTTCTAATTCATGAATTTGTTAGGAAAGAACAATCAGAATTGTTCTCATAGGTCGGTTTTAATTCATGAATGTGTTAGGAAAGAACAATCAGAATTGTTCTCAAAGGTCGGTTCTAATTCATGAATTTGTTAGGAAAAAACAATCAGAACTGTTCTCATAGGTCGGTTCTAACTCATGAATTTGTTAGGAAAGAACAATCAGAATTGTTCTATAGGTCAGTTCTAATTCATGAATTTGTTAGGAAAGAACAATCACAATTGTTCTCATAGGTCGGTTCTAACTCCTGAATTTGTTAGGATAGAACAATCAGAATTGTTCTTATAGGTCGGTTCTAACTCATGAATGTGTTAGGAAAGAACAATCAGAATTGTTCTCATAGGTCGGTTCTAACTCATGAATGTGTTAGGAATGGACAATCAAATTTATCAAATCCGCCCTTGAACTTGAGTATGTTTGGCACTTTCGCTTTTATGCTCGAGTTTTGACCCCGGTTGAGTGGTCTGACATTGACCGTGTGATCATAAGTGGCGGTTGTCCTGTGCTCTGATAACCTTGTTCAGTAATTGCATTGAATTCACCGTCGGCTGCAGTGCACAACACCTGAACGCGTACAGAGTTTTGAGAAGTGATTATCTAATCGCATCCACTTCGTGTTGCATTTGTGTGCTTCTCGTTACAACTTCACGTTTTACATCACGCACACTGCTGAGTGCACGCATATCAGGATTATAAAAATTGCTTGGCCTGGAATGACCCGTTTAGATAGCATTTTCATCACTATCATGGAACATATTCAAAGGTTGAATTAACTAACATTCATAAACTGAGTTTCACGGCAAATTTTGTTACGATTTTCCAACCCCTCTCTGTGCAGAATAAAGCGAAGCCGCAACAAGTGTCGGTCCTCATAAAAATTCATCAGTGCTTTGAAACTTTAATAGAAGAAAAATATTCTTTTTTCGATTTTCCAATCTCTATCTTTGGCCAGCAAAACATAGCACCAACCATAACCATTATCATGTATTACCATTGGGTTTCCATAGAAATTCGTCGATGTTGTACTTTATTACCATCTAATAGTCCTTACAACTAACTGCCTCTTAACTGATTATAATCAATTAGGAGGTAGTTGCAAATATTATTAGGCTAGTTGTGAGTATCATTAAACTAGTTGATAATTATCAATTTAGCTTGTTGTCTGTCGGACTTGACAATTCCATTATGACTGCAGCCACGATAGAATTGATGGAACCTTCACAATTTTATCGTCGACAAAGAGAGACCGACCATAAAACTGGGGTTCCAAAAATTTTATCGTCGACAATGAGAGACAACTGGGGTCAACAGATACATTCGTTGCCACCGTTTTCTCAAATGCGTCACTAGGCCCCGGAGAAGAGAAGCTAGAACACCGTGAGTGAGTCACCTAAATACTATTGTACTGCTTGTGTTTGTCTAACAATAACGGTATTGCTCGTAACGTTTTGCTGCTCTCCAGCGTAGCTGATACTGCGTGCGAGTCCATTGTGTGTCTTAATTAGGAGCCAAAAAAAGGCTTTCCCAGTAACAACAAAGATGCTCTTATCCCAAGGGTATTCCCCTAGGTAGTCCGAAGTTAGGAAATAGTTATTAGATGATTATTTAGCCGTAAAAACCTAAAGTTGATGAAAGAATTGCCAGTTTTATATTCACATCCTGAAGTGCTTACTAAAAATTGAAAGGACCTTGGAAAACTCGAACGGCCTCAACCACCTCTTTCAGTGTAATAAATAAGCTGGCGTTATTTGAAGTTTCTTACAGAACCATTTTTCGATGAGTTCAAACGCCTGATCCCCGACAGCGGTAGCATGTCTACCTTAAGAATTTAAGATAACATGGCAGTCTTTCTTGGATTTTCGAACCCAAACATGTAGCAATTGTTGCAAATCTCTCTAAGCTGTTGGTCCACAAACACGAGATGTTGTTAACAGCTCAGCGCCGGCGAGGGATGCAATAGTGGAGCTCCGACTGCACAGTTCTGCGTTATTCATCAATCAGGCCGGGCATCTGCTCGCTTCCGATGTTCATCGTCGGTTTGAAGGATGAGAGGATGATCGTGAAGGAACATCCAGTAGCACTTAGCGCCCCTTGCTCCTGCGCACACTTTGCTGAGCTCTTTGCCCGGCTCTTTGTAGAGTTCTTTAGAAAGAAAACACATGATGCGCTTGTGAGCTTAAGCTACATACATCGCTCCAGAAGAACCCTCAGTCCGATAAGCAGGAGAACAGGAGAGCCCTTCAGGTCGAGACTGCGAAATTTGCTTGCCTGCTGATGAACGTGTTGAGCAACCGCGCGCTGTGCACTAATAACAGCTCTTTAAAGTCTTTCTTCCCTAGAAACATTGTTGGTCTGTTGCTCGGATTGTCTCTGCCAGTCATGGTGTCAAAAATGATCTTTGTTTGACATACTAACCGAATAAACTCCGTTCGTCTTGTTGCTCGAACAGTTGTTGTTGGAGTTGTTGACAGAATAGACTTTTCTGTTTGATTGCCCTGATAGTCTTTGTTAGTCATATCGCGCTCAAATAGCCTTTGTTGGGGCTAGTGCATTGCCGTAATGTGGGCAGTAGTCTTTATCCTGCATAGTCTTTCATTGCCAGGATGGACTCCATCGCATTGTGGCTTTCAAAGAATCCCAGAACATAGAACCAATAGTAATGATTTCAGAATTAGCGATCGAAATGGCTAAAATAAACCAATATTCATGGTTAAACACTGAAGAAGTAATTTCATTAAAAAGTACTTTTTGCTATTACAGAGTAACAGTCACAGGGACACAAATAATATTTTTTTATGTCCTAATGAGCATTAGGACTGGAAACCGTTTGAAATTTTTAGCGAAACTTATCTAAATCTGACAGGCGAAGGCTAGTGCGGAACGTACGACCCTCGTATAGCGTCCTCAAACTTTGATGTTATTCTCAACACTGCAGCGATAAAACGTCTAATAATGTGTAAAGAATTGAGATATTCAAATAAAGAAAGAAAGTATTTGCAGAATTACTCTAAATCAACAAAATCGTGCAAAAACACTCGTGCATCAAATGAAACAGGCAAAAGCTACAGGAATAGTTATCTCAACTGATTTATTTGCTTTTTTCTTTTTCTTTTCCTTTTTCTGTTTCTGTTGATAGCACAATTACTTTTGGTCATCTTTTTCACATAAATTCTTGATTTTATCTTTTGGCGGTTTCATATAACTCGATAGGGATGAGTTAAGTGCTCAAACGCTCTAATTAAATATAATAGAATAGGTTTAAGCTCTTTTTTTATAATCAATCGTATTATTTTAATTCGCGAGAAAACTGTTCCCAGAAGGATGTTGGCGTTGCGTGTTATGCCACAACCTTTAATAGTCAATCTAGTTCCCATCTAAATGGAAAAGTGACTTGAAAACGGATAAAACTGATTTTTTCTCCTAATTTTTCTTTGTCCATTACAATCATCAAACTTTGTGTTACCATCAGCCTGTATCGCACTTAATTTTTCTTTCACCCAACCTTTCTGCCCCATCTTCTCCCTCCATCTCACTAACTTTTCCCCCCCATCACCGTTCAGCTCTTTCTTAACTATCATTACGTACACCCTCCCGAAATCATCGCCCCCATCTTCCCCTGATCTCTAACACCATCGCGTCCCAACCCCTCCCTGCTCCCAATGGCCGCAATTATTTAACGCACTTCCTCCGTCCGGTTTCGTCGATGCCGAGCGATGCGGACGTCGCAGAAAACGACCTGTGCTTGTTTCCGCCGTTTGTTATGACGGGTACGGACTTGCGCAGTCCCGTGTCAACAAGAGCATCACAATCTTCTGATTTCAGCACCTGAGCTGCTGATACTTCCGCCGCCATTCAGCTGCTAAATAGGAAACATATTTAGATAATTTGTGCTAGCTATTTTACGCTTCAAACAACGAGTTTCGTGCTATTGAACTGCGTCTCACGCCAAGCTGAACCGCTTTGCACGGACAGAGCCTTGGTGGAGAAAAATGGTGTAATGATTGGGAATGATGAAACTAAATCGAATTCAAATTTGCTGCGTGAAAAAATGTTTTTCTTCCTACTAGCGATTCAAATTGATGACTGGCTGAATAGGAGAGAATGAGTTTACGCGATAATATTTACCTAAGTACTCAAGAACCGCATAAAATTTAAAATTCAATTCGGAATTTCTCTAGACATGAGAGATATTCTCAGTTCGGTTTGACATGATGTCAGCAGCCACGTTTGTCCTCACTTGAAAATTTTTTTAAATAAACTAAATCCAACTAGAAACCTCTATTTAGAGACGCTCAAAGCTTTATATTTTGAGGGTAAGAATCTCAAATAAATTCATTTGCAACATGCAGTAAAGTGGGAAAATTAAAGCTCAGGATAGGAGTTATGCAAAACAAGGTAATAGGTGTTTACCTACCAAAACTTCGTGTGATTTAAAATGCCTCAAAAACTATGCAACAAGGATGCAGATGTGAGGCATCCTTTGAGGTAGTCCCGGCAGTCTCATTCCCATCCGTAACGAACTCTCTCAAATTGCATGGCACATTTACCTATTTTATCATCACAAAATAAGTGAACCAACTACTACACCTAGCTCTTCTAAACTGCACAGTGCTAAAGAGTTCATTACGCTGGTCAAGTGACAATTGCCTAACACTCAAAAGTTCTAAAAGATACAGGTTAAGCAGCAATTTGTCACACGCTCAAAAGTTCATTACACAGATCAAGCGACAGTTTGTCTGACACTCAAAAATTCTAAGTAGCATAAGTCAAACGGCAGTTTTTTTATACCTATGATTCCTAAATAATATACGCCAAACGGCAGATTGTTTGATACACATGAGCTCTAAATCACATAGGTCAAACGGCAGTTGGTTTGATACACTAGAGTTCTAAATAACCTAAGCTAAACGGCAGTTGCTTTGAAGCACATGAGTTCTAAATAACCTAAGCTAAACGGCAGTTGGCTTGAAGCACATGAGCTCTAAATAACATAAGCCAAACGGCAGTTGGTTTGATACACTAGAGTTCTAAATAACCTAAGCTAAACGGCAGTTGGCTTGAAGCACATGAGCTCTAAATAACCTAAGCTAAACGGCAGTTGCTTTGAAGCACATGAGTTCTAAATAACATAAGCCAAACGGCAGTTGGTTTGATACACTAGAGTTCTAAATAACCTAAGCTAAACAGCAGTTGGCTTGAAGCACATGAGCTCTAAATAACCTAAGCTAAACGGTAGTTGCTTTGAAGCACATGAGTTCTAAATAACATAAGCCAAACGACATTTGCTTTGCTGCACATGAGCTCTAAACCAAACAGGTCAAACAGCGCTTTGCAGTAACCTCAAGCCAAATTACACAGGTCGAACGACAGTCTGCGAGCAGGGCACGGACGCGCGAGAGCATCCAACGCTATCCTAGCGCGTAATTATTAAAAAAAGCCGTAATCGCAGAGCGGCAGCAGCCAGGAAGCAGGTGCGCGGTAATGAGCGCTGCGGCAGCTGGTCTAGGACTCGTGCCGGTTGAGGTGACCCTCTGCCGCCTCACCTCAACCACCTGGTTGTGGGTGCTGCTGTGTCATGTTATTGCACCCTGGTTGTTGCTGCTGCCCTATCATGTTGTTGCACCTCACCTCAACCACCTGGTTGTGGGTGCTGCTGTGTCATGTTGTTGCACTCTGGTTGTTGCTGCTGCTGTATGATGTTAGTACCTCACTCCAACCTCTTGGTTGTTGCTGCAGCTCCTGCGTCATGTTATTACACCCTGGTTGTTGCTGTTGTTGCTGCTCCTGTATGATGTTATTGCACCTCACCTCAACCACCTAGATGTTGTTGCTGTTGTTGCTCCTGTGTGGGATGTTATTGCACCCTGTTTGTTCCTGCAGCTGCTATTGTTGAAGCTGCTACTGCGTAATGTTGTTGCATCTCACCTCAGTCCCCTGGTTGTCGCTGTTGCATGCTGTATCATGTTGTTGCACTCTTGATTTTGTTGCTGCTGCTGCTGTGTAATGTTATTGCACTTCACCTCAACCCCCTGGTTGTTCCGGCAGCTGCTATTGTTGATGCTGCTAGGGCGTAATGTTGTTGCATCTCACCTCAGCCCCCTGTTTTTTGCTGTTGCTGTTATTGATGCAGCTACAGCATAATATTGTAGCTCCTATCTGAACTGCAACATATATAAAGATTTCTATACAGTTAGGAAGCTCATTTTGCTGAGTACTGAGTAATTGACGTCTCGCAGGTTGTAGTTTGATAACTACGCAGTAATTTTGGACGTAAAGAGAGTATAACTACGGTGGCCTCAGTCAGTAGGTGTTAAAGTGTTGCGGCTGTTCTACGCGAGGAGGGAAATGCACAGTACAAGTGTTCAGAATTACCTCCAAACGATCCTGTGATTGTGGTGTTTTATCTGAGAATGAAGTAATTAGTACCGCAGATATCTTGATTGCTTCCTATTTTGGTGACGCGTTTCATAAATGCATCAGAGAAGTAGCCTTGAATTTGACTGAAATTTTCAGTTCGTAACTCCTTTATATACTTCAAAATAGAGTGCGTTGCAATTTTGAGTGAACATTACGAGACATTTGAGGTATAAATCCCTTTCCACCAATAACCGTATTGAAAATATGTTACAGCCGTAGAGAGCAAACAAGTTTTTTAACTTCACGTGTGAAGCAGATTAGTCTTTCTGCAATCAACGGTTGGGTGTACGAGTGCTGACCAAACACCATTGCGAAATTTAGTGATCATCGTGTTTGCATTTGATTGGTATTATTTAGGATTATCATTTTATTCATATTCAAGCTTTCACCCAATATAAAGAAATTTATGAATCCATAATTCCAGGACACGACAGAATGAAAGGGTAATGTCACTTGGACATCGTAATTTGGTTTGCGCTCCTGCACTGAGAGAAATTATTCAGAAATATTTTGATACATATTGAAGTATTTCCTATGATCCCATATTAAAGCGGTTGAGAGACTTGAAACACTCATTCACGTTTCAAATTGCTCAAAATTTTTTGTAGAAAACCGAACTATGTTTAAATTTTGTGATTGCGTACAATCATTCTCCCCAAAAAAAACTTCATCTCTTCGCTAATTTTTCTTCTAATTTTTGGACATTGTCTGTATATCAGTGTAATTAGTTGCTAGTCTAAGAAAGTAAAATATTTATGGGATATAAAATTGACTTACGTTAAGTGTGTCATGCTTGGCACACTTAAGTGTGTCGTATAAGCCCATGACACTCAAAAGCGTGTCAAAATACATAAGCTAATCATGTATATTGTTGACTCACTTTTGTATGCTAGTTTTGCGACAACTTGACTCACTGAAGTGTGCCAATTTTCCGACAAAATTTTTTTTTTCCGACGAATAATGTTTTCTTGTCCTCAAAATTCATTGGCTAAAAGCATTGAACAACTCATAGTGTTTCTGTTGTTTTCAGCTCCTGAGCATTAAGTTCCACATAGAATGTAAGGTCATATTTAGGTCATGAAATCATTTTAATCGAACTAACATATTTAATCGAACTAACATATTTACATTTCTCCTGTGCTATCAAAAGAAAGTACAATCGACATTCATAATTATGACTTATTTATTTGCATTTTTTATTATGTCCATTTACGATTAAGATTTGTTTTACTTGCAACACTAAAATTTTTAAACAAGTTGCTTTTAGTGATCGTTGATACTTATTAATGAGACACTTTTAACTAAGATCTTAAAATTACTGTAACCTAAAAGTTTTCGAGCAAGAGTCGGGCTATTTGGCATTACATAGAGCCACCTATAGAGTACATACTATTGTGCACAATACAGTGCTATCGTGTGCTCCATTTCACAATTGTGTACGATTATGCACCATTAAACTACTGTAATATTTTTGTAATTAACACTTACATATGTAATTTATCAGTTTGAAATAATCGTTTGACCAATTCAAAAGCGCACGTTATACGCACGTAAAGTTCACCTTGCAGCTGCCTACCCTGATGCGTTCTGCCTACGAGCATGGCGTGTTCGGTGCATGAACGTGTCTTCTCGAAGCACCAGCTGCTGTTGCTGCCATGGTGCTGTTGTTGCTACAGTTTCTGCAGTAGTCCCTCCTCTTGATATGACTGTTGCTACTGTTGATATGGGTACTGTTGTGGCCACTGTGTTGCAGTTACCGGTGCTGCTGTTGTTGTCGTGTTACTGTTACCGTGGCTGTTTCAGCAGTAGCTGTAAGTGATGTTACTGTTGCAGTAGTTGAAAAGATACAAACCTTTTATGGTTTTGATAATGTGCCCATGGTTTTCTCATGTTCTATAATAGGGCTGTGGTTCTTAGCCAGATTGCATTTCGGAAGCGCCTACCTTTATGCCAGGGGTGTTCTTTCATAGTAAACTTCGATTCCGAATAAAACTTGGCTTCCATTTTTGCTCCATTTTTGTAAGAAAGTCAGTCATTTCCATTGAAAGCGAATGCAGCAGGCATCTCACTCTCCCATTTTCTTTTAGTTTGCATTAACGGTTAATGCGTGCGTTTACAATCATGGTACACCGGAACACTCTTTTTTTATGTAAGTCCGTGGAAATTATCAAACGAATTATACCCTTGTACGTGGACAAGAGAACCGAGGATCGACAATGGTCATGCGTGAGTTCTTTTCAAGCTAAAATGAGCACATGCGACTCAACTTGCTTTTGTAATTTTAGTCAGGATGCGCCGTCGTCTGCCAACCAGCTGCTGCCTCACAGCCCGGCTCAAGTACTCAGGAAGTCGTCGCTGTGCTATCTTTCAACCTTTACCTCGCTCCTTTACGAAAAAAAAGGAAGCAGTGAGCATTATATTCAGGACGACTGGTCCCAATGGAGAATAAATTTCGTCTTGGGCATTAATTCTATCTCTTTTTTTGCGGCTTGAACTCGCAGTTCGTGTTGGTTTGCGCAGCTCGAGAGCGCCGCAGCACCTGTCGACTCCCACGCTCAGCAGCCGGCACCTGCCAGCGCACCTCCTGCAGGTGTCCTGGCGTCCTGCGCGGATGTGACCAACCGCCTGCACGTGACACGGTCTCCACTTCCTACCTTCATCCACGTCTCGTGTGTTCGTAAGAGATACCAAGTGCGCGCGTGCCTTCTTGCATATTCGAAAGAAACGCTATAAGCTTACGCATGCGAGATAATATGCAATACTGGCAACACTACCAGCGCTTTTTATGCGCCCGCTGCAGGCGGTGTAGGGAGAGCGGCATATTGGTGCATATTCGTGAAAAATACTAAATGCATGTGCACGTAAGTATGTATCCGTAAGAAATACTAAGTACGCGCGTGCCTTCTTGCACATTCGAAAGAGACGCTAAGCGTAAGCGTGCGTTGTTGTACATTCGAAAGAGACGCTAAGCGTACGCGTGCGTTGTTGCACATTCGAAAGAAACGCTAAGCGTACGCGTGCGTTGTTGCACATTCGAAAGAAACGCTAAGCGTACGCGTGCGTTGTTGCACATTCGAAAGAGACGCTAAGCGTACGCGTGCGTAGTTGCACATTCGAAAGAGACGCTAAGCGTAGTCAAGCGTTGTTGCATATTCGTGAAAAATACTAAGTGCATGCGTGCGTAAGTGTACAGTGTATTCGTTATGAATACCAACCCCACCCGTCCGTTGCCGCATTTCGTAAGAAATACCACACGCATGCGCGCGTTGTTGCTTATTCGTAAAGAATAATAAGCACATGCATACGTTGTTGACGTGCAGAGTGTTAATGGTAGAAAAATGAAACAGATATTGGAAATGTTAATTTTATAAGTGACGATAAAAGTTGAAGTACCGTATAAAGTGATGATGTCATTGTTATTGTTGTTTTGTGGGTAAAACGAAAAAATGCAGGAATTATAATTTTATTAAATTTCTGAGCAACACGACGGTTTCACGATGTTTTGTACTTAAATGATATAATTATTCATTTCATCATAGACAAACATGACCTCAATTATCTCGGGAAATGTTTGAGAACAATTTAAGCATGGTCGTCATTTTCATGCTGAAGAGGCTAGATTGACACATAAAGTCCATTTCAATAATTATACATGTTTGGAAGAAAGAAATAGTTTATTCCCACATTTTCAATTGCTTCGAAACAAACGCAATAGAAAGGTTTACTCATCATTCAATTCATTACACACCGGTTTTATCTTTTGTTTTTAGCTAAAGTTTAATGTGCTGCTCACCTACAATACGATCTTCAGTGTTCTACTCCCGGAATTACAATCCCTTACAAATGTAACTTCAAAACCCCTGCTGGTGCAAAACAAATTATGCAACTGTTTAAACTTTCTTCGGCATTTATGTAAGACCCTTGATTTAAATCTATTTTATGTCTCTCCGAAGCAACACCACCAAGCAACTTTAAACTTTCTTCAGCATTTATTTACAGTCCTTGATTTAAATCTATTATGTTTCTCTCTGAAGCAACAACACCAAGTAACTTCCTTTAGCATTTATTAAAATTCTTTGAGCTAAAGGTACAATATTTCTCACTGAAACAACAACACTAAGTAACTTTTTAAACTTTCTTCAGTATTTATTGAAAATTGTTGATTTATATCTACAATATTTCTCAAAGATGCAACAACAGCAGCAGAAGCTTCAAAAACCTGCAGGAAGTCTGAAGCAACCACACCAAGTAACTGTTTAAACTTTCTTTGTCATTTACTGAAGATTCCTGATTTCAATCTACAACATTTCTCACTGAACCAATAACACCAAATAACTTTTTTAGCATTTACTGAAGATCCCTGATTTCAATCTACAACATTTCTCACTGAACCAACAACACAAAATAACTTTTTTTAGCATTTACTGAAGATCCCTGATTTCAATCTACAACATTTCTCACTGAAGCAAGAACACCAAGTAACTGTTTAAACTTGATTTAACATTTACCGAAGATCCTTGATTCAAATCTACAATATTCCTGAGCGAAGCAAGAAGCGCAACAGAAGCTCCAAAAGCTGCAGGAAGTGAGAGGCGAGCGCATGCCCCCTGGGCAGCCCTGACCGCCGCAGGCGCTTCAGGATACAGAATCTTGTGAACTCCGCTCTGGGCGAACGAGGAAATGAACCATCGGGCTCGAGTCTAAATTGGACTTGTAACTTGAGGGCCCTTGTGACCAGTTAGGATCCCAATTATGTGGCTACAACACAACTGAACGCGTGTCGTTTGGAGCTATAGTTGCGGAGCAGCTACGTGGAAAATGGTTTCCTATCCAGACTTCATAGTCAACCAAGCTCTGAAAAAGATGTAATGTCGTTTGCTGAATGTTCGCTCACACTGCAAGCTTCAGCTACGTTAGGCTTCATGGTGACAATTGCCTCAAGAAATTTGACGTGCTTGTTGATTTAATCGCAATAGTTTTTAACCTGCAACATTTCTGGAGTGCGATGTCAGTAAATATACTTTTTCAGCGTTCAATGTGTCCTACTTTTATCTACGATGCGATAATTATTTGAAACTACAAAGCCACTGTTCCCAGCGTCATGCCAACACATTCATGCATGGCAATGAAAACACACCTTCAATAATTAGTAGGATAACCCGAAGAAATACGGAGAAGCCTCCGCTTTGTCCCGAGCCAATCCCCTTCCTCAGCTGCGGTCTGTCCTTCATACCTCGGCCGACGCGTCGACGACATGACGAACACGATTTGGACCGACACCCCTACAGTCATTACTTAGAAAACGCGAAGATTTTTTTTTTTTAAACATGCTTTTCTATTTTTTAGTTGCCTGAGGATATTTTGTCCTCCGGAACTGATGCATTATTTTGATCCGCATGTAGTAGCGATGATGTGTCAAAGTGTCAATTAATACTTGCTTACTCCGACGTTCTCTTAGATTATTTTCTGACTTTTAAACGCTATATTTTAACTCAAATGCTACACTGATGGCGTCGTTATACGTTCTAGTAGACTTACGCAGTTGCACTTATTTTTTACTTGCAAATATCAAAACGAAACTTTTATTTGGAAAGAACAAGCCATCCCATCCATATAAAATTTCGTAATAATTTAGAGTCCAATTGCACTACCTAGATGAATTACTTCATTTGCGTCAGCATAAATCAGCTTAGATTAATTAATATATAGGTGCTCTTCCCCAATAAGTTGTTTTAATCGTATTAATATTTTCAGTTGTTTTAGCAGCGCTTGCTGCTTCTCCTTTGTTTGAATAGACATTTGTTATTGTATCACTCTGGGCAGCACCTCGTATCATTTTTTGAGAAATGCCGTGTAAGACGAGTTTCATTCAGGAACGTCCGTAACCCACGTACAAACTTTGAATTTATGCTCCATTTATATCCATCAGGATATTTTCAATAATTTTAACTTATTTGCCAAGAAATTTACTTCAAGAATAATTATTTAGCGTACTATTAAATTCAATTTTTATTTGCAAATATTAAAGCTACATTGGATTAAGCTTTCAAAAACGCTTTCAACTCTTTTTGGGGGCTTCTTTGTCTGTGTGTACGTCACGCTCAAAGGTCTTGATAGACTTCTTGAAGACTTCTTGAGGGTTTCAAGAAATTAGTTGATTTTTCTCGGTTACTCATTCAGAACAACTGATATTTCAAATTTGCGTATACGTGGAATTTTTACCTCAAATTAGTCACAAAGAAAAGTAAAATGAGGACTTGATGACATCTGCATATAGACTACAACGAACTTTTCTTTCTCAACCTCCAGTTTTTATGACGAAGTGATACACATGAGAGAAACTATGTCTTGTTTTCAATACATGGCCTTTCTCGTCCCAAAATAAATTTTGTGTTAATCAAAAATTACTTCACTAACAAAATGTGCGCTGTTGATTTGAAACAGTGAGTCAAAGAATTTATTGTGTGAATTTGTACTTATACCTGACCTTGTGTTATATTGAGATTGTAAAACCCTTTTTGCAAGTTTCACGCTCCATTGGAGAGTTCTAGGCATCGAGTGAAATGCAACACACGGTGAAGCGTCCCTGTCTTGTAAATGGATGTTGCTGCAGCATCGGCTGTCCATAGTGGATCGACGCGGTTGTATGCATCAAAATTTCTTAAAACATTAAAGCGAAAGAAGAAAAATGTTAGTTAAATAGCCTCCTGATAGTGAATTTAGCGACATCAATTATTTATTCAATTAAACCATAATAAAATACTTTAAAAAGCTACCATTCGCTCTTAATTTAGTTGGTACGAATGAATTAAATGGCATATTTTTATCCAGAGCAGTCGATGGCATCTGCATCCTGATTGCTACTCTATTGTTTGCTCGAGTCAGGGACAACATCGTAACATAGAACAACAGCATTCTATTCTCATAAGGTTTTGCACCACTTTTTGAGCGGTGCGTCTTGATCTGATACGGTTATCCGATTTACGATTGTATGACAACTGTTTTTTTCAGAAAATCCCTGTGAATATTGAGTTCAAAGATGCTAACGACGGCTCAGTTAGCTAAACAATTCATATTTATTGAGGTATTCTGATCATAGTGCGCTTCCCCTGCTCATTATGGTCATAAAAATGTTAGCTCTTTACAGCATGGTATGTCATACATGACACATACCGAATGTTGCTGTAAATAGAACGAATAAATTGTTACAAGTGCTTTTCTACGGGCTTGTACCGCTAATGAGACGTACAACACATAAAATGAACTCGTATGATACGTGTTCAATACACCCCTTAAACGGTGGAGTTCAGTATGAAAGCCATTACTAACGAGTACATTTCCAAATTTACAAAAATAATTCATGCAGTGAAGGGTTACGGAAAGCTCGGTAACGGCGGAAGCACCACCCTCGGCACCTGTTCTGGTCCTTTCGTGTCCGGTTTAACAGTGTCCGGGTTGGCGGACTGTTGCTGGTGGCGGAGTTCCGGGTCGTATGATTTTTCTTGGTTATCGTATGAAATTAAAGTCTTTTCGATAACTTTTCCACTGATTTTCATTGAGTAACTTGTATCTATCAAGCAGAATGCTTAATCAAGCCAGATTTTTCTCCCAATGGTCTGATGGAAAGGGACACTGAGCAACGCAAGATTCTGTTCGTATAGAAATATTGGGAAATTTATTATGGAACGATCGTAGAATCTAGCTCACCAGTGAATCCAGCTTATCTATTTTACACCAGTCTTCTAAGGAAACAATAAGTCTAAAAGTGCAGATGTTTTCAAACATTTATATACATCGCTTCCAAAATCGCTCTACACTAACTATGCGCTCTCAAGCGGGTTTTGACATTAAAATTACGACATTTTTCGCCAGGCCGGAGGAGCAGTGCCGTCAAGACTTATTGGAGAGAAGGAGTAACTCAGCAATAGTGAAGTAGTTCAGGCACACTCGTAACGAATTTTCATGAATTTGAAAAAGGCTAAAATTAGAGGATTTCGGGCAGAAAAAAAAATTTAAGGTAACCAAGTTGATAGAAAAAAAGGCTGCAAGCTATACAGCTACAGCTACGTACTTTGTTTGAAAATTCGGTCCGTGATTTTCAACTTTGCAAATCAACGCAACTTAGATTTATGTTTTTTCCTCACAATGACTTCAAACACGTCCGGCAACTCTGCTTTAGCAAAGACCTGGGGCTAAATAATTGAAGCTTTAGAGATCGCACATTCGTACGCCACGCACATCATAGTAAATAAGGTGAGGTGGTGATGGAGATATTGGGAATTCCCTCAAGTATACGTCCTCGAACTGCCAAGAATACGACAGACGTCTACTCCGCATAATTTCACCTAACGCGAGGATCGATTGCTGCTGCACACTCATTACGGAGATTCGATTTTTGATCAAGCGTAGAACTGGAACTACACGGTCATCGTTTCCAGTGTCCTTGGTTGCCTTTTCCGGTTTCCAGACAGGAACGGTTTCATCACATGAGCTGCTATGACATAAAGAACTCAGCCTTGACGTCTACGAATTTCTATTAATGATGCATCGAAACCCGCGATGTTTTGAAACCCCAAAAACAGATTTAAATTTCGTGTTCAATTCTGCGTTTTTATGAGCTAAAAAAATTTTTTCAAGGTTAATGGAGAGAGCGTATACTTTATTGAAAGAGTTTACGTGCTCTCAGGAACATTCAAACGAAATCAGTGCTCCACAGAAATCTAAAGTTATGCTGTAGACTAATTGGTTGCTCGCAATCTAACTTCTCGGTGCGACGCAAAGGATGACG
The DNA here is from genome assembly GCA_030386875.1 of Morinoia aosen. Classification (NCBI taxonomy): domain Eukaryota; kingdom Metazoa; phylum Arthropoda; class Malacostraca; order Amphipoda; family Talitridae; genus Morinoia; species Morinoia aosen. The sequence goes on from CM059562.1 coordinate 73,217,813, forward strand.
AGATCCTTTTCGAAAGGAGTGAAGTACGCACATCCGCCTCACTCTCGTTGACCTTCAACTGCAGCTTCAAGTTCCCATCTTACGTAACTTTCACACACCGCCACTACCGCAATTGTGCCTCGCAGTCTTGCTAGTCTTCAGTCGTAGCTACGACCTGGCAGCCAAGCGATACCTGTTGAAAGTCGGATAGTTTTGCGCGGAAATCCGCAATGGCCTATCGGAGCGACCGAACAGAGGAGTGACTTCGTAGAAACAGCGCATCGTTACAGAACTGCGGCCACCGCCGACGCGGAACTGAGCGGCGCGCGAAAGGTGCGCTGGAGTCACTGAACATCCTCCTTCGCGCCGAGCCCTGCGGCCCTTGTTATGAAACTCGGCTGCTCTCATGTGTTTCCAGTAGGGCACACCGTTTGTTTATCTATAGTCAGTGGACTGTCAAGCTTTTGTTTTAAGAATTTAACTTGCAATGTGTGAATGAGCATGAATTGGGAGTTATTAAAGTATATTTGCTTGAGAAGTAATTTCGGCTAAGATGGTCCCCAAAGTGCCCGGTAGTGAGACACCTTTGTGTGCGTCAAAACTTCCTCAAAATAGGTGGCCAAAAAATGTCAGCCAAAAGCCATCTGCGCTTTAAGTTAGTCACTTTCAATTGTTTCCTTCAATAACACGATAACAAATAATTAGAAACCTACCCTAAACTCTTAGTTATAATTTCACCTCCTCAGTACCACACATTGAACCGAGAAATGCTAGCAGCTAATTACAGAAGGTAAACAAAGTTGACCGTACGTTAGGAACAATGGCGGCGGGAAGTCTTACATCCGCTTTCTACAGGCACAGACCTGCCCCATCATACGCGGAGGTCGGAGCAGTGAAAGCAAGTCAGCAGTTGTAGGTCAGACGCTGAACTTTCATTTACGGGAGCTGCTGCTCATTACACGAGTTGAGTCAATCTAGAAACTGCTCGTAACGATTTTTATGAGAGTTTTCAGTGATTTGAACTGTGTTGTCAGAGCTCATTGTTTAGTGCTGGATATTTGACTGGAGATGGATATACCTTATAAGGACAAACTTGGTGCATCGTAGAATAAGTAATTAATTATACTGATATAAAACAATATTGGTGCATCGTAAAACACGTAATAAATTATATTTAATTAAAAGAATATAGGTGCATCATAAGACAAGTAATAAATTTATTGAACTAAAACCATATTGGTGCATCGTATAACACGTAATAAATAATATTGATTTAAAAAACAGTTCAGAAAACCAGATTTGCTTGTATTTCTTAAATCTTTTTTTAAATAGCGCCTAATAAAAAACTCATAATAAAAAATGAAGCACGCGTAGAGATCAGTTTCTTCTTTTTCTGTTAACTTTCCGGGTAATTTTAATGACAAATCTCTAATAAGCAAAGAAGTGTTTACATCCAGTATAGGTGTCTTCATGTATACCTACATTTCATTAGGGTAAATTACTCATTAATATGTGACTGTCGGTGAAACACGTGGCTTCCTGATGCGCCGAACACTATTTCCTAACGACGTTTTAGCTCAAGCTTTTGTGCTAAAAAAACTCAAGAAAAAACATCGCCTCAATGCGCAAACAAATGTAAATAACTCGTTTCGAAGCACGATGTACTTACCTGACCAGGAAATAAAACAAACTTTCACAAATTACTACATTCTGAACCGCTTTGAATGCATCGTGATGTTTATAACGCACGATACTCTAAGTGATCTCTCAAGGCGGTGGTCAAGACATAGCTATTAAGATAACCTGACACACATTCGAGAACAAAGTATTTTTATAGTCTTTGTCTCAGATATTCCAAGTCTCTGCAATTCGTATGCAGCTCGGGTGTTGCCCTCAATAACTAAGAGACCTGGTTTACCGGAGCTCTCTTGAATACGAGTACATGCTAGACGCAAGCCGGTGGTTGGATAATACAAGTGTATTAACTCACATACGTGAAAAAGATGGCCTTGCCCACTCGTCAGATTGATAAATGGTAATTGTAAATTCAACTTCGTAAGACGTTTATCACCAAATTTTATATGTACAAATATAAGAATAGCCTAAATGTCAGAGGGTAAAAGAAAATGTGTCAAGGTCTTCACAGAAATTATGGAATGCTGTCCCCAATTTCTTCTACGTGATTTACATGAGAAATACAAGACTTCCTGTGACATGTCATCAAGTGAAAGGAGTACAACCGACCTAGAATTTTGTAGGCACTCTCACTGAGCTTTTTATGAGTTATAGTGATTGCGTTATCTTAATGCGATGTACCGGGTAGAAAAGAGAGATTAACCAATTATTCAAATGAAAAAATGGAAAACACAATATAAAATTTTTCAAACAAATAATTTTGTTGAATAATCGAGTTTTATTTACTTCCATCGCACAAAAAATTCCTTCAATGGTTGATATGTAATTACTTGAAAATCCTTTTCACACTCATGTACAAGCGTATAAGAATTTGGAAGACTCGTGTAAATACTTGCAGATTCTTATGCGTTTATGATAAAAAAGAGATCGACGTGTAAATAAATATTTTAGTAGAAAACGTTTCGGAAATTTAAAAATTCCATCTCCTTTGGTGGAATAGAGAGGAGTCAAACTTAAACTATGGAGAAAGTAAAATCAAAATGTAAAGACCTAAATTTTTATTTGTTCATAAGTGTAAGGTAATTAAGTCTTTAAGCTTCTTGAGATAAGTATATTTTTCTCTTCTTTTTACTTTTTTCAAGTCTGAAGTTGACTCTTCTCTCTTTCCTATTTAAAATTTTCCCTTTAACGTTGACTCTCAATTGTGTCGGGAGTGCAAGATTCCACAGCAATTAACAGGCTTCTTGTATAGTAACTCACGTCTTTCCTATTAAAATCTCATGCGGTTACAAATCATACATTTGCATCTCGAGCGCTACCCTGAACGTCAACCCGCTTTCCTGTCATGGAAATGTTCAGTTCTTTTCGTACCGGAACTCGAACATCTACCAAACATGATCCCAATTGTGTCTGGTGCAATGACATTGCTGCGAAATTCACCGAGACACGAGCATCGAATCTTCAAAGACTAGTTTGTCCGTCTACTTTAAAACGGTCGAAAAATTTCCGATGGTGATGAACCTGTTGTTTCCTTTATGTATCCCCGCTGGTAGTACACCAACTAGTATCTACAGCTGTTGCATCTGATCCTATAGTAAACCTGCTATTATTTTCTAATCCATCACATATGCATGCTGATCACAACGTAAATTCATTCAACTCAACTAAAAACCTTGAAAAGCAGTGCCGCGCAGCATAATTAATGCCTACGAAAAGGAAAACCATTTCAACTCCTATAGCAACGCTTTGTAGTCTGCTACTATACGCGTCGTGAGTAAAGAGAGTTGTTTGCCTCAGTGAACTATTTTTAGCTCAATCAACCAAGCTGAGTGCCACTTCACGCGACTTCCCACGCTACCAACTTTATGGGGCAGTGGCTACATAAATGTAGTAGCGTTATTTGTGGTAGTAGCGCTGCTAAATGTGGTGGCGCTAAAACCGCTGCTCCTGTGAGGGCTGTATAAATGGCGTTTTTGTTGTTTGTTATGTACCAGGGCGTTTTTGTTACTTAAAGCTCGTACCTTTTAATTACTACATGAACTGTAAAAAAATTTAATTTTTTATAATTTTGGTTATATTATGTTATTATTAAAACTTATCATAAATGCTCTTTTGCTGTTTAAGCTTACACCCAACAGTTGATAAATGAATTGTAAAATAATTTTTCATAACATTGATTATATTGTGTTTTTGCTAAAACATGTTATACAAGCTCTTTTGCTTCTCAAGCTTGTATTCAATAAGTAATAAATGAACCGTAAAAGAATTCAAATTTTTAAATTATGATTGCAATGTGGTAATACTTGAACATAGAGTTAGGAAATTTTATATAAGACCCAATAATTTGTTTGCTTATAGAAAGTTCCATCATAAAAATGACGTAATTTTGTCTTTATAAATTGTAGCCCTTTAGTAACGGACAAAAATTGCGCCTAGAGTACACTGAAAATATTTAAGCCTTAAAAGTTATTTCAAAATGTAATAAGAATTAATGACGCTTCGTTTCTCTTAACCTTGATTCAAAAATTTAAGTTAGTGTTCAAATAAATGCTTTCAACTCGTCGTGTTTCTTCCATTGATGTTCCGGAGGCTATGAATAATGGTCCCAGGCGTCCATGTTACAGAACCCAGAGTCTCGCTCTCACCGAATTCCTGGTAAAAATTGAGATTTCTCGTGAATTTGGGTGCATCAGAGGATGAATAAGTACCGTGGTGAGTTGTACGAGAATTCTGGCTAGAATAGAGCAACTGAATCTTATGTTCTCATGCAAGAACAGTAAGTGATAGTTACCGAGGGACTCATCCTCTTCCTGACACTTGAAGAGTTTCCTCGAAAGGAATGTTCGTAGCCAGTAAGGGCTGAGTGGCGGAACATTAATTGCATTGTGCCGTATAGTGTGGTGTGCGCAGAGCGACAGCTCTGGCTTCACCAGATGGACGGACGCTTCGTAGTAATTGCAGTTTGACCGAGACTGAGAAGTGCATCTCCCACTTGCAGTGTTCATGTCATTCGCGCGAACCCTTGAAAAATGAACTGTGTAACTAGAACTCAGTCATTAGAGCATGGAGCATAAAGTTAGTGGGTTTTATTTAAATGCAATTTAGAAAAATACGGATTTGTGGTTAATTATGCGAATGCAGAGTATTGGTTCGGTGAAAGTTTTAAACAATAATATTTTGGTAAACGTTTTATTAGAACATTTGAAGTTGTTGCTTTGTTTTAAAAAAACTATATGTTGTATATAATTAAATAAAGACATTTTCAACATCACATATTCTGAACATACAGAGTTAACCGCTAAAACAATTTCAATCTAAGGGAGTGTTCTTCGCATTCTATTCATAGAGTACAAAGCTCACAAGCAGGTTACTGTCAGCTAAGCAAGTCAACAACCGAAAATTGCTCTTGAACAATAAGCTGGCTCAACACATCCTTTGCACTATATCGGCTGGTACTCGGATAAAATACTGAATTAGGAAAACGGCCAGTTTGATAATTGCGACCATCACTCTCAGCCATCCTTACGTAAAGTTTTGAGTGAGTACAAGCCATGTACTGCGATACGCTCTGCACAAAAATGAAATTTAACATGAAAGTTGACTGGAGACAACTTGGTAGTATACCGTACTCACGCAACGAAGAGAATAACCCACTCTGAATTTATTGACTAAATTGAAAGAATGGAACATGTGTCGAAATATTGCTTGGATATATAAAAATTTCATTCTGACCATACGACTATTAAACGATCTTTTCAATTTTTAAGCGTGTAGGACAAACATAATGACAAAAAAGCAAAAATTTCAACATCGGAAACTTTCTCTCTTATTGCAGGACATTTTTGCGCTGAGAAAAATTTTTTAAGTTATTTTACAAGTCCATCGATGTTCCAAACTGCAATAACAATTTAAAATATTTTTTGTGCACTATACGCTACAATTTTATTATTGTATAATAAAAGATTCCGATAAAATACGACACACATTTGTTAAATGATTCGAAAGCATAATATTCAACATCTTTGCCATCGTCCCTTTACCTCATGGTGTTGGAGCACACGACCTTCTACAAGACTGTCAATCATGGCAATTCCACCCTTTTATTTTCCATTTGTCCTAATACGAAGCAGCCCGCACACCAGCACGCATGCGTGTCTAGACTGGTGTGAGTGCCGCACGTTTCCAATGGTTGGACTGCAGTTCGTTTATTCGCAGTTGCCATGAAGTGCCTCGGGCAGAAGCTTATTATTTAATAGAGCTCTGAGCCACCAAATGCAGTGCAAATTTATCAGCACTCCAGCCCATATTTGAAAGGATCTAAAATAACGCACCCTGCCATTTGTCACTCCATTACGTCGGCAGTCTTAGTGTAGACCAGGGTAAAAGTACAATTACTAAATGTATTGCAGATATTGCTCACATGTATCGAAAAAACATTATTTTTCAATATTAACTCTAACATTAACTCTATTAACTCTAACATTAACTCTAACACCGGAAAAAAGTTTGTAATACCACGTAAAACAATTCTAAAAAATTCTATACCATATATTTTTACTACTTTCTCTACCTCGTAAAGGTTTTTTAGTACAGTATTAGAGAACGGAGGACGTAGAGCAATTTCAACGCAAACACTACTTATTTCACGCATCTAACCTTCAATATTTTTGGCTAAGAGCTAAATCGGCTCCTCTATCAGAACCATACGATAGATAAAAATCAATAGCTCCACGATCTATGCAGTAATCAGAAATATCAATCTTCTTGGCCAAGCAGACGGGACTCTTGTCGTACACCACAGTTGTGTTACACGAGCAGTTTCTCTTATCACTCTATCATGCTGGAGAGCCCGTGGATGTCATCATGAGACCATATATAGTGCCCCGCGGCACCTGTGCGTCATGATGTCTTTGAGTTGTGTATAGTGTCGCACGCGTCATAAAGTGTTCCTGGTGTAATATTCAGATTAAACATTTAACAGAAATGTTTTAATACGATCGAACTTATGCTAGAACTCTTCTCAAGAGAACCAAATCTTCAAAAGTTCTCGACATAAATACTGTATCTGAAATTTTTGAGACTAAACTTTTTTAGTAACAAAGACTCTGAAATTTTGCTTTTTTATTTTTGAATTTTGAGGAGACACGAGGAAGAGCTTCAGCTGGTCAAAACGTACCAACGAGTTACTGAACTCAGCATCAACCCATGGAATAAATATTCAAACTGAATTCTGATAAAATTCCGCATGTAAATTTTATTTTTCTTTAATGATGATCAACGGCAAAGGAAAGTTTTTGACTGCATGATACTGTGCTCACCCAGACAGTAATCAACAATCCACATAATGTTGTGCCTGCAATTAGGTGTTATTCCCGTTATTTGCTTCTTACTTTTGTCTCGAATTCAACACACGTGAGTTAGAATTATGTGAACCATTTCAAGTGAGGACAATTCGGAAAAGCGAGCGACTGGTCTCTCCAAGGCATATTCAGCGATATCTTTGCCCTTACTTGCATCGTACTCAGTACTTCGAGAACTCTTGTAATGCTGCGTTGTCCCTATTTTTCAGATGAACATGAGATTATTTTTAGATGAACATGTTTCTATGAACATGAGGACGATATTCTTACATCAACTTTTGAATTGTAATAATATATATCATCTCTATCGCCTCTGAATTCGAATGTTTTTATCAAGGTTTCATCGTTATGAGTCGATTACAAGTTCTGCCTATGCTTCTCACACATGAAACACTTATTGGGTATTTTGTGTACCATTCATTGCTCTCGCTCGTCTACTCATGATTTATCAACGCATATATACATACACTCGCAAGAGCTGGTCAAACCGTAGCTCCTTCGTTGCTATTGTTTTCATGCTCAGTGAGTGATACTTTTCATTCTCTGCATCGAGCTGTACTCTACTGAGAGTTATACGTCAGTAGTTGCTGCTGTTATTCGCTGTAGCTTCTTAATTTTGTTACAAGAGCTTCTTTGTTTTGATATAAATTACGACCTCTTTTTTACAACCGAAGCTGTCAAGTGTTCTTACTGAAATGGAGACGCCGGCGAATAATAAATAGCTTGTATTATCTGAACAACTTTAGCAGCAGTAGCTGGTGCTGTAGTGACCTTATCATCAAGGACATGCTTCGATCGGAAGTTGCAGATGAGACAACCTCGTGCGAAAAAGAAAAAAAGTCATCGGTTTTATTGTTCTTCAAGTTGTTTTTCTGTAGAAAAAGTGGTATGAATCTGCTTAGACCTAATTGTTATCTCTAAAATTTGGTACATTTAAAACCCTACGTACTTGATTTAGATCTCTACGTACCCTAGCATTAGACTGCGTTCTACTTCCAGTGTTGAGTATCCTTTCTTCACATACATGGATGGCAAAGGAAGGCTTCGAATTGGGAATTAATATTATATAGTTTTTCTCAGTCAAAAATTATCCAGCTGTAAAGCCTCGCCTAAAAATGAAAAAGCTTAGCAAAATCTGCATGCTTGCGAAAGTACTTTTCGAAAGTGTTATTAATTCTAGAAGTTCAATTGAACATTTCACTTTGTGATTTGAAAAAAATTTCATTCGGAAATTTTTTTGGACTTACAGTAAATAGTTTCATTGCATTCACCTAATGTAAGAACTTTAATTAAAGCACGCGCAGCAATAACTGCTCACATTTGATTCTAATATAGGTAGCGTATTTCTATATTGGCTAGCCGGCTCATATCAGCTGCCTAGTTTTCTATGAGGTCATCTTCTGAAATAAAAAAATTTTCAAAGCAAAGCGCTGAGTTGTTGTTGTTGTTGAAAATCAAATGTTCAAGTATAGACTTCTGACTGAAATTCTGAACTCTGAAATTATGATTTGAAAATTTCAAGGAGTACAGGTGTAACGTCCGATATTCCAGGGCAAAAAAAAAAGAACGTACCAGCTATGACGCACCGTGAAAGACAATTCTCTGTGTCTTTCTAAATAATACTTAAAGACCGTATCGTGTTTGTGTGCTGTGATGTGCATTAACTGTGAGTGAAAATAGTAAATGAAGATATTTCCGCAATATTTTCTACTTAATGACCCCTTTTAATTGATAGTTATAGTGCTACGTTTTGCGCGATGATCTAACCCACTTCCCAAATTCATACTTCAACGAAGAAAGATGCATTTTTCTCCTGCATGAATTGAAACGCTTCATCATTTTTGGACTTAATTTAAAGTTCTCCCTCTACACCGTATGGTTCAAGTTATCCCATTTATCTTCCCACACATGTATGCTTGGACATCCGTATGTCACGGGGTTTGTCATAATGAATTTCGTTATCAACAATAGTTGTCTGCTCAGAAGCGCAACTGTGGTGCGGCGCAGAGTTAGTGTCTGTTTATGGGAACCGACACCGAAGTGTGTGTGTGTGTAGAGGTGCAGGAAGGAAGTGAGCAGCACGCCGACAGGTTTACGACACTCGCCAACACTTGTGTCATGATGAGACAGAGAATATTCTGGATCACAAACAAAGCTTCTTTTCTCAAGGTCTTCTGCGCCGAAGAGGAACATCTGCGGATGATGCTGACGTCTTTCTTTTGCTCTGCGTTTCTAGCCTCGCAGAGGTCAATGTCGTTGTCTTGTTCGAAGTCGTAAGTCCTGTGTCTTTAAGATTTATTTAAAGCTCCATTTTATTAAGGTACTGAGAAGTTGAAACATCATAAGAAAAACTTGTCGAACTTGTGTGATCGTTATCTTTTAAAGAACAGAAAACTCATACTTAAAACAAGTTGAACACATCAATAAAACTCTGAAATGATTAGCATGTTCTAAGAATTTTTACAGTGCAATCTATGAAAGGTGTCACAAAATATTTACACAATAATTGATACAACTTAGAAATTCTAATTGCTTTCAATTGTACTGGAAATATTTAACAATTCTGAACGTAGAGCAGTATATAACAGGGTCAACAACATTCAGTATTTCTGCGGCTTGATCCAAATCCGACGGTGTTTGAGCTTAAACCCTGCGGCTTGATCCAACCCAGGACCGGCTTAATCCAAACATTGTGGTGTTTGTGCGTGAACCCTGTGGCTTGATCCAAACTGGAACGCGGGTTGATCCAAACCCTACGGTACTTGGACTTGAACCCTGCGGCTTGATCCAAACTGGAACGCTGGTTTATTCAAACTCTATGGTACTTGGACTTGAACCCTGCGGCTTGATCCAAACTGGAACGCGGGTTGATCCAAACCCTACGGTACTTGCATGGACTTGAACCCTGTGGCTTGATCCAAACTGGAACGCGGGTTGATCCAAACTATGTGGTGCTTGGACTTGAACCCTGCGGCTTGATCCAAACTGCCATGCGGACGACGCTGTAGATGTGACATCTGCTGCTCAACACAGCTGATGTGGGCGGTGTCTCTGAGCTAGAGAGGCAGTGAAGACGGAAACAATGCAAAATTTTAAAGTTTCTGAGGCCGCTTCATGTTAGTGCTTTTTTCTCATCAATGCATGTGAGTTCCCTGATGTCATTTGAGCTGACTGATGTCATTTGAACTCACTGGCACCATTTGAACTCAGTGATACCATTTGAGCTTACTGGTAACATTTGGGCTCACTGGTACCTATGAACACAGTGGTGCCTGTTGAGTTTACTCATGTCATTTGAGCTCAATGATGTGATTTAACCTCTCCTTTTGTGACGCATTCTTTTTGCTCACCGGAATACAATTTGGAAAAGCCAATCTTTCTAGTTTCTATTTTTCAAATTCGAATTCATTCAGTCTTACTTATTAAGGCTAAAACCGCGTTCTTCCAAGCCAGGGAGTAGAACTTATTGCTGGCACTATTTTTGATAATGCTTTCTCAAAACTTAATTAATGGTAAAACTTCAGGAGCGTAGTCATAGCGCAGAATGTTACCTGCTTCGAAACACATTCACTCCTCAAACGACACCAACCGCAATTCACGTCTATATGCGAACCGGGAAAGCGAGAACCAATATCCGCCTACCCTGGTTCTCGGTACAGCAGCGTTCATTACTTCATCCATGAATCACCTTTGGAAGAAGAAGGAAAATAGTTACCAGGGTCCACACCCGCCGCCGCTGTAGCACGACAATTATTTGATGAATCAGTCGCAAACAATAGAGGCACGTGACTGCGGTGTTCGTAACAGCGTAAACTACGCGGACTTCGCAGACGCGCTGGTGGCAGTGTCAAGGATGCGATACGCCTGCTGGAGATGTTGGGTCGACAGTGACCTGGGAAAACCGATCTTATTTAGCGCGGGAGGTCGATGTAGGCACTCTGTGCTCTATTCTGAACACTGCCATGACCTAACGCGGTGAGTGAAAACACTTGGGAATTTGCATATCGTGTTGGTGGTGGTTTGATGAATAAAAATTAGAGATTAATTTGGTTCAATGGTGAGATGATGAATAAAAGTACTTGAATATTTTCAACCGACATCGATGCTGAGACGATGAATAACATTTCTTTAAGATTCATAGCAAAATTCAATGCTAGTACAACGAATAAAGTAACATTAGATATTGATTTAATGTGGATGCTATAAGCCGGAAGAAAACATACTGAAATATCTCCAGCATTCTTATGAATTAAGTGTTTTGAGTTGAGCATTTTCATAAATTTCATCAGTGTTCTCCGGCGATAGTTGAGCTTTGTCAGAAATAGTTGAGCTTTGTCAGAAATAGTTGAGCTTTGTCGAAAATAGTTGAGCTTTGTTAGAAATAGTTGAGCTTTGTTAGAAATAGTTGAGCTTTGTCAGAAAAAATTGAGCTTTGTCAGAAATAGTTGAACTTTGTTAGAAATAGTTGAGCTTTGTTAGAAATAGTTGAGCTTTGTTAGAAATGGTTGAGCTTTGTCATAAATTGTTGAGCTTTGTTAGAAATAGTTGAGCTTTGTTAGAAATAGTTGAGCTTTGTCAGAAAAAATTGAGCTTTGTCAGAAATAGTTGAGCTTTGTTAGAAATAGTTGAGCTTTGTCAGAAATAGTTGAGCTTTGTCAAAAATAGTTGAGCTTTGTTAGAAATAGTTGAGATTTGTTAGAAATAGTTGAGCTTTGTCAAAAATAGTTGAGCTTTGCCAGAAATAGTTGGCTTTGTCAGAAATAGCTGAGCTTTGTTAGAAATAGTTGAGCTTTGTTAGAAATAGTTGAGCTTTGTCAGAAATAGTTGAGCTTTGCCAGAAATAGTTGGCTTTGTCAGAAATAGTTGAGCTTTATTAGAAATAGTTCAGCTTTGTCAAAAATAGTTGAGCTTTGTTAGAAATAGTTGAGCTTTGTTAGAAATAGTTGAGCTTTGTCAAAAATAGTTGAGCTTTGCCAGAAATAGTTGGCTTTCTCAGAATTAGTTGGCTTTGTCAGAAATAGTTGAGCTTTGCCAGAAATTTATCAATGATCTCGTGCAGGTGCAGTCAGTATTCAAGACGAGTAGATAAAAAAGTTCATTCATACGAATATAATTTAAGCAACCAGCAAAAGTTCGGAACAGAAAGGGGAAGTAATTTGATAGCTGATAATTATTACTGTAAAGATTACAGTTCCCGACGTATGACATTGCGTCAGAACTCCTTGGAATTTATTGATTTATTGCCCCATTATCTTCTTATGCACAAATTTTGTTGGAATTCCACGAATCTTTCTCAAATAAGGAAAATTCTCTTCCGTAAAATGCGCACATAACAACCGCAGCAATTGTGTGTATATTTAGCAGCAACAAAATAGTAAAACTGCTAGCAAGAGGAGTGCCAGCAGCTGTAGTTCCAGCCGCAGTGTCAGTGGCATTATTACCAGCAACAGCAGTGTCAGCAGCAGTGCCAGCAGCAGCAGTGCCAGCAGTAGTGGCGGCAGCAACAGTGCTAGCAAAAATGGCAACAGTAATAGAAGTGCCAGCAGCAATTCCAGCAGTAGCGCCAGCAGCAGAAGCAGTAGTGCTAGCAGTAGTGCCGGTAGCAACAATGCCAATAGTAACAGAAGTGCCCGCAGTAGTGCCAGTAGCAGTGCCAGCAGCAGCCAGGTCCGGGTGCCACACACCACCCCCTCCCCTACGGTGCCACAGTCTACCGTGTCGCTGCGAGCTGCAGTGAAAGTGCGCGCTGCGCGCCTCACAAAAGTGGCGTCACAGCGCCGCTGAATGAACGCCGGCCGTCTTCCAAGAACCTGCTTTCTTACGTCAAATTTATTGGAAGCTCTGAGCATTTGCTCATCGCAAACATTTTGTGCCGGAGGAGTAAAGGTGCGTTCAGATTGAAGAGTGGATACTTGCTGCCTCATCTTCCACATCTTCGTGAACGTAATTGAATTTTAGTGCGAATCTCCAAACATTTTGTGCCGGAGGAGTAAAGGAGCGTTCAGATTGAAGAGTGGATACTTGCTGTCTTATCTTCCCCATCTTCGTGAACGTAATTGAATTTTAGTGCGAATCTCCAAACATTTGTATTCGTTTTAGCATCGATGTCGATTGAAAATATTCAAGTACTTTTTTCATCGTCAGAGCATTTAACCGAATTATTTTTAACTATATTCCTCGAACCATCATCAATGATCAGTTCGCAAACCCGTTGAGAGTGTAATTAGACTGACATTGGTTACATGCAAACGTGACCGCGGTAACGATGAAAAGCGTTCATGAGAACGCTTCTATATCGGTAGTATTTTATTTCACTAACAGCTCATCACCGTATTCTAAAATGAGTTTAATTTCAGGGTAGATGTATTTCATTGCGTGATACTGCACAACAATCTCGAAGTATTTAAAAATTGTAATGGCTCTGTTTCTCCTTGAAATCCAGTTTGATCTCTCACTTCCCCCTCCTTGTATTAACACTTTATCCGCCATTAGTATAATTGAAGTTCAATATTTAACTCAAATTTAAAGTTAATTGTACTGAGCAATTCTGAATATAGCAAAAATAATTCGATCACACCATCATTCAGCTTCAATTTAGTATTTCTGAAAATTGAGTTTGTGACTACTGGTCGGTCGCAGCATTATGATAATCCCCTCCGTGGCAACCGGTGGCGCACGCTGCGGTTAGAGTGTTAAAAACGTCTCACACCATGGAGAGAAAGCAAGAGGGATGTACTACCGTTATTTACAGTCCACGACTGCCATGAGATGCACCGGAAAATGTCCGTAGGAAATCGCAGGCGCGTGCATCATTCAGCTAAGAACAGATCCTGTCATAAAGTTTTCTTTCTCTCTTTGTCTTGTGAAATGAACCGTTCCTTCATATGAAGTATACCACTCTGAGTAATTAAAAATGACTGGTACTCAGAAATATCGATTATTATGTAAAAGCTTTTACCTGAAACAAATTATTTATCGCTGCTAGATTTAAGATAATAACTATAGCTAAGATGTTGAATTGGAATGATGAAACTGCGTTAACTTAACAGCATTTTTTTCCTTAAATTTAATTCGATTGATCGGTTCGTTAGATCCACTGGATCAAACTGTAGGAAATGGAGCTGCAATTTCTGCAAAGAATCTTTCTTAATCCAACTTCTCCATTCGGAGCTCCATAATACAGGATCTGCATTCGCATAATGTGAGCACATTGACGTCTAAACTAGTTCGGAGTCATAAGAATATCTCAAGGGGCATTTATCCATAGCGCGGTGAGTGGACCTTGTTGGCAGATCCAGAGCTCGTCGAAGCCGTCAGGTACCAGATCTGCAGACTTGGCGGATGCTGAGCGCTTGATTTTCATCCGATATAACTCAAACGGGAACATTATAACCAGAAATATTGCAAGTAGAGTAGTCAAGTCAACAACAGAACTATCGCTGCTAGACGCCGGAAATTGTTTGAACATCGAACATCAGAGATAGGTACAAGGCAGTAGTGAAATGGGTAGTCAACACATGGTTGAATCACGGAGACAGACATAGAGTAACGGAAGGAATTGATTTTTCGTTGAAAACCTTTCCTACACCGTAAACTAGTGATCGAATTAGTTTAACTATTGGATTTTTATGCGGTCACTTATCTCTAGAACTTTTTGAAGGAAATACGACGGAACTGTAACATTTCACCCCATAAACATTGTGAGCAATCATTTAATTGTGGTAACTTTGACGAAGATAAACATATACACGAATGACAAAATATTTATAAAACGCGATTTTTGCTGTTAAGTTTATCAATTCTTTTTTATTCTCATTTTTGATTAATTATATGGCTGTCATTTCCTAAAAGTTGATTCGTTGTGATTTGATATCTAGTTTTTTTCTCGCTTGAGAAGTGTCAAAAATTTATTTTTTTGGAAGCATGGAAGCACCTCCACCGGTTTTTTCTGAATGACTTTTACAGACTGTCACCTTTCAAACGACTTTACATTTCCAGGAACAGAGCAAAGTTAGAGGGACCTAAATTTGGTGAATATGGAGGGTGTCGGACGGCGGACAAATTATTTATTATGAAAAACTGTATATTTTTATTGAAGTGTGAGTAGGTTCATTGCCATGATGCAACAACCAGTTTTGGTCATCGCACTAACGTAACCTTGTTCTCTGCGGTTTTCCTCCAACAGACTCGAAAGGTAACAATAAAATCTACGTTCACCGTAACACCGGCTAGCAAAAATTTTCGATAGACAATAAACTTGATGTCGAAAAATATGATTAGCATAGTTTTTGTTGCACTTTTAACCTTCCGTAACTTTTTAGTTTCGGTGAAAGCGGACTTTTAAACTGTGACGACAGCTGCTTTTCCAGAATCACAGACGTCAACCCACCTTACAACACTGGTTATGCTCCTGGCGATGAAGATAGTGCCATTTTTAGACCTTTGAAGCAATCTCGTTGTTGAATTTATCGAACAACTAGGAAATTTGAAAATTAGCTTCAGTGCACGATTGCAAAACACAACTCGTAGGCCGAACAAGACATTAAAAAACCACGAAATTCAGCACACTGACTCATCTGACATGAGGCAATCGGAAGCTGCCAAGCCTGTTTGTGCAGCCCCGTCCAAAGCCCAGGATGATTACTGACCAGGAAATTTCGTATAGCACTTCGTAGATAGAACTCTATAACTACTGTCGATCCTGTCGAACAAAACAGTTATTACAGACGTTATAGTGAGAAGAAGCGTGACAGAAGTGGTGCAACTATAGCGGAAACTTGCTTTATACGGTGAAGAATTCCGCAGATTTATACGTTTGATGCATCCGTAGCGCAGCGTACTGATGAGGTCAACTTATTCTTACTTCATCTACAGTGCACAGGGTACATCTGCAACACGCCAGGCACACCTGCAACACGCCGAGCACACCTGCAACACGCCGGGCACAACTGCAACACGCCGGGCACACCTGCAACACGCCGGGCACACCTGCAACACGCCGGGCACACCTGCAACACGCCAGGTACACCTGCAACACGCCGAGCACACCTGCAACACGCCGGGCACACCTGCAACACACCGAGCACGCCTGCAACACGCCGGGCACACCTGCAACACGCTTGGCACACCTGCAACACGCCGGGCACACCTGCAACACGCCAGGCACACCTGCAACACGCCGGGCCCACCTGCAACACGCCGGGCCCACCTGCAACACGCCGGGCACAACAAAATGAGATATTCACAGCATGAAATGTGTAAATAGACGTAAAACTTCGCCTAACAGACTAATATTTTACAACAAGTGGACATTAGAAGAGAGTGCAAAAGCTAACATCTTGCTCAAAACTGAAGAAGATAAGGAGGGAGAACAACTGAGCGAGAGCTATAAGTGGGTGAAGCGAAAAGAAAATATGTTATGTAGTGTAAAGCGTCCTGAAATTAATCTCGTTTTTCAGCAGATAAATACTTAAGAGGAACAATATTTTCAAAACAATTGTACGGAAACTAAGATTAAGGTACACTTATATACATAATATCTAGCTTCTCGGAACACGTTTTTGGCTTAATTTATTAAGTGATTAATATCATGATAGCATGGATATGTTCAATTAATCTGTATATGTCAACGATAAAGTGTTAGCACGCGTTGTTGAAGTGAGCGATAAATTGATTTTGAGAAAAAGATGAATGAAAAATATATTTTAACCAATGAGCACCAGACAACGAGGTTGAGAATATTTATACTGATATTCTTTTCATTACCATTATGACGCATGCTTATTACTTTCAATTGTTGGAATAGGATTTTGTGTCAAGTTCTCGAGCTTAAGTCCCTATAATAGAACTATGCTTTCAGGTCTTCCTGTTGAATGACCTGCTAATTTTGTCACATCACCTGAGTTTCGTACTCTGCGAAACGTTGCGTAAGTTGGGGAAGCCGCAGAACGAACGTTCATTTCGGGAAACGCTCCCGTTTTACAAAGATGTTCTATGTGTTCGAATGTGTGAGCTACACTTCGCTGACGCCAGCGCACTGCATCTGTTTTCAAATTATTTCTATTTCTTTGCATTAAAAATTCGACTTACTGTACACTATGGTGCAACCAACTGCGTAGTCTTGTTGACTTATGTCATATTTTGGGCTGCGCTTGTCGAATTTAGCTTTTTCAAGCAAAACTTGGCCGTAAAGACTATTCAGCGCCATGATAACCATAAGGGTTGTCAGACGTTGAAGAGTCTCTATGGTTCAACTTCACCAGGCAAATGATTAAATTTGATCACTTTGGTCTCAGGAATACCAATTTGGCAACCCTGACCATGAGAAGTTGAGAAATACTTTTCATATCAATGACTCGCAGTAAAATATCTCCAAGATCGTCTCTTCCAAAGCTCAGAAAATCAAAAAATGCGACCAGTGGATCCTAAAAGGTCTGCTGGTTTAACAGCTTATGTAATCAGTTGCAAGTTTTATTAACCTATGGGACTTTTAAAGTACTGTACATACGAACTATGCAAGTTTTGCTGCCAATAAACTTACTTCTACGGAAAGATTGGTGTGAGCTTATTATTCGCTTCAATGTTGGAAAAACGTTTCAAAATTCTTATGGCACGTTTTCATGCCAGTAAAAACTAGGTTTAGGGCAAGCAGGGATTTGAAAATTAGTCAATTATTTTCACTTGCGTAATCCATCATCAACGCAGCTTGGCAGCGCACTGCACACCTTCACGCGTTGTTACGCCACTCTTGTTGCCCAGATCTACCCGGTCTTGAAAGCTTCCATGAATACATAAAAACGCTTGCTTCGAATGCCGTCAACGTCTACTCACAGAACTCAAAGTTGAGGCCCGGCAAGAACAGGAGCACAAGGTACGCAGATCCAAGAACAACCACGTAGTATTGCGCCACTGTTGTTACTAAGATCCCAAGGTTTCAAGCAGACCAATCAGCGAGGAGGAATCTCCAAAAGCATCCCAACACAATGTTTCTCGGAAACTGGATCTCATAAATGATACGTGGGAAACCCTGCTCTGATAAGCCAGGACGTATATAGCTAGCTTACATTGTCACTGCCATACTCTGATGAGGGTTTTTATTGGTTTTATGTTATTGTTTCTGTCAGGTGGAGGAAGAAGTCATGCTTCGTCAAGCAAAACGACCGGCTTGTGCAGGGATAATGATGCACTTACCTATGTTTAGAGCATACTTGGATTGTTTGTTTATAGAGAGGAAATTATCGGGAGCAATTATTTCTCTCGTGATGAGGTCTCAATTGGCAATGCAATTAGAAATATATATCTTCCGCAACGAGATAAAAATAGAGCTCGTCACTGAAGTAACAAGAGACTTGTTGTACCAATGGTGAACTGTCATGACTTCTTGCGAGTGACGGTCAACGTTGAAGGTTTCTTTTCGAGTTTTTCCATGGTCTTTCGAATTGAGCAATATCAAATGGGCTACTTGCTTGACCAGTTAAAATGCGCATGTTGTGTGCTTACAGAAATAAAAGAACTGAGTTAAGCTATCATGAAGTGGAAGATTGAAAAATTAAAAGAATAACCTTCAAACGTTAGACGTTGAATGGGGTTCATAATGAAATTGGCGGAGTAAGAAAACTTGGTTGCACTGAACGAGTTATAAAAACAAATGAATATTAATTTTGCAATAATTCAGTAAAAACCTTTCTCATGATGGTGATGATATTAAAATTTGATAATTTCAAGTCACTGCGATGTTTCCATTCAAAGCCACACGACCCTGGTGGGGTGATAGAAATCCAGCGTAAGGAAACAGAAAAACAATTTTTAATCAAAAATATTTGATTCAGGATGTTGCAATAAATCTTTGAGGTAAGATGACGAGGGAAAACTCGCCTAGTTAGATAGACAATGATTTCGACTGTGGATTTTGAAAAAACATGTAAACTGTAAAATACATTGCACATATTCTGGATCAATACTGAAAATCTAGAGCAAGCTTAATGACTAAATAAAGTATGACTAATTTAAAGTAATAAATGACTAAATAAAGTATGTTGAGTCCCACGTACTCATCAGTATTCGAAATATAGTTGTACACGCTTGAGCTTTAGCTCTCCACTTTGGGTAAATGTAGTTACATTTAAATTGGCGACTCAATGATGTGTGAATGTAGTTGTACTTCGGCTAGGTTCTCAATATTGCGAGAATGCAATTATACTAAGGCTTGGTACTCAATAAAGCTTGTTCCTCAGTTTGTGTGCGTGCAGGTAGCCATTTATTTTTTGTCTCCTTGAAAGCAGACCACTGCAAAGGATTGCCGCTGACGAGACAGAGGCGATTTTTAACTCGATCTGTCTATTCTTCAATGCGATCTCTAATGCAAACAAACCAGCCAAAGGTGACCAAATGAACTCACTTCGTTCGGAATGACTTGACCGGAACTGTGCCTTATTTTGTTCTCTTCTTTGACTCCTCCACACTGACATACCTCTTTTCTCCCACCTTCTCACCTGCTCTTACCTGCAGCTAACCCACTCCTTCTCACCTGCTCATAGCTGCAGCTAACCCACTCTTTCTCACATGCTCATATCTGCAGCTAACCCACTCCTTCTCTCCTGCTAATACCTGCAACTAACTCACTCCTTTTCACCTGCTCATATCTGTAACTAACTCACTCCTTCTCACCTGCTCATATCTGTAACTAACCCACTCCTTCTCACCTGCTCATATCTGTAACTAACTCACTCCTTCTCAACCGCTCATATCTGTAACTAACTCACTCCTTCTCACCTGCTCATATCTGTAACTAACTCACTCCTTCTCACCTGCTCATATCTGTAACTAACTCACTCCTTCTCACCTGCTCATATCTGTAACTAACTCACTCCTTCTCACCTGCTCATATCTATAACTAACTCACTCCTTCTCACCTGCTCATATCTGTAACTAACTCACTCCTTCTCACCTGCTCATATCTGTAACTAACTCACTCCTTCTCACCTGCTCATATCTGTAACTAACTCACACCTTCTCACCTGCTCATATCTGTAACTAACTCACTCCTTCTCACCTGCTCAAATCTGTAACTAACTCACTCCTTCTCACCTGCTCATATCTGTAACTAACTCACTCCTTCTCACCTGCTCAAATCTGTAACTAACTCACTCCTTCTCACCTGCCATATCTGTAAATAACTCACTCCTTCTCACCTGCTCAAATCTGTAACTAACTCACTCCTTCTCACCTGCTCATATCTGTAACTAACTCACTCCTTCTCACCTGCTCAAATCTGCAACTAACTCACTCCTTCTCACCTGCTCATATCTGTAACTAACTCACTCCTTCTCACCTGCTCATATCTGTAACTAACTCACTCCTTCTCACCTGCTCATATCTGTAACTAACTCACTCCTTCTCACCTGCTCAAATCTGCAACTAACTCACTCCTTCTCACCTGCCATATCTGTAACTAACTCACTCCTTCTCACCTGCTCATATCTGTAACTAACTCACTCCTTCTCACCTGCTCAAATCTGCAACTAACTCACTCCTTCTCACCTGCTCAAATCTGCAACTAACTCACACCTTCTCACGTGCTCATACCTACAACTAACTCACTCCTTCTCACACCTCTATACTTCCAACTCACCCCACACACTCAACTCAAAATCGTGCCTCACACACCAACACATATCACACATCCTACCCACCATCACACCTCACATACCAACGCACGTCACACATCCCACACACCAACGCACATCACACATCCCACACACCAAACACCTCCACGCTGCTCGCACACCCTCACTCTAGACTGATTCCTGACACTCCTCACACGCCCCATACGCGTTCACACTCACAGATCCCACACACCTCGCATCTCTACACTCCCACACACTACGCACAGCACACCACATTCAGGCACATGGCACACCTTCCACCTGCACACTCACACTCCCCACACTCCTCTTACCTTTACACTCACATCTCACACATCTCTCACCCTCGACTTACACACCCCGCATGCCTCATAACCCACCAACTTCTTCCCTCCACACTCACTCACACTCTACGCCCCTCTCTCCTCACACTCTCACACCCCACACTTCTTTTTCCTCACACTCTCACACCCCTCACTCCTTTCAGTTCTCATTCACACACCTCATATGCCTCTCACCCCCATACTCCCACACCCTACACACCTCTCACCCCGACACGCACACACCTCACACACCCACACACCACACACAAGTCTGCCACTTGCCTCCAAGATCCGCCATGCCGCCAGACGCAGTCGTCGCATGACTCAGCTCAGCGCGACGTGGCATCGCTGGCACCGAAGACAGCTGAGGTCTTACACTGATCTCCTTCTTATTTTAATATTGCTCAAAGTACTTTCCTTTCTTCTGATTTTAATGATGCTCAAATTATCTTCCTCTCTTCTGAATTTAGTATTGTTGTTCAAATTACGTTTCTTCCTTTCTGATTTTAATATTGCTCAAATTACTTTCCTCCCTTCTTATTTTAATATTGCTCAAATTACTTTCCTCCCTTCTTATTTTAATATTGCTCAAATTACTTTCCTCCCTTCTTATTTTAATATTTCTCAAATTACTTTCCTCCCTTCTTATTTTAATATTGCTCAAATTACTTTCCTCCCTTCTTATTTTAATATTTTTCAAATTACTTTCCTCCCTTCTTATTTTAATATTTCTCAAATTACTTTCCTCCCTTCTTATTTTAATATTGCTCAAATTACTTTCCTCCCTTCTTATTTTAATATTTCTCAAATTACTTTCCTCCCTTCTTATTTTAATATTGCTCAAATTACTTTCCTCCCTTCTTATTTTAATATTGCTCAAATTACTTTCCTCCCTTCTTATTTTAATATTTCTCAAATTACTTTCCTCCCTTCTTATTTTAATATTTCTCAAATTACTTTCCTCCCTTCTTATTTTAATATTTCTCAAATTACTTTCCTCCCTTCTTATTTTAATATTGCTCAAATTACTTTCCTCCCTTCTTATTTTAATATTTCTCAAATTACTTTCCTCCCTTCTTATTTTAATATTGCTCAAATTACTTTCCTCCCTTCTTATTTTAATATTGCTCAAATTACTTTCCTCCCTTCTTATTTTAATATTTCTCAAATTACTTTCCTCCCTTCTTATTTTAATATTGCTCAAATTACTTTCCTCCCTTCTTATTTTAATATTGCTCAAATTACTTTCCTCCCTTCTGATTTTAATGATGTTCAAATTACCTTCATCGCTTTTGATTTTAATGATGTTCAAATTACCTTCATCGCTTTTGATTTTAATAATGCTCAAATAATTTCGAAAGATGGATTTCGAAAAAATATGCGAACTTCAAAGTCCAATGCACACTTTCATGAACAATACCGATAACCTCGTGCAAACTAAACGAACCATTAAGTTTATTGAGTCACACGTACTCACCAGTATTGGAAAGGTAGTTGAAAGTCACCTTATATTAATCTGACAAGTGGCTGAATTACGATAGCGATATTAACAAGCGATATTAATATGAGGCGATATTACCGATAGCGATATTAACAAGCGATATTAATATGAGGCGATATTACCGATAGCGATATTAACAAGCGATATTAACATGAAGCGATATTAACGATAGCGATATTAACAAGCGATATTAACATGAAACGATATTAACGATAGCAATATTAACAAGCGATATTAACATGAAGCGATATTAACGATGGCGATATTAACAAGCGATATTAACATGCAGCGATATTAACGATAGCGATATTAACAAGCGATATTAACATGCAGCGATATTAAACCAAGTCTAAGAGCTAAGCGTGCGGTGAAACTTGTAAAATGGTGTCTGATTGCGGCAACTCAGTATTGTGCTTTACCGTAATTTTATTTTCTTATTTTATGCATATATTTTTTTGCACGTATGTGTGCTTAATTAATTTAACTCTCAGAGCCTGGTTCAAATAGATTGATGTGAAGACGGCATATATACTTCAGTATTTCTTTGTATATATATGTGTATGATTAATTTCACTCACACAGTCTGGTTCCAATGTCAGGAAAGAGATTGCTACGCAGACGGCGAATATACCTCAATAACTTGCGGGGAATAAAATATGAAGTGAACTCTAATGATAAAAAATTAATAATTCATACCGCGCGGACTGCAAGCTGCTCTAAATTTGTTCGTGTAACTTGTGCAAAAAATGGGCCGTATATACTGTAAATCTGACATAACCGTCAAACCAAATATGAATTATCAAGCTTTATCGTTGGAATATTAGTCTATTCAAACTATTGTAAAAATATGAATGAATTTTGATGAGTTTTTCAACTGTCGCACAAATATCTTTCGTCTGGAAATATCTCAAAATCAGCACGAAAATCTTGTCAACCAGTTTTAATCTTCGTGTCAATTCAAATCTGCTCCAAGATAAACCGCACGGGTTCGTCGAATTCCTATCATAGGTGCAATGGTTTGATGAATTTGAACTATTTAGATACGGCATTAAGCTTAAGCTAGTGTATGTGTACAATGTCTAGAAATCTCGCTCAAGTTTTGCGTTAACGGAACTGGCGTAGCTCCGTTACGGAACGTTACTTTACGTTACGTTTCGTTACGTTACGTTACGTTAACTTCAACCAAATTCGCTTGCACAATCGTCGAGTAAATACCTTGGTTTTCTACTGGTGTTTACGGCTCTTGAATGCCTAAATTACTTAGCTTCTAACTTGCGTTTGCGGTTCATTCACAAATGAAGAACACAACTTCTAAATTACGTTTACGGTTCATTCATAAATAAAGAACATAGCTTCAAACCTACGTAGGGGAGTTATTATCGATAAAAAGTTTAGTTTCTAACTCGTGTTTGCACTTCATTTTTTATTAATCTAACGTACCATCCAAATTAGAGTACGTTTGCTGTAGGTAATAGAAGGAGCGTGAATCAACATATTTCGCTCTTGCTTCAACTTCTTGATTTCATTGATGTCCTCCACACTGTCAGATTTTAGGATAGATTCGTCACCTCACCAGTTGCACGCAATTTTCAAGTGTACTCCGATACAAGTAAAATGACCTTCCAGACTATTTTGTTGTTTTTTCCTTTAACTTTCATATGAATTTTGATGGTCACACACAGAATGAAGGAGTCATTCTGAAGAGTTGAATCCTCAAAAAGTTGGATTATAAAGCACGCAACATGAAGGCTCATGGCGGATGAATCGTACAGTGATCTGAACTTACGAAGGTCGTCTGGGAAGTCCAGTGAAGGAGTGAGAATGAGAGCAACTTGCTTCCGTTGTCAAAACAGAAAACTTTAAGATCAAGATTATTTCCGTATTCTCCCCTAGAACAATGCTGTCACATTTGTGAAATTTGATACAGAAATTCTCATCGAGAGCATACGTGTTTTTCTCAGAATCGTAGGTAGATTTCTTGTGATATAGAGTAACGAAATAGGTGTCCGTAGAAAGGTCAAAGCTCTGAATGGAGAGAGCCGCGGAGTAAGCAGCGTAACCTAGCTATCGCTCCCCTCACCCCCCACCACTCCTTGAAAATATGAATGAACCTTCCGAGAACGATGACGTCACGCGTGATGACTGGGCGGCGAGTTGTGCCACATCTCCTTACAACTCAGCGCGGTGTTGCCAGATGGTCGGAGTAAGACACAGAACATTGCGGAGGTCAGAACAGCAGTCCATTGGAGAAAGGTGTACAGCCGAGCAGCGTGATCGCTTCCCCGCCTTCATGACCAGGGAATTTCAATCATAAAGCACAACAATTGAAGTTTGATTCGTTGTTTGATTCGTTTCGAGTGACCATGATGACGGCGGCGCACAGACAAACAACGCACGCAGGCAACAGTCAGCTGATAGCATCGGGCTCTTGGTGCAGAGGCAGACAATTTTGCGCTATTTAATTGTTTTCCACCGTCTTACCTGCTTTCGTCCAGTAACGGCTTCACGAGCGTCATAGCAGGTGTTGTGGGTATTTTCCGGTTCATAGAGCAATTTTTTAACCTTTTTTTGTCATGATGATTGGTGCTATAATGAGCAACAGAGCATTCTGGGCTCTGGACGTCCGTACTCTACGCCTTCTGAAGGCTTCCTGACGCAGACTGAGGGCGTTGAGTAGGCTGAGAAAAATAAAAACAGATTTCCAATGAATTTAAGTCGTTACTACCGCACAGCTGGATGCTAAAGTTTTTCTGTGTACTTGGTTACGCTGCGTGCTATTTTTGTAGGTTTTAACTTTTAATTTTTTTGTTTTGCAAATGATATTTGAAACAATATTTTTTAAGTTAAATTTTCAATTTGAATTATTTTAATTTT
Source organism: Morinoia aosen (assembly GCA_030386875.1). NCBI lineage: Eukaryota > Metazoa > Arthropoda > Malacostraca > Amphipoda > Talitridae > Morinoia > Morinoia aosen. Next base: position 73,243,128 of record CM059562.1, read on the forward strand.
TTAATTTCGAATTTCAATCCTAGTTGAATTGAGAGTTTCAGCATCTCCGTTGTATGCTGAGAAACAACACTCCTTGATCGTTGCATTATTTACAACGGTTCTTGGGCTGCCACAGCGTTTCTTATCTGTTGTGGATGCGTACTCTTTGAACTTAGAGACCATAACTTTTAAGCAATTTTGACCACGACTTCTTTCATCACCAAAAATGTTCCTGTAATTTAATTTCTTTGCTAGGCAATAACTGCTCCCTTGCACTGGAAGTGACGCGCTGCGGTTTTTGCTTTTGAGTACCGCCTCATTTTGTGGGATGAAATTTGTGATTTTTTAGAGAACTATTTTATGATTGTTGGTAGATAAGATACAACACCTCAATAAATTTCACACTTCGTCCATCACTTACAATTATCCCGAAGTCTTTATGCTTCATAGTTTTCTTGGTATCCAATTCCATTATGGATGAATTCTTTATTGAATTCTTCAGAAGTAATACACAGAAGCCCTACTCAGCAGAAATACCATTTGTACAAAATGAGAGTAACACAAAACACACACACACTAGTGAGCTGTAGTAATAATATATATAATATTGTGAGTAATAATAACACACTCTAGTAATACGCCGTAACGATAACATATGTAATAATGGGCAGTATTACTCTATAATCCTGGGCTTACACCTACTGATCATCACAAAATTTCCATTGTTCTCAATTGCACCCTGGAGCCTCGGCGTGACTCGCGGACACTCGTTGAATTAATTCTGTACAGCTCACCTGAACTCCCGACGAATGTCTGAAAAACATTACTAACTCGCAGAGTGAATAATTGTAGCCTGAACGTGTCGATACTGGCTCCGGAATTGTTATGAATGAATTCGAAGGAAAAATGTGTCTTCTACTCGACTATTAATAAAGACCTCTGCGTTTCACAAGGTCAATGTGTCCGAGCTGAGTTCAATGTCACAATGTTCAGATATCGGTTGCTGTGGTGGACTCTAATATCCTTTTTGTCAAAGTGGATTACAAAATCCAGTTTCATAAACCTCTCTAATATATTTTTATACCTTGTGAAATTTGTTCCCTAATGTGTTCTTTGGAGTTCACTGCCGAGTGGCAGCTCCTTCCTCATTCTGATGCCCTTCACTATCTGATACCAGAGTAAGTCTCATTATGATGGTTATGATAACGGCAACATGAGTATAGAAATGTTGATGCTAAAGTGATATTCCAAATGACCTCAAATACATTATGGAGCACATTTCTAACCGCGTCAGTAAATCGTACTTATTTTAAAAAATGGACATGTCCTTGTCAAAATCAGGACAAAAACCTTTTAAAATCATTCGGTAACAGATTGAACAAAAACCTATACGAGCATTAAAGACAAAATTTAAATACGACTCACCGTTCAGTAATCTAAGAAAAAATGAAATTTCCACTAGCGAACAGTCATTCAAGTTTTGCTGTTCCAGTTTTGATGTTGTAACATTGGCCTCTAAAGAAAAAAAAACCAGCGCTCAGCTGGCTGGTCTAAAAATAGATCAAGGAAAACGCGTGAGGCAGGCAAGGGAGTGTCCTATCAGGTCCACAGGCTGTGTGGGCACACTGTTCTGCCGAGCACGAATTTCCTAAGAACTGCCAATAATTTGTGCCGATTCGGTAGTTCCCAGTGAGCTGTTTTGATTCAGGGCTTCTCTTGTAAGAAATCCAATTCATAAGTCTCGGTTGGTTGTTATTCTGCGTTAGTAGTTCTCAGTTAATAGATTTTATTCGGTAGTTCCCAGTGAGCTGTTTTGATTCAGGGCTTCTCTTGTAAGAAATCCAATTCATAAGTCTCGGTTGGTTGTTATTCTGAGTTAGCAGTTCTCAGTTAATAGATTTTATTCGGTAGTTCCCTGTGAGTAGTTTGATTCAGGGCTTCTCTTTTAAGCGATCTAATTCATAAGTCTCGGTTGTTGTTGTTCTGAGTTAGCAGTTCTCAGTTAATAGATTTTATTCAGTAGTTCCCTGTGAGTAGTTTGATTCAGGGCTTCTCTTTTAAGCGATCTAATTCATAAGTCTCGGTTGTTGTTGTTCTGAGTTAGCAGTTCTCAGTTAATAGATTTTATTCAGTAGTTCCCAGTGAGCTGTTTTGATTCAGGGCTTCTCTTGTAAGAAATCCAATTCATAAGTCTCGGTTGGTTGTTATTCTGAGTTAGCAGTTCTCAGTTAATAGATTTTATTCGGTAGTTCCCAGTGAGCTGTTTTGATTCAGGGCTTCTCTTGTAAGAAATCCAATTCATAAGTCTCGGTTGGTTGTTATTCTGCGTTAGTAGTTTTAGTTAATAGATCTTATTCAGTAGTTCCCTGTGAATTGATTTGATTCAGGGCTTCTCTTGTAAGAAATCCAATTCATAAGTCTCGGTTGGTTGTTATTCTGAGTTAGCACTTCTCAGTTAATAGATTTTATTCGGTAGTTCCCAGTGAGCTGTTTTGATTCAGGGCTTCTCTTGTAAGCGATCTAATTCATAAGTCTCGGTTGGTTGTTGTTCTGAGTTAATAGTTCTCAGTTTACAGCTCATATTCAGTAGTTCCCTGTGAATTGATTTGATTCAGGACTTCTCTTGAAGAAATCCAATTCATAAGTCTCGGTTGGTTGTTGTTCTGCGTTAGTAGTTCTCAGTTAATAGATTTTATTCAGTAGTTTCCTGTGAGTAGTTTGATTCATGATTTCTCTTATAATAGATCTTATTCAGCAGGTTCAGTTGATTGTTATTCTGCGTAAGTAGTTCTCAGTTAATAGATCTAATTTGACATTTCTCAGTCAGTAGTTTTGTTCCACTCTCCTCAGTCAATAGTTCCAATTTGTTTGTCGTCAGTTAGTATTTCTGATTCAGTAGTTGTCTGCTTATGCTTGTGATTCGGCAGATCTCAGTTAGTAGTTCTGAAGCACTGCCTTTCATTTAACAGTTAGGAATCATAAGTTCTCAATCTGAATTTTCAATATGCTAGGTCTTCACTAATAGTTATGATTCAAAAGGTCTCAGTTTGTAGTTCTGGTTCAGCAATTTTCAGTTAACAACTCCGATTCAGCAGGTCTCATCTGATGTTTCGTATGCAACAGTTCTCATTCAATGAGTCACATTCGCTATTAAAACAGTTGTAGTTCTTTTGCTATAGATCTCATTTGGAAAAAGCTTTCATTCAGAAACAGCTTTCATTTGAAATAGCCCTCACTCGGTATTTGATCAGCAATAGCTCTTTTCAAATATCTCTCATTACGAAGCTGTCTTTCTACAACACTCGAGCGATAGTTTTAATGAACAATTTAGCACACATGCACCCTCGTTGTTCGCGATAATATTTACTGAAATTAGAATTATTAAATTTAATCTATCTTTTAGTGGTGTTATGCAGCCACTTTTGCAGAACGCAGAACACGGTCTCAACTGTTGCCCTATTGCATCACTCTGATCTAGCATTGTTCTACAGATACCTGCAACTCTGGTTGTTTTACTTCCACTGAACAACTGTACTTGTATTATCACCCAATATCTGAGAGAGTTTAGAACTAAGAAGCTGTCTTGAAACCATTTCATAGCATGAAATAATGAAAACGTTGTTTCGTACAGTACATCTTTTGAACAGTTTAAACAATTTAAGCAGTTTATTTACCACAAGCGTTACAGTAGAAGATTGTTTCTTAAGTTTAGTGCGATAGTCAAATCCAACAATCTAAAACTTTTCTACAAAATCTCCAACTTGTCCTCGTGTGAGTGTGTTATCCTTTCACTTGACTGGCTTACCACACTGTTACACCACAACTTCATTCACAAACTCGTCTCTTACTTCCATTCATGCGCTGTCGCCCCCACCCTCACCTCTACTCCCCCGTTCGAGTAGTTCCAACGCGCATTCTTACCCACTCAGTCACCACGCATTCCAGTCATTAAACAAGTCGCGCTCTGCCTCCAGGTTTTGCATCGATTAAACCCAAAACTCGACTCTAGTTCAAGGGCGGACATAACGGAGGAAATCATTCGTAGCATCGATTTCAGTGAAGGTGTTTTATTAAACTGAATTTTCTGTGGAAGACCTTAATAAAAACTGCTGTATATTTTTAAAATGTAAAAAATATGATTTTCAACGTAAAAATTAACGCCTGGCTGCAGTTCACTGCATCATAGACACAGGGATATAAAGTGATGATATTATATGACTCAAACGAGGTGTAAATTATTTTATCATTATAGTTCATTAACTCATTTTTTAAACCATTGCAACGAAAAGTCAAAAATGGTTAAGAAAGAATGCAAACTATGCCTTCGAATATACGTATAAAAGCAAATTTACCAGAGATCTAGTGTATTTTCGACGCAAAAATTTAGTAACGCATGGTGAAATTATGGAAAAATACTTGGGAATTAGGCTATAAAATTATACCCTTTTGACAAAACATGCGAACGTTCATGAACTTTTACGAGTGACCGATGAAAATATCTTAAATTTTTGATGTGATTAATCCCTTATGGGCAAACACGCATTTCCAATAAACTAATCTGATACTCTACTTCTGACTTTAAAACTTAGAAAGAAATAATGCACACCAGAATTTTTCAAACAAATTTTAGGCTGAAATATGAATTAATGCCAACTAGACCAACATTTAATGAAGCTTACATGCATCGCTACGTGAGGTGACACATCTATCCAGGCAGCTTAAAACACTTCTCAATCTGTGAACGATGTTTAAAAACCACCTGGCATTGTCTCTTCACAAGTTTCCGGGATTGTCTCTTCACGACCACCCGTGATTGTCTCTACGCGACCACCCGGGATTATCTCTTCACAACCGCCCGGTATTGTCTCTTCACAACCGCCCGGTATTGTCTCTTCACAACCGCCCGGTATTGTCTCTTCACAACCGCCCGGTATTGTCTCTTCACAACCGCCCGGTACTGTCTCTTCACAACCGCCCGGTATTGTCTCTTCACCACCGCCCGGTATTGTCTCTTCACAAGTTTCCGTGATTGTCTCTTCACGACCACCCGTGATTGTCTCTACGCGATCACCTGGGATTATCTCTTCACAACCGCCCGGGATTATCTCTTCACAACCGCCCGGTATTGTCTCTTCACAACCGCCCGGTACTGTCTCTTCACAACCGCCCGGTATTGTCTCTTCACAACCGCCCGGTATTGTCTCTTCACAAGTTTCCGTGATTGTCTCTTCATGACCACCCGTGATTGTCTCTACGCGATCACCCGGGATTATCTCTTCACAACCGCCCTGGATTATCTCTTCACAACCGCCCGGTATTGTCTCTTCACAACCGCCCGGTACTGTCTCTTCACAACCGCCCGGTATTGTCTCTTCACAACCGCCCGGTATTGTCTCTTCACAACCGCCCGGTATTGTCTCTTCACAACCACCCGGGATTGTCTCTTCACAACCGCCCGGGATTGTCTCTTCACTCACAACCGCCCGGGATTGTCTCTTCACAACTAGTATAGCTGGAGGTCAGAAGCTCGACGGATCTCACCAGCGTCAAACGGTCTCGTCGGTCGGACTAACTTCCAGTCGGCATCAGTATGTGAGGCGCATGTCTGCTCCGAATGTTAGGCGACACCTTCTGACTGGTTCTGCGTAACGCCCGCATCATCACCTAAAGAAACTTCCATTGGAGTTAACCTTACCATCAGTTCTGGTAGCTCAGTATCATTGTGGTCGGAATTACTAACAGCTTTCTTTTTCATAAGCGTAGTAAAAACCTCTCGTAGGAGTAAAAACAAAACTATCAACGTGTTAAAGTTTTTAGCTGAAATGAAGAAATTTTCCTTCATTACTGCATGTAAATGGATAATCAGGTTGGCAATTTTGTTTTTACCATTAATTCTAAAATTTTAGATTGTTAAAATTTTTTCAAATGACCCATCGATGGGTCATACCACAAGCAATGTGTTAGTTAAAGTAAACTTACAGGTTCTACAAATAGAGCGATATGACCTTTGCATTCACCGGATTACTTCAGAGATACGATGGCGGTCGCATTTCAAAGAACATCCACATGAAGTCAAGGCGTCGCCAGAATTACCAGTGCGTCATCACAAAACTCATGACCTCATCAAATGCTTCTGCTCATGTGATACATCAGGCAAACGCACAACTACAACGTCTTTCAACATCAATTAAAATCTCTTTCAACTAAAACCCCTCTCAACTACAAGCTCTTTTAACTACAACCTATTTCATCCTCAACTAAATCCTCTTTCAACTACAACCTGCAACCTCTTTCACTTTTTTCAAATATATTTTAAACATTATAAATTAATATTTTTGGCACATCAGTTTTCTCATATGAATTCTGCTTCTAAAGTTTGGGAGAACTTCTGAATATTGGTTGTCAATCACATCTGTTCGATTTGTGAAAGTTTCTGCAATTTAGAGCGCAGATTTAGACTGATATCACATTAGTATGGCCGATAGAATGACATCGCTGCGTACGCTCTTTCTGGGCAAAGGGAAATTTATTATGAATTGAGGAAATTAGCGACTCATTTAGTTAGATTTTAATTTTAATTATCCATAGTTTACTCTGTCCGCGATTTAATTTATACTCAATTTTATTCATCCAGAATTTAATTTGTTCGCCATTTCATTTATCCGCAATTTTATTTATTCACATTTCCTTTATCCACTGGTTCAATTTTTCATTATTTTATTGGCTCGTAATTTAATTTATCCGCAACTTAATTCATCTACAATTTCATTCATCCGCAATTCCACTCATTCACCATTTGATTTATTCACAATACCATTTATCATCATTTATACACAATTTAATCAATCCACAATTTCATTTGTCCATAATATCATTTCTCTATAATTTTAATTTAATCTGCTCGCAATTTCACTTATTTTTAATTTCGTATATCCATAATTTTCTTTATACAGAATTTCATTTAGTGACAATTTCCTTCTTCCACAATATCATTTATCCACAATTTAATCTATTCACAACTTTATTTTTCGACTATTTCCTTTGGAATATAATTTACACTGACTTGTTACTATTCCGATAAAATATAATTAACCATTGTGCGAAATTTTACAGTCGTGACAATTAAAATCGTGCTAACAACTTACCGTAATAAGTATTTGTGACGTACAATACCCTCAGCTCCCTTAGTCGCTGCTAGTTCCTAATTAAACAGGGCCCAAGCATGTGCAATACTAGTATACTGCTGAATTATTGCCCTAGTTATTGTCTGGCTACAGGGAAAATTAGGCAATGGGCTATCTGCGTGAACCTCAGCGGAGCAAAAAACCAACTTTAGCTCATTGATTTCTAAGCGGAGTATCGTACATTCTGTTTACAAATTCTTCAAAAATCTTTCGATAGTGTCCAGGCGAAATTTTTAAATCACTACCTATAACTCCTCCATTATTTGTACTTTTTTAATATCAAATATGGATTTAAGAAATTCGTAGCTTCAAATTTCAACTGGCACCTTTGACGCCTAATCGAGCGACACTTGGGCACCTGCCGGCCGCTTCCGGAGTTACGCAAGAGAGCAGAATCCTTGAGAAGACGTTCCGGCGGCCTAGAAAACCGAGGGTAATCCTTGAGTTGCATAACGCTGTGACGTCACACCAGCTGCCATAGAATACCAGTTGTCTCTTGAATGAATTTCAAGATAACGTGCACAGATTCAATATATCTCTTTGGGTTGCCATTATTATTACACCATACGTGCCAACTAATTGTCATTAGCAGTCTTCCAGCGCCGTCAAAACCTTTCTGCGTATTTTTGATGTGAAGCTTCGATTCGTTCATGTAAACTGCCTTTAAATTAATACAGGAAACCATCTCAGAAACGTATCCTGGTGTTCCCACGCAAAGGCCAAAGTACAGTACTATAGATGACTTGCATATCTGTGCTACGGACCGAATCTTGAAATATAATCAAAGTGTGACACACTAACGGACAGAAGATACCCATGTCATAATTTAAGTTACTCAAATGCACGTTAAGATTTACCAGTTGCATCATTTGTTCCCAATATTTTGGAAGCAGCGTATGAAAATTTGTGAACTCATCGAGTTGCCGACAGTATTTTAGGTATAGCAGCTCCAGATGTATCTGCTTCGGCAGGCGTCGCCCAAACTATGCAGACCCACATTATGATTTATCAACTACACTGCACTTCACAATTTAACTTTGGTTTACTCATAGATGATTTCTTGCCGCAAATCTCGCTGCAGTTATACTGAGACTTATATGAGCTTTCATATTCTCAAAATTTGTCGATTTCTTCTCTAACTTCTCGATCTTGTAAAATTGTTCCTGCACATGTCCATCACGTGTTAAAAGACGAATAAAATTACTGATCTTCTAAGTCATTTCGACGTATGATAATGAGAGCAATTCGAACTGCAATTCTGAGAAGAATTTGAGCACATTTTAAAGAATAATGTAAGCTTTTATAGTACAAAAATTCAGAGTTGGTTACAATGCATGAGAACTACAGAAGACTAGCGCGTATCTGACAAAACTGTGTCGAAGCATATTGGGAAATTCAAATAATTTAAAATACTTCATGGAGAAGGCATTGAATTTGAAATTGATAGATTATTATTCAAGATATGCTTTTTTAGATTATTAAGTTATTTTTATAATATATTTTGAATAACGGATGTTTGATGAACAGCACAATGAATTAGACCACTTACGTTTCATTTGAAACATTGATCGGAATTTACAAATTTAAATCCATTATAGAGAGAGTCAATCAAGCTTGGCCAAATTCAAAGTTCATTGGAATTTGCAAATACCAATCACGCCAATTTATGCGAACCTCAACTAATTTATCAAAAAATAATTCCACTTATTCAATTAAACGAAGTTTGATTTGAGTGACGAATTACTGGAAATGAGTGACACTAACTTTCCTTCTGACAGATTGTATAGAAATCATTGTAACATGAAGAACTGTTTAGATCTGAGATTTTATCGTTACAGAAAAATCCTTATACCTTTAGAGCTGAGATTTTCTCATTGTAGACAAATCATTACATATTTTGAAATTGTTAAGAAAGTTTGAATTGGTGAATCATTTTAGCTGTATTGAGTAGCGTTCTGATATTTCTGAGTTAATAGCCTGTTGGTCTGAATTATAGCTCGTGCTTTAGATAAAGAATTTTTAGGCTTGGAGCGAAATTATGACGTGAACAGAAGACAGATTACAAATATTCGAAATGGCGAATCATTTTAGCTGTATTGAGTAGCATTGTGATAATTCTCAGTTAGTTGTATGTTCTCCTTATAGCTCAGGCTTTAGAGCAAGAATGTTTAGGCTTAGTGCGAAATTATGACGTGACCAGAAGACAGATTACAAATCGTTGGAATCGTTTCCTCAGTTTCTTAACGCGTCATTTTCTTCTCGCTGTAATTAGTGTCGTACGGGTGCTCCCCGATCTAAGCGTTGTCTATAACATGATTTTCCTGTGACACATAGTTTCTCGCTTGAGATTTTCCTTCATTGTAGAATGAAGGAAAAATGAAAATCGTATTCAGACTGTTTGGTTTGAGTTTAAAAAAGAGAACTCTTTCAAGCTTTCTATTTCGGTTATTGCTCTATACAAATTAAGCAAAAAGAGGAAAAATTTGACTTCGATTGTGGTTGTTGCACTTTATTGAAAAATATCAACTCATTTTATCTATTTCAAACGAACTGAATTGAAATTATCTACCGTCTAGCTGAAGAAATTTAACTGGTCGAATCAATCCTAGGGCAAACTTCATCCTGGCACATGACATTTTAATAATGAAATAGCATCACAACTTCATGTTGTGTACTTTATTTTGCTCTTAATTTCCCTCCCTACTGATCTGATAAAATAGGGCGCTGATGACCACGGTCTTGCATTGCGATAGCAAGGTCCGGTAGCGATCTCTTCAAGTTTTCGTGCGGTTACGGCGAACGGATGTGACAGGAGGATGTGGTGAACATGTGTGGGTAGTTCAGCGCTGTTCCATCGATTTAATTGTTTTACTGTGTGGTTCTACGCTGTTACATTGATTTAATTGTTTTACTGTGTATAGTTCTACGCTGTTACATTGATTTAATTGTTTCACTGTGTAGCTCTACGCTGTTCCATCGATTTAATTGTTTTACTGTGTAGTTCTACGCTGTTCCATAGATTTAATTGTTTTACTGTGGAGTTCTACGCTGTTACATCGATTTAATTGTTTTACTGTGGAGTTCTACGCTGTTCCATCGATTTAATTGTTTTACTGTGTAGTTCTACGCTGTTACATTGATTTAATTGTTTTACTGTGTAGTTCTACGCTGTTATATCGATTTAATTGTTTTACTGTGTAGTTCTACGCTGTTACATCGATTTAATTGTTTTACTGTGTAGTTCTACGCTGTTCCATCGATTTAATTGTTTTACTGTGTAGTTCTACGCTGTTACATTGATTTAATTGTTTTACTGTGTAGTTCTACGCTGTTACATTGATTTAATTGTTTTACTGTGTAGTTCTACGCTGTTACATCGATTTAATTGTTTTACTGTGGAGTTCTACGCTGTTCCATCGATTTAATTGTTTTACTGTGTAGTTCTACGCTGTTACATTGATTTAATTGTTTTACTGTGTAGTTCTACGCTGTTATATCGATTTAATTGTTTTACTGTGTAGTTCTACGCTGTTACATCGATTTAATTGTTTTACTGTGTAGTTCTACGCTGTTCCATCGATTTAATTGTTTTACTGTGTAGTTCTACGCTGTTACATTGATTTATTTGTTTTACTGTGTAGTTCTACGCTGTTACATTGATTTAATTGATTTACTGTGTAGTTCTACGCTGTTACATCGATTTAATTGTTTTACTGTGTAGTTCTACGCTGTTACATCGATTTAATTGTTTTACTGTGTAGTTCTACATTATTACATCGATTTAATTGTTTTACCGTGTAGTTCTACGCTGTTACATCGATTTAATTGTTTTACTGTGTAGTTCTACGCTGTTACATCGATTTAATTGTTTTACTGTGTGGTTCTACGCTGTTACATTGATTTAATTGTTTTACTGTGTAGTTCTACGCTGTTACATTGATTTAATTGTTTCACTGTGTAGTTCTACGCTGTTCCATCGATTTAATTGTTTTACTGTGTAGTTCTACGCTGTTCCATAGATTTAATTGTTTTACTGTGGAGTTCTACGCTGTTACATCGATTTAATTGTTTTACTGTGGAGTTCTACGCTGTTCCATCGATTTAATTGTTTTACTGTGTAGTTCTACGCTGTTACATTGATTTAATTGTTTTACTGTGTAGTTCTACGCTGTTATATCGATTTAATTGTTTTACTGTGTAGTTCTACGCTGTTACATCGATTTAATTGTTTTACTGTGTAGTTCTACGCTGTTCCATCGATTTAATTGTTTTACTGTGTAGTTCTACGCTGTTACATTGATTTAATTGTTTTACTGTGTAGTTCTACGCTGTTACATTGATTTAATTGTTTTACTGTGTATAGTTCTACGCTGTTACATCGATTTAATTGTTTTACTGCGTAGTTCTACGCTGTTACATCGATTTAATTGTTTTACTGTGTAGTTCTACGCTGTTCCCTCGATTTAATTGTTTTACTGTGTAGTTCTACATTATTACATCGATTTAATTGTTTTACCGTGTAGTTCTACGCTGTTACATCGATTTAATTGTTTTACTGTGTAGTTCTACGCTGTTACATCGATTTAATTGTTTTACTGTGTGGTTCTACGCTGTTACATTGATTTAATTGTTTTACTGTGTAGTTCTACGCTGTTACATTGATTTAATTGTTTCACTGTGTAGTTCTACGCTGTTCCATCGATTTAATTGTTTTACTGTGTAGTTCTACGCTGTTCCATAGATTTAATTGTTTTACTGTGGAGTTCTACGCTGTTACATCGATTTAATTGTTTTACTGTGTAGTTCTACGCTGTTCCATCGATTTAATTGTTTTACTGTGTAGTTCTACGCTGTTACATCGATTTAATTGTTTTACTGTGTAGTTCTACGCTGTTATATCGATTTAATTGTTTTACTGTGTAGTTCTACGCTATTACATTGATTTAATTGTTTTACTGTGTAGTTCTACATTATTACATCGATTTAATTGTTTTACTGTGTAGTTCTACGCTGTTACATCGATTTAATTGTTTTACTGTGTAGTTCTACGCTGTTACATCGATTTAATTGTTTAACTGTGTAGTTCTACGCTGTTATATCGATTTAATTGTTTTACTGTGTAGTTCTACGCTGTTACATTGATTTAATTGTTTTACTGTGTAGTTCTACATTATTACATCGATTTAATTGTTTTACTGTGTAGTTCTACGCTGTTACATTGATTTAATTGTTTTACTGTGTAGTTCTACATTATTACATCGATTTAATTGTTTTACTGTGTAGTTCTACGCTGTTACATCGATTTAATTGTTTTACTGTGTAGTTCTACGCTGTTACATCGATTTTATTGTTTTACTGTGTAGTTCTACGCTGTTACATCGATTTAATTGTTTTACTGTGTAGTTCTACGCTGTTATATCGATTTAATTGTTTTACTGTGTAGTTCTACGCTGTTACATTGATTTAATTGTTTTACTGTGTAGTTCTACATTATTACATCGATTTAATTGTTTTACTGTGTAGTTCTACGCTGTTATATCGATTTAATTGTTTTACTGTGTAGTTCTACGCTGTTACATCGATTTAATTGTTTTACTGTGTAGTTCTACGCTGTTATATCGATTTCATTGTTTTACTGTGTAGTTCTACGCTGTTACATCGATTTAATTGTTTTACTGTGTAGTTCTACGCTGTTACATCGATTTAATTGTTTTACTGTGTAGTTCTACGCTGTTACATCGATTTAATTGTTTTACTGTGTAGTTCTACGCTGTTACATCGATTTAATTGTTTTACTGTGTAGTTCTACGCTGATCCATAGATTTAATTGTTTTACTGTGTAGTTCTACGCTGTTACATCGATTTAATTGTTTTACTGTGTAGTTCTACGCTGTTATATCGATTTAATTGTTTTACTGTGTAGTTCTACGCTGTTACATCGATTTAATTGTTTTACTGTGTAGTTCTACGCTGTTCCATCGATTTAATTGTTTTACTGTGTAGTTCTACGCTGTTACATTGATTTAATTGTTTTACTGTGTAGTTCTACGCTGTTACATTGATTTAATTGTTTTACTGCGTAGTTCTACGCTGTTATCTCGATTTGATTGTTTTACTGTGTAGTTCTACGCTGTTACATCGATTTAATTGTTTTACTGTGTAGTTCTACGCTGTTCCATCGATTTAATTGTTTTACTGTGTAGTTCTACATTATTACATCGATTTAATTGTTTTACCGTGTAGTTCTACGCTGTTACATCGATTTAATTGTTTTACTGTGTAGTTCTACGCTGTTACATCGATTTAATTGTTTTACTGTGTGGTTCTACGCTGTTACATCGATTTAATTGTTTTACTGTGTAGTTCTACGCTGTTACATCGATTTAATTGTTTTACTGTGTATAGTTCTACGCTGTTACATCGATTTAATTGTTTTACTGTGTAGTTCTACGCTGTTACATCGATTTAATTGTTTTACTGTGTAGTTCTACGCTGTTACATCGATTTAATTGTTTTACTGTGTATAGTTCTACGCTTTTATATCGATTTAATTGTTTTACTGTGTAGTTTTACGCTGTTACATCGATTTAATTGTTTTACTGTGTAGTTCTACGCTGTTACATCGATTTAATTGTTTTACTGTGTATAGTTCTACGCTTTTATATCGATTTAATTGTTTTACTGTGTAGTTTTACGCTGTTACATCGATTTAATTGTTTTACTGTGTAGTTCTACGCTTTTAGATCATTTACTTAATCTCAATTTAATTGTTTTACAGTGCAGTTCAACGCTGTTTTATTGATTTAATTGTCATTTATTCTGCATGAATAAACATGTAAGTTTATTTATTTCACTCAATTTTTTGTACAACTAGTAGTGAAAATATCAAATTTTTCAAACCACCATTTATTTGATAGTGTTCGAAAGTGCATGCATGTGAGCGCATGCCAAACTGTTTTGAAAAAATTAATTAATATTGAGAAATATTTCACCCAGAAAATACTCCCTTAGCTGAAAATATGTTCAAACTTCGTGAGCCTACTTCAATTTAAACGTGAAAACTCATCGATCTTAATATACAATTTTTTGAAGAAAAAATACATGAAGGCCAAAACTACGATGTTTCTCGCCGTAATGTTGAAAAAATAGTGAAAAAGTCGTACACTTAAAACACAAAGTTTTCCGTTCTTTTTCCTATTCTGCGAGTTCATATTTTTGTTTAAATTCCTCTATTGAATAATATATGGTGTATTACTTGCTTACTTGCTGGCTTACTTGGCTGCATGTTTGCTTGGCATGTCCGTCCCAACTCATCGCATCCTGTTCATTTGACTGCAATAACTGCGGTCCTAATGACTACACATTTATGTACCTCAATTGCAATTTGGCGTACTAGATGGAAAATCATTCAAGTGTTTTCTGTATGTCAATTATCTCTTACAGGTGTTGACAATGGCTTGAGTTAGAAGCCGAAACGTTCACTAATTAAAATGATTTTTAAATCAGCTGTCTTTACTATCATTTTCACTTTAAATCTGGCAAGATTGCTCCAAACTTATTTAATCATCATTTAATCATTTACTCATCAATCATTTAATCATTTAATCATCAACCTAATTTAATCATCATTCAAGTTATCTTAAACCAGAAATGGAGCAGTCGAAATAAGAAAGGACAGGCGCTTAACGACACAAAACACACCTAGAAACAGCTCTCACGAACGAATGAAACGCCATTTTGAGTGGTGCGGGCGCAGTAGCATTTATTCAAGAAAAATACTTTCAAATTTTCTTTGAAATGTTCGCTTAGAACATGAACCCAAAGGAGAAAGCGATCCCAAGTAAGTGGTTTTCTGTTAAGACATGAAGAACTACTGGAGCCTCCTTGTCGACGTACTTGTAAATTTGGACCAACTTCAAATCCTCCTTCAAAATTTTGTAATTTAAACGTTGAGTGTCGAGATTTATTTTAATATTGCAAGTATTTTAGAACATTGACAGCGGTGGGCTAAACTGAAGTTCAATATTCAATTCAAATTTGAAGTCAGTTGTAGTCGGCAATTTTGAAAATAAAACAGTTTTTGAAGCGTGCCTTCATTTAGTTTTGATAAAGTGCTTATGGAAGTTTAATTTGCGACTACTGGTCAGTCAACAGCGTGGTGAAAATTTCCTCCTTGACCACCGGCGGCTCACGTCGCGGTCAAAGTGTCGAGTATTAAATGTGGAAGTGCGCTGTCAAAAATAGCAGTATTTTTCTGTAGGTAGAATTATATGTACTGTAATTTGAGAGACCTTCTTCAAATGAACTGTATAAATTCCTGTCTGTACCTGTATCAAGTCTTGAAATAATTTACTTCAATCTGTAGAGATAAACTGATACTTACAAACGGAAATTTGAAACCATTATATACTATTAAGTACAAAGCAAAGAATGTATCGTTATGTGCACGAGGAGATTTTCCATCAACAACAATAATAAATTTTCGCTTTGTTCTTTTATTATATTCTGACATATACAGTGCTCAGATAAAATCTCAACTCACAGAGAGAGCAAAAAAATCCGAAAAGAAAACGAGAACACAGTCTGCGTTCTGATACCCGCAAAAGCACACCATTAACCTATTTAATTCCATGCCTCAGTCAAACACGCACTTGATACGTAGAACACACACCTTCAACTTATTTCCATACCCAGTCAAACTCGCACTTGATACGTAGAACACACACACCCTCAACTTATTTCCATACCCAGTCAAACTCGCATGCTGCAGATCAGGTGAACGTGGGCGAAAGTGCTATTCGAGCTTCCGGCTCGGCAAGACCTTCAGCTATAGTTTTATACCCACCAGGGAAAAATATCAGGGAGAGAGAGACGAGTGGGAGAGAGAGGAGGTATGTGAAGGAGTGTCTCCGGGACACGGTCTGGCAGCCACGACCGGTCGTACATTTGTGATTAATTCACGTCAATTCGCTGTCGATCTTCGGTAACTCCGATGACACCAAAAGGATAAAATGGCTATCAAATGGCCGTCAATACCATTCCAGGCACAGATATAGCGATAAAATGGTGATCGAATGTTATCCAAAAGACGGTCGGTAGTGATCAAATGTATGGTGTTTACCAGTTTACACTGAGAGATTTAACAATGACCGCTAGTTAATCGAAAAATGATTAAACAAAATCAAATTCAGCCGCTCAAATAACGGTCAAAAAATTGCAAAATTATCAACAAATAGAAGCGAAAGAGGGATCAAAACTTACAAGTTTTACAGTTATTTAGCCTCGCTCTCAGAATTGTGACGTGTTCCGAGAAACAGATCACATTTTGATTTTTGGAGCACAAACAACAATGAATTTGAGAATTGCGTTGTTGACGTTAGTGATCCACCGACCAAGCGATACGGTGGACAATGGAGGAATACAGAAGTTGATTTGAAAATCGAGTTCTGCCAAAACTGATTTATTTTCGTGAGAGCAAGATTACTGGGTACATGTACAAGGCGATACAGCATCAGTTGATAGGCTTTATCAATTTCAAATTAAATGATGTTCATGCTAACACATCAAGAGATAATCGTACTATATTTTCAACTTTTTCCTTCATTTGAGACTGAATTTATATACGCCAAAGCTGTCTTTCAACGCCCGTACAGCTAGTGCACGTTAGATACGAATAAAAAAACATCTTGGCAGCTGAAAACAACACGCTCTCGCTTCGCCTTCATTGGAGCGTAATTATGGTACAATAATTCTCTTAAAATGAACTCCGGTTTGCGTCTTGCATTGAGAGGTCGCGGTTGCGGATCCGTCGTCCCGCAGTCCGCAAGTCGGAGGCTTGGTGCAATTTCCGGACGCGAGAAGCGGCCTCTTCTAGTCTGCAAATTTCCTGCGGTGCTCTCGTATCGTCTTGCTAAGTTTTTCCTTGACCTGCCTCCCATATTTGAGCTTGGCACTCCTACCCAACAAAATGGAGACTGCATTTCAAAACTTTCATGTCGGACTGTGCCAGCATCGTCATTAGGTCTTGTTCCCAAGGCTGTGCAATGTTCGATAATGGCAAAATATGAGATTAATTGACAGAAAAATTATATTTTATTCTAGGCACACAGGGTTAACACAATACACTGAAAAAGTATTACTAAAAGTAGGCTTGGGCTAGTAAATACTCATGACCTTAAAAACGGTCTAATTATTCCTTTATTGAAGAATAATGTTTTATTTTTATTATGATCTGAAATTTCTTCTCTATTCTCTGAAAACAAAACTTTAATTGCGTAAAAAAAAAGAAGAAAATACATACGTCTCTAAAATATACTCTTTAAATACATACATGTAGACTAAGGCTGAATTATGGCCTTCCATTAACCATTATAACTTTGAGTGGCTGGAAATGCGTAACGAACCCTGAAAAAAGAGGTCACCGACAATTAACAAAACAGATAGTGCTATGAAAGCAGGAGATCTAACACACATTAGGAATCTACTGTGCTTATGTTCCTGTGCCTGTCAGTATTTTGTGACAGGACATAAGTACTTCAGAGACTTCTCCATTTTTAGCGCTTTAACGCGCTAAGTCTAGAATTTGATCGAAACACCTAAGCAAACAACATCTGTGTACCTAGAAAACTTACGTTCATTGCACAATTTACCACTGCAAATTAAACACTCTTTCCCCATTAACATAGTAGTCGTAATTGTTTCGATATTAATTTTGGCCTTTACACTGTAACATTTTCGTTTCCTCCTTTAAAGCATTTTCTACTTAATAGTGAGAGGTCACAGCAACTTCGAGAAATTTTATGAAACTGAAGACCTCCCACTCAAAATATTATTTGTGGGCTAAAAAATCAAACTTCTCTAGTTGTCACACTATCATCATATCATTTTGGAATGAACGAATAACTAGGGCAACTTATCCCTGCGTCTGAACTTATGTGAGTGATCCCCGTCGTACATGAAACAGATTGTCTAGTTTTAAGCGTATGACCAACCATCACATGAAATCTGAGCTTTTAATTGAATTAAGGAGTTCGGCTGCGTGCATTGAAAAAAAGAGCAGGGGACTCTCTCGTGAACATCGCTACATTATTTTATGCAAGCCTATTGGATTAAAATTTATCCTTGTTATTCAACTAATATGATGCTTGATGAACAACTGGGACTTATTTATGTCCCTAAGTTTTAAATAATATGACGTCGTCAATTCGAGAGTGTCGATGTATTCGGTGCCGGAGCCATATTCCCATTCCGGCCGCATGACCGGATGTCTGCACTGTATTATTGAGTCGCCCGTTATCGTTTCGATGCCGCGTTGGTAGACGTCTTATGAATGAAGTCCTTCTTCCCTGTGCATCATACTCGCCCCTGCACACACCCTCGGTTGTGGCACCTCTCACTTCGTCTACACTTCATTCAACACTCATATGAAGCGAACATATGAATAGGATTGAGATTTCCGGTAACACTCGCACAAAGCATAGAATAACTCTTCTGAAACCAGTAACAGAGTGGATGGTTTATGAAGGAGTAAAGTGATTATTTAAGGATGATTGATCTTCAGTTTCAATACGAAGAACTTACTAAAATAGATGCAGACGAATATTTAACTTAAATTTGGCGTATTGGATAGGTTGTATAATCTTTAAGATCCTTTCTCTTATGGGGCAGTTGCCTCATTTCCGTTTCCGACTTCGTTACTCTTTATGAACGATTTTCTATACGTCTGTATATTTTCGCTAGGCCTAACTTTAAATTACTCCTTCTCATTGATTTTCACAGGTCGAGTGAAAAGATTCTCATACTTATACCTTCTCTTTAATTCTTCATCACGTCTAATACAAATCCATCTTCAAAGATCTGGTCTGAAAATGTTGAGGTTATTTTATCGTAGCTATAATGAGCCACTCTTTTAGAACATCTCTGATGAAACCTGGCTTTTCGACTCTATGGTTTTAAAATTCAAGGAAGTTGAGGTGAGACCTAGAGTTATTCTAGAACCCACTCACCGCGCGCGCCTATGGATTAACACAAACACACACCCACAAATAAAACTATGTAGACGCATCACGAAAAAAGTAATAAGTTTATGCATGTATGCTCTTAAAATACAATAAAAAATTTTGGGTATTTTTAGATGGTAGGTTTCACACGTATTGGCGTTGTATGGTTTAACAACAGCGATGAGCCTTTTATATAAAGGCATCCTTTCGTTTCATTATCTTTGTGGTACGTAGGCTCTGGTGACTAAAGTATAATCATGTCGTGCATCATTGGCACTCATCTTACATAAGGCGCCTCGATATCGATGGTGGCGCACGTTTTTCCTTCATGTTTAGGCCTCTTTCCCTTTTGTTCAGGCACCTTTCCTTTATGTTTAGGCACCTTTCTTTATGTTTAAGTGGATTTCTTTTGTGTTTCGACGCCTTCTGAGCACCAGTAAAACAAATAGAATCGCTAATATTAAAATGAACATTTGACGAGTCAATATGGGTAAAATCGGCTCCGGCACAGAAATGTTAGCGAAATTAAAGAATCCTAGATATTCTAATGCATTTTCAAGAGCGTTAAGTCGTTTAACATATGCTGTCAACAAATTAACAAATATTTTACAAGTTGGAATTGTGTACCTCTAATGTAGCACGAACCAAGCAAAATTTTACCAAAATTGTTATACCTTCAAACAATTTAGATCTTGAGCAAAGTTCATATCTCTGGCATTTTAAAACCATGAAAGGTCGTCATTTCTCACCGTTTGATAAAATTATTACCCTAATTCGCATATAAGTGCATAAATTAGTTTGGGCAGTACATCGGGCTTGGCAAATTATTCGAATATTATTTAAATATGTATCCATTTATTCATTAATATAGTTATTTATTTATGGATCCGAGCATTTCATATAGAATGGTCTTGGAATTTCTTCTGTTGGTATAAATTTATTTCAAAGATATTTTGTAATTAAGAGAAAAAATCTCGGTGCGTGGTCTCCAAAATTTAAAGATTTCAAGCTAAAAAGTTCAGGAAAACTCGTTAACGCAAAAAGACATAATCACTCGATAACTTAAAATAACACAATGAATGATACACTAACTCTTCAATAGAAAATGTCACATTAACTCGTCAATGCAAAGTGTCATAATAATTCATTAATACAAAATGACCCAATAATTGATTAATACAAAATGATACAACTTGTCATCACAAAATGCCACAATAACTCATTAATACAAAATGACATCACCAATCCATTACACAGAGTGACACGCTAACTCGTAAGCAAAAAAATGCAGCAATAACTTGTCAACAGAGAACCGAGATGAAATCTTCGTTTCAGCGTCAGCCAGACGGGGCAGTTTTTATGCCCTCAGACTGTAGCTTTGTTGTACATAAAGGCAAGTACTCCGTTCCTGCCCAGCTAGCTCTCAATAAACTGCTGGCAGCTGTACTCAGTTAAAATTAAATCTTGTCTTTGTGGCCAGACCGACGCGTCTGATCGCTGCCTCCGTATCGTGATGTCATTGCTTTTCGCGTGTGCCTTGCGTGTGTGTAGGAGCGAAGAGAAACCTACGCGTCTTGTGTACATTACAGCACAGTGTGCACGAGCATCGCGTTGCGTGTGCTTGCGCGAGAGAAATGATTTAAGTTTACGAGAAATTATTTACTGATTTCTTCTGACAGCTATCCTCTTGATGAATGAAATAGGAAAACGGAATAACATCCGTCATAATTGGTAAGTATTTCATTCGCACTAACATATTTTGTCTTTGTACCTGTAGGATATTCCCTGTGCCTGTTTTCTCAAAAAGACTTCACTGAGGCTCTAAAGCTAAAATACAGCATCTCACCCCTCTTAATATCTATGACAATCCTCCAACATCTGCATTATAAGCGGCACGCCCTCTGTTATTCCTCGTCCCATCCATTCCAAACTCAAAATTATCGGTCCATTTAACACAACACAGAGTATAACAAGAACAACAGATTCTATCAAGGAAGTGAGCGATAATCTTCTAAGACTTTCGTGGGTGAATTAAGAAATTAGAACAACAAATAAGCTTAAAAATTCATTATTATAAAACTTTTTCAACTACAGCTCAGGCGGCAGAATTGCAGGTTACGCAACGCGCCGTCAGGTTTAGGGGCACCTGCAGCTTTTCTTTGTGTCTTGAAGAAAGGCAAGACGTCGCCGCCGCCGGAGTACTAAAGGGAGCGGTGGGCACACGCTGATAACCAGCACCAGATGCCGTCGCGGTTACAGTTGTGTTTGCCAAGAATGATTTTGTTCGCCTATCATCAATCAATTTTAAAGACCAATTAGCATTCGTCAGTATGCTCAACTAAATCACATGTGTTAATTTTACTGACTAAATCACGTGTCTTCATCCGTGAAGTGCTAGAGAAAGGTATGATCTCTGCTTTCACTGTCTGCTCCACGTATCCAGACCTCTGCTTTCAACGTGTCAAACTCTGAAGGAAACTTTGACCTTTCACGACGACTCAGAGCAAACGAGATCATTTGACTTAACAGAGGAAACTAATTCCCTGCGCCGGTGTCTGCTGCGGCACATGTGCTTCGTGACAGGTCTGCAGTCTTATTTATTCAAAACGGAACCCTCATAAAAATTTGGAACTGATCATCATACTGAGAAAGCTACAATCAATGTTTACATCAAGTACATTTGAAGTTCAGCCTATTTCGGGAAAAGCGTGCACCCAACCTGTGACGCTAGAGAATCACGAAGGTACACTGTTGCTTAAACTTAGGACAAGTTCCCTCATGAATTATTCAAACATTAAAGACTCTCACCTAAGTTCTTCAGTAGTCTGTAAAACACAAAGTCTCCTTTCGCAATTGATTTCTTAATCTTTTTGATTGCAATGCTTCTGAAGAGTATCACGAACAGAGCTTCTCTACTGTGAAGTGAATTGGTTAAATTAATTCCAAATGATTTCCAGATTAAGTTTGCGATACTCACAATATTCTGCATTGCATCACTTTTCTCTTTGCGCGACATTGTTGCAAATACTTATGCACACTTTGGCAGTGTGACTCGCAAATTCTGAATTTTGCCCGTTTTAATGGGAGCGTGTTTTGCAAGTTTTATGCGTATAATAAATAGTGTTCGAAATATTCAAAAAATAAATATGGTATTTCTTCAAGTTTATTAATCTGAACTATGTGAACACTATGCGAAAGTGACTCCCAACTTTCTTGAAACCAATTTCCTTTAAAGGATAAACGTTATTTTAAACGTGTTAGAGCATTGCTTTTTTTAGCCATATCTTTGTCCTATGGGCGATGATCTGAGTCGAGAAAGCGGAAATGTTCGATATTTGTTTCAAACTATACAACCTAATTATTGCCTCCTGAAACTATGTTACGCGAAATAAACTTTCCTCAAACATTTTGTGCATCAAGATATTCCAATGCATTTAAATTTTTAATTATAATCTTTAGAGAAATAAAGAATAATTTTTCAGAGAAATAAGATCGATTTTATTACGATCTATGTCTATGACGTGACACAGCCAAAAAGTTTGACTAAAATTTTGCTGAGTCAGTGTCCCGGCGCCTGCGACGCTGCATGAGCAACTCCTACCTAACGCATCCTGCATCGCGTCGTGACGTCTGTACGCTGACCAACACGACCGCAACCATAAAAGGAATACTTCACAAAGAAGACACTCGAATTATAAGGACACTCGAATACTTCAATTAAATTATGAGCTTCTGAGTTCGAAGCATTGTGCAAATTCAGTATTTCTGCCATGTACACTAGACTGGTGAGTTATTCACTTTCTTTCTGTTTCTTCGGCATTATTCGAATTCGTCGAATGAAGCCTTTTTCCTCTTAGAAATTCACCGTCTTTTTGGTAGGGAAAGTCGACGAACGAAAAGGGTGAAGTAGCATCGATGTAGGCGAGGGTCTTTATTTTACTGTGCATACGATATTCTGTAGGAAGCTAATGCCTTCACAGCGAAGCGTCATAACTAGTTTATTGTAAATATGTTTCTACTACAATCCATCCGGCGTTATGAACTACACTGCAATTGCGCTTGCATCCGTATGGTCGTGTTGTAAGGAAACCTTAATTTCAAAGTTTTGTAGTTTCAACTAAGAAAGCTTCACGTGAAATAATAGACGCATAGGGATGAATTCGGAGACGGTGAAATACTTTTCGAAGGCCGTATACCCTGAAACTATGAAGAAAACAGTTCGCCACTGGTAAACGAGCTTCAACAATTTAATAAAACGAGCTTTAAACAGTTGAGGAACGAGCTTTAAACAGTTTAAATAAATAAAGCTAAAACGAGGTACTAAAACGAGGTACATTTTCTTAAAAACAACACCCGGGAGAATTTTCAATTAAATTTTCGCCAGTTTATTAGCGATAGTTGCGTCTCGGTTACGGTTTGACCGAGTTATGACTCATGCTAATCATAACTCGGGTACTGAATTTCATATCTTCCATATGCGAAAGCACACCTGATATATAGCTGAAAGTGTACAAAAGTAATGCTTTAAAAATTTTTCATTAGCGATCACACGCAGGGAAAGCCAAAAATTACCTTCCATAGATCGGGCACTAAAATATGTGAACGCCTACTAATGATAGGCTACTTTTTAGAAGTTTACGTAATAAAACAATTGTTTTCGCTCAAGTCTGTTGATAGATAAATTTAAATTTTTTATAATAATACAATTGTTTACGCTCAAATCTGTTGATAGGCTATTTTTGAAGTTTACGTGATAAAACAATTGTTTTCGCTCAAGTCTGACCGCTTAAGAGCTGTCAAAATGAAACGCCCAGCACAAGAAATGATAACCTCCTGTGGAGACGAAGCATCCGGACGCGCGGCGCTCGCCCGACAAACAAGGTGATCGTACGCATCCTACACCGGCACCGCCCTGATTAGACTCGTTTTTTTATAAGTCAACTGTCGCCAATGGCCTGATATTCGGACTCAAAAGTACCCGCAGAAAGCCGCGTGATTAATTCAGAGGAAACGTGTAAAACTGAAGACGCGGTCCCTTTATGGAGTGGAGATGATTTGCCATCTCGCTTTAAAGCTTACGTCAGCGTATGAAATAATATCGTCCCCCTTCTGAAGTGAGCAAAAACAAGTTCTTTCCAAATAAGGCTCACAAGATGCCCTAAGTTACAGTTACGTGGGTTTCGTTCTTGCTTCAACGTGCTGCAGATGTCAGACCTTCTATTCTAGACTGTTGATTGCATAATTATGGAGATGAGCGCTGTGCAAAGACAAGACAAACTTTAGTAATAGTTACCTGCCTTTTATTCGTCAGCTTAAGTGATTGCAAAAAGTTCTATATCTCCTATAGCAATCTTTTCCTTCAAATTTGATAGAAAGTTAATCAATATGAGGACATAAATCGGGCATTCTTGTTCGCGTCATTTCCAGAAAGGATAAAATAATAAGAAATGCGGATACCTTTGACATTATTCAAAAACTGTTCGTGACTACGCCCTATTCGTTCTAAATTGTCTTTGTATCAATTATTCATTCTATTCCATGATATACTATTAAATTTAGCTAAAAATTATTCTGTAGTTACTAAGCTGATCTGAAAATTTCCACACTGAAATGTGCTATTTCTTCATAAAGCTCTTGTAAATATAAAAGGGGCAATGAACGCTTGCTGTCATGTGAAAAGATAAATTAGTATGAAGAGCCCCCTACTCATACTCTCATCTCATTCTCAGCTGATATCCTCAACTCTTTCCTTAGACTCATACCCTCAACTGAAACTCTCAGCTTTTACTCTTAATTCTTACCCTACACTCAACTTTTATCTTCAACTCAGCCCCTCAATTCATTCTAAAATTAGTTTCGCTCGTAAGGTTCAAGTTGAAGTTTCCGCTGGGCAATTAATTATATAGGAAGTAACAAGCAACAAATGCACTAGAAAACTACACAGATACTCAATGTTTTTACAGCGATCATATATCATACAGAAATTAAACGCTTTTCCTTCAAATGCTTCTCAGCTACCCGACAGGAGTACTACAGATCACTTTCTGAAACACAAGCTATCGGTGCTTTGCATCATTTACTTTGTAGCCCAGCAGAAACTAAATTCGATGAACTTTGTAAAATAATTTCATCAAAATCATAAAGTCAGTCCACAACAACAACAAAACTTTTCCTACTAAGTCCCTCCCAATGTAAGTGAATTTAACATAAATTTTTCTGAATATAAGCGAATTCGTATTAGCAACATAACTTTTCTCCCAGTATCAATGAAAGTCAATTCGTATCAGCAACATAACTTATCTCTTGGTATCAATGAAAGTCAATTCGTAGTAGCAACATAACTTATCTTTTGTTATGAATGTAAAGCAATTCGTATCAGCAACATAACTTATCTCTCGGTATCAAAGTAAGTCAGTTCGGAACAGCAACATCTCTCGATATCAATGTAAATCAATTCGTAGCAGCAACATGACTTATCTCTCGGTATCAAAGTAAGTCAATTTATGGCTGCAACATACCTTATCTCTCAGTATCAATGTATGTAAGTTAATTCGTAGCAGCAACATGACTTATCTCTCAGTATCAACGTAAATCATTTGGTTTCAGCAACGCGAGTTCCAGTAGCAGAGGCATAAGTCACCCCATAGCAGCAACAACACAGTAGCGAGCGAGTCTGACGTTGTGGCGCCAGCACTCAAAACGAGGCGATGTATTTCCACGAACTCCCCTAGTCATGCGGCAGCGGGTGGGCGCTGCACAGCTTACTCACAGTGCCACAGCCATGCCAGAGCATGAGTGCCATACCCTAAATAGGGCACCAGCGGCCACTTGTGCTTTAATAGTTCATGACTCCCTCAGAAAGTGCATCCGCCCACCCACTGTCGGTAATCGCTGATCTAAATTTTATGATGAGTTTTCAGTAGTTGATAGA
Source organism: Morinoia aosen (assembly GCA_030386875.1). Taxonomy (NCBI): domain Eukaryota; kingdom Metazoa; phylum Arthropoda; class Malacostraca; order Amphipoda; family Talitridae; genus Morinoia; species Morinoia aosen. The sequence goes on from CM059562.1 coordinate 73,269,221, forward strand.
CAACTTTACGTTGGTAAATGGTTTTGCCCAAAACAAGCTGTTCCCCTCAGCTGTAAATAATATTGGTAATTTAACTGAACCGATGCATGATTTCATGTCATGTATGGGTCACTTTTTCAATATTTTTTCTGTTATTTTTGAAGATACTTTTTTGTCATCAGTTAACTAGAAAAACATGGACGGCTCTATCAATGCCTGTTCATTGTGGAAATTCCACGTTCAAAATAATTGCTCATGAGTGGTGCCATTAACCAATTCCTTCAATAAAAGCAATCATGCGACTTTAACACTACACTCGCAAAGTCACACAGTCAAACCGATTAATTCAACGAGTGTTTGTAAACTCAGCATGAATGCTCGGTTGTTTAGCAATCTAGACGAGTCCAAACCTTCTGATGTAATTAAGAAGGGAAGCGTTTAATTCGTCTTCACGAAGAAAAATTCATTAATGTGCAACTGCTGGATCTGAAAATGAAATGTTTTTTACATTTTTAACAAGACGCTTAGGAAATATGGAAGATTACAGTATTTTTTTACAGTGCTTGCATACTTCTCTGTATTAATTTTAAATACTTTCAATATAATTAAAACCCTATGTACCATATTTCTTTCTTTAAATATTAGAGTGTTAGAGTTTACACTTCCCTGTGCACTTTCTGGGCTTTTATTGGCGAGAACCATTCTAGTTTTAGCTTAAGTTGCGAGAACAATGCGTACTGAGGAACCGTTGAATAGATCAAACGTACTGAGCGTCCAGATTTGTTCCGGCCCAACTCCTCAGGCGGAACCAACACAAGAGCTTTCCCCGCTCGTGACGGCGAGAAAGATTCCCATTTAGGTGACACATGACGCCCCTCGCTGTAGTGAGTTAGATCGGAGGCCCCGGAAGGACCTCTGAGCTACACGTGTTGCACATGTTGCTCGAGCACGCAACGACTGATGCGATAATTACTGCCCTAGGTCCTTACACCAGTAGAAGATTTCACTCTTTTTTGAGGGTGTACGTAGAGCCAGTGCTCCCTGTAGAGATGCTGGGAGGGTGGAACGAGTGCAACCTTTGGGAAGTTTTACGGTTGCATGAATCAGAACCATTTCGTCAGATAATATCACTATTTTTCATTTATTGATAAGTCGTAAGCTCAAAGCTCGCACTAATTGATTTGTTCCTTCTGACTTTAGGTCTACCCGTCAATTGATGCCTCACATTCATAGTTGGTAACATCGACATTTTTTACAGATATAAAAAAAATTATTATGTGTGTTTCGAAATAATAACTTTATTTTATTGAAGTTATAGGTCTATTATGTATGAAATTATCCTCCGCGCTATATCGCTTAGATTCTATTGAACTCAGGCACTTTTAAGTGCTGAACTTTGCAGGTAAATTGTCTGAATGGAGTTACACCCACAAGTAATCGCCAATGCTTTGAATAAATGGGCTTTTCTTCTATGAGCATATTGTTTATTTTCGTATCTGTTCGTTTGTTATTTTGGCCAGTACCTGTAGCTAATATGGCCATAAATTTTTACTATGAGCTATTGGGAATAATTTGAAATGCGTAAAAAATGACTCTTGGATACTCTTCATTAAAAATAAACTCTGAAATTATGTGAAAATTTCATGTACAGAATATGCCTCCGAGCGTTACGCTAGTAGGAGATAAGGAAAACGCTCGAATATTAGTAATTTTACTGTTTCGACGCATAAAAATTAGGAATAAACAATAAAACAAGTCTTGCGATAAAAGCATGTCGGAAAATTCTTAGTGGGAACAAAGTAGGAGGTCAATGCACCCGACGGCTGCCCACAATCAATCTCATCAGTAACTGCGACCTGAGGAGAGTATGCAATTTTAGAAGTGCCGAGGAATGTTAAAAAGGCAAGTAAAAACTAGGAAAATTGATCATTCGGCGCGAGGGCACAAGTTACAGCAGAGAAAAAATTAGTCTCATTATCAATTTAATTGCTTTCCGAGTAAACGGAGATTATTCAGTACACCCTAAATGCACCTGGAGTAGAGCTACATTTTAATTTACGTGGTTAGGTCACGGCTCAAATTTAGAGAATTTAGTTCGGTAATCTATTGCCAGATGAAGACTAATGAGGGACGTTTGAGACAACCCTACCTACTCATCACCATAGCCCACCCTCAATAAAAGATGCCAGGAGATCCACATGACGAAGGTGGTAGTCAAAGGCCGCTCGGTAGTTGAAGCATTGCTCTCGTGCCACCGGCTCCCACACCAAGGAAATAGAGGAGACCGAAAAGAGCCGCGTGCGAGGCAGTAGGAGAGCTAACCAGGGCGATAATGATGCCCACTTGTTTGCCCCCCCGCCTGCTCCATAACGTCTACGGGTGCGGGGCGGAGGCCACGGAATCTAGAAACGTACATCCTGAGGGAGGCTTAAAGAATTTACATTCTAACTAGAGGAGAATACAATAGATTGTTAGGACATGTAGGAAGGTGTGCGCGCTGACTAGGCTGGTGGATGTCTGATTTTCTCGCAATCACAACACTTTGAGGTGGATGATGAGGCGTTCGTGTTACAGGGTTAATATTGTTTTGTAAATAAGTACACACTGCACCGAACATCCACAAACAAATGTTGAAAAGCTCTCCAAGTTAATTCTTTAAAACTGTTATTTCTGAATACACATTCCACGCTTAAGAAAATGAGTTTTCTTCAACAGATGATATAAGTTTAATCAAGCATTACTTGGTGTCGTTTCTATGTTTGGCTCTAAGGCATTCAACCAAAGCACCACCAAGTCCAGCACATGGTCTTTCAAATCACATTCCTCCGTCGTCATTGTGATTGCATTGTCAACATAACCGAATGGAGCGCCTGGCTAGGTTATAATGCCCCGATCAACTTACATTCCACAGCAGTCGACAAAGATCTCTATGGTAATGTTGCATTGATGCGTGGACACCCGCAAGCCATTTCTGGCTCAGCTTCACAAGATGTAAAGTCATGCATGACCTCATCTGCCTAGAACGTCCAGTATTGTCGGTAACGCTTTTCTCTTCGGTGTGTGAAAAGCATGACTTTGCCGGAATAATATGGGCCTTCTAACATTTCATTTTACGTGACATGAATGATGAAACTTTTAGAATAAAATATGTGTTCGACACCGTCTCTGTTCACAATACGATAATAATTGAATGAATACGATAATGTTTCTCGATTTATTAAATGTAAACTCACGAGCTGCAATTACACAAACTGAAAATAACAAACCTATTTTCACAATTATGAAAATATTCACCTGCAGAGAAAGCTTACTAGCATTTTTAATCTCTTCAAAGGGTATTGGTCGCATTAGTTTTCAGTGGAACAAAGGTTCGGTGAAATTTACGCACATATTTCAAGATAATGTACTAGATAATTGCAATAACCATCGCGTGAGTCTTTTCTAAGCTTAAATCTTGGAATAAATAGCTAGATCGAGGATCGTCATTCCAACCTACTGTGTAACTCCTTCATACATATTCTCCCCTTCCTGATACTCGTGCAGCTATTCAGTAAAAAATCCTCGAGCAGATAAGCTCTCATTATCAATTTGGACTGATGAATAACAATGATATTTTAATTTTCGTGTTTCAGCTTAGAGCAAAATCAGCTCTTGAGCAAAAGCACCTTTCCAGTTTTCCTCTTTCCCATGAGCACCCTACGATAATTCCTGCTAAAATTACTTAACGCAACCGCTACCAACACCTATGTAAGAAATAATGTTTTTTGCCTGTAAGTCAACTCTGAAAACACAAAACCAAAGAAAACAAACTTTTGTTGCAGATTCCAAAGACTCCTAAGATCCAGCAAGCAACATTTCATCCGAACCAACACAGTTCTCAAACAAAAAGTATCCAAACTGTTAAAAAGTCGCAGCTTCAAACCTTGAACTCTCGTCGTTCAGAAGCGCGGAGTTACTTGCCTCGTGATCCAACCCAAGGAAGGAGGCAGTAGAGCGCTGAGTCACCCCGGCCGAGCTGCATTCCAGGCAAGGTCGCTGCAACTTCCAGAGGACGTTGGTGAGGAGCGGTCCAGGCATCCGGCTCCCCTTTGTTGCCCTGCCGTCCGTGGAGGCGGACGGGGCTGAGCTCTTGAAACTGGAATTGACTTTTGAACCTGGGGCCGAGGGCCGAGGTCTAGAAACTGGAGTATGGAAATTTGAAATTTTGAACCAATCGCCCTTTTTCAACCAATTCACGTCGTTGAAGCGGTGCAGTTACTAACGTGAGTTTTTCCAAGTTGACTTGGCTCCGTTTTATAGCGCTTACAGAAGCCAAGTTGACTCAAGTGAAGTTATTCTGAGGGCTGTATCGCTGCGAGGACTAGATTGTTCAAAAATCCGGCTCATGGAATCTAAAGTTGAGTTAAATTTCTTCTAAAATTCAGAAATGGGTGCAACAGTTCGTAAATTAGATATATATTATAGACAAATTTTACGAATAATTATGAAGCTATCACACTAAGAAACTTGGCGTTTACCTTTTTAATTTTGCTTTAATATAACAACAAATTGAACAGTCGCAAGAATTAGTGAAATAACAGTTATTATAATTTTGAATTTGACTGAGCAGCCAAAAAAATGAAAGGACGCATTTCTCAACAACATAATCGGTGAACCTAGAGTTATTAGAAGATTACCACCTTATAACATCTGTATTACGCCATCAAACACTATACTTGAGGAACCTTAACCTGTGAACAATTGGCTGCACTTCATTACACTAGGTCTTCTTTTTTCCTAAATTGTGTTCGAGAACTTTCAAATTGACTGTACCCATGATGAATTATTGTCATTATGTATTTAGCTGTTCAAGTAATCGGGTCGTTTATTAGGTCAACAATAATTTGAACTCCATATTACTTCACAGAGGCGGCTCACTACTTCTTATTCGAATTTCCACTATTTCTTGCATCACTGCTCGTCGGTTCAAAGTACATTTTTAATTTTGAGAAATGTTTCATCGAAATGTTCACGCTAGGAATAATTACTCGTAATTTTTTAATGTGAAGGTTAATTCACTATTAAATTAAAAATATTTTTACGCTATATTATGGTGAAGATGCTTCGAGGAATGAGCAAGCAGAGCACATCAAAAAAATTCTCTTAATCTTAATCTAATCTAATACCAATTGATATTCTTTACAACAATTGGCACTGTGAGGATACAATTATTCGATTTTTAAGATAGACACCATATTCTAAAGCTCCAAGTTGAAATTATTTTAATTATAAATCTACACAAAATTCAAATTCTTAAAAACATGTTAAGGATCCCACGAAAAGGAAAAAAATTCATTAGCAAATTTTTCCATTATTGATGCAATGTGTAGAAAGAAATCCTGCTACTCCATAATCTTTATTTTCTGCAGTCGTCGACGGCAAAAACGGGGCGATCTAGCGACTTTTAAGACGCGTACCTCGGACCCGGAACCAACATAATCCCGCTAAGTTCATCGATCCCCCCAGCGAGCCCCTGAGTAGACTACGCGTACTCAAGTTATGACTCACACGCCGCACTTGGAGCTCTAATTAGAGGCGCCCTGGGACGGCGTGTCAGGCAGCGAGAGGTTGCGTTTTACGTTACATAACCGTGCAATTATAACTAAATAATAAGATTTGTAAAGTTGTTTGCTTTTCGTTATATTTTAGAAAGATTTCTTGAGAAAGTGATTTTGATAGCGAGTTACGCCAAGGATTTTTCCACGAATTGAGTAATTTAATGTAACCAAAATGGAAACAGGTTCCTAAAATTTAAATAAAGTAGAAAATACAATGCATGAAGTTTATGCGGAAAGCGCAGAAACAATTTATATGCTCATGTAAATTTTATTCAATGCGAGTAAATGTTGATGATTGTACAATCCTGCTCAAGAATATCCCGTTTGAACATAAAGTACAAGTCAGAAACATGCCCATTCGCAAGATACCTGATATACATGACACCGATCTTTTAAAAATCCGTTACACGACGTACAAACATACCCGTGCACTGTCAGTATATACGATAATTATCGCTCTTTTCTCCAACACCTATTTCATCTTCACCACACTTTGCATAATGTTAAAAACTCTGAGTGCATAGGCACTTGTAAAAGAAACATAAAAAAACCGTCTAATACAAAGGTTTAAAACCACACATAACCACCAAAATATAATCTCTCAGCTTAGAATGCAGGATAACTCATCCTCGGGAACAACTAGCGTGTTTTCCATGGGCCCCAACTTTTATCTGCGTGAAGGGAAACCCGAAAAGCGGGAATGATAGCAAGGTAGTTTTCTCGCAACTCGATACACGCCACCTGGTCTCAGAAAGTTCGTGTTGGTAGTAAGTCACGAAAATTCATGCCGAAATATGCCAAGGAAAATCTTCATAATGAGATAATTTGAATTTGTGCCTCTTTTGATTTTAATTTCAATAGTTCAAATAGAATAGACTTACAGATAAATTAAATTCAAGCCTCGTTTGATGAATTTTCATTTTCAAATCAAAATTAATTTTATGAAACGTGCATGAAAAATGATTTGGTTACACGCACAGTTGCAATTATCGTGAGGGCGAGAATACATATTTAGTACTAATCGTCGGATTGTAATAGAGAGTTTACCAAATAGTACGATGCTTCTATCCAATTAACACTTTGACTGCAACAACTAGGTATTAAGTTCACCACCAAACTCTAATTTTGAGTCAATTATAGTAAACTATTTTGAAAATACCAAACATAAACTGGATCGTGCCTGTATTTAGTTTCGATTAAATATTTATGAAAATTGAGTTTGCGACTATTGGTCGGTCAGCAGCATAATGAAAATTTCCTCCGTGTACCACCGGTGGCGCACGTCGCAGTCAAAGTGTTAAGTTAAATTTACTACGCTGAGTGAGATGTAGTTAAAAAATTGTATTAATTTAATAATTCAAGCGTATTAAAAAGACCACTTGTAATAATAAATATTGATAGAGTAGAAATCGCTTTTAAATTATAGAATATATTGAGTCAAATCGCTACTTCCAAATTTTTCAAGGCAATACGAATTTCTAGTCAGTTTTATCGTTACTATTATTAGGAAAAATGAAACTCTCACCACTTTTACTTTTGCTTCTTGCGCAAGGATTAGTATTTCATTTTATCGTTGAAAACTGTGCAGTTGGACACAGTTTCGGGTAATTTTGTATTAATTACTTCTAGATTTTAGCAAAGAATAAAAAAATATAGTTTTGCTCGTGACGCTTGAAAGTTAGATAACGAAATTGAACCCTAGCACGTTAACTTAGGGTAATTTTCTCCTAATGAATTTGGGTATGATGCAATTCAGTTTTATTCAAAACACAGCACAAAAATTTACCAAACACTTATTGGATAACATTAACAAAAACATCTGTCACTGCTGACGAAATGCTAGTTGAACATGCCCAATATGTATTCACTTTTCATAAATGTGAAATTCACAGTGGTGAAATTCACGGACATGTTTGAGTCCCGTAAGACGTGTCCGTACTTGATGAATAAGGTTTACATGTCTATTACGTAACGTCAGTCAGTGCGAGTAAACGCATAATACGGAAAACTTCCATTTCTTAGTTATAAAAAATGGCATCTGTCAAAACATGTTTTCTTCCGTATACGACGCAGCGGCATCCATGCAAGTCTGCTCTGTTTTGGGAGTGTACATGCGATATACAGCGGTATTCCCGTCACCTTGTAGTAATTTAGGTAACTGTCAAACCACTTGGAAACTTGCTTAACTTGACTCGGGAGAAAACGCTCTGAACGCTCAAGCGTAGACATTGAAACAATCCGGTAATGAATTCTTGTGTGCTGAAAATTTATTAGTTTGGAACCATGATTCACCTGCTATTTTCATTCATTATGAAAGACAAAAAGCTTCTTCTTTATCTGGACAAAACAATCCACGACATTGTCTCGACGTAAAAGTGAAAGTATTTCAACCTGTTTTTGAGCACGTTCCTCTTCACTGAATAGTTTTGCAGCCGGTCTTTCGACTACAAAAAACGCTCGTACGTTTTTAGCCTTTTTTAACGCTCGTATTGAGGAACACATTCCAATAATAAATAAACTACCTACTGTAAATTATCGTGTACGAGATAATCAACATAAACCTCAATTCTACACGAGCACAAATAACAGCCCATGAAACAATTTAGAACCAACAGACACTTTCATCGATGAATCACGTTACGGTGGTATCTTGATAATTCCTAAGGATTCAGTACTTCTGACATCCCTTTGTAGAAAATAAAACCTAACTATCGATCGCTAACACAATTCGGCTTCCATTTATAATCTCACGGTTAGAACAGTTCCATAATACGATTTTGATTCTTCCTGTAGTTTTATTTCCTTTAGTTAAGTTTAGTTTTACCAGTACGTCCTTATTCTGTATTTCATTATCCTCTCAAGGACTAGTGATTTCAAAAATACCTAGTGTACTAATATGGCACTTCACTACCGCTTCTATAATTTTAAATCGTTCGCCCTGCGCTGCCTGGAAGCAGAAGCTATTTTTAGCAGAGACTAGGCGGAGGATTCCGAATCGTGGTCGTGATGAACGTCTTTGGAATTTCGGGCACGCAACGCCGCCTCCGCTGCATCGGATCTGTCATGAATCTGCACATAATTCTGGTTGTGACGCGCATCCTCCCACACTCGCTATGGTGCGGACGCAGGTATTGGTTTACTGCATCTCTCACTCTGAATGTTCAAAGCTTCACAGGCAATACAGTTATAGTTACATACGCAAACTCTCTGTGGCAGGCACATGATTAGGTGTTCATTTCAGCGATCAAAATAAGCTATATGCATTTTTCAACGCTAAATTAAGAACGTTTATCAAATGGAAAACGGTCATCCTGAAAAATATGGTCTTCCTCGTTGAGGGAAAGTGATGTCTGAGCTGGAGTAGAGACGGATACAGCTCTGTAGGTGTCACTTGAAGTACTCCCGCGCTCCATAGGTTGATGTGAAACTATATCCGTCCTCAGAGTTTATTTTCAATTTCGATGTTCAAACTTTCAAAGCTCCTGAATGGGAAAGTTGCTGTGCTTTATGAAAATGTGTGTCTGACTTTGCTTCCAAATTTGGAGACGCTGAAGAACCTGCAGCTCGCGCATCAGTCAGCAGCCACGAGTGGCCATGCTTTCGTGGTTTTTATGCAATGCTAATTGGAATTATTGCACTCAAATTCGGTATATTGATTTTTCATTCAAATTTAGCTGCTGTCTTTGATTTATTTGATGTTGCATTCTTAATTTAAATACTATTCTCTCATATTGTTTAGCATAATTACTCTTTCCTACTTCATCTCTGAGTGAAATTTTACACTTGACTAATCTGAGTTTACGTTTAAGATTATGACTTCAGAACGCATAATACGTTTGGTGAACTTTAAAGATGGAGCTTGTGAGATGCCCCAGAAGTTAGCTCACTTATAATATCCGACTTCACCTATTCGATTCGGACACCCTTTACTAATGAAGTGCTACGCAACAGCTTTCAACTCTAGTTTCTGAATTTTTAACACTCCTTATATTAAAAATATAATTCAATGATCCACTCAAAAGAATAATTCATTTTTAATATTCACCAATTATTATCTTCCGCCACAATCAAACTCAATTTTCGTATCTAAGCCAGGTGTGTCAGCGCCGATCTCGATTTCGGAGTTAGATCATCTTCGAGAGTCGCGCCCGGATGGAGGTGGCCAGTCGGTGCGTGGGTGGCGGAGTTGTGAAGTCGGCAGGTGTACGGGAGGCGTACAGCATCAAGTTTTGCATCTAAGTAATTACCGAAGAAATATTTGAACACAAATGAAATATTGCTTAGTTGTCGGCGTATTAACTCTTAGTGTAAGCGCAGAGTTGTGCGTGTATGTGAAAAAACGAGATTAAGTTATTAACCTTTAACTCATCTCATGCTCTGTTATGTCTAAAATTATATCTATGTCAATGCAATTAGGTAATAAAATAAATAGGGCAAATCAAGTCGAACTGTTTCTGAGCTGCTAATTGTTCAGTTTGAGAGAACTTTGTCTTCAGCGCATTGTATATGAATTAGATATTAGAAAATTAATAGCACAAACTTTGAGGATAGATAAGAAAGCCCATAAGAATTATTTTTAAAATAATCAAAACATTCATCGTTTTCGAGACACAATCGTAAAGGTTGTGTGCCTCTAGGAAAATTTTCAATTTTTTCACTATCTAAAATCAGTAAATTATCTACACTTTCTGCGTCTGGGAACACATGAGTTTAATTTATGAAAACCCCAGTGGAGACAGAGATGGATAATGTTGGAATGCCAGTTGATACCGCACGACTCATGGCAGATAGTCTAAAAGTGTTTCATCGAGTCCGGGAATCGCCTTTGTGCAAGCACCAGGCCTGCATTGACGTAGCGAGCTGACACTTTCAACACTTGCGGTAGTTCTAGTTCAAGAAAAAATTTCGTGATCAATTGAATTTCTAATACCTGCGGCTCTGGAGACAGCTCTCACCACCAGAGACCTTACTTAAATATTGAGATTCGAAACCTAGGATTTTGCTGTAAAAATTAGTCCTTTTAGATTTTTATATCTACTGCCAAAGACTGTACCATTAGTATTTAGTATGACGTTCGTAAATAACAACTACCCCTTGTAGCTCAAATCATGTTTGAAGAAGATATACCATCTCAAAAATAAGCTCATATCTGTTCCTCTGACTAAAAGTTAGTACAAATATGCATATGGTCGTGTAATTCTGTAGGTTACTCATTGAATTTTCACCGTGATCTGTTCGTACTTGTTATGCATTTTCTACAATAGTATCAGTACTCAGTATACTCCGTAACATAATAGGCGCAGAGCTCAGTGTTTTTAAAATTGTCAGTAGTCATGTTCAGCCATATGGTTTTATTTCCTTTCAAAACATTGCAACTCATTTTTATGATATTTCGCAAACACTACACTCATATTGAATAAACATTCGCTTCTATATCCTTGGTTTTACCGATAGTTTTCTCTGCAGCAACAGGAAGAATATCGCTCCAAGAAAAGTATTATGGCACTCGACCACCATGTCGGTAGGAGGGATCCAAGACAGTCCTCACTTCGGACCGCATGAGACGAAAAACAAAATTCTTTCAAAGAAAAAAGCGAGCGTCCCAAATTACGGGTCGGCCCCATCAAAGTGCAGTGTTTTACGTGAACGTGAAATTTGGTCTAAATTTGGTGGTTTCGCAGGTGAATTGGTCGTAATTTCGCGCTGAGATCCAATTTAGGACATGGCGCATGTTAGCGGCCGTGGCGACGCACGCTCGGGTGGCGTTGGAATGTTGCATAGCAGCGCATGCTCGCTCCGCGCGTACCACGTGCTGTGAGCACCTGGGTGTTTGTGGTGTGTACTTGGTCCTATATTGGCATGTAAGTATTTGGTGTTTGTGGTGTGTACTTGGCCCAATACTAGCCCGTAAATGTTGGGTGTTTGTGGTGTGTACTACAGTGCTACGTGCTCGGTCACAGCTTTTCTTATTCAGCACGAGCTGCGTCTGCGACTATCTGTAATGTGCATTCTAAGTTGGAGCATTTAAAAAGCTGATATGGCCTACTCTGGTCCCAATTTTTCCCTGAACTTGAAATGAAATAATTTGAGAACGCTGATTGGCACCATGTTCTTCATGAAGATGGCTTGGGTTTTTTTATGGTGACTCTATACAGCATTATAATTTTCTCCGTGCAAATAAATGCATCACAATGATACTTCAAATTTCAGGTAGAGTTAAATCATGGGGCTTGGATTCATAGCGAGTTAAATGGAATTTCATGTTGGCGATATGGACACTTGAAGAGCTCATTCCGTAAACACCTGTCACCCAGCTTGATAAACTGATACTCCCGACAACAGAAGTCGCATGAAGGAGCACATGCATGAAACACCTGAGGCCGTTTGAATTTGTTTCAAGGGCTTATTTTGATGCTTATAGATAGTGTTTTTCTGTCGATTCGAGGTCTCGATATAAGCAATATTTACATACGAGTTGGAGACAGAGAGACAATAATTTTACAAACTTCTCTCAATTGCAGCTCTCAAACTTAAATTCAGATTAAATTGTGATACTGGTAATGGAAGAAGTGTCGTTCATAAGCTCCCACATATTGTGAGGCTCAATTTCAAGGTCACAAAATACAACCCCAAGGATTGTTCCTGTACTTGGAGAAATGAAGGTACTCGCCCTTGCAAGCGATTAGCAATCGACTAAGTGAAATTCATTTAAATTCCACGCTCACATTCATTTTAATTCTACTACCGCTTGCCCACACCAACACTGCATGTAATAAATGCCCCTCAGTAATCAAGCGAATGTGTACTGTCAAGATGACATCGAAATTAGACTACGAGGTGCACAACTTTAGAACCATTTTAGGTTTATGCCAATTCTAAGACGACCATCAAAGGGAAGATGCAAGTTTTTGTAACTTGCTTTTCCAAGAACTGAAGAGCAATGGATGAAATCAGTATGTCGCACCCCCAACACTTTACATACATGAGTGCGCATTAGCAGATGCATGCAATCTTAGCTTCTAACGGGATGGGCATAATAAATGTCCCATAAGAAAGCAGTGGCAGAAATACAGCACAGCTTCGCGAGAGGGTTAGAAGTGCAATGGGAGCAGTACAGAAGTGTGGGAGGTGAGGCTTGTTGCTGCCGGAATAAAAGATAAACTGGAATAAGTGTTGCCCATAAACTGAGTCAACAATGGACGCGCGTTACCGAATCAAAAACTAATATCGACAACGACGCCAAAAAATACAGGTCGACAGTATTTGATGCCATTGTCGGATGTTTCTAATTGAGATATGTGAACATTGAAAAGGTTGACTGGAAAACTGCAGTTCCGACGGGGGGAATACACGGAGGCTGCAGTCATAAGAGGGGATGTAAAGATGATTTACAGTCCCATTGGAGGGAGGGCGGAGGGATCACAATCTACAAAAGGAAGAAGGGTAGAGGAGAGGTTGGGAAAGGGGTTGAAGGGGTCCTTGCGTAGTCCGGAAATCAAGGAATGCGGCTGCAGGTCGGCGCCACTGCTATTGCTGTTGCGGAGGAAGCTCTCACAATGTCGCCTTCAAAAAATACGCACAAAAAATACTCACCAAAACACATAGGAAACGACAAAGGATCAACGTCGGTGGCGATCGTTCCAATTTTCCCGAAGGTGGGAGCCCCATTACAGTTAATGGCCTGCATGCAGCTGCGAGCGCGGGTGCATCCCGGCGGGTCCCATTAGCCATAATTTTACACATTAAAGAAAAATAAAGAACTTCGACGCGCGTTGAGAGAACGAACGTGGATCCTTGTGAGCGAGAATTGAAGAGGGTTAAGCTTCTGTAGGATGTAAATGTTTTTCTTGCAAAATATTCGTCGCTCGTTCAGCTTACTCGAATTAGTATCAAACACGATAGTAAAAGAAATTTTCTTTTTCTATTGCTGAAGTAGAACCACGACAAAGACTTCTCTCACTCTGTGTTTGAAAACGCCGCTTGAACTTTAAGATTAGTTTATCTATAGCACATATTAAGAACGAGAGACAGGTGAGAGCTAAATCGTGAGTAGCAGAATAAACCTCTTAATACATCTTGACGACGTATTCTACAAGCTCTAAAATCTAATCAACACAGAAAAACCATCAAGCATGCTATCTTAACTAAAAACTTGCAAGTCGTTGCCGGAAACAAAAGGAGATTATTACACAACTTCCCATGCTTCAATTCAAACGTCAAGTGCCTATCAGCACCTGTGATATGAGCGATCACGTTGGCTAGACGCAGTCACACACTGCACTTCCAAAGCAGCCACAGGCGCCACACCAAAATTCACCCGTCAACATGAGCGCGGCTTGTTTGTTGCATGGCGATCGCGCCGGAAATGTTGACGTGCTGAACATGATGGTGATTCCCTCACCTTTGTTTGTCTGATACGAAGGATGCGCCGTGAAACGTCATTTGAAGTCAGGGTATAGGAAGTCAATGAAAAGTTCATTTGCAGCGCTCAGTTAAAGGACGATATGACGAACTCTAAAGTAATGTTTTGTGGTTTCAAAATAAGGAATGATTCGTAAAAGCCTAATAATACATAAGGTATAATTCATGGCGAATTTTTTCTTATTTTTTTTTGGATCGAAGTGAAAATTTAGTGAAAAAGTATCAGCTCCATGTACTTCTTTTGAAGCCGTTCATTCATTTTAATTCTTCATTTCCAAAACTGCAAAAAATGGCTCACCGATAATTATATCTTTAATACACGATTCATATCATGTTTTTTTTAAAGTAAAACCATGCTTCGCTCCCAATAAAATATTGAGCACCTTTTGGGCACTCGAATGCAGATTTGCATGAGCCCTGCACAAAAATTGGTTTATTTTCTAATCTCGAGTTTTCTAGTGAAAAACATGAACACAATTCACAATAAATGAACTAAAAAGTGTATTGCTTACTATTCTAGCCATCATCAGTTCGTCGTTTTTACGTACTCAAAGTCCAAACTTTGAATTCACTGTTAGATTTACGTTAGTTCCACGTAAGAAACTGCGATATTTTCTAATTGTTAATCATGTTTTTAATGAATAATTCTAGGTTTAAGAAAGACTTGGATTTGAAAAAATTGAATAGTATTTCAAACTTAAAACGAATAAATTGGAATTTGAATTTGAATTATATTCTACTGTTTTGGGCGACAGGTAGAGGCTCATTGCACCCAACATACACACATGAGAGATGCCGCGAGGAGTTGGTGAGTTTCCCGCTAAAAGAGGGCTCCTCCCTTGTTGTTTGGGTTTCCCTAACACTCCCATCGACCGGCCAAAAGATTGGAGGTTGTTGTTGAAGTCCTTTCATTTTCGGAAATGTTTTGTATCTTCGTGCAACAATTGAAGAAGTTCTCAGAATGATGAAGTTTTAATTCCTTAATTAACGATAATATTGATGACCTTTAATTTTGTTCTAGTAGATTATGCAGTAATTTAAGCAATCTTTTATGCCGAAAATCTTTTTATAAATTTTTCAATATTTATTTAATCTAGTTTTGATGAGATGGAAAAACACTGGAGTAATAATAATGATAATTATTTTTTTTTTCTTATGGTATTTAATATATAATGTGTAATAATTAAGACCCTTTAATATCCTTATTAATTGAACACTCTCATCAAACTCAAAATTTTTCAGTAGAAAAATTACACAATCGAAAAAATTTTATAGACTGAATAATAATTGTTATTAATAATAACCGTTACCGTCATACAGATGCATTTAGATGGCAGTTTGAACTATAATTCAGGTTTTAAAGTGGGATTTGAATTTATTTTACAGCATTGGTTGATTGTTTCACATCGCTCAACAAATTGTTCTTCTTTTAAGGACTTTAAAGAAAAACAAGGAAATGTCTATTTTAACTCAGCAGAGTGAAGGGAGACGCAAAAAATATTAAAAACAGTGCACCATTTGTAGAACTTTTTCCGGTTCAATTTTCTCAAGTCCAATTTGGTACATTAATCTTGCGTGTTTGAATTCGTAAAGTAGAACATATAAACTAGCGTATAATTTTCAGAAACATCTCCTCATGGCGTAAATCCAAATTTTTTCATATAGTTATTTTAGGTTTAACTTCGATATATTTTGATTATTTAATTTAAATTTAATAAGGGGTAAAAACCATCCTCACAAAATTTTTGTTACATGTTCTGCATATAACACTAAAAAGTGAGACTTTTAATAAAAATGTGTGGCTATGACGTACCTTATTGTTTACCGTAATGCGATTTTATTATTTCTCATATGTTTTCGATGTTGTCGAGATGAGTAACTAAGATTCGTTACAAAATTATAAGAATTCGAGCATGCTCCTTCGTGGCCCAATTCTACAAATCTGTTGAATAATTTAGGTTTGATACAATTCGAGGATTTCAGGTGTCACAACCGTTTTGACACGTTGACCGCGTTTGTGCGGTTGCTACGGTTGGTTCGGTTAGATTGTGAGTAGCACAACTGAAACACCGAGTGCATTATTCAACTCCATTATTATTCTTCCTAAAAAGTATGAAAACTATCATTGCACGATAATATTTTACCTCGTATGCTGAAATCAATTTTGAAAAAAGAAGTGAAATAGTTTAAATGCTACTTATTTACGCCGGTAAGCAAATTAGCAATTCACATAATGGTATGTCCCAATACGGAGTCATCGTGTTAAGCAGTGAGAGCGCGAACAGTTCTAGCACATGCCCTCGCTGCTAATTATATAATTATAATCAAACCCATACAAATCCGAGGTTATGCAGCATGTTACTGGGCGGCTGACTAAGTCACTGTGTTGCATCACTTCGAAATTCCGGTGCACGGCACAACCTTGTCAAGAATGTCCGACCGATGCAATAGCCGGAGGAAGGAAACAATCCGTGATTGATGAGAAAGTTCCTAGACGAACTTTATTTTTAACTTTTCCTCCGGAAACCTGCAGAAAGTCATATCGTGTGAACCGATCCCGAGAAACGCAACGTGTGAACTCAATTCGACGAGGAAGAATAAATTACCCTATCGTGTTCTTTCACAAGGTGCATCAGAAATAATTCAGCAATTAAAATGAAGTTGACGTCTGCTGGTCGCTCAAGCTGCAATTCGTTTTTTTCCATTCATTTTAGAGTGCAATTCGAAAGCCTCCGCATTGAATTTCGTAACTTGACCTAGTCAATTCATGCATGTTGCCATAAAACTCAGTGCCGAAAAAAGATAATTTTTCAATCATCTTTCAACATAAAATTATGCTATTGAAAGTTCTACATGTTTGACTCAGCATAATTTTTTCGAGAGACTATCGAAAATGAGCGTTTGGTATTCAACTTGAACTTACAATTAGCCGCATGTAAATCATCTAAAGTTACCTACTCGTGATTATTTTATTATCAGTTAATTACCTAGACTACTTCAGAACATAACTCCACTTGACCTATTGAAATTTCTTGAGTGGGTATCCTTGTCCTGAAAGGGCTCTTGCGTCGCTACTTTTTGTTTGCTGTACTTCCTCACTTTCGAATATCCAGGATAAATAGGTCAAACCTCATTTTCTGCAGCCTTCGTAACGTCATTGGATGATATTCAAATTCTGGAAGGGAAAATTAATCACACCATTTTTTGATCTCGTTCTCAGGACGTACGTATATCTTTCCACACAAATCACTCTCGTTTAATGAAAAAGATTAAATTCCTCATAGATTGCAATACATGAATACGATAAACAGCCTTCGTTCCTTATGGTGATTTAAAAAAAGTTCGTGGAATCTACATTCTCGACGCTTGGTTAACTTTACTCGCACATCTCTTCTCTCATGTATTACAAGCAAGAACAATTTTTTTTGTAAATTTATAACAACTAAATTGGGTATTTTACTTTAATAGGAACAATTCACGATGCTAAATATATTCATGTTGTTCATATGCAACGACATTAGAAGTAAGTCTTCAAGTATTATAAAATAACTGTCGAAAAAAGTCGAGTTTTTCTATCACTTTCATGCCCGTTAAATGCTCAGGAATTACGGGGAAGTTTCGTTGTCTGTTCACCTTTGAAGACATGACGACCGAGAGAACGTCATTTCGTAATATATTTACCGTTTGAAATATGCCTCGCTACACCATAGTAATTTACGGCTCGGTAGATCCATGAGACGCCTTGCAAAGCGTGCAGCACAGTAAAAACCAATAATATTTCATAAATAAAGCAAGCCTCAATTTCATTCTGAGAAACACAAACACACTGGTCGCAAAAGTAGTAATTTTAACAGTTATCCTAGATCACGGCAGAACCTCAAAATATTGAACATGTGTTAGGTGTTACAGGATCTGATAAAGTTCGAGGCCTTTTTATGCATGGCAGGACACAAAGCTGACAGCACTAGGACGGCGAACAAATGGACGGGACCGAGCGCGCGAGAGAGAGACCGGCCCAAGAAGACCTCGCATTCCACTTCTTCCGGAGCACATGGGAAGCGGCGGGGCAGAGGCCCTAGTGTGTGGGGGGCACTATCTGGGAGCGGCTTTTGAGGGAGCGCAGGGGCTGGAACTGGACCTCAGGGCTCTGGAACACACACGGGAAGGGATGGGTCCAGGCCCCGGGGCTCTGGAACACACACTGCATGTGACGCTGGGTTTCAGACCTGGATTTTCGAAAGAAGAAATTTACCGTGCGTGATACTATCCAGGTTATCTAGGAGTGTCTGCGTGAATGCTGAACATTTAAGAACTATAAATATGACGATTCGAAGCACTCTCAAATAATACACGTTAGGTTTTAAGTCGCAGAACTCAAGAGATCGCACCGAAAAGGTTGAATCCGGATCCGAGGACCTTGCAAGTGAGAGGGATGGAATTGGCCAGCTCCGGATCTAGGCCAGGGCCCGCACAGGATGGATGAGTCGTGCCTTATGGAACTCCAGGAGACGGACGTGTCCCCTCACAACTACTGTCTCTTCCGGTACTTTATTGAGTGAGTCATTAAATGCATTCTTAAAGAGAACTACTTTGAAAAATTGTTCGACTTGAAGTTCCGAGGTTGAAGAGAGTTGCATGTGCAAATTTCTCAATAACTAATTCTACACAGAAACAATATCTCACTTGCCTGATGTTTGATGAGTTGAACTGGATAGCATACTCGGAACTCAAGTTACTACACAGCTGGGGCAAAAATATCATTTTGTTTTCTATATAAAAGATGGAGATGTTTTGAATATAAACACAAACCATACCACTCAATACGACATATATTTCACAGTATTTACCGCATGAGCAGCAGATCATCAAATGAGGGTTGATTAGGGGAATAACGCAGATTGAAACACATTATCGGTATTATTATACTGCTCAAATATTCGTTCACAAAAAAAACAGAGATAATCTTTATTTTGTCTTATGCTTTTCTTTGTGTTATTGTTTGTCCTGAAACGTAAGTCTGTGTTTGCTGTTGCGTAGGAGGGTATGTGGGTGGTGCGGTCCGTGGGTGGCGGCCCTACGTGTGGGCCGTGGGAGAGAAACATACCCTGTGGCTTGTTGAGGGTCTGGAGAGGCGAGCTGAAAACAGTAGATGAGCTTGAAATTTCGTGAGTGTGTTTAGATTTATTTCGGAAAAATGAATGTCTATACAACGTTAGGGATCATCGCTGTGTATAAAAGGTTACAGAACCTCAATATCTACAAAGTGTTCAGGTACCTCAACGTATCAGGCAAGTTATTTAGCTGATATCTGAATCAAAATTAGCGTTCCAAGCGATCAAACTAAAATCAATTGAAAACTGAAAATAATTTTGCATTGAAAAAGGGTTTGATGCCATCTCTCTCCTGGCCACTGAATATACTGTGGAGCACATGAAATTCAGAAAGTTATTTTTGATGAATTTAAATTGTGTAATCGGATATTCCAGTATTTTGATATCGGTTAACTCTTATAAATCGTGATATTGAAAAGTAACATGCCATAAACAGTTAAATGCAAATTAGGATGTTGGAATTACACAGCTAAGAACAGTTAGCTGCAAATTGTGACGTTGAAGGGACATACGATCGCATCTCACACGGAAATGACGCGGCAGAACTTCTCTTCGCCTGCCTGGACTCCCTTGACCCTCAGAAGAGAGAACAACACCACGAAAATGTCACAGGAGCACAATTAGCAATCAGTTCGAAATAATGCTTGAAAAATTACTTCTAATGTCGTTGTATGTGAACAAAACTACGAAAATATCACATGAACATAATTAACAGTCAGTGCGAGAAATAATACCTTAAAAATTAATTCTGATGTCGTTGCTTATAGACGGCGTAGTTACGCATAACTTGGACTTTCAAGTGACCTGTAACAATGTTTAGTTTGTATGAATAAAATTTCATTCTAAATGGAATAGTTCAAATTTACCCGTTGGACGGCATCTCTCAAGAAAGTGAATTTTAGTTAATGATTTGTAATAGCTCTTAACAATTAGAAAGAGTAGCCCATTTTAAAAACATACTGGAAAACATCATCAATAACGAAGTCGTCCTGTACTTCAGGCAGATTGCCAAATAAATTAATCCTAGTATTGAAAAGGATAGATGAATCAATAGCAACCATTTTCAGTTGCTGATGAAAAACTTCTAAGAACTTCATTTTGCTAATTTTTTGCATTTCCAAAAATGGGAAGCTACTAGTAGAGTGGTAGCAGAGGAAACTGGTGGGCGAAGCTGGCTGTATATTCATAAATAGCACTTCGACCTTCACTTTTAGTTAGAGTGATCAAAATATTCACCACTGATATCAAAAACACTTCCTTGATATACTGTATTTTAGAAAACTTATTTTTATAAGGCCCGATGTAATGAAAATTTTTATTCATAATGAATTGCAAATCATAGTACTTTGTCTAAAATTCTGACTTTGCATTTAATTTTGTTTCTTTATTTTGACAAGATATTCGTTTCGAGGTCTTCGTTAAGAAATCAAAAGAAGTGCTGTAAACCTCAATTCTCTTAAACTAAGCCCCAAAATACCTTAAATTCATCTCTTAGTGGAAAAATTTAGAATAAAATGCTCAAATTTGTGCCCATTCCATTTCAATAACGCTCAAACCCCCCAAGCAGTAACCGTTGGAATTTCCTTCGAAATACTTTGAATTCAGTTCTTATATGAAGAATGTTGTATAAAATGCTGAAATTCGTGCCCATTCCACTTCAGTAACGCTCAATCCGGTTAAGCAGTAACCGTAGGAACAGAGTACTTCCAAAGTGCAGGCTCGTTACTAAGCTTTTTTTCTCAAATCCTAGCACGGCTTCCAACGATATTACTATTTAATACATAAATACACAAATATCACCTGCCTCCATGAGGGGCCTTGACTTGATTGAGTTGGAACGAGCTCACCCGCACTGGCGGCAACCAATCACAGCTGCTGTAGAGGCAGCGGCGCCGAAGAACGGTTGGGCGGCTGCGTTTGACCAACCGTTCTGTCACAAGGACGGCCTTGATAACGGATTAAAAGACGGGTCTCAACCCATCGGTCATGACGAGAAAAAAGGTAATCACGAGAAATGAACCAAAAAATGTTTAATTTTTTCTAATCTCTCTCACTTGGTTGTCTGTCGTGAGTTACAGCCTTATCTGATAAATTATTTCGCTCACGAGCGTGATAATTTAACTAAATGATGGAGAATGAGGCCATGAAGTAATTCATTCATTTAACTTAACTATTAATAACAAAACACCTCCTCTCATAGTGAATCAGAAACATTTGTATGTCAGTTAACTCATGTGGATGAACATTAATGTTGATAAATATGTATAATTCAGCTTTTAATCACTAAGTATATTTTGTAGGGATAATATATTTTATGATTTACCATTTTATTTTGCCCTATAGTTGAAATAAATTATACAGAGGACCAATGAAAATCCTGGACTAAGTAATTCACAACACATGATCCTATCAAGAAAGTGAGCAAAGCCTGTCAAAATAGGCATCAAATTACCCCGATCCCATTGCACTATTGAGTATCAGTGTGAGAGAGAATTCATTTTTACCATTTCGCTCATTGAAATGGTAAAACTCATCAACGAACACATGCTTAACTCCTTTGTAACCTGATTAATAGTTATCCTGATGCATGTTATTTTGAAAAAAAAGAGTTCCGAAATTCATTTCAAAATTTCCGATGAAATCCATAAAATTGAGTTCTTCTTTCGTACGCACACATTTCGGACAGTATTTTTGAACGACGGGCATCTTCATTTGGTGAGCGATTTGGTCATTTAAGTTTTCGGTACATACCAATATTTCGTCTATAAATAGCACAAATTAAAATTGTTTAAAAAATATAGTCAGTTAATTAAAAATATATTTACAGTTAATAAGGTATTCTACAAATTTGTAATACGTCACCACAGTCCAGGCTCGTTACTGAGCTTTTTTCTGTCAAAGGCTAAGGCTTCCAATGATATTACTATTAAATACTTAAAAATAAAAAATCGAGAAAATTTTCAGGGAGAATTTTGAACATTTGTAGCAATCACGTTCTCCATTCATATTTTTAACTACCACTACATCAATATTTAAAAACTTATGGGCCTTTACACATCATTCATGTCGAGGTTCCAAAACAGAGATCAAAGCAACCGCTCAGTTCGTGATTCGAGCATTGCTCCGGTCAATGTTCGCGATTCGAACATTGATCGTTCTAGTGGAATTTTCTCCGGAATGAAGAACACCGTTTATCCGCAGTTTTGTTACCCAGGCATCATCATTCGAAGAGCAGAGTGAATTTCAGGCCACTTCAACTCTAAATATTCGCTAGGAAATTACAATATTTCAAAATGCGTTTGATGACAGCAAATTCTACGCTCCCGTGCAAGTTACCAAAATCTATACTAAAAATTATCTACCAAAATTTTCAGCATTGCATGTCCATTGACAGATTATTAATTACTCAGGAATTCTCTTCAATTTTCGATAAATAGTTTTCCTTGCTTTCGATTAAATTGATTTTATGCCTTCAAACTTCAACGTATTACATCGAGAACTTGCAACGATCCATGGCGACGTCATCAAAGCCATTTCCTCAACTAATTATTCCTCAAATTCCGTTTTCTTTGTACCACGAAATAAATGAATGATGATTTGATTTTATTTTTGAATTGATTTATGAATCCAACGCATCCAGCTCAAAATTTTACAACACGAGTTTCGAAACTTGATAACGAGAAATCTTTAAACAATTATAATATCTCTTTTTAATAGAAATAAGATATATAAACCAATACTTCACTTCCAATAAAAAATAATGCGCTTTCTTGACCGTAATTTCGGATTCAGAATGAAGAATAGTCGAAAACTTTGTTCAAATGCTAATGCTACACGATATAAAAAATATATGAAATAATACACAGCCTTTTCCCCTGAATTTACGGTAAATCGACGTAAAAATGATTCCGATAACTTCAAAACTGTTCTCCTAAAGGTTTCACCTTCACGAAGAGTGCATAATTGAGAGGCACTTGGATCAGATCCGAGAGATGATGTATCAATAAAGATGCCTGAGACTACAACGAGCGAAATTAATGAGCTTCTTCGTGGAGGTAATCTTCCAGGAAAAACGGTCTCCCACCAGCTGTACTTAATAACCCTGAGATGCCTTAATTAGCAATGTACGATGATTGCGACTAAATGTACTAACTTACCATTAGACGACCCGATGAGCAATATATATCTGTAGGCCACTAAATATACTTAATTACCATTATGTGGATGTTTTAATTGCTGACGCGTATTGTGAAACTTTCAACGCTCAACTGGTTCATTGAATGAAAATTGAGATCTCCTCCGTTGGTAGAATCCCTTTCGAATGATTAGAA
The DNA here is from genome assembly GCA_030386875.1 of Morinoia aosen. Classification (NCBI taxonomy): domain Eukaryota; kingdom Metazoa; phylum Arthropoda; class Malacostraca; order Amphipoda; family Talitridae; genus Morinoia; species Morinoia aosen. The sequence continues at coordinate 73,292,660 of CM059562.1, forward strand.
TTTCTGGTAAAAATACGTAATTGTAATTTGTTCTACCAAAGTCTTGTCAGCAATGGAGACCAGACGCGTCAAAACTTATCGCTCGCACACGACAGAAACAAAGACATTGTGTTATTTAGACCTTTTCTAGCGCTATTCAGCACTCGCCATTCATCGAATAAATGCCATGAATGCCAAGCCTGAAAATTCTTGTAGACAGAGACAATGATTCAATTTCGACAGCCGATAATTTCACTGGAACCCAATTTTTATGGTAGCATGGCGTGAAAGAAATGATGTGACACTAATTAAAGTCACTCAAAATCACTTCAGGATTTGATGCTGAGAGCGTGTATCATTAATCGTATATGGATTTCTTATTTACTTTTATTAAGTGCTGACTTAGGAAAAGAATTAACGGGACATCGTAAGAAAATAATAGTTGGTTATCCATGTTCGAATTAAAGGAGCTCTTATTCTGTGTTTATATGTTAAATGGCAATCCGTATTAAATTAATGCGTGATACATAAAAGAGAGCAAACAAAATCTTAATATTAACACAATATTTGAAGTTGCGTTTGATTTCCGATTTTTGAGTGGCTTGTTCTTGGTGTGTGCTTTTGTCGCATGTCGAAAAAATTTCCTTTACTCTGCAGAAAGTACGACCCACTAAAAGTGATAATATGTAGAAACCTTAACTTGATTAATTTCAATGGAATATCAATGAAAATACTAAACGTACCATTCCGCAACACGCAATTCCTAGAAGAAAACGATGGAAGCCACCAAAAATAACACATTGAACGAGCTGTATTTAACCTCAATATCACAGACACTCGTACCTGTGCAGAGGCTCTGTATTCCTTTCATTACCTATTCCAAAAGTTGTTATAGGAATATTACATGATAATTGCCCCCCCCCACCGTACGCGTACGCATATCAGAGATAAGCATGCAAAAGTAATTTCTTTGAATTTATGCACAATAACTTGAGTATCCCACATATAAAGCAAAATACGTCCGTTCAATCATTACAAAACCAAACTTTCAAAAGGAATCTTCAGAAACTAATATTGATGATTCTTGTTGAACGAACGTCTTTCTCCTCGGCCGCATCCCAGCTACGCGCACTGAGGCGTTCCTGCATCACCACCGCCTTTAATTCTCCTCCTCCGTATCACAGCTAGCGCGCGGCGGCATCCCTGCATCACCACCGCCTCATCAGTCTTGGAGATGAGGCCACAATTAAACAGTGACGCCGTAACTGATCGTAAATTACCTAGTTTTGGCTGGCAACGATGCATCTCGACCGAGAGCCGTGCCCTAAGCCTGTAATAGGTCCCTTTGTGAGCGATAATAAGGCGTTAATTGGAGTTCCCCTTTGCAATTGATAACGAAGGCGGAGTTTAAGCGTAATCATTGCTTTAGTAAGAGGCAATGAATTTAGTGGATTTCAAGTAAAGTCATTTTTCTCTTCAATCCTTTGATGACCATACGACGAGATATTTTTTCACATGACGATCTGCTTTGAAGAGTCTTTCACACATCTGTTTAAATGCATCACTACCAGCCTTGCGATAAAATCTTCTGCACTAATGTTCGTACATTACAATCTAACAAACATTACACCAAACCTTTAAATGGTGATAACTGCCATTGAATTTGGTTGAATATTAGATTGTGATTAGGTAAAATAATCTAAATTAGTTGATTATAAATTCTCCTTCCGGTAAATACATTGCGTAGAATAGTACTCTGCGACATCAATTATATATTATACACGGTAATAAAAACGGAAAAATGTTAACGAAGAGAAATTAATAATTCCTATGTTAGGTGTGTCTTCTTATTTGCTAGCGTTCACAATTGGACAAAAAAAAGATTGCATTTTATAATTTTTGATGAAGAGCGGAAATTATGTAATCCAATTACCTAATTCATTAAATCATCATTCTAATCTTATCGTTTAAATAACAGTTATGTCGTAATGAGCATATCACTGACACCAGATTAACAAACTCTCGAATTTTTCATGTATTAATTCTTTAGATGTAAATACCAAATGCATGCAAGTACAATATACCGATCCCGAAAATAACCGCGATTCAATTATCATTTCCGTATCCGTGTGGTGATGAAACTCGTATCACAGATACGCGCATCAAACACTTCCAGCTGTTCGTGATGAAAACATTTGATGTTTACAGCCCCAAAACTATACTCAACTAAATGACAGCCACAATTATTATTACGGATCTCCCTAAGCCGATCACAGTTTTTGGTTGTATGTTCTGTGAATTGTTAACTACTCCAGCAGATTGCAAGCGAGAAGTAGAAGCGCAGGTCGAAAGGAGATTTTTGTACGTGTCACCGGCGTTCCACGGTCACGATTGCCACCCATAAGCCCTCCGACGGCGGCAACCAAAGGGTCGTTGCTGGCCACATTATGTTCTGGGGCCCAAATTACGCTCTCTCTGCTCGGCAACAATAAGAAGTTAGAGACCCGCTAGTGTCAAATTAAGTCCGATGGAACTCGTCGGCAAATATTTGAGTTTCATGAGACAAAGCGTGGAGAACACGGTCGTGGTGCGATGAGCCTTTTGTGTGGACTGCGTCTCAGGTCCCCCACGTAGATCGGAGAATCTGGCGTCCAGGACATCTTGCAATGATAATTCGGGTTTTTGAAATCACGTGAACTGATGTCCAGACAGCTACGTTTGAGGCGGAGACGTGTGAACCAATCATGTTTTAAAAATCCTATTTAGCGATTATTTACTCTGAATTAGTTTTTAGTCTACGCAGTGGATCATGCTTTCTCATTCATTCTCTATCGCCACTGTACTTGCTCGAGCAAATAGCCTCATGTTTGTTGCTAGAAAGGCATAGAGACATATTTAGGTTTGTTCCTAAATTTACCCTGATCCTATCAGAATACCTTTTCAAAGCGGCACATATATATATATATATATATATACATATATATATATATATATTTATGTATACATACATATCGATATTTAACCGTACATACTTCTTTTATAATAATTTTTAAAAATCAATCCCAGCTGTTAAATTACAGATCCAGTACTAGTTAAAATATCATAACTCTACACAGCATTAAACCTGGCCGCGCACATGACGTTAAAATTTTCATCAAACTTCCCTGCCAATTTATTGTGCAATGTCATGCATCGTAGCGGTGAGATCACCAAGAGTACTTCAGCTCCGTTGCGATAACATCCTCTTTAGTGGCCGCCGCAAGTCGCTCATTTAATGAGGTAAACGCGACCCAAACAACCATGAGGCGACGGAAGCAGACTGAATGACACGCGTTCACGCTGCCGGAACGAACTCATGCCGCAACTTATCAAGCGATTACTAGCGGCGATAAGCAGATGTAGCTCATCCAGTGACGTCTGTCCCGCGCATCCGATACAATTTCTCATTATTAAAAATGACTTACAAACACGTGTGTATTTTTATCTATTGCTCTAATGTTATCAAAGGTCTGAATTCAACCTGTGTGTGTGTGTGACGTATGGCGCTTGTTGGGGTAAACCTCTTTCGCTTGGGTGTAGTTGATAAATGTTTTCTCTACAGGGGAGCGAGAGGATCGTGACGTGGGTATGCTTCGAGTCGCGGGAAAAATACCTCACTTCCGTAGATTTGTTAATATATCATAAAAGGAACAAACCGTCGAAGAGTATTTCAAAAGGCACTCTTTTCTCACAAAATAATAATTTTATTAAAAAATTGTGAATCCATTTATTTCCGCCATCCCTTAACCTAATTTTCGAAAATTAATTGAATTTCTTGAACTAAACAAATTTCGTTCATTTTTCTCAAATGTCGTCCTGATGAAAAAAGTGTATTCTATTTCTCGTTACAAAATCAACTCATAGCATATAAGCAAATGCATAAATTTGTTGTTTTGTCTCTTTTGGAGACGAATTGAGCACACTTTCTTGCGTCTGTTTTAAATGTCTCAGTAGTTATAAAGAACAAACCTCATTGTAAAATAAAAATCAGATTATGCTATCTTAGATTACATTTTATTCTCAATCACTCATCTTCAATCATTCAAAAGTCTCTCGTGATCCCCAATCTCTATACGCAGAGCGAAAAATATTAATTTCTCACTTAGATGAATCAAGTGTATCCACCACAAGCTAAACATTACGCAGCGAAGGTTGATCACTTAGTTACCATTGAAGAGCCATCATTTCCCTAGCCTTCACGACACTTCGAGGATGCTAATCAATTTCGATGAGCGAGCCCTGAGCACTGCACTACGAGGAGCAAATGCCACTCACTTAATAATCTGTGGAGCGGAGCAGAGCCGATCTCCGGCCATAAATCTGACGAGTCCCACTGTTGATTAGAAGCCACGAGTCGGCACACACGCCGCCGCAGCCGCTTTATTCATTGGCCACGCCGCCAGTTCTGCTCGCTGCCTGCCTTGTGTTCCACAAATACAGGCGGTCCAGACCCTTTCAATCGGCCGCCTCCTCAGCGCGAGAACATCGACAATCAAGGACTGTTTTAAGGGAGGCCGCGTCGTCAGTAACAAGTCCTGCAATCAAAAGACTCTTTCCCGCCTCCTCCCGAACGCACACGCAGTCTGACTGTCTGGCCGTGCAATCAATTGGAATTAGATCCTGCAGAGACAGAACCATTACCGGCTCGACCCCGAGTCTCGTTGTTGTTCTTGCAAAGAATTCGACGCCTTCGCTTCTTGCCTGTAATAGTATGAGGGCTCGTAACATTGAAATACGAGCGATGCAAGCGATTTGGCGAACTTTTTATGGTCAAACTCTCTGTCTCATTAGACCAATGTTGCATTCTTTTCTGGTTATTGCATTTTTACATAATTGCATGTTTGAAGATCGCTCAGAAAATGCAAAGTATTCTAGATCTTATTGGAAATGCTCTCGGTCGCTCGATGCTCAAATAACTGCGTCATATCGGATTCTGAACTTTTAAAAAGCGCGAATTCTCACGCTCGTGTGACAACACAACGCAAAGCTTTTTATTATGCTAACCCATTTACAACTGTTCGATGATACATCGAAAATCTATACGTATCTACAGTCTCTTTCGATGATACATCTCTTTTAAGATAGTCTTGAGCCATGCCGTGATTTGAATATTTTCCCTGAATGCCTTCACGAATGGCCTTCATGACAGTATTACATGAATATTCTTCAGATCTAACCCCTGAACAAAACGCTACCAATCAGTGAGCTTCCTCATCGTATTTTTGTGCTCTGAGGCAGTCCCACAGAGGCGCAGGTAGCCGTCATCTGCAGTGATACTCGCCTGCCTCTCCGAACGACGACGGTCATTGTAGTTACCTCTTACCTTGTTGTATCGCGTGCTTCATTAATGGAAATTCAAAACGTAAACCGCTGAAAATACTTTTGCTTTCACTCGAACCTATCGCGCACATCAATTAAAATACTCTTACTTCTCCGCAAATCCACAGCTTAAACCAGTTAAAAGTTTTTCCTTTTTTGTTTCGATACTCGACCTACATTAACTTAGCTCTACGTAATTCTCTCATCATGCAAACCTTGCGCATCGAAATGAAAATTACCACCACGGGCTAATTTAACATCATTATTAACATTATTTCCTCAGTTTGGAAATGGCGGTTAACACATTTACTATGCCATTATTCATGAGAATCTCAGCTATTTCCAACCAAAGACATAAGCGAAGGGAAAGCTGACGTATCTTTTTTATGGATACGTTAAAGTAAACTTGAGAACATAAGAAAGAGTGAAAATTGAGAACATTTTAAATGTGACTGTTGCGTTCGCATCTGGGCTTCTAAGGTAAATCCATTGCAAAGTTCGTGAGTTACGTAACGAGAATAGTTAAGAGATGCGATTAATCCTTAATTCAAAATCGCATTACACGCTATTCTTTACTCTGGCCCACGGAGACACGTCTCGCCGCCTATTTGCTACAGCGCACACTTTACTCAACAAAATTCTGCCTATGTGCTGCGGTGACTCAGAAGGTAAAGACGTGGCGGCGCCAGTGATAAATGTAAGCCAAGTTGTCAACCGCAGATCAGCTTAACACCTTACAGTGATGTGTATCCACCATCTTCTGAAAAAAAAAACATGTTATAATTAAAAAAAAACAATTAAATGCCCCTAAAAATATTCAGACAATCCTCGAGTAATACAATATTATCATGCGCGTACCTCAACTTTTAAGGTAAAAATTAGGCTCAGTTTTGAAACTAATATGAAAGAATGGGAATAGCCTTGGCTAATTTTCAAGCACATTAGTTGAGATTCGAATACGATAATGCCTTATGCTTCAACTCGAAAATCGACGGTACGTTAATCGTATAAATTCATTCATCTTGTTGTCGATGTTAACCCAATGAAAAAATTTCATTTTTGACAGTTCCAGCCAGCGGATAGGTCAAATTAGTCAAATTTGACTAACCAGCCTAATTGGGCATATTTTTCAACCAAAAACTCTTTAAAGAAATTACGTAAAATCTTATCTTTTCCTTACGTAAAATTTCAAAGTGACGCATTTGAGTGTGAACATCAGGACGCAGGCCTCAAGCTTTTGACAAATTATAAATAATTATTTGACTCTTGAATCGGGTTCATTGCTTCGTGTTTTGTATTAATTGAAGGCAATAATTTCAAAAAAGTACAAGATGGGAACTAACGTCCAATAAATCTTGACCATTTTTTAAATAAGCTAATTCTTTTAGGCATTTTGAATATAAATTTATTATATTTGGCAAAGGATTATAGTAATGACAGATGTACATATTCTAGTGCGGTCGAAGATTTATGATTAGTGATCCTATTTTCTCTAATTGAGAAAAAAGAGCCGTTAGTTTCCCTTGCTTTTATCATCACAGAAAAACAAAAGTGGGGGAGTAAAATGAGTCGACAGACGTATATTAGGTTGACCGCAATCGACATGGTTCGGCTTAATTGAATTTTTCTCCCACAGTTCAAAATTTCCATACCTACTTACTACAATGCAGTTCTGCCTTCGTGAAGCTAGTTTGTTTTCCGCCATAACCCTCATCGTAGAATAAACAAATTCTACATATTTTTCAGTAGGTCATCTTACACTTTCTGCATCAAAACGAAAGCGTTAGGGGAAAATATTGCTCAAACCATGATAATTAAAATCAGTTGCTGACTTAGCACTCCACTTAATTGAATAACTCCAAAGTAAACCTACAGAAAGACAACCTAACATTCTCCATTCACACTCATTCTTTCGTCTTCCCCTCAACGACAGGCGGTAATAATCCTAGTCTGAGGAGGCGGGAATGCAACAAATACCGGATGATGCAAGAGGCATATTGAGTTGGTACCCTGATTAGCCGGAGTGTGCATAAAGAGCTCCGTCATTATAAGATTAGACGCGCCTGTCTCGAAACAATCCAAAGGCTGTTCATCAAGCGAGGTGGCTAATAAAACTGGCTATGTATAATAGCTCGTATTTTGGATACAAGCCTGCCTCATTTGCTCCAACTGCATCATGGTGGCCGGCCGGTGGGCGCGCAGTCCTCGGTGTGATGAGTTCATGCTTAGAATTAATGAGCCTGCTTACGCTAGGGTTGTTTGACGCTTCAGATGATTGCGCTGCTCAAGTGCGGTAATCATCTACTTTTGCACTCCAAAATAGGAGTGGTTTATAGAACACGCGTGAACTGCGGGCAGTATTATGAAATTGTAATTCTTCACGCGCTTCTAAAGGAGGTTTTTAAATAAAACGGGTTGTAAATACCACCTTGACTCGCCACTCCACCTTGCTTTAAATATTTTTGTAATAATTTTCAACATCTAAAATTATGCCTTTACCTACCTACTGAAATCTTGTGTACTTACGTGACAACATCGAATGATGAATTCTACAAATCACAAACCTGTTAGCAATTGAAACTCCATTACCTTTTATAACTGACATCACAAGCTTGTTCCTTTTTGTAGCTAAAATCACTGGCCTGTTACCTATTTGAAACTGGCATCACAGGCCTGTTACTTTTTTGTAAGTAGCTAACTCACATACTCTTGTTTGTTTAGTACTCACGAGCACGTAATTATTTTGAAGGAGCTGAAATTACAATCCTCAGCCATCCAGTCAAGAGCTAACTTGTGCAGAAATACATTACGAATACATCATTTTTTCTGAGCAGCACTGAATGAACAAATGTTGACGCCTAATTTTCCAGCATTATCTTTTCTTGAAGACTTAACTGAGCAGTTTACAAAAACCTCCATTCCCACTACGACAAATTATTTTTGACCTTCCTAAAGCTCAAAAACGTTTAAAATATCTTACGAGTGAGTAAATTAGTTTTGAATTCACATGCATATGATCCATGGAACTCTTTTCGTCGCTCCGTCCCCTCCCATCACTGCCGTGGCGTCAGGTAGTGAGGGAAGTAAGGAATAAAATGAATTAATATCAGTACATGATTGTCACTACGATCGCAAATTTTTTCGTGCTTATTGTTCTAATCTAATTTTCTTTAATGTCCGTGATTTTTCACGACAAAATGTAATTGCATGTTTTATTATAGTGTGCACTGCGCTGCTAAGATATCTAGTCAACCCGCACCTTTTTTGGCTGAAATTAATGCTAATTTTTTTACCAGTACAGGTCACGTTGGGCTTGGACGAGAATCTGGCAAGTCTACCGGAGTGCTATACTTGACTTCACTGATATATTATAGAAAGTATGCCAACGTACGTCATCGATCGCACTAAGAGTTTTTCTTATCTGAAAAACAAATTACCATATCAGGACACTCAATAGCTAAAATAATAGCCCAAGATCAAAATGCAGAGGTGACTAGGTGAATTTTTTAACTCGTGTTGAAACTTAGAGACCGACTGGGCTGAGCATTTGTTGATATACGATAGAGCGTGCCTTCGTAAATAAAGAGGGTTGAATCTCATGAATCTACTGTATAATAAATGAGGAAGTGCCTTCCAGTGATGAAAACAGTACTGGAAGAATTGCAATGATTCACGGCTGAAATGTTTCACAAAACATTTCATGTTTAGCATGCACGCGCCTTGAATTGGAAAAAAGCAAGTCGTTCCATTGAACTGCATTACTACGTGACCTTGCGCAAAGACGCAAGTGCCACCAGACTCGAGCGTACGTCGCGCCTGGTACCAGGATGCGTGGCTACCACCCACAGCCACAGGGCCACCCAAAGTGACCGCATCAGAGGCCACCGCGTCTTCCTTTTTCCCTGATGCGCCGAAGACGACACACCTACGACCGTGCTGCCACCATGTCAGGTGCTGGAAATAAAGAACAACTTTCACGCGCGTGTGGATTGCGTCAACTGAGGCACTCCTCGCTGAAAGAGCCTTGGTAACACATCTTAAAAGCTGCAGTGTCTGCTTCAGGCTACTTCTGAACACCGGGTATGGGCACACTGACGCGTGTTGCTACTTGGAGCGGCATGCAGGGTGTAGATTCTGTAGCTCAAGCTGACATTTGAGCATTTAGTAACAGAAATTTTTTAAAAAATGGCCGAGAACAATGACGTTTAAGTTTATCGTAGCTGTCTTTGGAATGTTATCACAAATTTGGATGAAGCACAATGAATGCGGGGTAATTATAGTTGTATTTAGAGTTATAAAGCGCAGAAAGACTAATGTAATTTCCAATTTTATGTCTCTGCACTTTAGATTCGATTTTTTTACAATGGCATCAACACCTTCGTTTTTGCATGAGCCAGTCTTTGCTCTGATATCGTTCACCAAAATGTAACTATTGACAAGAAGTCTACTGCGACTGGTCTACTTACTTTCTACTTCCCTAGTAATGCTGAAAAATGAGTACCACAAAATCGAAACTTTTGAAGAAACAGAAGTGTTATCAAGGTCGAATATGAAAGGATACCTAAACGACAGCCACGATCATACTGAGCGCCAGAGGCACGTAAATTTATGTAAATCGACTAAAATTTGTGGGAACTAGAGTCAATTAAGAATATTTCCTTTATGTATGGTCTTTTTTCTTCAAATTCTTCGCTTAATTCTGGAGCTTTCTCTCTTTTTTTAAGATATCCTTCACATTAATCGAAAACTGTATTTTGAGTGAACACTATCGAAGGCAGAATTTCTTTTTTTGTGAAACACTTCACTGACTTTGCCTACTTCGCTAATTTGACCAACATTTTGAGACATCAACTAATGTTATCATTTTTATAGTTAACGAGAACTTACACTAGTTCATTTAAAATCGGAAATAATTTAATTTATTTGTGGTTAACAATTATCCAGTAAATTGAAGTCGTGCTCAGGCCTTGATTCCACACCATTTTGCGGAGTTCAAACAGATTCACTCAGGTTAAGTTCATTTCAAACCATATACATTTTGAAGAAATACAGGGTGTGTCAGAAGTCCCTCACAATACAATAATTTGCATTTATTTTTTATGTTGTTGAAGATTGGATCTGATGTGGGTGAGAAACTAACAATACAAAAAAAATTTCCATTGATTTTTGTGTTTGGAAGAGCTAGATGGGGCAACATACTGCTCAGTAACCCAAGAATTTAACCTGGATAGTGCGCAACATCTGGTATACCCTGGATTTTGAAATGATTAAACGTGCCCTGGCAGAATACCAGCAAGGTTATTAAACGTATTTAGTTACTGCGTATCAACACTCTGGGTAAAAAAACAGTCTGATTTATCATCAGCGTGGCACACTTAAATAGATTCTGTCTGAAAATCTGCATCTAGTTCATTGTCTTCTCTTAACAATGTGTTATAAATAAGTAGTACGCGAGAAGCCCGAGAAAAAGAACCTATGAGCTGAACAAGGAGAATGATGCTATAATTCACGAAGGATTGTCACTAAAATAAGTCCAGGTCTATTCCTGTGTTTGATATCACAAAGCATTTGTTAAATTTTGAAGGCAGGGACAATTTCCTTTTACAAAAAACGACCTTGGAACACACATATATTGTTTTAATAGCCTGCACCAAATGCTTACAAGTTCTGCCGTTGACACTCGGCGCAATTGACTGTTGGGGCAGAAGCCCTAGACACTTGCCCGCTGTAGCACAAACCCCAGAGGCTTGACTCCTGTGGCACAAGCCCCAGATACTTTCCTGTTGTGGCACAAGCCCCAGATACTTGACCGCTGTCGTATTGCCCCAGACATTTGCCCGCTACGGTAGAAGCCCATAGATACTTGACCGCTGTCGTATTGCCCCAGATACTTTCCTGCTGTGGCATATACACCTGACATTTGGCCACTGTTGTCCCAGATGCTAGCCTGCTGTGGCATGTACACCAGACGCCTGCTCTATGCGGTCACCGGTTACCAAGGGCGGCAGGTTTGCCTTTGGTGTCTGCTTGTCCGCTGTCATAAGTTCTTGCAGAAATGTGAGGCCGTTAAAATCAAGCAAATGAAATTAATAGAACAATAAGTAAGCAATTCGCCACCATAGAGCGCCTGCCTCTGATTGTATTACAAGGTAACCCTCCCAAGAATGCTACTGAGATCAGGCTGCTGTCATTACGAATTAAGTGAAACGGATTGGAAGTGGGCATTAAAAAGTCTGGCAGGACTTGCAAGCAGTGTAAATTACGCACGAACCTTACATTAAAAATTAATTAAAGCTCTTTCATGAGCGACAGAAGTTAAATCTCGTGTAATTGCTACAGATGTAGCTGTTCACAGCGAAACGAAATTGTTCTACAACGCTGATCAGAGAAAATTATTTCGATTTTCATTGAAGTTCTCATGCACCTTCGAATGTAGCAGTAGTAACTTTTATTTATGAATTGAACAAATAGCAATGAGTTTTATACATATGTGAAACTAAAAATACTTTTAATCATCACAAACCATCGTTGGAATGGAGCATGGCGAGACTTACAAACTAGACACCGTGTGAGTGCTGCCGGATACACTATAATAAAACAACTTCTGACCCTGGAACCTACTCTACAATAACTGGTATTTTTTGTAACTGATCATCTTCAAACGCAAATTACTTCCTCTTAAACTGGTACGTCTTCATAACCGAAACTTTACTTTAATTCAAAACTGGGAAAAATAATCTTAAGAATGCTTGATAAACGTGAAATTCTCTAAAAAAACTGTGTAAGTAATGATTCTATAGTGTTCTAGTAGGTGAATAGGATTGAAAAGATTACTCTCTTTAACTTCAGAAAGTAGAAGAATAAGCTATTGAAAGCTACGATATTTTTTAATGAAATAAAAATATAATTTTATAGTGAATTGTATGAACTTTGACGGCATGCTTTACATGAACATACATTTAAAAAACAGTTTTTAGATCTGTATATCTCTTATATTCACTTAGCATTCGTTTCTTCCTTAAACTTAAACCTTCACCGTAACAGGAGCATCGAGCGTATTCCAGTTACTGGAAAACGCTCGACGCAATATACGAGTATATTTATATTATATATATATATAATATATTTTTTGAAAGCGTGTACCTGTAGATGCTTTCAGTTTCACTCCGCATTTTAATTCAAATCAAAACTATTTCACTCTTTTTGAGGGTCTGTATTTCTAAGCCAGACCAAAGCTGTACAGTGTGCCTTACTGGGGTCTAAATTTATGTATTTTCTCCAAAAATGAGTCAAAGACTGGTTAACTTTTTCTCGAACTCAGTTTAACTCTGTCATGCGCTTGGAGTTGATGATGAATTGATTGTACCGGATGTTGAACAATTTTTTTTCAGAAGTCAGGAAAAATAAATAAAACCATGCAGTCTCAGTAGATACACATTAAATGAAATTTTTAACATAAATAATAATAATTGTCTTTCAATAATTCAATAATTGTCATTCGCTGATAAAAGCGTGCTTTATTCTAGGTGATACATTTTTAAAGTTTTACTCGACCACTTCGAGGATTTCGGAATAGATTTTTTCTGTCTGAGTGCACGCACTTTGTTCAACTCTTTTCAAACATTTACGGGTGCAACTATTTCACAAATTATCTCTGGGAAGATGATTCCTATGATGAGCTTTGGAGTGATGACATGTCCGGTGCAACTATTTCACAAATTATCTTAGTGAAGATGGTGAAGATGATTAATATAAGGAACATTGGACTGGTGACATGTGCTGCGTTGTGCACGTAGCTAACCTGTCATCCACACAACCGTAATCAGAAGTGAGATAACGCTATTCCTCGTAAGCGGATGACACAAACAGCAATGCAATGACAAAATTTCCCACGTGCAATCATCACGTCCCATACATGCATTACTGATTTGTTCCTTCAGAATATTCTATTCTACAATCAGCGAATTGATTTTTCTTTTGTCCTTTTAGTTCATAACGCGCACAAAAAGCATAATTGTTGTTTTTGGTAAAGATGGGTGACAAATATTTTAGTAAGCTGTTATGTTGAATAAGTCCTATCTAAAATCTATGTATTATCAGCCTCAAATTCTAGTCCCTTGACTTTGACTTGACTGTCTAGATTGACAGTGTAATGCTTTCGCCAGACAATTGTCATAATGATTCGATCGGTCAAATCCAGAACCTTCAATTATCATAAGTAAAGATTGGAAAAAAGTTCATTTTGCTTGCATTAGGGATAAATTTATCTTGAAGTTATTTGACAGTTTATTAAATCAGGCAAAATCTAGTTAACTTCAGGAAAATAAAAAATTGGAAGTTGATTTTAAAACCAACACCAGGACCTTAAAACGTGTCTTCAAAACAATGAGGAGCTGAGAGAGAGAGAGAGAGAGAGAGAGAAAGGAATACTTGAATTTTAATAAATGTTATAAGATAGATAAGAATGGACTGCCAGCGCAAGCTAAAAAAGTCTTATTTTATACCAGTCATTCAGGGTGCTTTGTGACGTGTTAGCGGAAAATCAGGATGCGGACATGCACGGAAGAAAAGAAACAAGTTTCTGATGAGTCTGAGGAGAAGTACAAAGCATTATCAGCGTGGTAGATGCACTCGAGTGCAAATTAAAATTACCTCACCTTATACAGACGGTATCAGATGTAGGCAGACTGGCTTATCTTCTTATCAGTGAGATAGTCATTGGGATCACAGATAACACTCTCCTCACGAGCAATAGTATTATAATCAAAAGGCAAAAAACTACCGTTGATAAGAGATAGTATGAGATCATAGCTGTATTTTGCAACTAACGTAATGCGAGTCCCAACTCTTTTAGCTCCTCCTTCGTTTTACAATATCCCGCAAAATGTTTAACCTTTAATACACACATACCTTCACGCTGAGATCGAGGTTATAATGAGCGTGGTGATGAAATGTTATGGTGTACAATTGAGGTAAAACAGAATTATTGCCACAAGCGTTTTTTTCACAGTGTTATTCAGAATTATACATTTACGCTCCCAATATTAAATCGTTTTTGCATGTCTTCATTAGAATGACTAGTGCCTACCACGCATATAATCCCTGATAATGTTTTTCGCCGCTACATGTATGATTTTCGTCGCACAATGCAGAGGTTGTACTTAGACGCTTAAATCATAGACGCTACGGTGAAAAGTTGGGCTGGGATCAAAATTTCGCTTGACCATGTCCACGTCGAATCAGGAAGTCCATGTTTGATCACCCTATGAACGATGACGAAAAAAAAAATTGTATAATTGTGAAGAGCGTGGTAAAACTATATTTCAATCGTAATGAGCACATGCTGTCAGAGAATGATTATCAACAATAACGTGAAATGTGAGTAAGAGGTGCTAACATTTTGTAGATACGCATTTTGACGGTCATGTATTTCTGCATTTCATTTTAGAGCGAAATTTCAACAAAATAATTTTTGGGAAATAACAAGTTTGCCCTACTACACTGGTTGAATCTTGCCTGGTAATTGGTGTATTATGGAGTCGATAAGTTATGCAGTAATTATAGGTAATGTATCTCATTGCTTGGACGATTGATTGGAGTGAAAAATTATGGGTATTCGTCAAATGATCAGTACATCCTTCGAGACACACATCATGTGTTCAGATGTTATTTTTACAACAATGGTTAACATTTTTGGCGCGGTAAGCATATATACAGTGTTTGTGAAAATTTACGTCACATGCTATAACGAGTATCAGTTTCGAAAACATTTTACAACGAAATTGCCATTGAAAAAATAAAAATTCGTACAATCCCTACGAAGACCTTGCTTTTTGCTTCTAGCAAACGTATTTTCTGGCATTGAAGCAGCAAAAAAAATACATTTACTTTTTAACAAGGTAGATATTCATTTACGCAAGGGATAAAAATTCACTTCAAGAAATGGAACGTGCTCACAGATGGGGAAAAATCCTGTCAACTCGCATGAAGGGCCACACGGCAGTTCCCGAACCGCGTTCGTGTAAATGCCGCAGGGGTTGGATCCTTCAACAATTGACGTCAACTTTAAGATACAATCAGCAGTAAAAATTGTTCTATCTACTTGGTCGCACTACACTTTGTTTTTACTACGTGAAATCCACAAGTTTGAGTTTGTTCACTTAAAATTTGGAGACTGAACAAGAGTTAATCGTGTAGAGTTGCCAGAAAGGTATAGCCAAGCTTATAGCATGGCAGTGGCTTAACCAAGTCTACAGAAAAATTTTGTGGCCGGCTTTTGCGCTACAATTACATAAGTTCTCAAAAATTCGTTTCCAAGCGATCTACGCCATCACTACGGCATGCACATCTAAAGCCCATATGAGACGGTGGCTCTGAGTGTGAACATTTGCGCGTAGCATCGCTAGCTCCTCCCATTTCCTCTCTTTCTGTCGCAACTCTGCTCTCTGAGGCCGTGTTCGAACTTACACGAGTGTGGAAATTCGTGATCGCTCTGTGCACGATACGGCGAACATGCACGCCGACGCTGTCTCAGTAGCTAGCCAGGCTTCGTATGAGAAGGATGTCTGCGATAAGTTGTTCTCTCCCTTCACCTCCGCCGCTGGCTGACTGGTGCGGGCGGTCGGCCATATTATTCATAGAAATTCTCAGAACACACCCATGTTTATGTAGAGAGATAAGTAGCGAGTATAGAGATAGATCTCTACGAAAAATAGCACTAAACAACATCTTTAAAGAAATGAAGCCAGAGATTGAATTAACTCCAGAGTAAATAAATAAATACACTTCAGTCGCAGTTCAGGCAGGAAAACAAAACTAAAAAGATTCCCAGAAATCAGGTACAGGAACTGATGAAATGGTATTCCCAAATTGCGATTCCCATTTCCAATAGTATTCCCATTCTTAGACGAAGGTGACATTCATTGCGCCTCGTCTTCGTCATTGTATGAAATACTTCATTCTCAGCCCAATGTAGGTAACAAGTTAGTTCTTCCACATGTATTATTACATCTCTTGTTTCCTGCATGAAAATTACTATTATGATTTTTTTTCGGAAGTTCGAAATCGCAGTTACATTATGCAGAAGTAAAAAATGACGGAAACAAGCATGTATACGCTATTTGTACTTTTTCAGGAGAGTAAGTGTTCTAGTGTAAATTTATACTGTACCGCTATGTACAAATTTTCAATTCGTTTCTCTAATACTCATATTTATTATTGTTCAAAGTACAGTCAGTACAGTGTTAAAGTTTGTATGTCAGCCTGATGACTAAACCAAGCATTAAATAATCGAACTAAGTATATAAAATGTGGTGATAGTCATTTCTTCACTTACATCAGAGCTATTTTAATGTACGATGCAGTATTATTAAAGATGGTACCTGCTCTTAAAATTAGAGTTACCTGTACCAATGCACATGCTGCAATTGTGTGTACAAGTGCCTCAATATTACCAGTATTGGATGTTTTTCATATTTACGACAATCAATCTGCATTCCACCGTGCAAAAAAAACCTTCAATTGCAATCAAGCGTAGTTGCTTGCATTCACGGGCGCCACGCATTCCACACTAGTTGTTAATCATATATATATGACGCAGATATTGAGCCATATTAATTTCATATTTCTTTTCTAAATGGTATACATATTTTGCTGGTATCAGAACCCCTAAAATAATATTAATGCATTTAATTAACCAAGTTTTAATTTTGAATTTCTGTGAATTAACCGTCGAAAATGAACATGACTTGAAAGACATGTATTGGTGAATAAAATTATGAAAACAAATCCAGCTTCTGATTTCCGTGCGCTACTGCGCGCCGTGTCTGTGGCAGGCCAACACCGTCTCGTGTAATAACATTGCAGTGTGTTGGTGACGGCGGCCGCCATGACTTCGGAGAAGAGAGCGCATCTCTCGCACCCATGAGTGCCACTTCTTGCCACCGTCTCATACGGGCTTAAGACGCACTCGTACATCACTACAGAATGCCAACGTACAATACATTATGAGGTAGCAATAATTCCCATTCACCGGGCCAGCAACTGCAAAATCACAATGCAGACTGCCTTCAGTTTTATTCCTCGAGATCGGCGGATGTTTGTTAGCTACGCTTTTGGGAAACGATTTGCGCCATCGCAGCTTGGTAACTTACAGCGAAAGTACACTTAGAGCAATAGCTGCCTGGACCGGTACAGTGGTGTACAGAGCGTACAACATTAGATCTTATGTCGCCTGTTTGAGCGAATATTTTATTGTATCACTACACTACTCTAAAGATATCTACGATTTCTTAAATTATTTCATTTATACCACCATACTCTCGCAAAATGAGAGCAGTTTTTAATCTTCAGCAAAACTTCTCTCTTCCCAATATGTACTTCATTTGAGAGATACATTCTCGTACATTCACCACGGTAACAAAACAGATACATACGTGGCAAATAAAAATAAAATATTCCGAGCGGCGTTATGTTCATTATCGTGGTTTTCATTATTATCAACGTTATTTAATATAGTTTTGTTCGTAGCACTTAAAAAATTGCATTTACTCGATTGTACTTTGAAAAAATGCGCGACTGATTTATCACAACTTCTGTGATATGTATATGGCTGGGTCTCTAATAATAACGAATAGATCCGTGGGATTAAGATTTTAATAAAAACTATCCCTAAACCTGCCATGTCAGTATGATAATGGGGCTACCATGCACAAATTACTAAAACTTAAGCCTCAGAAGTAACGTAGCTCAACATGTACATATGTCCAATGCCTTCTTTATAACATAATTTAACAAAGGAGCATACATATTCCACAGATCTCATTGAAAAGTAGTAAAGGAGCGTAGAGAACCCCAAACCACTTATAGAACTTGAGGTATAAACTGATTTTTTATCAGCTAAACAAACTCATTTGATCGTTGAAGTGGAGGAGGACTAGAATAGCTTTACGTAGAAAATGACTCCCACCTTTCCCGACCTCCAAATAATGTTTATTTTAATTCCGTATTTGGTATCATTTAATGCTAACGTAGATCATAATAGAGTTCTGGATTTTTGTTTTCATTAGAAAAATACGCAACGTTGACCACCGCCCACTGACTCTTAAATCTGAATGATGATTCAGATGTTGACTCCAGTTCCCGACTTTTGATGGGATTAAATATTTTTTTAATTCGATATTTAATTCAAAGACATTTATAATTGGGGCGTTTCTGATTGACTATGTGCAGCAGTCATAAGCTTCACCTACCCACGTATAGTTCGTTTTTTACTAGTATCTATTCTTTTTGGCATGCCTTTCCATTTTCATTTGGTGTTAATATTATTTTCCCTTCCGTCACTGGTTCGTAAAGGAAAAATTATACCTACTCTGCAGTATAAGCGATTTTAATATGCTCTTAAAATCAACGAACAAACAGAACTTCGTGACCAGATCTGCTGCGACGAACGAGGGATGGCTAGATATATGGTAACTTGCCTTTTTTAAAGTTTCAGTATTTGGAACTGGTGTGTTGCTCTACAATGTATCGTATACTTATCAGTTTTATGGAAATGAAAATATCAACGGTGATAAATTCCAAAATCATTTCCTTAAAAAAAATCACTAAAACTGGTTTCTATCGTTCAACTTAATTCACACAAGTCAGCTCATTTGATGTTCAAATTATTTCTAGCGGGAGAATGTTTGCGTGCAAAAATAAGTGAGTATCACCGTATAATAGAGTGAAATTTTCCGGTCGATAATTTTTACCAGAGTCTTCAAGTCAACTGGTCTATTTGAAATCTAAAAAGTAAATTCTATTACTTTTGTCGTCAATAATAAACACTCGTTTAATGAAATATCGTTTGCAGCAGAAAGATTATTTTACCCACCAAAAATTGCTTTCAGTATTTCTTCTATAAAAATTACGCCTATGTAATTTTCCAGGTATCTCCATTCGTACTGAATGATGAGGCTTGCGTAAGAGTGAAAAACAAAATTTCTTCGACTTGATGCTAGTGCTGGGGAAACTCAAGCTCAGAGTTTTCATTTAATGTTCTGAACAACTATTTTATCTTGCTAATAAGCTCTTTTCTGAGGCAAATTAATGCACTTCCTCAACCAGAAAACACTTTGACTTCTGCGTAAAAATTTCCAAGTATAAAATCTTCAAAGAGCCTTTCGATAGCTAAATAGGGGAGTAATTTTTCACAGATTCAGTAGGCATCAAGAAAACACTCAAATTTAATTTTAGTTTACTTAAAAAAAGTGAAAACAAGTCGGCACTAACATAAGACAATATAGCACACTAACAAAGTAAAAAGATATCACAGTTTCTATATACATTAAAGGAACATGCGCTGAAGAGATCAAGCAGCAAGTAAACAGGCTAATTTTACACGAATGCCTCTTTTGATTTCAAAGGAGCAAGTGAATAGGGGATTTTTTAAACAAGCGTTTCTCATTGTGATTCAGGAATTTAACATTGGCGCTGTGAAATGTTGATGAGAACTCAATGACGAACTGAACCATGTCACTTGCTGCTGATGTGCGCATGAACACCCTGAGATCTTAAGCCTTCCTAGCGGTTCAAATAAAATTTGAGTAATTTACAGATTTATGTCAAGAACAACGTCACCGCGACCGTTGTGTCTTATGGAGAAACTTAAATCAATAGTGCAATCTTTCTCATATTTGCATATCTAAAATATATAGCTAGAAATAATAAATGCGTTTGTCATAAACAATATACTCGTCTTGTAATTATACAAAAATTAACTTGAAGATCGTGAATTCAAGTGCATAATGCAAACTTCATGTGTTCTAATTCCGAAGCATTCAAACAAAATCACAGCGTTCGACAACTCAATCAACACACTATCACAACATTAATAATTTCATTTATGCCCATAGTTAGCAAACTAACGATTTCAAATTTATGAAAATACTATGAAATAGAATAAATTATCTATAACTACAAGGGCTGGACGATGGTGGAGATGAAGAAGAAGATAGCGCAGAAATTAGTTTGTAGTCTGGAGCGGGCTTTGGTTCTGAGCCTTGTTGAGTTTGGTAAACCTCTTCTACCTTGTGGAAGACAATTTTATAGGCGTAACGTTTACCAGAAACTTTGAACATGATTCCTCTGTCGTAATAGTAGCGAAGTGCTCGGGACAGCTTGTCGTAGTTCATCTGAGGCTTAGATTTCCTTCTTCCCCATCTTCGAGCCACCTCATCAGGATCCAATATTCTGAACTCAGAATTGAGGTTCTCCCAAGTGATGATATCCCTGTTCGCAGGATCAGCCAGAAGTTCCAACAAGAATTGCCACAGCTGAACCTGGCTGGAGCCTGGTTGGCAGAGACGGAGACAAGATTCTGTGTACCTAGAATATGGGTCCACAACCTCAGGTTCCACTGGCAGTGACGCACCCTGGTTGCCGAGCAAGCAATTCAGGTATTGCGAAATTATATTGGCGTCGCTTTGATCAACCCTCAGCTCCAATGCTTGTCTGGACATCTGGCAGAGCTCAGCACCTGAAACAATGAAAAGAGAAATTTAGCAATTTTTCCAAGTTTTCTCTAACCTGTTTTGTCAAGGGATAAAATTTTATTTTTGTCACACTTCCAACTGAAATTAATGGTTAAAGTTCAGTACAGTAAAATTTATTTCATCATTCAGCAAAGAGCACTCACCAGTTGGTGGTAGTTGAGAAGCGTTGACTCTGCAAGACAGCTTAAGTTCTTTTCTAGCCCAAATGATGAACTTCTTAATGTCTTCACGCGTCCACAACCGGGGATCTGCAAGATAAAAGAATAAGAACATGAAACGGTGTCACAGAATGATGTAATTGGCAACCTCGCGCCCCTTCTCGTAAAGTGACGTCACAACGAGAGAGATGCCAGAAAGTGCCATAAAAACTCCCGCTCCCAAGAAACGTTTGTTGTACGAGACCCTGGTACCGCTAGTACGCTGACGCGGTCACATTTTGCTAGGAAATCGTAACCAAATTATTTCCATTTATATACAAGAAGAACATCTGGTTTGCATCCATAAAAATACAATAGACATTACACTTCTCTTATCAATATGATATGTCATTTTTATGTGATATGCCTGCAATTACATTTCTTTTATCAATGTGACTTGTCATTTTTCTAAAACACATGACACGAACGTACCGTGAACGATAGAAGGAGCCTCGGTTGGAATCGGTGGGTCTGAAGCGAAGAGCGCTTCGTTGTTAATAAATTCTTGTACGTTGAAGTTGTCTGGTTTGATCAGCTGTTCATTGGGAATATTGAGAGGATCGTCGTGGTAGAAGTCGCTGAATTCCTCGTCTATCGGCATGTGAGGTGTCATTGCGTCTCTCGCAAAAAGGGAACAGTTTGCGTGGTTGGGTGAAGGAGATGCAGTCGGAATTAAGTTGGGCGATGGAGAATTGGCAGTCGAGTGCCAGGAAGAGTTCACTGGGAATCCAGGAGATGGAGAGTTCGATGGCTGCCAATAAGATGTATCCAATGTTGAGCAGTAAGATGGGTACTGAGATGGTTGGTGATAACTGCTGCTATCCCCATGTTGAGGAGTAAAGGGACTGCTACTCGAAAACAATGGTTGTTCATTAAGATTAAGGGCTCCAAGCTGTACAGAATTCTCCTCCATCGGCAAATTTTCATGATCTGGGATAGGAGTCATATTTGGGGTCCCTCCGAGAAAAGGAGATTCGCAAGATCTGTCGCTCTGAGGTGAAGCCCAGGTATTTTTCTGCTTTCTGGGCATGGACAAATTTGCATGTTGAGTAGTTCCATAATCTAAAAGATCCCCATAACTGTTTACACCATAATTATTAATCGTGTGCGTAGCTTCAGATAACATTGTCGTAAATTCAGAGGAATCACCTGAAGATATACTAGAAGCTTGCCACTGTGAAGGACTCGAAGATGATGCTCTTGGAAGATCACTGCAAAACATTTGACCAGACTGCCCGTTTGGGTTAGACATTTGGTCAGCTTGCAAGTACCTCGTCAACTTCGCCACTTGCTCGTCGCGACTTGAAATCATAGAAAATCCAGACATACTGTTGTTACTCGGACCACATTCAGGAAACATGATAAATCACTAGTAAGCACCTTTTTCGCTACACAAATTGTTTCGTTTTAAGCAAACGTATCACTGTAACCGTCGAAGTTTTCTAATATCATAACGTTGCACAAACAGATCTCTTTCTGCCGCTAAAGCGGGAACACAACGTCGGATATCCACGCGAGCGAGCGCTATCAGCACAGAGCTTGGCTTGGACCGTACTCGCTTAGCAGCGTACGCTGAAGAAGTGACTCAGGTGAGGCGGTTGCCTCTTTATATAGCGCAAATCATGGGAGGGGGCAGCGGAGGGGGCAAGCTACTCGAGATGCATTGGACCAAGGGTTTGACACGAACAACACCTAGCAGAATTGGGCGGTGCTACAGAGATATGTTGGCCAAGTTGATGGCCTTCTTTTTACTCTAATAAAATACTCTGATATTTTCGATAAGCTATGCTCTTGAATGATGTTGAGTGCTAAGGGCTACAAGGAATATTTCGTCATACGCTACAAGAGTTTTGTCGTTAATATGTTAAATTATTGAGATGAAATACTTTCTGGCTTTAATTATTGTGATCAACGCAAATAAAGTTAAATAACTTGAATCTTGAAGTCAAGATTATTTCTAGTTTCATTACACTACAAAACACTATTCAGAAATTTACTTTTTTTTACTAAATGATGATTAGAGGGATTTTCTTCCAATTGACATTAATAATGATTTGAAAACCAATTTAAATGATACAAATTTAAGGCAAAGCTCATTTTTTTATGGCTGACATCAGGGTATGCCAAATGAGACGGAACGAAGGTCTAAGAACTTGAGGACCGTGACACGAACATAAAGTTTTTGGATTACTTACTCATGAAGGAAACATTTGGTAAAATGGTATCTGTAACAATATACTTAAAATTCCCATGTGTGCAATTCCTACTAAAATTCCTATGGATTGGAAGTGAAGAAATGAATCTAATCCTCCTTGAGTTGTTCACTGCGCATACGTAAATATTTTAGCAGCGCGCTTAACTTCATGGCTTCTGAGGTAAAGAAACTTCAGCAACCAAGTGAGTCGCCATTGAATTTTAGTTGTTTCATCAATTGCAAGTGTCACTGACTGACTCACTTAAACTTCAGGAATTCATGAAGGTATTATTCTAGCTGCAGAAATTACAGAAGGCACCACTTCAGCCTCAGGAATTACCCAAGGCTTCAGGAATTACAGAAGGCGTCACTTCAGCTTCAGAAATACTAAAGATATAACTTCACCTTCAGTAATTACTGAAGGCACCACCTGAGTTGCAGGAGTCACTGAAAGTGTCACTTCATCTTAGCAGGTAATTGAAATTATTTCAGCTGCTACAATCACTGGAAGCATGTGCAATTTGATCCCAGTTGCATTCTGATCGAGCGGCAGTCCAACGTTGAATGGCAACACTTAATTTGCAACACAGCTGGAGGTAAAGATGTTATTAGTTTAGTATACAAGATAATCAGTTTAACGGCCTAATTTCTAATGGCAAACGTTTAAATTATCAAAATAAACTTGGTTTCAGAGAAACTTATGTATGAAAATTCTGCTAGATTAATATTCTGGAACACAGTCGCCAACATGTGCTTACTTTGTACCTCAAGAGTCTGAAGAAATGGGATTTAAACATCCTTGCTGCTCGTACCTATTAAAGAGTGAATTTAAAGTCATTACCCGTCTATGCTTTTGTTGAGAAGTGTTTTAGAAGAACTGTCGCAAGTACACTCGTATATAATCGACGATGCATTTCTTCGAAATGAACACTTATGGTGATCGTAATTCGTTCATCGAAATAGACGTAACTCCTTATCACTACGTGCTCTTCAAAACGAACTGTTATGCAATTAGCGATGAAGAACTTAATATACGCAGCCGTTATTAATTGTGACATTGAAACGTTCACAACGACTCCTGAGGTGGCGTAGGAAACCCCAAGAATATATAAAACTCTACGGAATACACAAGCCTTACTTCATAGACAGCATATCGAAAAATAAGTTTCCAGACAACACGGAAAGTTTGAAAGTTTACTTCTTTCGTTCTTGAGAAAATATTACAAGAAGTTATTAAGTGCAACTTAATATAATATTTTCCCATTTTCAAACTGTCCACACTTAGAATTTTGCCCATGTACGTATTCCTCGAATTCATTTCGGAAGTTGTAATTGCAGTGCGTATGGACATCCTTCACATGTGTGAAGTTTCTTCCGTTTCTTTATGTTGACGCTTCGATGCATGCCAACGACATGACTTGCAAGACTTTCAATACGTTACAGCAAATTCACACTTATAAATGACCTCAATATTTTTCTTACTGCCAATACTATAATAAAAATGGATAATTTATGTCTCGCATTATTGTTTCTTGTGCGATATTTGTTATTTACAGAGCAGTAGCTGCTGAGTTTGTACGCATCATGAGATACATTACTTAGAGGAGCAAAACCTACGAATTACGGGCTACTGCTTCTCAACTTAATTGATCAGCCTGAAAATAAATGGAACCTTACGCTGAGCGCCTGAACCTTTGTGTCGGTTTATATAGTGCGTCTCTACTTTGCTTGATCACCAGGCAAAATGTACCTTCAGCTGTGATTTCTTAAAAAGCATTTATTGAACACATGCTTATCATCATCTGCTACCTAAGACATCCACTAAACCAAAATCTCCTGCTTAAGGACTACCGCCCGTCGACGCCTAGCTAGCCCACTTTGCCGTTTAGGCGCGGACAACTCAAAATCCATGCAATGTTGAAATTTATCTACGGAGCCTATCTGAGCGTAGGCCAGATAGCGACATCTATGAAAATCACATCAGACAAGTGTGCTCAACGATTAGGTACTTCTAAATGTTACATAAGAGCAACTTGTCACTCGAATTACAGTTGCAAATTTTATTTGAAGGAGTTACGACTAGCAATAATTATTAAGGACCAAGAGCTCGTTAATTAAAGGTCCCATTTGCACACGGCACCGGATTTCTCCCACTCGACCTCAGGATTGCATGTTAACGAAATTCCTACACAATCTAATTCGCTATTATTGCCTATATCGACGATAAATCCCCTTAATTTATGGTTATAATTATCACGTAAGTTCGTCTAACTGAACATTCAATTTTATTTCGGAACCACCCGAGCTTCTCGTGGGATATGCGAGATTCTGAGACAACTGATAAAATGTGTTGGTAACGTCTGCATGCTCTCGTCAATAAGAAAGTTCCACCCGTTTTTATTCTCCCGTGGTCCCCTCTGTCAGCTTCTGACAGTCAGTGATGAGAGATGGCAGATTTGATTATAGGTTAAGTTTTTAGTTTTTCAAGTCTCACCCTCAAGTTCTCTTCTATGGTCTCATCGGAGGAATGCCAATGTTTTGTGCAACAAACCTCTAACAGAATCCTCTTCGCATGGCTTTGACATTTTTCCCCACGTCTTCCTTTTCCCCAACGAGAAACATCGCGACTTGTCAACCGCGTGAGATGCTCCAAGATGATGCGCCTGTAGACGCCTGTAGAGCCACTCGATCTCGCACTTGATCGCAGAGGTGCTCTTACTCTGAAGTGTTCCCCCAATTCTGCTGTGATGAATGCCCAAACATCATTGGAAGCGCACTTAGTGTCGTGATAAGCCAACTCATTACGAATTAAGCCAATTATTGTGCGACAAAGTGAGATTTTAACTGAAAAAGTTAAAAAAAAAATTTTAACTAAAGCGTTAAATTCTTCAATTACACACGTTAATTGAAAATTTGAAAATTAATTCATAAATCTAGAATACACCAACATACAGAAAATTTCGATGTTTTTTGCATATGCATGGATTTCACGCAAAGCGATTTTTTCAGCTGAAATCTCACAGCGTCGCACAATAATTGGCTTAATTGATAAAGTTGTTTATACTCTGATCCCATATCTTCTCATTTTCTACGAATATTATTACTAGATTTGCGTACCTAAGTTCAAAATTAATATTTCTTAAACTCTACTTATAAAATTTTTCGAATGCCATCTAATAATTTTTCCATCCCTGGGCAACATTTTCTGTGTGTTTTATAAACAATGCAATTGTTCCCTTTTTCCAGATTGAAAGGATGCAGTTTTAAATTCATCCCTATGTTAAACGTAGGATTTCATCGCACAAAAATCATTCCAAACGAGTCTGATGCTCATTTAGAGACTTGAAGTAGTGCAACAGGTTTGAATCGTTAACTAAAGTTCCATCAAAAATGAAACTAGACATAACAAGGTTCAAAGTAGGTATCTTTATTCCCTTTTGATAACATGAAAAGCTACTCTGGTGCACGCTTATCAGATTTATTTTGGCCAAAGTTCAAATGAGCCAAAGTTCATTTCAAAATAGTCAAAGTTTAAAATATTCCTAATTTGAAAAGCCAATCCTTCAAACCCTGCTCTTGCGTAGCGTCACCTGCTCCTGCAGCGTCCGCATGTGCGGAGCTATAAAGCACGCTTATATCTTTCCCTTTGCTGAAAGCAGAAATGCTGCAGACACCAGGCCTTGCTAGATTGAACTAAAACTAAGGGAAAGTTCATTCGGATAAAGCGATCAACCTCTTCGTGTGTACCGTGAGCAAATGTTACTATTTTATCGAAGAAGTATTATTGTATACTTACAATGGTATTTTACAGATAACGGGTCTTGCTAGATTAAACTAAAACTACGGCGTAAATTCATTCGAATCAAGCGTTCGACCTCTTCGTGTGTAACGTGAGCAAATGTTACTATTTTATTGAAGTATTATTGTTCTTACAATGGTATTTACGTAGAGTATATGAGTGATATCTAAATTCTCATCATTTTACAGCTTTTTTCTGGTATTGAGCTCAGGAAGTAGCCAGAGTTACTCGGTACCCTGTAAAATACTCGGACTTTCGTAGTGAGAATTGT
Organism: Morinoia aosen; assembly: GCA_030386875.1. Classification (NCBI taxonomy): domain Eukaryota; kingdom Metazoa; phylum Arthropoda; class Malacostraca; order Amphipoda; family Talitridae; genus Morinoia; species Morinoia aosen. The sequence continues at coordinate 73,319,991 of CM059562.1, forward strand.
GACTTGCTACATAGTTACTATGTTACTGATTGACAGCTGTGGAAAAATTCACAACTAGGTCGTATTTGTCGCTTTTCATATTTAGTGTAATCCAAGACCTAATTCTTACGATAAATTGAAAGGGCTCATAAATGTTATATTCAGCACTCAGTGAGAAATTTCGTTTTCTTTCATCGAGCTTGCTGCAGTGATGTTTATGCAATACTACATTTAATAAACATGCTTTTTGATATGCTTTCATACATATTATAGCTCAAATTGCTGTTTACATAAGTTTTATGAGCTGAGCCATAAATTTTTCGGGTTTTTATACACCTTCATCCGGTATACGACGTTAATTGATATGTGTTTTTATCAGCTACGGCGCGAATTGCATTTGAATTGAAGGGAAATTTCGCTTTGTGAGCAAAATTGAACTCGAGCACATTTTCCTTAACTGAAACCTTGAAATTTAATGATATTACAGTTCACCGAAGAGAACTGTTAGACAGTTGTTATAATGATAATTGAGTGCACATCTACAAAACATAAATATTCGGTCAGTCTTCCACGTTTTTATTGACGTCGAGTCGTAACTGCAAAGTGGCGTAACTCAGGGTTAACAGTTTTTTCTTTTAATTCTTAATCTATCTGTAACCTTACGAAAGCGTTTCTTGAAGTTAGAGGGGCAAAATATTTCACTGCGATCTTTAATTATGTTCTTAACTAAGATACATTTCAAATGATCATTTAAATCCATTGTGTTCAGAGTATCTAAGTAACCATATTATGGTCAGGGATTTGAGATGCCACCAGAACACAAAGCGTCGAGTCACTAATAAATTTCATTACTAACAAGCGACGCCCCTTGACCTGCATGTGAAGTGCATCATGTCGGATTCTGTAAAAATTCACGTCCCATGTTCTTCAGATATTTTCTTCAAGTAAATGATAAACGAATTTATGAACTAACATGCATGAAGCCAATATTTATTGTTCCTTCTTCTCCATAACAAGAGGTTGATCAAATCAGAACAGAATTTAAACTTGTCGTCTACTTGTACTGAATTAGTGAAGAAGAGAGGAATTTTGTTTTTACGAACTTTTTTGACCCTCAGCGATGTACACGAGACATTATTTGCGGTATTGTGCTTAGCATAGCTTACCAGCCTCAAATTGTGCCGAAAAACTGAATCACGAAATGGAAAAAATTATTTATTATCAATTTTATGTATAAAATAGAAACATATAATTTTTATTCCTAAATCAACTGTAATTTCTGCATGGTGATCGAATGTAGGTTTCATGGTCAGTTGTATTATTTTTGGCGTGTATGATGCGAATTCGTTTTTAAAAAAAATTCCTCCCACCAACAGATAGAGTGTCTTCAAAACCGAGCTTACAAAAACCTCAATTCCTTCATCAATTTTATCTCTCTACGATGCTCAAACAAAGGTTTCACGAGAAGCTGCATTTTTTTTTTTGTTGGTATAATGCGAATTTATTTTTAAAAAGTTTCTATCCCGAGCAGATAGAGCACATTCAAAGCTGAGCTTCTCGTCAGCCGTCGAGTATCTATTCCTTGAACACTTGAAATTTGCTTCATGCACTCACACTTTCATACATCAAGTCTCAAAAAATAAAGACTAACTACACAATTAAATTGCACGAGATTATCGCTCATTATATTTACTTCAGGTAAACACTTTGATTGGCTGTGATATTTTAACCTTCAATTCTCTACATGAACAGTTTTGATTGGAAATTTCCGATATAAATTGCACTAACTGAATTTAAAACATCTAAACATCATAATTTTTCTATCAGCCTGAGTGAGTCTGGTCATCTTACGCAAGCCATTGTTCAGAGAGTGTGCCACAACTTTATGACCTTCAAAAAAACGACCAGTGTCGAAGCGCAGATCCATCGTTAGCGGTGGGAGAGTTTGGTCGTAGTGATGAAAGATAACATCACTGTAGTAGAACACAATGACAATTATTTCTTCCAAAATTGTGCTTAAAAATTAATCAGATTATCATTTTCGAATGCAAAATTTGCACCCCATTTCTGTGAAGGAGAATTTAAGAATGTGTGACGAATAATCGTGACACACTATCGTCCACCAGCGGGAAACCCGCCAACGTGATCACGGCAGCGAAGACATCAGTGAGAAAAACACGAACCTGCAATGAGGGAAATGCAATCATCCGTGCAAACGGGAAGGATGTTGCTCAAAGCGGAGGATTTTCCATGTACCAAATATTCGAATTATTCGGAAAACTTTCTCTGCACGGGGAACAAGATTTCTCGGTTACGGAAAAGGAAATTGACGAATTTGCTTTTCTAGGTAATAATAGATTCATAGACTTTGTGCATCTAAAGTTAGTGTTTCGACGTATATGCATGCATTTTAGGACCCTTTTTTCCAGAATGCCGTTTAAGCAGATGAATCGTGTTGAAAATATTTAAATTTTATTATAGAACATTTTAATTAAAGTAAATGAATAATGAAATGATGAACAACATATGATGAAGCTAAAATTTTTGGCTTCTTCTACCGCATCTCGAGAGGATCACTACATTTGAATTGTTTGACTTCTTGTACTGGAGATAAAAAGTGAAGAAAGAGCGGAAATTTTTTCTTGTCATCAGTTTCACCTCTGTATATGCGGTACAGAACATGACTTACAACCAGGTTATACAGCTATCTATAACTTGCGTCTATAATCTATAATCTATAAAATATAATCTATAATCTATAACTTACTGTAAGTCTTTCAAGTTATTCATTGTGAGTTTTACTGTGATGCAATATTTCGATCGCAAGTTTAAGTTTTTAAATTTACGCTTTCACGTCCCATAACTGACTGGAGAAAATCCATTCTAGCTCGCTTATACGGTAACATGTCAATTAGATATTTTCTGTTGGTAATTATTATTTCTAAAATAACTTTATATAGAAACGTGAATTTCGATTATTATTAAGTCGATAATAAAGCATAGAAATGCAGGGGGCGTAACCTAATTGACATTAACTATAAAATAAATTATTTCATTTTTCTCATCCACAGGAAATAATTTATGAAAGAAAATAAATACAATATAAACATCAAAGTTCTGTAACGTGAAAATTCTGACAAAGCTCTGGAAGTGCCACACCAGGTGCAGTTCGGAGTATTGGGAGTAATTACAAACTCCCTCATTGTTTACAATCAACATTTGGAAACAATAAAAACTATAGAATAGAGTTTATCCACGTGGCTGCCTCAGTTTTGATGTAAAACGGTATTTTCTCTTGTAATGAGAATTTTTTTTTATCCGTAATGAGAGACTTTTCACAACCGCACACCGCATAAACGCTGATTGTCATGCCATTAAGCCAATGCCGACAAATGTGTTACTTGAGAATTTTGAAATGCGTCCGATACGTGAAAGGCTGAATGAATATCAATGTGTTAAAAACCAACCTATTGTGGTAGACTCGAGACATTTCTCAGCTGCCGGAGTTGTACATTTTCTTATCGTGTTGAGGAGAGTTCAGTTCGTCGATGCTTATGTCCAAAGTAAAAGTTGTAGTTTTTTCTCGTAGCATATGCGACTCTAATAACGACAGGATAGACATAGTTGCTAAAATTCATAGCAAAATTATTTATAGTTGCAAACGAAACGAGAACACTATTTGCTCAAAAAATAAAAACAATCATCAATTTCAAAGTTAAAAACTATTCAAAGGTTTCCGAATGGAAAGAAAACAAGAAATAGGGCTTTCTTTCTTTCGATTGCTATCAGTAAACTATTTCTCAATTCCACCTCGGTGTAAAACGTACTCACCTCTAAACAGAATTATCGCTCCCTGTAGAAGCCATAGCATTAAATCTTTTTATCGACCCCAATCAGGAAACACTTAACGATATCCAACAGACAACTCAGAAAACGCCAATTTACTTCTCAGAGGAACAATGTCGGCGGTGTAGCCTTTAAACCTGCCAACTTTAATTGGCAATCGCTGGTCACAAAATAACCACGACGAATAATTGATCAAGAGGAAGTATTCATGGACATAACAGGGCATCTATCTGGGTATTTTACGGTGCAGTTATCTGTACTGGAACTACCCAGGGTGCCGCTCCGATATGCTAGCGCCAGCGAGAGATCCTTCCAGACCTCACCAGTTGCCAAACCACGTTCACACTAAAATTCAAGATTAAACACCTCGTTAACTACCTCATTAATTGTAAACAAATTTCCAAATTGGCTTCATAGAGTAATATTTAGAGTATCCACTTTCCAGCATTCATTCGCATTTGTTTCGAAATTCACTGGAAATCTACACGCAACTCGAGGCACACACGCCGTGTATGAACGTTAGTCGGCTTGGGCTGTTGATTGAGACCACACAGTGTCGCGAGGCAGCGAGACCTCACTCGATGTAAAGTTCCCTAATTACCTGCGCGACGCCTCGTGCCTGTCCTGCTCGCATGAACTTGATTGGTTGGGTGAAGATAACACGTACAGTGCTAAAGCTAAGCTCAATACACGCTCATTCATTTTGTGCAATTATACCTCTGCCCAACACCAGCTAAGTTGGTACTTTGTATTATAAATGTGAGTTTGAGCAAAATAATAGATTCAAAATATCTTTAAAAAAGTTAAGAGTAAATGCAAGTATTTGATAGTCAACTTGCCATATGGGCATGCAGTAAAATAATTATATACAAACATTCCATTCCTTGAATATCGAAAGTAAACACTTGTTAAGAGAATTGTTACCCACAACTCTTTTCCGGTCAAGTAACACCGTCAGTTAAGTCCCCCTCCTCCACAATCAAGATTTCGATCAACAAATAGCTCATATTAGAGCTGATACATTGCAGACAAACCCTACCCCGTCAAACAGACAACTGCCTCCTACCTCGCCCGCCCTCTGGTGTCTCGCTCAAAGATGGCGCGATTTGCTGCTCCGTTTGATGTAGGCCGCCCTCACTGAGTTACCTCATAAATCAGCCTACCAAAGGACGAGACTCCAGCGTTATTTTTCAAGTTATGAAGCGGTTGCGTGACGCTTGTGGGGGTTGGTTATATCGTCCTCGCCACCCACATTACTGGTTTCCGAAGCGACCCCACTCGAGTAACACTAACGAAACCTGTTCCTTTCCAAAGCGATAATGTGTGACGGCTTAAGGTGGTTGTGAGATTGAAGGCGTGAAGCATGCATCGTTCGTACAGCCTTATGACACGAGGTAGGACCCAGAAGTGCCTTACTTTTTTATTCATTCATTTATTGATAGTAAAGCAGTGTATCTATCTCACGTGGTAGCAACAACCATTCACGTGTAATAAGCAGATGGAGACGCGGTTTTCTTCCAACCCATGTTGTGAGAATTTCATTGCTTTCATCCTCTAGAAATTCGCAACATTATGGATATTCGATAAGGCAATTTAAGGCTATTAATTATTGATAATCATATAACTTCCAGAACAAATAATAAATGATAGAAACATAGTTTTGCTATGATGTTTCAGCTTTTCACTCCAGGTGTCAAACTTTATAAGTGAATGGCTATCATATCGTGGTCATTCAGGTGCTTTAACTGTTAAAAGAGTTTCACTGAGTTATAATTCATTCTTATAAACAATGTCCGTTCCTGATATCCCAAATTCACGTTTGACAGATATTTGCTGCCAATCGACAGTTCGGGACCATTTCCTCCGTATGCTGCATCATCAGGGGCCGTCAAATTTTCGGAGCCTTTTTGATGGCCCCTATTTTTTATCCATTAGGGTACAAGAAGTATTTATCCGATTTGCCTGCATTTTTTATATGAACTTCTTGAGGTCGTTTTCAATACTAATCAATTCTATAAAAATAACCCAACTAAAAAAGAAATTATCATCCCACAAAATAGCCTCTAAGTGAAATATTCTAGGAAGGAACTAGGTGACCTCTTACTGACAAAATTTTGTTATAAAAGAATTTTAATTATTCAAATTAGGCTAGTTTAGGATTTTTTAGGTCATATTCGATTAAGTAAGGCTTGGTTTGGCTTAGTAAGGTCAAGTCTGGCCACATCAAGTTGAGCCAGCATGCAAAAGTTTTTTATTCCTTTAGTGCCCCTGTATGCTGAGGCAAGACCTTCATCTGCCAAAATTACTTCAGTAGGAGGAAAAACTCGAAAATCATCAATACTGGTAGATGAATTTAGTAAAACACATCTCGCTAAAACTCGTTCAATCATTTGAGGGAATGTGAAGAACAAAATCAAGTTTAAAATGAATTTCGGAAAGAAAACTTACGAGGATTGATGAGATTTCAAACTATTGCTGATTTAGTAGACTCGGCTTGAAAAGCCAACGTGTGTTATCTATGAGTGAAGATGTTCGCTTGATTGGTTAGCGTGATTAAGCTCGTCTCCAGCAACCTTTAAATCTACGAGAAATAATGAGTGTACGTGCTATCACCATTACAAAAAGCTTACCTGAATAATTTATTTCATATTCCATTATCCGTATATCCGTATATTTCATATTCCATTATCCGTATCCGATAGTCGCACCTCCGAGATTCTCCACCTACTGATTACTGACCTCGCGTTTTAGAACATCGGTGGTTGACAACCTATAGAAGCCAATGGTAAAATTTGTTTATCGTTTGCCAAACTGGTTTTCTGATAAATTATTTCATATTTTTAGGTTAAACAGGATAGAGTGAGGTTGAGTTATTCAGATTAAATATTAATAAGATTGTATTTTCTTTCGTCTGAAATGATTTTTATGAGCAAAATAAGATATTTCGTTCATACGGTTTATATTGATGTTAAAAATGCAGGTTATGATAAATGTTTTTGCTGTATTGGGAGAGGTTTATGTCAGGTAAGGCTGCGTATGATTCTATGATATGAATAACTAGTAAAAACAGAATATCTTTTGAGTGTCCTAAACAAAAAGCCTTATCATTATTACTATCGAATTATTATTATCACATTATTAGATCACTACTCCATCTACCTTTTGGCAGAAGCGTGTCTACGTTCCCACAGACGCTCCCAAAGCATTGGTTACGAATTTTTCAAATATATTAATATAGTGTATGTGCTACTAATAAAATTGCCCACGTGTTTGTCATATATATTAATACATGTGATATTAATAAAAATTTCCCACGCATTTGCCAAATATATTAAAACGTGTGCTATAAATCCAATTATCCACGTATTCGTCAAATATATTAATACACGGGATATTAATAAAATTACCCACTTGCCTGTCAAGTATGTTGATATTTGTGATACTAATAAAACAACCCATTGCGAGCCGTGGGTGGCGATTTGGAGCAGGTCCAGTGCAAGGCAGATGCTGAAACGGCCTCTCTCTCATGTCAAGAGGACCAGCAGATAACCTTCTGCGAACCTCAGAAGCTTTACAGGAGAGCCAGATAACGAGGTGATAGTCCAGCGCTGGTAGGTCATGAAGTCACTTCATGGGCAGGATAAGAATAGGTCTGGTGGGAGGTCTTGAAATTGGGTTAAAATGGGGTGATATGTTCACCAATTGTTAGATACCCTCGTATTGCATTGCATTCCAATTTCAATTGCATTAATTCCAATTACCGTCAAAATCTAGAAGCGTTGTCTATCCAGATGTTGCATTGAATGAACAACTGAAGTTTCAGTATCATTTGCACGCAGTTTTCAGCACGGAGACAATTTGAACGGGAGGGAAAAATGATTGAATATTCCTCAAGTTAGAAATTTTCAATACCGATAGTTTATCAAATTATTCGTTTTAGAAACCTTCCGCGTGCTAATCATTTAAAAATTGTCAACTTTCACTGTTCAAAACCTATTGACGTCTAACACCGCATACAGCACAAGTGCATCTGGCATTTAACAGGTATTGTTGTTTATGTATATCTCTTTAACATTCATCCAATATATTCCGTAGCCCAGGTTTTCCGAGGCACGGTTTGCCTACGAGATACCACCCATCCAGCACACGTTTCCTGCTGGACGAAGTCGAGGAATGGGACATTCCAGTATTGCTGCCGTTCCCAGAGCAAGGGGACCACCCTCTTCCACACTCAATTACGGGAAAGAACTTTTAACAGGCCCTGAAATCAGCGGCTAAACGGAAAGAGTGTCAATATTTGGGTGGTACAAAGGCGCCTCCCTCTAGCGGCTGAAGGGCTTTTTTATTATTCGAGCGGCAGACGGTGGTCCGTGTGTTCTGAAAACGCTTGTTTTTTCAACCGGTCTTCTGTGCAAGATTGAATTGTTTACAATTCACATAAGCTGAAAAAATTCAAGAAAATTTGTACACTTCTTGCATAGTGTCTGTAACAAATTTTGAATTTATAACTTTTCTGCTCTGTTTACTAAAACCATCTAAATGATTGCCCGCTCTTTTGGACATACCGCAAGGGTTATACTGCCCTAACAAGGAGGCCAAGTAATAGAGATGCTCTGCTCAAAGATTCTACTCAAATAAATTTAAAATTTATGGTTGTTGTTGTTTGATTTTAAAAGAAATTGTACTCCACCTGTAAGTAATTAACTTAAAGGCATCAATCATCGTAAATGGCACTACATTTGCTTCCTACACTGACCATAATCCCGCTGTGGCTACAAGCCACCAACAAATTCTCGTAAATTCTCATGATTACTCTCTCGCTTCTTAATCTCGTGTACCACACTAAATTCAGGGAACTTTTGCTAGTGCTCACTACAATACAGTAATTAAGGCTCGTCAATGAGAGCAAATCATTTGCGCAGGCATACACGCGCCCAGCGTGTAACGAGGAGTAGCAGAGATACCATCTCTCAAGTCGTCCATCAGTCGGTGACACTTGGGTCCAGTGCGCCGATGTTCTCTAACCTCTACTTAGGCCCAGGTTGAGGCTCGTGGGAACAATTAAAAGTGTCACCACACGCCCACCCTACAGGCTCGTGCTGACCAGGTCTTCAAGACGGCCGTGATAAATTTTTCAGGCCTGCAGACTACCTAGAAGGCGCGAGCGTCAGATCAGTGGTCGTCATCCTGAAGTTGATGTGCGCTTTGTTTTGGGTATCTCCACTTTGTACTACTTAATATACATAAAAGTACTCATTCCCTCATTTATATTATTACGAACATTGCGTGAAAAAGTTGGATTTACATTTACAATGTTTCACCGTTCAAATTCAATGACGAAAATTTTCACTAGTACCACTTAATGTACATGAAGAACTCAATTCCTAATTTATCTGTAAATAAAAATAGAGTAAACTTCTTCGGTTAATGTTTGCAATATTTCAATCGCTAATGATCATTGCGGAAGAAATTTTCCTATGTATAAATGGCTCCTTCATTTGCAACTTGGTCTTAAAGATCTCAGGTCCATTGATGTAGATTTTTTCAGGTGAGTATTCAAAAGCGTTCATCGTGCTGTATCTCACTGTCCTGCTATAGAGCATAACTTTGATTCCTCGTTCCAGGGCATTTTTTTCGATTGATACTTTGAATTAGTACATTGTAATAAAATAAGCATTCATGCTAAATCCGTTTTCACACGTTCTGCTTCGACCCGTAAATTAAACTTTAATTCGAATAAAAAAATATAAATCATTAAATCATCAGTGTGAGCTCTTGCGGAATTTCTGTTAGTTCATAACGACAGAAGGGTAGAACAAATTTTACAAACAAAAAACGTGCTATACGCATCGCGGAACAGTCGTGTGTCTGACAACACCGCGTCAACTACCAATTAGACGCGCCACGTGTGGGGGCCTCGGTCACCATGGAATTACCTCCATTTCCTATTGGCGGTTCGGTTTGCCGACCTTCGGCGTTGTGGGTAGATTGCTGACTTCTAAATAAGCCTGAAACGCGGCCCTAACACTTCTCAAATCTGCCGTAATTGGACTACTTGTCCCTGAGATGGATGAAACCTTTTCTACTGTCTGGGCTGTGAAAAACGCAGTTTTCGTACATCTCCTAGAGCAGGGGTTCTCAACTTTTTTGGGGGGGCCCGCACCCAATAAAAAATTTTATTCGAACCTCTCACCCCCTATAAAATAGAGATAGCAACACATCGCCAATATGCTAATTATTTACCTGTACTTTCTCGCACCCTCTGGAATATCGTCTCGCACCCTCAGGGGGCGTGAGCATCCCAAGTTGGGAACCTCTCGCCTAAATTATTTAAGAAATTATGAAATTTCAACATAGAGCAAAAATTGTTACAGGAAAAAATGTTTCTAAATCATTTATTATGTATCCAAGATTATAAATATGATCCGAAATTAGACATCAATTATACGAAATACGGCTGGCTCAGCATAATAAGAAAATACAAGCTGATGAAACTTGTTGAAATTGTTGAACTGGATTACCTATTTACTACTATTATGTGGTTTTCCACAAGCTTGAACTTATCGCGACCCATGGCTCTGAAATAAGTTTTCCCAGCGAATATCTTGATCGACTGAATTATTTTTATGTTGTGTCAGCTCCCTTTTGCTTTCATGATAATGTTTCCTAAGTGTCATATGATGGTGAGTTGTGCATTTAAAACAAGAGCTATTCTCGATCACACACAATAAATTCAATCAGCCAGCGAGCCAAAGTTCTGAAAAAAATTATTGTTTTTTTTTCGACGCTGCCTGTTAACCTGTCAGAATCTACGGGTAAATAAAAGTGAACTTACGAATTGGGCATTTTACGTACGTCATTTTATAACATCAAAAAGTCCAGAACAGTCTTCTCCATCCGAATTAACTTATGACAAACAAAGTCAAATCGATTGAGCAGGCGCAATATCTCTTTTAAGTTCTAATCTATTTTAATCCTCGTTTTCTGAGTATTTAGTGTTAGATGCTTACAGTACGTATTTAAATGAATTTTTGTACCAGAAATGATGACTTCTTTGCTGTAGGTTAGTCAATGGGCATTCCTTGGCTCTAAACCTTCTGGAGTTTTATTTCCCTGCTGAACGATTTCCGATGCTTATTTTTCCAAGATCAAGTTGTATAGTTGGCTAAATGTACCAGATAAATTCAGATCTACTCGCCTATCAGCATAAAATCGCGCGCCCAAGCGACATTGGCGGCAAACTTATCAAGAGGATCGCGGTCGTTCAAAAGAAGGCTTTAGAAGGGTGTCATTTGGGTCCGGCAACTGTGACCAATTCACTCTAAAATCTCAATGATTTAGGATGACCGAGTATAGATACAATAATTTGCATACTACCTTAAGCTGAGGACTTAAGACATGTTCTTTTTCTTGCCTATGCGCAACATGGAAGGGACTTACTGGCTTTAATTTTGAAGCTTTTGAAGGAACTTCTTTGAAGAGTCGATGATGCCACCCGCGTGCTGCCGCCAAAGAGGCTAAAATTCATGGAATAAATCTGTAAAAAATTATTGCCGTAATGGAAAGTGCATGAATATTTTTTTAATTAAAGTTTTCGCCATAGGACGTAGTAACTCAACAATCCACCTTCTGAATTTTTATTCATTTCACCGTTAGTACAACCACCGTCATCAGACTAGCACAGACATCAGGTTGTCAGAGACATCAGAAAAAGGAAGGAACTGCCCCTCGGTTTTGAACTTCAAAAAATACATTAGGTCACACTTCGGTTCTAGAGTTATAGAGGTGGATTTATCTGAACGGTAAAGGGTTAATAAGTATCGAATGTATATACTTTGAATTTACAAGGAAGTTTTGACATGAATATCACTTTGAAAACAGCGCTTTTGTCGACAGTTCCATGAAAAATAGAAAAAATCCATGAAACTTCAAAATATTCTATTTGCTTGGATATTTTTTCATATTCAGGTTTTTCAATCCTGGAAGTGGTCGCAGAGCTTACATGCTGAACTCCAACAGAATTTGTCATAGATTGTCCCATTTTCTGAAGCTCCATGTTACAATTTACGCCCAGATACAGAGTTGCAAGGACTAATTCTGCATCATCATTTAAAATGCATTAGCAAATGATTCTAGGTGTCACTTTAACTCTGTGTGCGGTATTATTTTGTTTACATCGATGTTAGGACCGAGATGTGCATCTAGGGAGATGAGACACAGCCTGTTTTCCCTTCACGACAGATCACGCAATATCTCACCTACACTTCCTGTTCTCTGCCCATCCGACGTCGATCGACCAGCTGTGATGCTGCAATATCTATCATGATGCTTCGAAGTACATCGCGGATATTGCGATGTACGCGCAAAACATTAAGTTTCATTCAGGAACTATTACCCGAAAATGAAACTTTATCAATAAGAAAGCCTGCGCGGAAACGTTCATCTGTCGCTTATCATCTGAAGATGACGATGAGTGGACAAATCTTTCTTAGATTGTTTTACAAACTCCGTCTGGGCCGAAGTGAAACACATACCTGGCAACTCTAACTGGAGGACGTGACGTCATTAGGCTCGTGCTTATCTGTGCTGTTGTGGGCCTCGTACGTGCGCGTCGCGACCTCTGAAAAGATCGCACATTACTGCGCAATTGAGGCGCAACTGAAAAAATCCCCCTCTGGAGATCCCTGCTGCGAATGACGCGATTGCTCTGATTTCCCTCAAGATCTGGGACGGGGATCTCTGATGATCTTAGAGCTGATGATTCACAGCATCACACAAGTCGACTATATTAATTCAAATCGGTGGTACAGATTGTTTGATATTTTCTTCAGTGTTCAAGACATCGACTATATTGTGTTAAATTAGGTTAAACGTAACTGTACGCTTTGAAAATAGCTTTTGATGATGGGATGCTCTAGAAGTCGCTGAACTTATTCGGGCCCACAAGTAGCTATACTCAAATATGTCCATTGTACTAGACTTGAGATCGATACAATCTATTGCTGTATAACTTGTGGTAAATACATTGTCTGTTTAAATTGTTTAAAAACACATGAAAATGAGAGGGTTTAAAATATCAATCGAACATGTAAGTTCAACTAACTTAAAAATAGAGTTGATTTTGGGACATGAACTAATATATTTCAGTCACATTTGAAGTGAAAATGCTGGTTTATATGCACACACACTAGTGTCTAAAAATTTCATAAATGTCATCGTAACTAGGCAACTGAGTATACGAATAAACAGTTTTATGACTTACTAAGCGAAATATTGGCATGGTAGCGCGGCATTACAAAAAATTCAATGTATCACTTTGAACATACGACTGGGTGTTTGGTTTAGTACAATGTTACACAGTTACGCAAATGAACCACACTATGACAGACTTGATCTATCATCGTAATAATATGAATTCTAGCAATATAAATCCTATGAAACTAAGAAAATTTCCCAACTGCATCAGAGGGCATTTGAGTTTTGGAAGAAAATAATGGAAAAATTAATTATATGAAAGTTGACACAGTTAGACGAAAAAGACATCAGTATCATACGAATAAAAAGAACAATGTCACCTGAATAAAAATGAAAATTAGTAATTTTTTGATGTTTTGAAATTAGAGATATCACAGAACTATGAGTTGCACCTCCATGCAGCAATCATTATCCTTTCATGGAAATTAAATTTGAATTTGCCCATAAAAACAAATTTATTTACCGGAAGCAGCGATGCTATCACTCAATTTTCAATTCATCGATGAAGAGAGTCCATGCTTGAAAGCTGTAGAGTACAAGCATCATCAAACATTATCTAACGTATTAATCAATTAACTTTTCTAAGGATTGTTCTATAGTGTACGCAGACTGGCACTGTAATCTATCGCTACAGACGCAGAGACGGGAATTCCGCATGCTTTGAGTAGGTCCCCGCTCCCCGCTGCGTGCACCTGACGACAATTGCATCCTGTGCTTATGAGGAAAAGTATTTCAAAACTCATTTACTGAATGTCTTTGAATGATTTTGAAACATAAATAATAAGCAATTTTCATAGGTGATGAAAAAAGTATTTCAAAACTCATTTACTAGATGTCTTTGGGTGATTTTGAAACATAAATAATAAGCAATTTTTATAGGTGATGAAAAAAGTATTTCAAAACTCATTTACTAGATGTCTTTGGGTGATTTTGAAAAATAAATAATGAATGATTTTTAGAGGTGAGGATGGTTTTGGATAATTTAATACGTAATGAGTAAATAATTTTGATGTCCTAGATAAGGTGCTGTATTCGCTGGGCACCTAGAATGCGAGAACGGACAACATGTCAAATTCAACGTGAGCAATGTAGAGTATAAAGAGGTATTTAATTCAGAGAGGTATTTAAAGAGGTATTAATTCAGCTATAGGTATTTAATTCAGCTGGTATTAAAAGGTATTTAATTCAGTTGACACAATTTGAGGGTATAATCCCGGTCTAACTTTTTCGCCGCCTGCATGCATGTTGTTCGCCGCTAGCGATTTAATCACTTAAATCGCTTATGGCACGAAAAACATGCGTGCAGGTGCCGAAAAAGTTAGACTGAAATTCGATACGAACAATTCAGTACGAACAATTTACTTGAATTAGAAATTAAAGTTTAATTCAAGATGAAATTGTTTTGCTCATTTAGAAATGATATCCTCAAACTTGGCTATACTTTATGATATGTTGGGTAAAAGTTTATTCTTATTGGCGCTGTAAAATCTGTACTTATTTATATGAAAATCTAAATTTTTAGACTTTTAGCTACTAAAATAAAATTTAAATCTTCTTGATTACGTTCAGTATTTTTCAATTCTCATCAGAGATTATTTGACGTGATAATCGTTGCTATAAAGGCAGTGTTTCAAGCGTCTGAGAACATTACGAGTTCAGAATCTCTAATTACTCTTTACTTGGCTGAAGCTTCCTGTGTTTTTGCGAGCTTTTGCCCGGCGGAGCTTTCAAGAGTGTTATCTGATAGCACCAGGGTTGGAAAACCTTATCACGAGCATGGTGATTTGGTACTGCTAGTTTAAAAACATCAAAGTAAAATTTCATTAGGTAAATGACTCTGCCCTCTCGTCTACCATTGCTTCTGCCACCTTACATTGCGCATGTGCACTTCAGCTGACGCGACCGTAGAAAGCCAGGGCTGCTAGATTGAATTATGGGTGCCTCACTATTATTCAATTTTGTTCTTAAGAAGGCCGGATATGAAAATTTCGCTCGAAAAAGGCCAATCTGGCTACATTGGTTTAGACGTAAGTTTCGATAATTTCAAAACACGAAAAACTGAAAAAAGTCGAATATATATTTCGCTTAAAAGGGTTCTCTTCATTAAACTTAAGACAGACCACTCAAAACATTCGACCGAATTAGCCACCTCATGGTCTCACGATCTTCTCAATTTACGAACGGTTTAGAAAAAAGT
This sequence comes from Morinoia aosen, assembly GCA_030386875.1. Classification (NCBI taxonomy): domain Eukaryota; kingdom Metazoa; phylum Arthropoda; class Malacostraca; order Amphipoda; family Talitridae; genus Morinoia; species Morinoia aosen. The sequence goes on from CM059562.1 coordinate 73,335,268, forward strand.
TTACTTGAAAACCTCGAATGATAATTTCATTGATAGTCGGTACAGGAGGACGACCGCTCCAAAATCAATTGAAACAGTTGCGGTGAGGGAAGCGGTCGGCCCACGCGCTATATCGGACCTGAGGTATTTATGGCCCATAAGAGCAAGTGACCAGCGCTAAAACACTACGGGTCCGACTTGTCATGTGGACAACTTCGCTCAGGTTCCCACACTGCTTTGCTCAGTTTTTATCTTTCAGCGCAACGTTGAAAATAATTTCCATGATTCAGTGACCACAGCGTTATGTTCGGTGCTGTGTGGCGCGGTCAAGGCACGCGAGACAAGCAGTCGTGTATCCAGCAAACGTCTATTGCTATAGCGAGTGTAGCGGTCGCGTGGATTGTGGTTCAGTTTTAAAGTATCTTGGAGAAGGTAAATGTTCAATATCCTAAACATTTCTCTTAATGAACTTCTTAAATGCATTAATTGAATTCAATTTTAATGCGTTTCTTGTTAATGTAATTATCTTTGTTCTTTAAAATCTTAGTGGATCAAAAATGTTTTTTTTCGATGACGTTCAGGAGTCAGACCACACTAATGATTTATTTGTAACTTGCTTATGTGGTCCTTCACAAATGGCGCCACTCGATATTGTTCGATAAAAGAAGAACATCATTTCATTAGGCTAGTTATGGCATAAAATACTATTCAAAACCTCCCGAATTTTCCTGGTACATATACTTTAGATGCAGAAATAAAATAGTGTATGTTTGCCTAATAATAAAAGTAATTCAAAAAATATATTTTTACCCATACGATATTCAGTATCACAGATACGCTGCTCAGACCAGAGAACGATTCAATCGTAAGATTTGTTTTGTTATTTCGCCATCTGATCCCGAAAATGTCACTCGATAGATTCGAACCCCAAAATGTACACTGCACGGCTTTCATTATACGGTACTCATCAGCTTCATAATTTCACTACAATTCTCTTATCACCAATAATATTGCACTTTGATTCAGGAAATTTTTATGGCGTAGAGTTTCCATCGTTTCGAAAAAATATATTATTTTACCACGCATTAATTATAAGGCACATAAACTTTACGGTAATAGTGTATGTTTGCCTTCTAACTTCTAACTTCCAATGGCACCAAAATAAAAATCATTTACAGATTTTGTGATTGATAGGAACACAACGAATTTCAATGAAGATTTCTCTCCTCACGTCACTATAAACAAGGTTAATTTGCAGATTAAGCACTCCAATGCATTTGTGAATGACTAATTTATCTAAACAACCTCATCATTAAGTAGGTATGATTGCGCACTTCAACTCCTAATTTATTCTCAAATGTTCGAATTCGCTCGGTCGTAGGACTTTTATGATCCTGTGAATAAGCTACTATACCAACCCCGTCATCAAGAAGGTACTTTAACCCTTGATCTGCTCTCGAACGTTCAATTTTGCGCGGGCTCCTCTCCTTCCTGCGCAACCAACCGCCAAGGAAGTCATTGCTCCCGCACACTTCCTCGTGGGAAATTTACAGCCATTTCGATCATTGCTCTTCCTTGGAATAACCGACGGAGTTCGTTTGTCTTTATTTTATCCAACTAGAGTACAAGGCCGTTAGAAATCACGGGATTCGATATTTTCCCTAAAACAATCTTGCAGATGTGGATGACGAACAAATATATTCATCCTGAAAGTACTCGCAATTAAAATATTTTTGTTCTTGTACACTGGTGAACATCGTATTGCAAATACGGTCATTAAGAATCCTTCATATTAAATCAAAGAATCTGTTCCTTAAGAAGCGGACACCAAACAAATATTTAAATTTATTAATAAATACACACACCATGAGTATTGCCAGGTATAAGACATGGTAAAGATGACTGATCTTCTCTCAAATGTCCCTACATAGTTACTTACAATTGTTAAAGCCAGGTTAGACTCCGAAGGGGACAAGCCCTAATATTTTCCGAGAATATTCTTACATGTGTGTAATTATTCTCAGATAAGAAATACCAGTTTTCAAACAGTTTTAACTATGATAATGGAAAAAATCAAAATAGTGAAAATGGAGGAGGTGAAAAGGTCCTCTGGAACTTACCTTAGATCTTGGCGTAAAGAGCTGTTCCATTGCCACGTTATATTGAAACGATGGCACTTTCATTAGCAGGACGGATCAATTGAGGATCAAGCTCGTAAACTGAATGCAACCAGGCAGAGAGATTTTTAAACCAAGACACCCATTTTGTGATTTAAAATTCTGAATTAGGGACATACCATAATTAAACCTAAGTTAAAATGTTGAGAGTAATTCAATTTAACCAAGTTACCTTGGGCAGAGGCAGAAAATTGTCATTCATGCGGTTTGAAATTCTGTTTTGTAGAAGGATCCTTTAGAGCAAATATAAATTTTATTCGCAGTCTACGTAATATCTTTAATTATCTTACTTGCCTTTTTCACCAGCGCTCAATGACGACCAGTAATGAGAAAAAGCAAAGGAAAGACAGTTGGTTAAACCACCAAAACAAAGTACTCGAGGAGTGTACGTTTATATCGATTATTTTCTCGTATTTCCTGCACTATCAAGTGCGTCTGGGTTATGTGACGGCGTGTGGAATCGTAAGGATTTCGGGACTACGTTATTTCTGATCGCTTGTGCCAAATGGAGTGGCATTGCTGTGTGCTATTGTTTCTAAGTATATACTTGCAATAATAATTAGGTAGGATGAAAAAAAATTAGAATTCTCAATAAATCTTTTCACTGTATAAATATGGTATTGCCTAAAACACTATTTTACTTTAGGGAAAAGAAAATTATTTTTCATTTTATATTCATCAATGCTATGGATCAATTCACTTGAACCGTGCATTTAATTCATTTAAACTGTAAATTTTTGAATTTGTAAAGGCAGTCCCACTCTGCTCTTCAGTCAAAAGGAGTTTTTATTGCATTCATGTTCATTCAACCAGAAGTTTATTTTGGTGCAAATTCATTATATTAATTCATTTGTAACAATGTACATGCTTGTGGTACATAATCCTTCAAAAACAGGGTTAGTTATGTGACTACAAGTACTAATAGATAGCGGCGATCAAGATTCCCTGATCAAAAAGGTGTTTTCATTGAAACCTGATTCAATTAACCAAAGAAATTCGCGTCAACGGCAATGTTAATACTAATCTGTGTAGTGATACTCCTTTTGTACCATTTCATTTCAGGCTGTACATCTTTTCAGCTCGTGATGCCTATACTAATCTACAACATCTTGTACGGAATTTCAAGAGATAAACCATGATGCAAAATTTAAGTTGATGTTCGTGGCACTGCATACTGGTATTTTTTGGTCACGGCTCACATCATTTCCGTCAAAGCTCTCCTACCCGCCATGGCCACCACAGGCCGGAGGTAGGCAAGCATCGGCGCCAAGATACGTTGCCCGACGTACGTTGGCGTACCGTTACCTTGATTGCTGATTGCTGACAAACGGATACTCTGCACGCATCCGGACGTTATCATTCGTTGGAAAACCGTGCATGAAGGAGGCAGGTTTATGACGAGCACGGGCATTTATTCACGCAATTTCGGAGGAAAACTGGTTTTCAGAGGAATTACATTTCTAATTAAAAATATGTTTTTATTGGAATGGATAGAAAAATTTTGCCCACGAAATTACGGACTCTCACATTTCTTTAGAAATATTCCATAGATTTGCTCACTTATTTACAGAAATACATTTTACCTGAAACACTAAAACCTCCTTTAGAGTACACTGATCTATCCGTATATTCATTTTGGCAATAGAGACTGGTGGGACACATGTCGTTATAGAACTAACAGAGAATTCTCATTATAAAAAAGCTATTTATTCTAATCCAGCTTGGAATACGATGCCCACACGAGTACTTATTTCTAGAATCTGAAAATTAATAATTATCGGACTACTAACGATTTTTACTTAACAATTTTCGCGACAAATTACCTAAGGCTCAGGAAAGTTCTTACTGTTAGCAATAAAACTTGGGGAGAAATTTAATACCATGACTATTTCACAAATAAATATAAGCAAACTTTTAGTCCAGTGTGACTCGAAAGCCAAATTACGAAAAACTTTCTTTTTCCTGGAACAAAATTCTAGAATTGAGCACCTCACGAGACTTGATATGCTCCCGCTTCTTCAGCACTCAAAAACCTCTTGAATCTTTCTGTCACCCAAATTACTAGACAAGCAAATGAAAAACAAAATCGATGACTGTAGCGCATCGAGAATAATCAAACTACATATTGCTTCCGGACTTCATATTTTCCAAACCATGAATAATACGCAAGATAAATACCAACAAATTGGTATCTAATGACGAAAAACTTTGTCGATGTAAAATATCAAACTGTACTTTCTTTCAACTTGAAATTATCATATCCATTTTACTTGCTGGAATATAAGTATACTGAATTATTCACCATGCTGAACTCCGGAATTTCTTCCTCTCCCGAAAGGTGACTATCGAAGCTTTATCTCAGATCTATACCACGGGGTTAATACTGTTGTTTGTTAAATGTCGAATATATTTTGTTTCTGGTGACGATGTACATGTTTATGGCTAATAAATCTTTGAAATATAACACACAAACTGCACGTAATATCACACACTTGAAAAATACCAAAGTATTTTGAAGTATATTTTCACAAGGTTTTAATGAAACATGTTTCGAAAGTTTACACCTTTTTTTTCGTAGCGGTGACACCAACCTAGAACCGGGTTTTCAAATAATTCACGTTGTCGTAGCAGTGTACCTAGCAGCGTAAGTCTATCTGCTGCTTGGTCGCTCTGTATTTTCCGCACGTAACTTACGTTGCAGGGTAAACCGCCACGACGACTTGAAACGTCCAAATATTCGGTGCCACTCCAGCGTTAGGTCTACCACACCAAAGCACGAGATCTACCTTTATCTAGTACTACAGCGTGTGGTTAGGCTAGGTTACTAATGCGTATTACTTGTTTCCATGCATTTAATTTAGCGATAAACACTTAATTTGTACATCTCAAACGGCACCTGGGTAGGCGATATGTGACGGTAGACCTCACGCTACAGTAGCATCTAATGTTCTATCCCTGCAGTAGCTAGGATCCCTGGCATCCATCTGAGGTCTCGCCTCACTAGCACTTTGACTGCGGCAGGTGAAACTGGAGTTCAACATTGAATTAAAATTCAAAGTCAATTGCCGTAATTAATGTTGAAATCAGCAAACATTTACTGGATCACGCCTTCATTTAGCTTTGATTAAGTATTCATGAAAATTGGGTTTTTGACTATTGGTTGGTCTGGAGCATTATGAAAATGGCCTCCGCGTACCACCAGTGGCTCACGTCGCAGTCAAAGTGTTCGGACCGATGGCTGCAACGGGCGGCGGACGAGGGCGTGACGCGTTTCAATATTTTAATGTGGGAGTTCCTGTGGACTGTGTAGACTACGCGTGCGCGTTCTGTTGGTTTTATTGTTCAAGTTTTTGGCGGGAGTTGGTGTAGGGTCGAGCAACCTCGAGAGCTAAGGCTTGGTTTTAATGTTTAATTTAAGGCAGAAGTTGATTTGAGGTAAATTTATCGTGGTGATTCATTTGTAACAATGTACGTGCTTGTGGTAAGTAAATCATTCAAATATAGGGTCGGTCGTGCGAGTGAAGGTACTAAAATATTCTTAAAGACCACTGTACATTATGATTGAAAATTTGATCATGGGAAGGGTGAACCTTAATTGAATCTCTTCAACAAGTTGGAGCTATAAGGAACTACTCGTAGTTTAAATGATATTCCTAGGATCTTTCATTTCACTATAGCGTTTGTGTGGCAGTGTTATATTAAGTATTTCCTATGCTTTTTTTGAATAAAGAATTGTCAAACGTTCCTGTAAAATAGATGAAAGGAAAAAAATGCATTCTATGTTCTACAAATTGCCTCAGACTCCCTGGTATCGCTCTCTGTTGTTGTATTTTAACTCATTGCTTAAATGGTTAATTATCGTTATCCAACATTAAATATATTTAGATTTCGTAAATTTTACGTCGTGAAGGGTTTCCTCCCACCGAATCTTGCTATGATCACAATTCTGCTTCTTCAATAATAATACCCAGATAGAAATGAAGCCTGTATCAGCAAAGACAAGTCCTCACACAGTACCACAACTGCTATGATCTTAACTAGAAATTACGTATATTTTTACTAGATATAGGACGAACGCCCCGCAGTAATACATTTTGCTTTTGTATCGTCAAGGATCAGGCTCGTCGGACATCGAGTAAAAATATATAACTCCACGGAAAAAAATTGCCACTGCTAACCCCTCAGTGTCTTGTATATGGGTGTGAGCTTGATCTGAAGAATATGTGTTGAAATTGAGAGCTTGACGTAAAGAATAAGTTTGTTTCGGACTAAATTTATTCAAAGAAGCAGTTGTGTCGACTGATGTAGATCGTTATTGTTAAGGGTTCTGCACTTGGTGTCCAAAAAAATCGCGTAGTTTAGGAATTTATCAGTCAGCCATTGAACCGTCTCAGGCTCGAATTACTGTTTTCATTCTGCCTGGCGTTAATTCTTCAAGATTCTATATCTTCTGCAGCTCTATTTTTAACCATAGTTGAAGTTACCTGTCCCCCAAAGCCATCAATGTTGAAGAAAGAGGGCGATGAGTCACACAGGTTCCTGTCGAGCCCAGCCCGTAAATTTTCAATGTGGTTCAAATCAGGAGATTACGGTGTCCAGTCCATGTGCTCAAATATTTCCTTATCCAAAATAAATAAATCTTAAACATTTTAAGCCATGTGTTGGTGAAAATTTTCGTCCTGAAAGATCCAGTTGCAATAAAAAAAATATAACAACATGGAAGGCTGAACGTGGTTAGAAAGTACTTGCAAATATTCGTGGGAGTCCGATGTTTTACTGCTAAGAATGGCAGATCCATTTCCATCCGAGTAGAAACAGCAACAAAGCGTGACACTACCTACCGAGACCTGAATAGTTGGGACGAAGCATGCTGGATTCAGAGCTTGATGTAGCGGTCACAATACGCTATCACTCCCATCGTTCTGAAAGAGGTTGAACCTGTACACATCGAACCACATTACATGCTTCTAATCTATAGTAATCCAATCTTAGTGTACTCGAGTAAATAATAGACGTCTTTTACGATTTACTGCTGACACTAATGGCACCCTTCGCATCAGCCTAAATTCATTTTTTTATAAGTCTCGACGTACAGTCTTTTGTGAAATTGTTTTTTGACCTTCGCAAAACTCTCTAATCATCTTGGTTCATGAACGCCGATTGTTCCTTAACTAATCACTGCAAAGAGCGTCTGTCTGTCAGTCTGTCATCCGAAAGTTAAACCTTCCACAATTTCAACGAGATGAGCAAGGATCTCCATCTTGTTTACAGAGAGCTATGGTTCTTTCTATCGCTCTGATATTTACGCTGGTGCCTGTACAGATGGATCAAGATGATTTTTCATTTTGGAATAGGAAGGTGCTCCTAACGGGCTTCTTCCGATGGCTTCTTCCGGCATGCTCTGCGACTCTCATAAATAGTGCTCGATAGGTTGATCCCACATACTGTGATGCGCAATGAGCACAACTAAATTCAATTTTCCATTTTGATGCAACTCAATCACGGGTCCATTTTCCATTTTGATGCAACTCAATCACGCGTCTTTTATTAGCTGCTGACAAACGCTTTCCTTTACATTTCTCCGATGTAAAGGAAAAGTTGGCTGTTAATATGCGCTCAAAAAAGGTATTTCCTACTTGTTAAACACTTCTAAATATTTTCAATGTGCAGATTTACTGAAACAATGAACTTCGAAGTAAATGATGCTAAATACGAGTATATAAACCAGGTAGAAATCCAGTACGCGACCTTTTTTTGCCATTTAGTGTATGCAGAGAAAAATTTCCATTAACTTTTACAGCTTAGTATATTCATCAGTTTCTATTCTATTGATGTTCTTTTTTAATTCTATAGAATGATCATGTTACTAGAAAAACTATAACATGGAATTTCAATTAAACCGAAAGTAGATTGATCCCTCCTCCAAAAAATAAAGACTCCGCCTCCATCGCCCCCAAAGAGCACCATTCCCACCATCAGCACGTGCTCAGACCTGTCTCTTATTTTTTCATTTGGGAGACTTCCCCTTGCCCTTCTTTTCTAGACCGCAGCAATCGAAGATCATGGAAAATCACGTCCGGACATGATGCATTCTGGCGGAGACCACAGGAAGCGAAGAGAGACAATTACCGGCGTCCACGACTTGTATAATTTATCCCCAGCATCAATTATGATCAAGATAGTGAGAGTAATTTCGAGCAAAGACGCATAAGGATGATACCTGATAAAATAAACAGTTCTGCGTGGCATTTTACTTACGAATATAGAGGTACGGTATACTAGGTTAAATTCTGTTTGAGTTTATTCCGTGGACAAATATTTGGTTCGAACTGCAAACAAATGACTAGCTCATAAATTTTAATTTAGCGTTAATTTAGCAATTGTAACGTTTTTCGATTCAATACGGATTTCAATCACTTGAATATTCGAAATATGTGCTGTAAATAAACCAAATTAACGCAGCTAACTCTACATGGTGGAGAGATATGAAGTGTTGACAACTGTATTTTTTTGTCAGGCTCACACTCATCAAGCGTGAAGTACCTCAGACTTTGATTTTTCTAGACCATTCAATCAACACAAATCTACTTTTTTCTGACGGAGTCGAAGCATGCACGACACACCTGTAATAGAGAGACAGGACGAACCGACTCTTGATGAGCCCCGCACACTTTTACGTGGCGACCAAAACGCTGGAAATGAGAGCTGCAATTACGCGTTCGAGCAGGAGCCGGGCAGTGTTCGGGACGCAGCTCCGGATCACGAGAGGGCGTGGGACCAGCACTCGCCCTGCACGTGCGCCTCTCCCATGACTTGGTCTCTCCCACGCCCCCACTGCCGCTCTCACGCCTCACAGCCCTCCAGCAGTAGCGCAGAGCTTGCGGCCTAGGGGCTTCCTTCCCGTCTGCCTTCCAGTAGTCATTTTGTCCAAGTTATCTTAATGACGCAGTGCTCAAGGACAAACTGACACTAATTTTTAATGATTATTTTCCTTTCTTAAGGCTGAACTTCTAGCGTGGGTGAAATGACGTTTGGGTGAAACTATGTAGGTATATGAAAAATAAAAAATTTTATTTTTAAAGATAGTGTACTTCTTCGCTTTAGGGCCACAGATTGGAAAACGAAGCCATGGTCTGAAACAATTGCATTCTTGTTAATAAAATAACAGAGAGGTTGAGAGAAATTTGTCTTTTTAGATCTCAGAGTGTAAAACATCGTGTCAAAGAGTTTTCCAAAGTTTTTTACACTGCAAATATAAAAATCGGGTTACCGAAGATGTATTCGTAAGACTTTCCTTTATAGCAGTGAAATTAATACGCATGTGTGGGTGGATATTGTGATGCCGAAGATTTTTCTTAAGACTTTCTCTGATTGCAGCTCAATTTATGTATCATATACACCTAATTTTCCCAAGCTGAGAAAGCCTGAGTTAATTTCGAATGACTCGAAGTAATTATTTATCTCTAGGAAACATATTTGCAGACTACCTTGGTATACAAGTTTCTCAAAGAAAGAAAGAGAAAGTATTTTAAATGCATAAAAAGTCAAATGAATTTCAATAAGACCGGCACATTAATGGAATATCTTTTATGAAGGATTGCTAACTCTATGCGTCGTTATATCGTGGGAGAAAAAGATAGTAAATAAGAGTTAAACTTCTTAAATCAAGGAGATAATCCTGGTGTGATACAGTATTTAATTGAACAATTTATTTTACTATTCACTCTCAGAAATAATTATGTAGGACTATTCAATGACTCGTGAAATTCGCATGATTCAATTTTAGTGCAATACTTTGAGACTTATAATGCAAAAAGTGAACTTTTAGGTATTGAATTACGCGGCCGCCATGGCAAAATGCGTTAATGTCAAAAAATTAAAAATACATTAAACTTATACGTGTTATAAGCATATGATATAATATTTTTGCTCTGCCTTAGAGAAAATGCAACTCATCAAGTGTTCATTTTGATAAAAACCTTCACCAATTGCCTTACTTGCGCATGGATTGTGTGGCATACACTACCGCAGAGTGGTTTGAATAATCATTTAACTTACTATAGTAGTGTATGCTACACAATCCATGCCCAAGTGAGGTAATGGGCAAAAGCACCGAATGATCATAATCATATTGTAATCATATATTATAACCATATTGTAATCATATCATTAAAACCATATTGACACCGAAGGATTATAATCATATTGTAATCATTTATTATAACCATATTGTAATCATATCATATTAAAATCATATTGACACCGAATGATCATAATCATATTGTAATCATATCATATTAAAATCATATTGACACCGAATGATTATAATCATATTGAAATCATGTATTATAATCATATTGTAATCATATATTATAATCAAATTGTAATCATATATTATAACCATATTGTAATCATATCATATTAAAATCATATTGACATCGAATGATTATAATCATTCGATGCCATGTGATCGCTGTCTCGTAAACACATCGGATGCATGGTACTTATACTGTCCTTCGCAACGACTTAAATAATTCGAATTCGAATCTGAGACTTGCCAGGTAACCCAGTATAACTTTTTTGCCGCATGCAATCATGTTTTTCGCTGCCTTAGCGATTTAAGCGATTAAATAGCATACGCGGCGAAAACATGCTTACAGGCGGCGAAAAAGTTGACTGGGTAATGCTCTGCAAAGTGTTTTCTCAGCCCAGTTCTCTGACTCGGTGTTGCAAGCAATAAGAAAAAAGAGGTCACCCTCTGGGTTGAGAGGAAGTATGCTCTCTAGCTTTGATTTCTTATTATTATTTTGAGCATAAATTCGATACAACTGCGTGTACTTCTCGACACAACTTGCAGGCATGATCTCTTTAGCTCGAGGCAGTCCCTGGAGGAGCGATTTTCTCAGACCATGTGACCCTTCTAAACAAGACTCACATTCTCCCTCCTGTTAGACACTCAGCCATTTTCTCAGCGTGAATTATATTTTTGGGATTAACGTAAAGTAACTGGCCAGCTTTAATTCATTACTCATTCTGTCGACCTAACCGACAAAACATTAGAGGTCACACTGCTAACCTCAAAGTCTATCTTATTCGATGGGTTGACCCGTGTCGTGACATCAGTCGAGAAATTACAGTCACTCAAATCTGATCATCTACCGAAGAAGCTCAATTCGTTCCCATCTCATATAAACTCAAAAAAGAAATTATCAACCTTTGAACTTGTATCTTGACTCCTAAATCTGCGTAAAGCTAACTCATTAAATTAGAGGCGAGGTTTAAAGGTAGCCATCTTGGCTCAGAATTCCTTAATAATCAAATTTAAGTCTTCACTTCCTGCATGAATGTCACTCTGCCTATCATGCAGTATTGAGCATCATCCCAGTAAGGTCAGAGAGGGGTTTAGTGACTCTAATCTATTAACTTATATAAGCCCAAGTAGGACAAAGGAAAAATGTCAAATACTCGTAGAGCATCCAGCAATTCCCCATAGCATCAGAGAGTATTTGAGATAATTACTTTACGCAAAACAGGTTGCTCGCAATCAAGAAGTGTCACCTCGCAGCTGTTATTTTCTTTCTATGTGTATGATTAGAAAACGAGTAATCAATGGCGTCATTTTTGTACCACAACTCTGTCCTTCCATTCAGGAAGTCCGAATTCATATCAAGAAAAGAAAGAAAAGAAAAACTGTTTGTATCCAATATGCATGATATAAAGAACATCACTGGTTTTTGAAATATCTTAAAGTGAGGTTCCTTAGCTGATACGCACACATGGGTATCGTAATATCCATGTTACTAGCTGCAGGTGTCACTATCGATTAAACATCTTATTTTTTTGTGTCACAGCAGGTATGACACGATTTCATTGTAGCAACCATCTTCCCACATTCACAAGTGGCGCGTTCGACCTACCAGAGTCCAGAGCTAACCGAGTGGAGCAAAATGCTCCAGTGTTTTCAAGTATTATGGGGCGTCGCAGAACCTACATGAAATCTGAGGGTTGAATGAATTTCTTCCAAGCTTAGTAAGCTCGACACCGCTTGGCATACTAAGCAGAAAAAATGCGCCTAATATACTGAGGCTTTTCACCCTTAAGTTCTGAAAACTAACCACCAAAACTGCGCCTTGATAGAGGCGGAGACCTCACCATAATACTGGTTTCCAACTTTCTACTTAGAACAAAGAAAACATCTTTATTGGTCGCTCTTTCGTTGCAATCGCATTATAGAAATGGTTCTTTAGCTTCGCAACCAGAGGAGAAAAAGTACATCAGTAAAGTGCCGCTTCCTCTATCCTTTTTCACCATTTAATTTAATCACCAAAATAGCTACACATCTTAAGTAAAAATACATTGAGGTCCGACTGAGATCACATGAAGGCGTTTTTGTCCAAAGCGAGATGCTTAACCCATCGCGCCATGAAAGCTGACCGTTGTCGACAATAAATAAATCTAAAATATAACAACAACGGGCATAAATGCAGAAATGATTTATTCAGAGGATAAATAGGAAATCAATCTTATTGATACAATCATGCCAGCAAAACAGTAAAAATATACTATTTTAGTTCGGTGCATGTTAGAAAAAAACATGAAAAATGATAAAAACACTCTACCAAGTGAAGAGTCTTGAAGTTATAATAAGTTTGCTGATATCTGCAACAGTGGTTGAGTCTTACCACGTCACTTCAGAAATTTTTGTGAATGAGAAATAATTCATGACGTACACAATTTAAATTACGCCCCGCTCTTCTATCAACATTCAACCTCCTAGTTTTTATTCGAAGGTGTCAGTTGCTGTATGACTAAGTGCATAAGACACAAATACAAAAAATGAAATTATTCACATTTACTCGGAAGATTAATTGACCTTAGAGTTTGCATTTCCATAGGTAAGTTACATAAATAACATAAGCACTAGCACAACCAAGATATCTGGGCTTACGCTGCTAGTTGCCTAAACAGTTTAACAACGATCAAACAACTAGGTAAATACACACATGTTGATGAATGATACAAAAAAAAACATCGGCATCTTTGGGATGCTTTATTTCCAATCAAGCCTGATACATATGATCTTGAGCATTGGTTTTTCAAATGTCTTATAACTAACAATATATATAGGACACCATGACGGTTCCCCCGTAAAGCCGGTACCCATTTCCGACACCTGGGTTGAGTGGGGTATTGGGCTTGAGCTTTCCCTTATACCCAACGGGGAAAATCGCCGCGCTAGCGCCGGGATACGAACCCTCGTCTCCAACATACAAGGCCGATCCCATAACCACTGTGCCACGGCGAGCAGCCGTGGCAACTTCAGCTCTGACCAAGCACAATTCATATAATTGGTTTTATTTTACTATATGAGGAAATTCAATTTTCAAATAACTTCTACGAGACTCGAAAACTTTATTTACATTTTTCAATAGAATGTGATCGCCATGAAGTATTTGCCTTCCTTCCGTTTTGCAACTAAGATGCAGACAGTTCTATAATAGATATTTCTATTATAGAAAAATTGAATAAGATATTTCTATAATATATCATACTTGAAATACAATTCATAGGCTGAATGTCACATTACAATTGGTGACCCCAGAGTGACCAAAAAAACGGAACTCAATGGCCGAAGCAGCAACACCACCTGGCTTTACAAATGGTGACCCAGGGTGACTCCAACGGCCGGAGCAGCAACAACATCATGCCCTTACAAGTGGTGACCCCAGAGTGACACCCGACGGCCGAAGCAGCAACACCTGGCCTTACAATTGGTGAACCCAGAAATGAAACGCAATGGCTGAAGCAGAAACAACAACTGACCTTAGAAATGTTGACCCCAGAAGAATTGACAGCCCTTTTCAAACGGAGACCCCAGCAGCTCCAATACCTGGAGACCCAGCACTGCCAGCGGTCTCCAGCAGGTTCACCAACGGGCCCTGGCTTCTACATCGGTTGCCTCTTACTACTCGTGGCCGCAGCAGCTCTTCACAGCAGGTTCGCCATCGGCCCTAGGCTACCACATTGCCTGCCCCTGACAACTGGTGAGCCAGCAGCTCTCCAGCGGGTTCACTATCGGGCCTAGGATTCCACATTGCCTGCCTCCTCACTACTGATGACCGCAGCAACCCTCAAGCTACTTCACCGACGGGCTAAGGCTTCAACATCGCTTGCCCCAACACCTAGTGGCCGCAGCAGCTATTCAGCGGGTCCACCATCGGACGTAGGATTCCACATTGCCTGCCCCTGACAACCGGCGGCCAAGCAGCTCTCCAGCGGTTTCACCATCGGGCCGATGCTTCTACAGTGCCTGCTCCTAACAACTGGTGACCCGGTAGCACCCATCGCTGCTCTCTAACTTCAACCCACGCAGCATCCAAAACGCATTTTCCGCTAGGTGTTTCAAGCACTGCAAGAACGTTTAACAAAGCGCGAAAATGCACAACCGAGCCGCCAAAACGCCTCTACGCTCGGCCTCTACACACGGCCTCTACGCACGGCCTCTACGCACGGCCTCTACGCTTGGCCTCTACGCTCGGCCTCAACGCTCGGCTCATCGCTCGGTCTCATCGCTCGGCACCAACGCTCTGCAGCAGCATCATTTTATTTTACTAAATTTTATCGTTTGAACTCCTTTCTCTCTAGAAGGAGGGTACTTGTAGTGCTCTACCTTAGTTACTCCTAAAATCTCATTTCGAGTTATGCAACTGTTCAGTATTCTTAATATGTACCAATGTAAATTTATTCAACAAAAATTTCCACCTCCTCCGTCCCGTATCACCGATACCAACCGCAAGTGGAGTATATAAGGAAGGCCGCTGCTTCACTTGCCTCAAAATGGAACTCAATGGTTGAAGCAGCAACACCATGCCTTGTCCTCCCGCCCGACTTTGCGGCGCAACTTCCAGAATTAACTGGCACAGAAGACATAGTCTTACCCAACACCCATAGCGAGGTCAGGGAATGCTGCAAGTTTAAACAATTTATGACAAATGGAACAAAAAAATAGGAGGCTCATCTGAAGATCTTCGAAGATAATATTCAGGCGAACATTTCTCCACTTAAGCTGGCTGTCTAGGACTGTATGCCCGGAAGCAGGGGCCGGAAGAGGTCAGAGCACGCATAGCACACGCGCTCGTGACCAAGTCGTATAGGTATCTGAGGTGGCAGCCAGTTGCAGCCTCCTCCTCACCTCGCTCGAATCCGTTGCTTAGGCTTCGGATTCGCTCAAGAAAATAAGACGAACAATTTATTTGTGTTCACCGATGTTAGTCGCCAAGAAAATGAAGCACTCCCACCATTGCCCCGCTTTGTCATAAATTGTTAGCGTAATTTTCTTTTTAGGCTTGTTTAGATTGGGATAAAGCCCTTGTCCCTTATTATGCAAGGTATTGGATGACTTGCAAAGGACTTCAACAATGAGCAATGGCTGGATTTGCGACAGCCTTACATTTGGTGACCCCAGAGTGACTCCAACGGCCGGAGCAGCAACAACATCATGGCCTTACAACATAATTTTAAATCCTTTACGCTGAATATTTAATCATAAAAACAACAGATATTTCGCTCTTTTAACATTACAAAGAATATTAAAAGTAGACACCAGCCCTGTTCAAAATCTTACGACAATAACTACATTATAGCAGAACTCTCCAAGGTTTGGCAACAGCAAAGAGGCAAATTTAAAGTTCGGAGTTTTTTCTTACTTGGTTTACTTCGGGAATCGGGAAGAGATTATTCATGTTAAGCTGGCCACACACAAGCATATCTGATCGGTTATGACCAACAGATATGGAATACTACAGATGAAATCTGCCGCTCTACTCGCCACTAACTGCAACTCAAGTGCGTGTTCAGCAGTGGTAGTAGGCGGATGTGAGATAACCAGTCATGGACGACAAGAAAAAAGCTTTAGCAAGCTTGGTGCTATCAAGTGTTATGAAGCCCAGAAAGCGGAAACGATCACGTTGGTCAAAGGAATTGCGTAAAAAAAGAAAAAATTTTTCATATGACACTTTTAAAAGTATTAAAAGAAAATAAACAATTTGATTTTAGAAATTATTTGCGAATGTCCGATGAGGTATTCCAAGAAATACATGCCATTATTGCCCCATTCATACATAAGCAAGATACGATGCTCAGAAAGGCAATAAGTTCTGTGGTGGAGGGAAAAACTGTCACATTTGCCCATACACTGGGCGATAAAATCTGCAGGCGGGTAAGGAATTCCAACATGATGGAAGATCAAACTGAGTGATTTGATATGCCAGACTTTATCTGTATCACCCCACACACTGGCCGATATTTGAGCGATTTGGTCTGTACAGATCAAATCGACAGAAACTGACCGATCAGATATGCTAGTGTGTGGCCAGCTTTAGAATTGGGAGACCTGTGGATGACTGGAGTTTAATAAATCCTGGAGGTGTAGGGCCTGAGTGGGACTGCAAGAGGTGGAAGAAAGAGATTGAGAGGCAAACAAAAGAGTATGGATTGAATAAGTGGAGGCTTAGCATGGTGCGGAAGCCTACACTTGACTGGTATATGAAAAAAGAAGCACTTAAGTTTGAGATGTTCTATGATGGTAGTTTTGGAAGTCAACTCTTGTTTGCTGTGAGATGTAAGTCATTGAGTGTGAACAGACGTACATGGAGGTGGAATGAGAATAATAACAGATTTTGTCGGCAGTGTATTAGTGGAGTGGAGGAAACAATTGAGCATTTTGTGCTGGAATGTAGTAAGTATGAGCAAGAGAGAAATTTTGATGAATGTGGTGCTTGAGCAGTTTGGAGAGAATAAGTGGTATGCCAGATGTGCTGAAGATGATTGCGGTATGAGCTGTCTTGCTGGATTGGATCAGGAGTGTAATTTGAGTATCATTGAAGCTATGAAAATGTTTCTTGTGCGTGCCTGGAGTAAGAGACAGTGACTGGAATGAGCCAGTCAGGTAGAATGGTCAGTAATGACCCAATATGCCTGGGGATGGTGTTTTGACATACTGGCTATCCCAGTGATGCCATCCAATGGCAGCTTGTAACAAGGATTGGTAGATCCTGAGTAGTTTAGGGGACAAGTCTGGTACCAGGCGCTGAACTCTTTGTGTGATAACTGTTGAGGGAATTGTAGGCCGTTACAAAGGCCCCGACGCTGTCAGCCCTCAATTTCAAGTTCAAGTTCGGGTGTCAAACTCACAACTGTTATTCGCAGTTATAATCATAGGGAATGAATGAAATTAAAGCAATTAGAATTGTATATTCTTTGTAAAAAAATAGTGTGACCCTGGATATTTTGAATGATTTTAGTGAAATGTTCAATATTGTGTTTCAGAGTAATTTGGAATGTTTTTATCTGGTTGATAACTAGTGTTGGTTGCCCATTTCAAATGTGGACCAGTAAATATTTGGGACACAATTTTTAGGCTTTTACCAATATTAAGATATTAAAAATGTTCCAGATAAAATAATAAAGAAGAACTTTTTAGTCTACCTCTTATTAAAATTATTAACATATTAAAATGAGCTGATGTAATCAAGATCTTTACATGCTTCATTTGGACATTGAAACCCTTGATAAGCTTAGGAATCAAAGAATAAGCTCACATAAAGAAATGCAACTAGCCAATTTTGAATTCCTGATATCTGTAAAGAGGTGGTAGATACATAGTAGGCTTAGATAAGTTGAAGTAATGTTTCCTGTGAGACTGGCTCTCAAGGGCTGTTCTTTAGTTTACATCTAGGGTCAATATTTACTTTAATGTTGTCAACGATTTTAATAATTTTGTTGCGAAGAATCAATAAAGGAATACATTTAAGAATGTTTTACAAGAATGACATTCTGCCGGGTGATGCGTTATTTTTGAATTATTCAACTTTGAAGCTGGCTTGTGCGTGCCATGAAAGCGCGCGCGGCTAGCATAATTTAATTAATAACGGAAGCTAACACCCTATTTAAAACGTAAAGAAGTTGGGTTGTGAGGGGTAGCCACAGTTTTTTTAAATGGTCAATGTGAAGTTTAATGCAATCACGGAAAATAATTATTTGATTCCAAAGAATCACTAAAGGAACCCATTTCAGAACGTTTTACATGAATGACATTCTGCTCGCTGATGCGTTATTTTTGAATTGTTGAACTTTGAAGTTGGCCTTTGCGTCCAAAGGAAACGAGCGCGCGAAACGGAATTTAATTAATAACGGAAGCTATTACAAACGTAAAGAGGTTGGGTCGTGAGGGGGAGGCACAGTTCTTAAAGTGAAAATTATAAATAAAGCGGTCAATGTGAAGTTTCATGCAATCACGGAAATTGATAATGATATTCCAAACAATCACTAAAGGAACCCATTTAAGAACGTTTTTCAAGAACGACATTCTGCTCGCTGATGCGTTATTTTCGAATTATTGAACTTTGAAGTTGGCCGTCGCGCGCCCAAGGAAGCGAGCGTAATTTAATTAAAAACGGAAGCTAACCCCCTATTACAAACGTAAAGAGGTTGGGTCGTGAGGGGTAGCCACAGTTCTTTTAGTGAAAAGTATAAATAAAGCTTCTAAACCACATATTAGGGTGACGACCGCAATCTTGTTTACATCGGGTCTAACATGGCGACCACCATGGGCGCCGCCATTTTGGACCCGATGTCAACAAGATTGCGGTCGTCATCCTAATGGGTGGGTTAGAAGCTTTATTTATAATTTTCACTAGAAGAACTGTGCCTCCCTCTCACGACCCAACCTCTTTACGTTTGTAATAGCTTCCGTTATTAATTAAATTACGTTTCACGCGCTCGCTTCCTTTGGCGCCAAGGCCAACTTCAAAGTTCAATTATTCGAAAATAACGCATCAGCGAGCAGAATGTCATTCCTGTAAAACGTTCAGAAATGTGTTCCTTTAGTGATTCCTGGGATCGGCATTATTATTTTCCTTGATTGCATGAAACTTCACATTGACCTTTTAAATTATATATAAAGGTTTCTAGTGACGATTGTTAACATCGACTCCAAGATGGCTGCCGCCATGGCGCCAACCGGTACTGAAGATGGCGGCAGCCATCTTGGAGTCGATGTAAACAAACGTCACTAGAAATCTTTATTTATAATTTTCACTAGAAAAACTGTGGCTACCCCTCACCACCCAACCTCTTTACGTTTGTAATAGGGGGTTAGCATCCGTTTCCATGGCAAAAACAATCACTGTTTTTGCGCAAAAAAGGCCGTTCAGGAGCGCCGTTCGTATAACTTCAAACTTATATAACTCAAAAACTAAGCATTTCCGGACATATTGTCATTCATGTAAAACGTCTTAAAATCAACTATATTACCTATCTATAGCTACGAAATTATGAAAATTGTTGACAACATTAAATTAAATATTGAGATCACATCTAGTAAAAGAGAATTCGGTAAATCTGAAGGATATGCCACTTATCAATTTTCCATTTTTTGGTGCCTGAACCTAATTAATTGAATCAAAATAAACAAGTTTTCTTCTATGGACTTTCCGTCTCAAATGAGTATTTTACGATTTATAGCGGTAAGTTTAGTTTTGTCTTTGATGACAAATGCGCTCGAATAAACAGCTACTCATCGATTTTCGAATTTTTGTTGTTTTAATCATGGTAATAACATCAAAATGAACAACTTTTCTTCTATACACTTTTTTCGTCAAATGGGTATTTAACGAGGTATAGCGGTAGGTTTGGTTTCGTCTTTGATGACGATCGCGCTGGAAGCAAGTGCGCATTGCAGTGTTGCTGTCCGACGTGCTCCTTGAATTACTTGCCACTTCAAACACGAGTTGCGGTAAGTCATTTACCACTATAACTAATAAAATACTCATTTGACACGGAAAGTGCATAGAAGAAAACTTGTTTATTTCGATCTAATTAACCATGCTTAGGGATTAAAATTTACAAAATCTATAACTGACATATCCTTCAGATTTACCGAGAATTCTAAAGGAAATTTTTTTACCTGTTTAAAAATATAAAAATTAATGGCAGAACAGTAGGGATACTTTGTAATTATTTTCTTTATGACTAGATTCATTGCTCAACATAATGTTGGTATGGTTTTTGCTATGCTGTACACTTTTAATAGCTTATTTTTGTAAGTTATCCTTCCTTGTAGTTATAAAATTCTGAAGGGTTAGTGTCTAGTCATTGGTAACTCTAGTGTACCCATAGTAGATTCACTCTTTGTTGGTATGTTTCATTGTTTTTTTGGTGCAGAACATTTTTTCATTTTATAGTAACTAAAATTGATCTTATAATATTCAAGTTGTGTTTTACATGTATAAAAGCTTTGGGAATAAAATAAATGAATGCTCATGATACAATACTAAACTTATGCAGGTAAGAAACATTTCACATAACTTTTTAAATTTGGATTAAAAAATTATCTCGGTATAATTACTTAGGATGGATTATTGTGCCAGCGTTAAAATTGGTTAATATGTTAAGTTGCATATGCAGTTTCCTGAAATACTTGAATGCCAAGAATTATTACAAGAATATGTCAATTTAATTGTGCAATGCATTCTTTTTGAAGGAATTTAGCTAGAATCTTTTACAAATTGATTTCTGTCAGTGCCATAATTGAAAGGATGGCTCCCAAAAAAATTCCTCTTTCCGGTAAAACTGAAAAAGTGACAGATGTCACAGATAAGAAAAGACAACAGCGGAGAAGTGCTAGAGTTGCTCCTCTATTGCAGGCTGGCCCCTACGAGAGCACTCCAAAAAGAGGTGAGACACATTTTGGAAGAATGAGTGTTTGTTTTTAGAAAACTAAGTTTTATCTGCACAACTGCCCATTTCAAGATTCATCATTAATAGCACAAAATGTTTGCCTGAATAACTAGTTCAAGTTCAGAGACATAATGGTACATGAAATGACTTGGCCCTGAATGATATATTTCCTTTCAACTTGCCATTTATCAAGTTTAGTTTGTATTTTTTTGTAGTATATTCAATAATCTATTTGATTCTATTTTCAAATAATTATACACTAGATTACATTAAATACATCACATAAATTCTTCAAGCATGTATGAAGTGTGTTAATGTTTTGTTGTTATTATCTTTATAGTGTTAATTTAAATTTAGCGTTTGATACCATTTAATCAAACATATATCCAAGACTATGTGATTTGATAATGCGTTATATTGCCAACTTTATATATTTCAAGTACAGTAATTTCTTTTGATGCATGCTAACTGCTTGATTCTCAAATTGCCTTTTCTAAATACCTTGATGCTTACATTTTTTTTGGACTTCCCAAGCAAGGGCTACTTTGGGTATATGGTCCTTCCTTATCTGAAGGCTAAGTTCTATTTTTTAGGTTAAGATATTAAACTATTCTGTGCTTGCCCATGATGCCTTTCAATTTGTATTTTTAGAGGCTGTATATTTGTTACTCTGTGTTATTGTAACTTCTGTCATATTTATGGTCTTGTTTTCATGTTAGTCCAACAAATTTTGGACAAAATCCTGTAATATTCAGGTTTCTTTTTATTAGCTTGATGCTAAGACACACATCCTATTGATTTCCACCTCATTTTGAGCTAATGCTGTGCTTAGATTCTACCTATTATTGAGAGAATTTATGCTTCAAGGTTAAATGAGATGTTTTTTGTCATTTTGAATTTTTCCATTGACTTTACAATTGTAAACATTTATGTTTGACTAGTGTGCTGATGTGTTTTTTGTTGCAGATAAAACTAGAGCTGCTGTTGCCCCTCGAAATATTCTGGGGGATTATGGAGTTGCAGCTTCACCTGCAACCAAAGACTCACCTCAGTTGCTGCAGTCTGAGAGGGAAAAAATTCCACCTAAACCATCACAAGCTGGAGATCTCAAGTCAAGCCCTAGCTCTTCACCATCCAACTCTCCAGTTATGGAAGCCACTAAAAAGAAAAAAAAGAAATCCTTCCTTGCATTCAGATCTCCAAAGAAAAAGTCTGGGTCTCCTCCAAAAAAGGTGATTTGCTTTCATGTTAAATGTTCAGTTGTACATTTTTGAAAGATCAGTAGATAATGACTTTTATACCAGAATGAGAGATTCTGTTTTGTGTAAAGGTGACTGCAATTTAAAAATGTGACTACTGCTGAATATTGAAGAATTGTTAGGTTCAAGATTCTGAGACAGCCCGTCTTTTTTTCTTAATGTCCTCAATTTTTGATAAGAAGAACTTTTTTGAGGATGTTCTTACAACATAGCCATGATATGATACATGTATATCACATCATTTCAAATTTACTGATTATTAGTTGAAGCCTGGAAAATTCAAGTTCATTTTATGAAATTCTATTATTCATATGCCTGGTTTGAACTTTTGACTACATTTTTTGTGTGCATTTCGTGTTATGTATTGATTCCAAACTTGACATTTAGTTTTAATTTCCAAGCAATTTGACCTTATGCTTCCAAGCAGCTGTCAGCACTATATTTTTTTGTGCGCAATGCCTGCTATGCTTTGATTCCAAACTAGGCATTTAGTTTTAATTTCCCCATAATTTGACTTAATGCTGCCTGGCGACTGTCAGCACTATATATATTTTTGGTGCGCATTGCCTGCTATGCTTTAATTCCAAACTTGACATTTAGTTTTAATTTCTCAGCAATTTGACCTTATGCTTCCAGGAAGCTGTCAGCAGCTCTACTTTTAGCCTCTCAGGAACAAGTGGAAGAGCAACTCCAGCATCCAAGTAGGTCTTTCACTTATTGCTTGTCTTTGACTCGGGTAGTCTGAGTGTTCTTTTTTATCTTCATCAGTGTAGTTGAAGAATAAAAGCTGTACATCGTGAGCAATCTCCCAAATCATGAGAAAATAGGTTAATTATCCATTTGTCCTGCTAATAATTTGTGTCATATTTCTTATTTATAGTATTGTGATTTGAATTGGTAGTTGTACATAAAAGTGCTAAGAAACAGAAGCTAGCATCAATTAAGATTATAATAAATAAAAAGAGTGTACTATTATTTCTCCTTAATTTGTGGCAATCGCCTAAGTGAAATTCATCCCAGGGCCAATGGGACAACTAACTATCCCTAAATTTTGGTTACAGTCACATACATTACAATTTTATTCTCAGTTTAACAGTAATGAATGGTTCTCATCAATTAATAACTGTTATGAATGCTTCTATTAGGCTAATAGTCTATCAATAGGTGTGCTTGTTCATGCCAGTTGCAATTGTGTAGAATTAAGTATTATACTTTGAATTAGTATCTGCATCAGCCCCCCATGACCAAGTGACTTGCCTACTATTGCTATTTTGGATTACTCATTTCTACTTTCATTTGAAAAAGGTCTCATTTTGTTCTGAAATTCAAGGTAATTACCTTGGGAACTTTTGTTAAAGTTGTCAATTCGTGATTCTTGTGGATCAACATCGTGTGTCACACCCACGTGCTCTCAACAGCCCTGCTACTGGGTCGGACTCTGCCAGACGGCTACGCAGTTACAGCCACAGCCTCAAGCGCTCCACGTACGGATCCACCTCTAAATTACGTTCTTCTTGTGAGTACAAGGAGTTGCCTCCAAGTGTGGTCTTTGTTGATTTAATTGGTGTGTGTAGACTGTGCTGCCGTCCAGTATGTGTTAGGGAGGCGTGTGGTCTGTGTTGCCTTCAAATGTGTGTGCAGACTGAGCTGCCTTCCAGTATGTGTGGGGGAGGATTGTGGTGTGTGTTGCCTTCAAATGTGTGTGTAGACTGAGCTGCCTTCCAGTATGTGTGGGGGAGGAGTGTGGTCTGTGTTGCCCTCAAATATGTGTGTAGGCTGTGTTTCTTTCAAGTGTGTGCATGTGGACGAGAAAGGATTATTGTGACCTGTGTAGCTTTCTAATGTGGTGTGTGATGTACATTAACTTCAAATGTTGTTTGTAGACTGAGGTGCCTTCTAATCTGTGTGTGCTAGATGATGAATGTTGTGTTACATGCAAGTGATGGATGGGGTTTGTTGGTAGGCTGTGTTTTCTTCAGGTATCAGAGTGAGATGAATGAGCAAGCAATGAAAAAGATCGTGAATAACGGGAATGAACACGTAGAGTTATAATGTAATGTTGCAGGCATAGTTTAAGTATTCTGCTGACCTAGCATTCTGTTCCCATACTGCCCAACTTGCAGTGACTTGTCTCTATTACAGTAGTTCTTGATTATGTACTAATACTTTGAATAAAATGCTATGGTAGTAAGATTCAAAATTCTATTAATCATTTGTAATTAACAGATGAATACTTTAAATGACTTGGTTATAATATGTACTATCTTCTAACTTTGTTGTGAAGAAACATTTACTTCTTGATGGTTTAATTCTGTATGTTGTACAAGTGAAACGGTACTTGAAGAAACAGGTCAATTTTTAGAGAATATAGTATGTTATTACTTGCATGAAATTTCATTTATTATTTAATGTCATTTATTTATCATAAAAAATTTGCCATTTATTAAACTGCAAGTTTTTTTTTACAAATTAACTTAAAACTTCCCCACCTGCTATGTATGGTACACTCAATATAGATGGCCCATATATTGTACTACTTTTTTAATTTGTGATAATGTGTGTCTTACGTTCATTGTAAAGTGACAGTTCAGTCCCCTACCCTGATGACAATATCAGTTTAATAATGATGGTTGTAAAAGTAGTAATATGCATAAAAATAGTCGAAAATTAATAGGTGTGGCCTCATTCATTTTGTACTAAGTATCCAATGTCTTGCAGCTCTACGAAGATCAATTGCCAGTGACTCTTCCGCCTCACTTTCTACTTCGAAGACGACCCCACCGTCGGCGTTGCACACTTCTTTTGTAAAGGATGAGAAGGCATCCCCTACCAAATTGAGTGAACCGAGAGGCTCCTTACCCAGACGGTCTGTAGGTGCAATAGATGCCTCCTTTGTTCGGCACTCGCGCGTTAACACACCTCTTCAGACGTCCGCAGGTAGTTGATGTCCTCTGTTTTGTGCAGTGCTCATATTATAAATTTATTTTGAGGTGGCCAAGATTTCCTTGAAGGCTTCTCAGAATGTGGAACTGTCATTCAGAGAATGCTGCTTGCTTCTATGTAGTGTGAGAGCGGCAGTTCATAGTATGTACATACGTAATTTTTAGGATGATGGTGTCCTGAGTGTTATCATCTCTCAGTGTATCTTGGCTACAAAGTGCTTGTTCAAGAGTGGAGACGCGTTTTATGAGCTATTTCAAAGGGTCCAAGGCATGGGCTGGGTAGCCGAAACTGAACTCAAGAATTCAATGCAACTATGAAATAAACTTAGCACTGCCTGTGACGCGAGCCACCAGTGGTACACGGAGGCAATTTTCATAATTCTGCTGACTGACCAGTAGTCACAAACTCAATTTTCATAAATACCAAATCAAAACGAAATGAAGGCACAATCCAGGTAATTTCTGCTAGTTTTTAAATTAGAGTACCTTGAAAGCGCAGCTTTGAAGGTACTATTACTATTGACTTTAAATTTGAGTTGCTATTGACTTTATATTTGGGTTGAAAATTGAATTTCAGTTTTACCAGCCACAGTCAAAGTGGTAGGGGCACCTTGAGCCTTCTTCAGTGGAGGTGACGGGAAAATGTTCAAAATGCTGACGAGTTAGTTTGCCTTTCTTGACATTTCTTCATGAGAAAGTTTGCTTTGCATGTCACTCCAGTAGCTCAAACGTAAGGAAAACTTCTTTTCTTAAGGTTATTAATTAATTTGGTGTGCAATGTTTATGTTAGCTTACCTTATTTCCTGTTGGTACCCAATAATTAGTGACATTGTTGTCCGACTGTCACGCCTTGCCCGGAGCCCGAAGCATGTGCAAGTCTGCTGGGTGCCGGGCCATGTAGGGGTGGCCGGCAATGAGAGAGCTGATGCCGAGGCCCGGCGTGCTGCTGGATCTGATGACCTGCCGAACAACCCAGGTGTCCCCTGTAGGGATTACTACCCCATTATCAAGTCTACCGTGCGTGATGTGTGGCAACAATGCTGGGACATGGAATTGAATAATAAACTGAGAGTACTTAAGCCTATGGTGGGGGAATGGACTTCAGCTGAATGTCGTAGCCGGCGTTTGGAGGTGATCCTATGTCGGCTGCGTATCGGGCACTGCCGACTTACCCACAGTCATCTAATGGAGCGTCGCCCACAGCCGCGCTGCAACACCTGTCATGTACCACTAACGGTGCTGCATGTACTTGCCGAATGTCCAAACTTTGCTGCTGCTAGAAGAGAATCCTTCCCTCATCTTCGAGATGCGGACACTTCGTCGCTGCACATTGGGATGCTTCGTGAGCCCCCCCGTGCTCGTTTCAACCTCGGAGCGCTAGCGACCTTTCTTGCACGAAGCGATTTGATAGGTAAAATATAACGAGCCTTTATGCCCAGAAAACGGAAATCTGTGTGCACTCTGCAAGTGCAAACTCATGCCGAAGTTATAACTTGAGAAGAAATGGCCGAGCGTACCGTGCTGCCACTCTTGTCTTTGTGAGGGGGTTCCAGCGTGGGTAAGACGCTCGGCCATAGTGTGGGCGGGTAGCTGGAGCCTCCGATTCGGGGTCCCAGCTGTTCTCGCACTCTTTACCCTGCTAAAATTTTAAAAATCTTTTTTGTTTTGTATCAACTCGCGGTGTATACCGATACGTTTTGCAGGTGCGACCTGTAGAATGGATCCTGCTTATTGAGTGAGAAATCGTAATGTGCTTATGCAAACAAATATAACTGTGTGTGTTGAGGCAATGGAAATTGAGTTGACCACCGAAATAATGTTCTTATAATACTACCTCGGAGGTGATGTAGAATTCAGGTATCTTTAAAACCATGAGACCTTCGGCGCGAAATAGTCGGAGCTACTGAAGCGCTAGTAAGCCTATGTTACTACTACTACTACTACTACTGTTGGTATACACTTCACAAGTTTCATATTTAAGAGCACTCATTTATCCTGTTTTTCATGGCTCTGGCATTGTTATCTAAAAAATTTCGTCAGTTTCGTCTCTGTCATTGCTTTTACTCTTCATTGATGTGACCTTCAGATTTTAGGCTTGAAGTTTGTTGTTCGATTGAGTACATGTATTGGACCAAATTGCGTTCCACGTTTTATTTTTAAAGATCTTTGAGTAAGAGCAACTTATTTCAACCTTTGCGTGTTTCACACGGTGAAAGAAACCAGGTAGGGTCAAATCAATTTTTTTTTGTTTACAGTGTGGTGATGACGTTATTGCAACGAACAAATAGCTGGGCTCATATTGTATCTGACAACACTGCAAGCCCCAAATCTGGCACCACTACTGGCCTAACATGTCGCAATGGTGACGTCATAACTTTTGTTTGGAATGAATCCGAATGGGTAGCCGTGCATTTTCCCCCATAGAATTGACTCTACCTTGTTTACTTCAAATGTAGTGCGTAGCTTACAAATGTGGTGTGTGATGTATCTTACCTCATGGTGTACCGTCAGCTGGAGACGAATACAACACGCCCTTCAGAGAACGGGGGCCCAAAGTGGCATCTCAAAGGCCTGAGGCTGAGCCTACGCAGAAGTACACCCAGGAACAACTCTCACTGTGGGACAAGCAAATAAAATGTGAGTTTTTATTGCAAGTTATGTACAATAAAATGAAGTGCAAGTTGTACACTGTGTTTTGTCTTCCGGTGCATGGCATGTATTTGTGCTGTTCATCATCTCAGACTCTCGTATCTGTGCTACTGCTCACACATCTATTCATCTGTATTTTTGCTACCATTCTTTCTGTGCTACCGTTCGCCTTCTCATTTCTCTTGTATTGGTACTACTGCTCACTGTTCTTTATTTTTGTATTTAAGGTACTGCTTATTCATTATTCATGGTACAATTTACCATCCTTTACCTTGTATCTTTAACATGAGGGTAACCCGATGAAGTGGTCATACCTAGTCCAGTGTACACGACTCGTCAATAATGACGGGGTTCAACATTGTCCTTGCATACAATTTCCAAATATTGGGGTCAAATAAATACATCCATTCTAATAGTACCTGCGTTTAAAACATTCTTGTGCTTGTGCACTGGGAAATTCGGATCATTGCTTTTCTGCTGCTTTAATTTGTGTATTTAATTCGTGTATCACTGTGTTAATTGCAATCTAAGAAGGAAGAAGAAAAAGATATAAAACATGAAAGATGCTAAGCAGGAAAGACAGACAAAATTCGTGATATTTAGGCATCTACAACTCAAGATAAGTGTCACGAGAAGGCTGTCTGCCTCGTCTCTCATTAATTTACACTAATGAGAAGACCGAATGCTCGCTTGAGGGGTTGGCATACCTCAATAAAATACACAGGAAACACAAGGAAAATTTATGTGCAAGCCCAAAACAAATCAGCACTACTACAAATGTGTATACTAAAATTGGGCAGTACTCACCGATGTACGTTGTACTCGACTTACTCAATGCGCGTTTTTCAGAGCGCATCAGTTATGATGAGGGGCTGCTTGCTACTAAATTTGGGGGGGGATTTTATACACGTGAAAATTCACTTAATTTATAATTTACGGCAATACATCATACAGAACATCGATAAGCGCACGCAATGTATGGTATTAGAACTGGTGTAAATTGAGTAATGGTATGCTAGAAACTTCATGTGTTAAACAGCTTACATAACAGAATGACAATAAATGCTACCGCTGGCCAGCATATCCCCGTACGTTAATCACACAGGTCCTGATACATGAGCCCTACAACATGTTCATATTCTAACAGTGCTGGAGGTGGTGTCACTTCAAACATACATTCATTAAACAACACAGCTTCAGTTCCAACTTTTGCCTTATGCACAGTTCAAAATGTCTATTGCTGATATCACACTGCTCGTCCCGCTTCGTTATCTTGACCCATGATCTCCCTTTCTTCCAAGCCGATGACAAAAAACCTCCCCGCCTGCACGATAAAAATTAAATACTCATTACTTCTAGTCGTGCTAATGAAGTTCCCTTAAATATTCCAATCTTCACTTCAACAAAAGGCCACACACTTTTATCATATCTATTTCAAAATATTTTCTCCAAAGGTAATTACATCACTCTTACCCTCCCCACTTAATGTGGCATCTTCAGAATGATTTCCCCGCTTTAGCCAGGTCTGCAATTTACCCTCTGTGGAAAAAAACGGAGACTATTTTATTAAGCGAAATTTTTGATAAGTTTAACTCCCTGTGTTGATATCTATGTCACATATTTTCAGGGTAATTTTCAACACCTCCTATTTTTAACACGTACTATATCCGACGATCGCCGACGCAAGACTAAATTTTTCTCATCAGCTCTACCCACTTGTTCGCGAGAAAGCGGTGTTCTAGTTCACGCATGGCCAATCACACACTTAGAAGCTTCTACGTCATGTTCGAATGCCCTTCTTGTTTAGCAGCTAAAGCCTCATTCGTGTTCCTTAGCTTCAACTACTTTCCCACCATATTGATGTCGTGGTATTGGCCTAGAGCCTTCTGACGTAACTTAGCAGCCTCCTCCCTCTCGAGGGTTTGCAGGACCGCCGATCTCAACGTTAGCCCTCCGACTATTTCTGAGAGTTTCCTTTTCACGCTCAAGTGCTTGCCATAAATCTGTCGAGCACTGTGTATGGAGTTTGAGATTGTGCCATTAACCCACACAGCATGCGGTACCCGCCGAGGGCCAGCAGACTGCTTGTATAGCCAAAAATCTTGAGAACATAATATACACAGCTATCGCCTGGACCAAGGCGTCAGCACTTTCGAACGTCTTAGTGCTCAACCGTTGAGATTGTTATTTCTCCCCTCTCGATCGAGTTACACACTCCCTGCCTGAAACAACACACCCTTTCTGAAACAACACATCCTTTATGGGCTCACCACACACACCCGTCCAGACATTCTGGCTTGTAACACACACAAATGTTGAAGAGACTACACCTCCGCACCGCTGGAATTTTAATCAACAGAAATAAATTTTATAACACATAATTATAATTTCCCTAAATTCTAAAAAAACGCAGAATGAAATCATAATTACCATTTTCCTAAATTCTCATGTTTTAATTCGTTAATCATTCGCTAAATTGATTATTCTCGACATGACCCCAAAACACAAGAGCACCAATCAGTTAGCACAAAAGGACATAAATTAGTTAAATTCCCAAAATTAAATCTTTCCCAACATCCCCGCTCCTTTACATAAAAAAAATTGACTCGACAATTTTTTTTTTTTTTTGTATTAGCGTTATGTTATTCATTTGAACAATTTGAACTGAATTATTAGCCAATTTAAGACACAAATGGTACACATCTACTTAAGCCAATTATGTTCTAAATTAATTCCGCAGAAACATGGTACATTACATTTAACAATCTTATTTATTACAATACAATCGGCCACAGCGTAATATATTGTGTCATCTTCATCTAACCGATGCGTCTGTTTTTCCCGCCGAACTGAAGTGCGTACTAAATACTTGAGTACTAAATCCTAATAACATTCACAAAATTTAGTGTACACATTTCCTACATTCTCAAATATCCTCAAGTGTCGATGTTTTTGTCTTCCAGATCTCTCTAGCCGTTTGCATCTTTTGTTCTATCATTCCTTGACGCTGCTTTTGACGATTCGCTGTTCACTCCTTGGGTATCGTTGACGGAGTTTGCTGTCCTTCCATTTTTCTCTTCTGGCATTCCAATGCCATCACACACGCGTTGAAGATAGGTACTCATTTTCAGAAGGAAGGATTGTGATCCCAATATCCAGCCTCATATAAAATTTCTATACACCACATTACTTGCACGATTTCATTCGGTAACACGGATCATAATCACGATTCAAGTTACCACTAAATCATGTTAAGTACAATCTTTCACATACATTTTAGGACGTATATTCGAACTCAAATTTTAATCGTCAGACTACTCGTGAATGCCGCTTCGTTGATCAGACGAATTGGCGAATCAGGAACTTATGTTGGTCTGTCGAAGAATACGAGTTGAAGCGTCGATAACTTTTTTTTTATTCTATTAAGTCTCCCCTCGCGATGGGGTTCCAATTCCACGAAGTAATGCTGAAGTATTCCGAGGCATAATCCTGCGTAGTGCACACTGGTATCCTGTAGAATCCCCCTCAGTATCCCTTGACGTCACGTGGAATCTGGTAGACACTAGATGATGTTTTATTTTATTCGAGTGAACACTCTTATTTATGCGAGAATTCCGTGGGTTAATATTCTCTGAAGACCGTCCGCTTCATTCAAAGCCTATCCGCCGAAATCTCTTTTACATTTTCATTTCACGTACAAATAGAGATGCCTAAAAATACGGCTTCAATATTCCAATGTGATCGTTTGCCTAGTAAAAAAAAATTCACAGGAAACTTGCATGCGAGTATCAGGAATGCCTTTCTAAGCGTTCATGTCACAATGCAAATTCCAAATAAATCAAGTTAGATTCCATACTCAATAATATAAAAGCATTATCATTGGTTCATTTGGGTACCCATTTATAAAAGCATTTTTGAACACTATTACATTACGGCGCCCTAGAACATTATCTGCTTTATTTTCGTATTCTCTTCCTTCCTTCCTCACGATGATGCTCCGGCGTTCTGTGGTGCTTTCCACTTTGAAGTCTTAAGTACCAATTACTTGTGCAGCCCTTTCCTGGCTCTGCTGTTGGCTAACGATGTGTTTCGCCGCGAGTTTGACCACAAGCAACTCTGAGGCAATTACTTGTGCCCTTCGCATTCTTCTGAAGATGGTGCAAAATTTCAGCCTCACATACATCTTCGTCGTTTCCTAATGCAACGCTGGAATTTGTTCTACTGTGAAACGATTCCAATACAAGTACGATGAATCCCTTATGTTGTACAGTTGTTATCTGTTAGTTGTTCTTGTAAATAATTACTTATATTCCACGTGATCCTTCCTCAATTTGCTGCTCATACGAGACGTATTCATGTTATGCAATTGTTCTGGCCTGTTTTGGGCTGAAGTACATACTACGCCAATCTACCAAGAATTAATTCCTTAAGTCTGAAAGGGAAATGTGCTACACTCTACAGAGTAAGTTGAGAATAATTCCTTCCGGAATACCGTGTTTACGATACTCGTATTCTTTCAGGCAAGAGAAAGACACAAAGTCAGAAAATTCAACACTACAGCACGAAAGAATACGCGACCTATAATCTGACGCTAAACATATTTTCCCCGTTACGAAAATGAACGGTCTAAAGGTATTGATAAAATTAGCAAGCCTGAGATACATAAGCCTAAGAACTTCATATTAACTAATTACTTCGCCAGAGTTATTTCGTATCAAGCGCGTACGCTACACGAGAAGCTGGCAAGAAATATAAGCATCCTACAAAGGAAACAAAGTACTCCTCTTGAGAAACACACGACGTTAACCTAATAAACGCTCAATTCTCTTCACTTAGCAAGAGAGAAAATGAGAATTACGCATAGCATAAGATTAGATCGCTCAACAAGATTTTCATCCAGACGAAATTTCTTGTGAGCAAAGAAAGTTGGAGTTACATAACCTAGAGCATATTCCTATTGAACGAAGCATCACACTCTCGTGAGGGAGATTACCTTTAATTCACAACTAGAATAGCACAATTCTACTAAAGAACACATTTAGATTAAAGCAATACAGCGCAAAAAAAAAACTCACTCCTACGTAAGAGCTCTGCTAAAATTGAACGCACAAGAACACATATCACAAAGTTAAGGTGACGCATGATCTCAGTCCACTGCAGCTCGCTTCCAAGTGGCAATTCACCTACACCTTGAACGCAAATTGTAGCTTCGCCGCTCCTTGAACGCAGCTCTCGCGCTTACGTGGTTCTCTGTCCTCAGGTCTTCATCTTCTCTCTCAATAGTTTCATGTCCGTTTCCATTCCCTGGTTCAGCTGCGACGTCCGCCGTGCCGGGAAAAGCCTCGCCCCGTAGGAAAGCAACTTTCAATCTATCCAAATGAACCCTTTCTTGTCGGTTACTATATAGTGCTTTAATGGTCGCATTTGTGGCATTCCTTTCAAGGACACGGTACGGGCCCAACCAGTCGGTAGGCCACTCGTTTGCAGCTTCGGCCTTTCCTGTCGGATTGTGTAATAAAACAATATCTCCGCTCTCCACCTGGTTGTTTTTCACACCTCTTTCCTTCATTTGCACCGACTTGTCGTGTGAAGCCTTGGACTTGGCCTTCACTACTTTGAACGCATTGTGAAGTCGGGCGCTCACCTCGGCACTGTAATTGTCCCCAAGAGAATAATCCATGCGAGGGGTTTTTAACCAGTCAACAACAGGAATTTCTGCATCCCTACCAAAGAATAAATAATACGGTATTTCTTCAATAACACTTTGATAACTTGTGTTCAGTGCCAAGCATGTCCACGGCAAAGCATCATGCCACGATGGTTGATCGCTGGCTGCGAGGTGAGACAGCACTGTTTTGATGTTCTTGTTCTGACGTTCCGTCATCCCATTTGATTGCGGATGATACGCAGATGTGTTGTAGTATTTTATTTTCAATTTTTCACACACATTTCTGAACAAAGCTGACGTGAACTCGGTACCTCTGTCTGAGACGAGCGCTTTCGCAGGGCCATACGTAGTTACGAATTTAGTTAACGCTCGGGTCACTTCCTCAGTTGTCTTGCTTCTGAGTGGGAAAGCTGCAACATATCTGCTGAAGTGATCAACCACGGTCAAGATGTACTTGTGGCCCTCATTCGAGACTGGCATTTCTATTAAATCAACACCGATTCTGTCCAGAGGCTTGTCAATTTCAGGGAATGAACCCATGCTAACACAAATGCGATTGTTGATCTTACGCTTCTGGCACTGCATGCACGAATCGATGTATTTGTTGACGTCGCGAGACATGTTAATCCAGTACCCAAATTCCATGAGCTTTTTCCACGTTTTAGCACGACCTTGATGAGCACCGATGGTACTATCATGCGCTAACGTTATTGCTGCTTCTCTCAGAGCGTCTGGCACAACGATTAAGTGCCTTGTTCTATTAGGCTTTCGTTGTGTCTTTCTGAAATACAATATGCCTTCATCGGTGAAGATTTCGGGTTTTAGAGCGAGGCTTGGAGCGTCCCCTGATTTGTTACCTTCAAGATACCTGAGCACTGGCCCCCAAACGGGATCTTTCAATTGCTCTGCTCTCACATTTTCTTTCTGCAACTTACTTTCCGCCTCTTGTACATTGGGAGTTTCATCTAACATCGTCGTGACGAACACTGTTTTAGGGGCTTCGTCGTCTCGATTTTCTTCTTCGTTATCGTTCGCAATATTTCTCGACAATGCGTCGGGCACCACGTTCTGAGTTCCTGGCCGATAAATCACCTCAAAATCATATTGAGAGAGTGTTAGGGCCCATCTCATAATTCTGTTGTTCTTGGTATTTTTACCTTTGAACAAATATTTGAGAGCTGTGTGGTCAGTAATTACAACAAATTTATTGCCGTACAGGTAAGGTGAAAAGTGATTTACAGCCGCTACTACTGCTAATCCTTCACGTTCAGTGATTGAATAACGTTTTTCAGCATCATTGAATCTTTTGCTGAAGTATCCAATCGGTTGTTCCTTTCCGTTACATTTTTGCGCAAGGACCGCGCCAGAGCCCTCATTTGAGGCATCACAGCTCAAGTAATACGTCTCATTAAGAGAAGGTTTCTTCAGAACTGGAGCTTCTATCATGAGCTGCTTAAGTTTACAGAAGGCTTGCTCGTGTACTTCCTCCCACTTGAATCTTGCCCCCTTTTTAGTCAGCGCATTAAGAGGTGCAGCTGTTGTAGCGAAATTCGGAATGAATCGCCGGTAGAAGTTGAGCGCTGCTACAAACGAGCGGACTTTGCGTGCGGTCGTCGGCCTAGGGTAATTTTGCATGGCCTCAACATTTTTGGGGTCTGGAACAAGTCCCTCACGACTGATGTAACATCCTAGGTACTTCACTTGTTTTTGCGCAAATTTGCACTTGTCCAAGCCTATTTTGACTCCGGCACATTGAAATTCGTGCAACACTTCCCTCAAATTTTCTAGGTGCTTCTCAAAAGTCATAGAGCTAACGCACACATCGTCCAAATAAATAGCGGCGAATTTTCCAAGTTGCCTTTTCAGAACATGACAAATTACTCTCTGGTACACTGATGTTGAGCACTTGAGTCCCATAGGCAGCCGAGCGTACTCGAAGTTGCCTTGTCGAGTCTGAAATGCAGTGTACTGCTTACTTTCTTCATCTAGCTCAATTTGATGGAAGGCTGATTTTGCATCGACAATGGAATAGTACTCTTTCCCAGCAACTTCTTCCAGGGTTCCTATGATGTTGGGAATCGGGTAATGTTCGTTCACCACTCGCATGTTCACAGCTCGCAGATCAAGGCAAATTCTGTGGCCTCCTCCAGGTTTCCTTACGAGTACGAGCGGATTTTTCCAAGCACTTGTGCTCTCTTGCACAACTCCACTTTCAATCATCTCCGAGACCTTTTTATCAATAATTTCTTGGCTGGTGTACGGAATACGCCATCCTTTCGTTTGAATTGGCCTGTAATCACTCAGCAAAATTTTGTATTTCACTCCCTTGACGTGGCCAATATCCATCTCGTCTGCACTAATCGTCTTGTGATATTCCTTCAGCAGGTTCCTAACTTGTTCTTGTTTTTCAGCATCCAAGTGACTGAGGTCAAGCTCATTAATTTGCTGAAAGCGCTTCTCTCTGCGGCGATTTTCTGCTTCGTTATTTTCCGCATTGTTTTCTTCTGCAGCTGCATCTTCATTCGCGATTTCGTGGCATGTTGCAATTATTGCTCCTTCAGTCAGAGCGATTTCTTCGGCAAAAGGGTTAAGTACAGGCATCAAAACATACCCGTTTTGTACCTTTGCAGCGGTGGCTCCGACGTACGGCGCCCACTTAATTCTAGGCTCTAAAATTACTTCCTTCCCATCAAACTTGCCATCTGCTCGGCACTTTACCATGGCTTGTGTGCGAGGCTTCACTGTAATGTCCTCAGCCAGAGTTACAGATGTTTCTTCCCGCGTCACACACAGAATTTTCGGAGAAGCGTGTCCTGGTGCTGAAAACATGTTCACGTAAGTGCCAAAGAATGATGCCCTACATTTTCCGAAGTCTAGCTTTGCGTTGACTTTGTTCATTACTTCCACTCCTATTAGCAGGTCTCCTGGGAACGCATTTTCCCGCACAACAAAGCATCTCTGTACAATTTTCTGACCGTTAACTTTGATTGGCACATTAATCTTTCCCAGCACCGGCACGGGTTCCTCTCCAATTGTTTTTAATGCAGTCGATGTTCCTTTCACACTAGCATTTTTAATTCCCGCAACCACACGCTCTTTAACCAAGCATATATTTGCTCCGGTATCAAGAAGTGCGGTAACAGGTTTACCATTCACTTGGAGTATCACGCTGGGATTTATTATTGGAGCTAACGGTCTCCTATTCCGTTTTTTGGCTGTCCTGCAAACTGTTGCACTCTGCAATTAGCTCTTACGTGCCCAAATCTTCCACAGTTGATGCACGGCGGTGGCACCGCTTTATACTGTGCCAAGTCCATTGCAGGTGCAGGTGTTACTTCCGGTTGCGGCTGTGGTTCTCTTGTGTGGTAAATTTGGTGCTGATGACTCCTAAGTCTGCCTTTTTCGCTCCAGTGGGGTGCTTCATAATTTCCTCTTCGATGATAAGGAGAGTGTCGTGTCTGTCTGTTCCTTTCTCTCCAGGGTGGCACTTCATGGCGGTACCCTCTAGGCCGTTGTGGTGAATGCCGCATCGTATGGCCGACACGTGCAGTCTCATGCTGTGGCCTCCTCTCGCTTCGCTGCGCTCTCTCTCTCTCCGGTTCCCTCTTCTCTGTCGTTTCCCTTGGTACTGGTACTATCCGTCGATTTTCCACCTCGATTGCCATGTCCCTCAATTCTTGTACTGTCGTAGGTCGCGCATCACTTCGAAATGGTCTTGTGATGTTCTCCCTTAATCCGAGCCACATCAAATCTACAAGGATTCGTTCCGGATGTTCCAGATAATTCTCGTTGTACAGCCTTTCCAGGCGCGTCAGGTATTCTGAAACTCCTTCTCGGCTTGTTTGCTTCTTGGTCACTATTTCAAACAGCGCTTGCGTCGGATGTTCAACTTGATCGGCGTAAGAGCGCAGCCATGTTTCTGCTTCTCGCAGGTTCGTTAGTGTATTAGATTATTAGATTGCACTCCTTTGCCTCTTGTTGACCTAGGCATAGGAAGAAG
The DNA here is from genome assembly GCA_030386875.1 of Morinoia aosen. NCBI lineage: Eukaryota > Metazoa > Arthropoda > Malacostraca > Amphipoda > Talitridae > Morinoia > Morinoia aosen. Next base: position 73,372,680 of record CM059562.1, read on the forward strand.
GCTTTCACCTGCTCGCTGTTATTCAGATTGCCCGTCAAAAACTTCAATCTTGCCATATGTTCCCCTACATCGTCGCCCCTCCTGAATTTAGTACCAATGGCCCCCACGCAACTTGTTACCACAGGCATATTAACTACTTCTTCCTCTTCAGGTTGCGGTGGCGCCACTCGTCCGTTCCCCCTTGCGTTGTTCCTTCTCCCCCGTGCAGGCATGGTGGCGATTTTCTCCAATTCACCTTTTCCAAAACTCAAAATTTTGCGATCACTCAAATATTTTTCAAACCTACTCACTGTAAAACCTTTACTGAAACTTTGAAATTAATCGAGTGAACACACTAGAATTTTCTCACTCAAACTTATCACTTTTATAACCACTTTCACTTTCTTGATCTATATGGCCGTGTGCTTGCTGGCTTCTCATGCACCGGAACACAGAAAATCATCACTACGAGACATGTACCTCTACTGAATTTCTGTACGTTTTGCACATGAAATAACTACGCAAAAAAAAAAATACAACGCAACTGTCATACTACACTCACAAAATATTACAAAGCGATCGCGTTGATCTTTGCCAAATTGAGATGTCACGAGAAGGCTGTCTGCCTCGTCTCTCATTAATTTACACTAATGAGAAGACCGAATGCTCGCTTGAGGGGTTGGCGTACCTCAATAAAATACACAGGAAACACAAGGAAAATTTATGTGCAAGCCCAAAACAAATCAACACTACTACAAATGTGTATACTAAAATTGGGCAGTACTCACCGATGTACGTTGTACTCGACTTACTCAATGCGCGTTTTTCAGAGCGCATCAGTTATGATGAGGGGCTGCTTGCTACTAAATTTGGGGGGGGATTTTATACACGTGAAAATTCACTTAATTTATAATTTACGGCAATACATCATACAGAACATCGATAAGCGCACGCAATGTATGGTATTAGAACTGGTGTAAATTGAGTAATGGTATGCTAGAAACTTCATGTGTTAAACAGCTTACATAACAGAATGACAATAAATGCTACCGCTGGCCAGCATATCCCCGTACGTTAATCACACAGGTCCTGATACATGAGCCCTACAACATGTTCATATTCTAACAGTGCTGGAGGTGGTGTCACTTCAAACATACATTCATTAAACAACACAGCTTCAGTTCCAACTTTTGCCTTATGCACAGTTCAAAATGTCTATTGCTGATATCACACTGCTCGTCCCGCTTCGTTATCTTGACCCATGATCTCCCTTTCTTCCAAGCCGATGACAAAAAACCTCCCCGCCTGCACGATAAAAATTAAATACTCATTACTTCTAGTCGTGCTAATGAAGTTCCCTTAAATATTCCAATCTTCACTTCAACAAAAGGCCACACACTTTTATCATATCTATTTCAAAATATTTTCTCCAAAGGTAATTACATCACTCTTACCCTCCCCACTTAATGTGGCATCTTCAGAATGATTTCCCCGCTTTAGCCAGGTCTGCAATTTACCCTCTGTGGAAAAAAACGGAGACTATTTTATTAAGCGAAATTTTTGATAAGTTTAACTCCCTGTGTTGATATCTATGTCACATATTTTCAGGGTAATTTTCAACACCTCCTATTTTTAACACGTACTATATCCGACGATCGCCGACGCAAGACTAAATTTTTCTCATCAGCTCTACCCACTTGTTCGCGAGAAAGCGGTGTTCTAGTTCACGCATGGCCAATCACACACTTAGAAGCTTCTACGTCATGTTCGAATGCCCTTCTTGTTTAGCAGCTAAAGCCTCATTCGTGTTCCTTAGCTTCAACTACTTTCCCACCATATTGATGTCGTGGTATTGGCCTAGAGCCTTCTGACGTAACTTAGCAGCCTCCTCCCTCTCGAGGGTTTGCAGGACCGCCGATCTCAACGTTAGCCCTCCGACTATTTCTGAGAGTTTCCTTTTCACGCTCAAGTGCTTGCCATAAATCTGTCGAGCACTGTGTATGGAGTTTGAGATTGTGCCATTAACCCACACAGCATGCGGTACCCGCCGAGGGCCAGCAGACTGCTTGTATAGCCAAAAATCTTGAGAACATAATATACACAGCTATCGCCTGGACCAAGGCGTCAGCACTTTCGAACGTCTTAGTGCTCAACCGTTGAGATTGTTATTTCTCCCCTCTCGATCGAGTTACACACTCCCTGCCTGAAACAACACACCCTTTCTGAAACAACACATCCTTTATGGGCTCACCACACACACCCGTCCAGACATTCTGGCTTGTAACACACACAAATGTTGAAGAGACTACACCTCCGCACCGCTGGAATTTTAATCAACAGAAATAAATTTTATAACACATAATTATAATTTCCCTAAATTCTAAAAAAACGCAGAATGAAATCATAATTACCATTTTCCTAAATTCTCATGTTTTAATTCGTTAATCATTCGCTAAATTGATTATTCTCGACATGACCCCAAAACACAAGAGCACCAATCAGTTAGCACAAAAGGACATAAATTAGTTAAATTCCCAAAATTAAATCTTTCCCAACATAAGTATATTTATCTCATAGCGTGTAATTGATGGGTATAAGATAGGCAGTAGGTGTAGATTAGTCAAGTTTGTCTGTTCTGCGCTACAGCGACTGGCGCTCCCGGGGAAGATACTGTGAGGGCACCTCAGCTATTGATAGGCCTTCGGGACTTTTGTCTGTCGTGCCTGCTTTGCATCTTTCAGATTTCATATCTTCTTTTATTTATTCTTTTTTCTACTTAACTTTCTATTTTTATGTGCAAAGTATTCTGTGAGAGAACATACCTTGCCCATGGGTTCTTTGTTTTTCTTAGTTCGTACTAAATGACTCCCTCAGGGGGATACAAATATTGTACCTATGGGAATTAGCGCTCCCAGGGGGACTATGTGAGGGCCCAAGCTAAAGGTTAGGTAGGCTTTCTTTTTGTTGAAATAGAAGAGGTTTTTGTTTTGTTACGGACCATCTTTTTTCGGTTCACTGCTGTAAGGTTTTTCAGCATTTACTACTTTCTTCTTCAACTTTTTCTTGTTTCATGAACTTCTTTCTTGGCTTCCTGTTTCTGTGCACCTGTGCATAGATTCCACGTTCCCTCAACTCCATACTAAATGGTGCCTTCCTCCTTCCTCTCTTAGAACATCTTTGTCGTGGTTAAGGGAGGCTAAAACTTTCTCGTATAATAATAATAGTCGTACTAAATGTTGGTCTCATTCCTTAGTGAAATCATATTTTCAATGAAAACAGAGCCTTGAACTAACTGGTATTCTTCTCTTCTCATAGCATGGCTGAACAAGCCATGGAAGCTGTGCTGCCTGAGCGCCATGTCTTCCTTTGACATCCAAAAGGAGAATCTGCGTTCCAGCTACCAAAAAGCACTTCGCAACAGGGTAATGTGATTCTTACTTTGGTTGTTTTGGTTAAATGAAATGAAGGTCAATCTGTTGTGTAACCAGCGTCCAAGAAGCACTTCACCACTGGGTAATGTGATTCTTGACTTGGTTGTTTTGATTAAATAAAATAGGTCAATCCGGTGTGTAGTTCAGCAGCGCTTTACTTTGCACTCTAGTCTCCTGTGAAGCACCGTATAAAAGAGGAATTGGTCAAGTGCTTGCTAATTGGTTGTGAGTGATAACACTTGTAATAAATATTTAAAACCTAAGTAAGCTTTTATAAGTTGACTGTGTGGAAAATTTGAGCAAACGTTTCCGGCGCTCATTATGTGAATGATTATTGTATTTCAGAGATTGTGTACTTTTCTCCAGAATTGATAGATATTAGACGAAAATTTTTCAAGAACTGTTCAGGCTTCCTATACTTTACAAAAACTCTAAGATGCTGATGCTCTTGAGATAATAATTTAAAGAATGGACTAACAATGGTTAAAATTTTCAATGCCCTCTTAAATTACTTGTATGTAACTCTTATTCCTAATTTTGATGAACCCTCATTGTAGCAAATTTTACACTTGAACCTACACCGTGAAAATTGACAACAAGCTCTAATTATTTAGAGTAGCTAAGGTGAAAATAGATAAATAGGAAATGATATTTACCTCGACCCTTTTCCAGATAAACGAGCTGCTGCCGTTCAGCGTGAAGGTGGAGCTGGAGACGGTGCACTGCTTCACTCGCAGCCAGCACGTCACTGACGCTGTCGTGCTCACCATCAGCTACTCCATACCGCGCGAGTTGGACCTCAGGTGCTCTGTCCTCTCGGCTGCTCTTATTTGAAACGTACCTTTCAAATTCAGGTGCACAGTTCTTATTTGGAAAAGATCTTTCAAATTCAGGTGCACTGTTCTTATTTGGAAAAGATCTTTCAAATTCAGGTGCTCTGTCCTTTGGCTGCTCTTATTCAAAGAAGAGCTTTGAAATTCAGGTGCACCTTTCTGTTGGTTTTTTTTTTTAAAGTTCCTTTCAAATTCAGGTGCACTGTTCTTATTTGGAAAAGATCTTTCAAATTTAGATGCACTGTTTTGTTGGCTTTTCTTATTCAAAGAAGAGCTTTGAAATTCAGGTGCACTGTCCTGTTTGCTGTTTTTTTTTGAAGTACCTTTCAATTTCAGGTGCACTGTTCTCAATTGGAAAGGATTTTTCCAATTTAGGTGCACTCTTCTTCATTCTGTTCTTCTTTTCAGAGGGTCTTCCAAGTTAATGGTCATTGTCCAATTTGCGCTTCTTTTTTGAAGAGTAGCTTTCAAATTTATCTATTGTGATAAAAATAAAATTTGGAAACTTTAACTTCTTCTGCTTAGGTAATTGCTTGTTTTTACCTTATCTTCTCTTTCATGTCCCCTCTGGGGGATACAACTATCGTATCTATGGGAATTAGCGCTCCCAGGGGACTATGTGAAGGCCCGAGCTAAAGGTTAGGTAGGCTTCCTTTTTGTTAAAATAGAATAGGTTTTTGTTTTGTTACGGACCATCTTTTTTCGGTTCACGGCTGTCCTGTTTTTTCAACACCTACTACTTTCTTCTTCAACTTTGATCTTGTTTCATGAACTTCTTTCTCAGCTTACTGTTTCTATGCCCTTTCTGCATAGATTCCGTATTCCCTAATATCCATACTAAATGGTGCCTTCCTTCTTCCTCTCTTCGATACACTCTTTTTTTGTAGCAGTTAGGGAGGCTTAAACTAACCTATAATCTTCTCTTTCATGTTGGTAAACTTAATTTCTGAAAAGAATATTTGATGCTCACTTTGTCTTTATATGCTGTGGACAGTTATTTTTGGCAAGATATTTTGTGGTGCGATTAGCAATGATACACTCAAATTTGGACGAAAATGTGACATTCATTAGAACTGACGTTCCACTAGGAAAAGATGAACTCGTGATCAAAATTGAATACTACTAAATTTCTTCTGAAAATAACAATTTCATGTTGTCCCAGCAAGAATCCAATAATTATTAAATATAAAGACGTAAAAGATACTTTTGATGAGCTGCTACAAATACTATCTTGCGTTACAACCCTGCCTTTCTTATACCCACAGAAAAAGTCCCAAAAGTAAAGAAAAATCGGAGTCTGCTCATCGTCGCGTGCTTTACAAAAGCCTGATGATACGAGCCCTCCTCAGAGACAGCCAAGCTGATAGAGCAGGAGTGAGCTGGTATCCTTTATATCTTTACAATGGTAAGTGATGTTATCTGGGTTGTGTGAGGCTATGGAGCAGGAGTGAGCTAGTATCCTTTATATCTTTACAATGGTAAGTGATGTTATCTGGGTTGTGTGAGGCTATGGAACAGGTGTGAGCTAGTATCCTTTATACTTCTACAGTAGTGCGTAGATGTTTGCTTCCAGTGTCTCATTCAAGTTAACGTTGATGGAGTGTATTGTGTCTCTACAATCCAGTATGTGCCAAGCAATTAACAAATATGTTTTTAGAGAATGCTGGGAAGATAAGTATTTTTGAAAGAACTAAAGTAGATTCCCACAAGTGATTTTCTTTGCAAATTATACAGGTGTATGGGCACCAACAGGAATTTTTAACTTGAAACTTTAACTTGAAAACTAGTACACAATCCAGTTTTATTAATTTCACTGTAATTTTTCAGTTTTTTAAGTGCTTAGTATGTATGTAACTTGTTTTTGTCTTCTATATCTTGGTCTTCATGAAAGACTGCTGGTCATATTTGCGTATCAAAAAGTATCAGATGTTGAAGATGAAGGTGGAAAATTTTGGAATGATGTTGTCAATGTAGTCAATTTACCTCCATTTCTTAAGCCCGCTGTAAAGTTGGTTACATGTATTTTTACGACCAGATATATCACGCATTGTTTCATATTATTTTGAAATTTGGAGCACCTATTTTTGATATTAGTTATAAATCTCTGTAATTACGGTTAAAGAGTGTCTGAATCTGGTGTAACTATAGGATTACGTCGTAGAATATTTATTGAAAATTTGTCAGTTCAATATTTAGGTTGAATGTTGGTATTCCACTTTCACAGGATGCAGAAAAAATCCATGACGTTCGAAATATTTTTTCATGTTGTCAAAGCCCGCACCTTTCACGTGAAGGGTTGTTAGTTCGAGAACAGGCAATCCAGCCTATAATTTTTCCATGTTTGTAAAAGGAAGAATTTACCCATAATTCTTCTTTCAGCCAGGTGTTTGAAATGGTGCCAGCTCGACCTCACGTTAGTAAAACATTGGCAAACATTTACCAATGTGGAAGACAGGCATCAAGTTGATAAAAATGAAATCTTTTCTATTGTGAAACATGTGTGAATGACAAAAGTCCTTCACTGCCCCATTCGCCAGACTGTTTCTGTTACGCGTTCCTGTGCGCGACATTGATGTCCGTACTGTGCGGCACCATTGGTGCTGGAACCGCTTGCTGGAACCTCAGCATGCCGGTTGACCCATCACGCAGTTCCATGAAGGCAGTCGCGCAGTTCAGTCGTTCATTACTGTGTCCTGAGTTCCATGCAAGCAGTCGCGCTGACCGGTCAATCATTACCGTGTCCTGAGTTCCGTATGGCAGTCGCGCTGACCAGTCGCACTGTGTACCTATGTAAGCTGCGTTCCAGCAGTCGCGCTGACGAGTGTGTATGTCCGATTATAGCAGGTGTCTTGTCTGTCTGGCGCAACTACGTCTTGTCTGCCACCGTTTCTACCGCCATCCTCTTTTGATAAAACTTTACAGTGCAATAAAATCAATTATGATTTTAACCAGCTTCTAAAGTGTTTCAATAAAAACTGTGCTCTAAATAAATGTTACATTCATAAATAAATTTATAAACTTATGAACTTTTAATCAACGCTGTGGAAAAGAAACTCGAAAAACAGAAACAATTTTACTGGTTTGTTGCCGTGGCCATTGACTGGCAAGGCTTGGCCACCTGACGGAGCAAAGTCAAGAGCCCGGTGACACATGTATCACAAATGAACGATGCTTTCAAGCTGGGAAAGACTCCGCCAAGCCGCGGAGCAGTGGCTGTCGGACTGATTAATTTTCTTTCGCGGCATCCCTAATGTGTGCAGTTGATCAAAATAAAACCTTTTATATTTTGATACATGTAAATTATCAATGCTCTCAGGGCAGGAAAGACTCCACCAGGCCGTGGAGCAGTGGCTGACGGACTCGTTCGGTGCATACACCTCGCTCAAGAGCCTGCAGGCAACCGCTCTCTTGTGGGCAGCAGGCCTGTGGTACCAGCAGTCTTGTGGAGCCAAGCTTCTCAAACCTGGTGCGTTCCCGTCCTGCAGCTTTGTTGCTTCAGTGATGCTTGTGTTTATTCTGATTATTTTACTGATGCACATTCTGATTATGTGTTACCTGATGCACAGTCTGATTCTGTGTTACCTGATGCACAGTCTGATTCTGTGTTACCTGATGCACATTCTGATTATCTGTTACTGATGCACATTCTGATTTTGTGTTACCTGATGCACATTCTGATTATCTGTTACTGATGCACATTCTGATTTTGTGTTACCTGATGCACATTCTAATTTTGTGTTACTGATGCACATTCTGATTTTGTGTTACTGATGCACATTCTGATTTTGTGTTACCTGATGCACATTCTGAATTTGTGTTACTGATGCACATTTTGATTTTGTGTTACTGATGCACATTTTGATTTTGTGTTACTGATGCACATTCTGATTTTGTGTTACTGATGCACATTCTGATTTTGTGTTACTGATGCACATTCTGATTTTGTGTTACTGATGCACATTCTGATTTTGTGTTACTGATGCACATTCTGATTTTGTGTTACCTGATGCACATTTTGATTTTGTGTTACTGATGCACATTTTGATTTTGTGTTACTGATGCACATTCTGATTTTGTGTTACCTGATGCACATTCTAATTTTGTGTTACCTGATGCACAGTCTGATTCTGTGTTACCTGATGCACAGTCTGATTCTGTGTTACCTGATGCACATGCTGATTATCTGTTACTGATGCCCATTCTGATTTTGTGTTACCTGATGCACATTCTAATTTTGTGTTACTGATGCACATTCTGGTTTTGTGTTACCTGATGCACATTCTGATTTTGTGTTACTGATGCATATTCTGATTTTGTGTTACCTGATGCACATTCTGATTTTGTGTTACTGATGCATATTCTGATTTTGTGTTACCTGATGCACATTTTGATTTTGTGTTACTGATGCACATTCTGATTTTGTGTTACCTGATGCACATTCTGATTTTGTGTTACCTGATGCACATTCTGATTTTGTGTTACTGATGCACATTCTGATTTTGTGTTACTGATGCACATTCTGATTTTGTGTTACTGATGCATATTCTGATTTTGTGTTACTGATGCACATTCTGATTTTGTGTTACTGATGCACATTCTGATTTTGTGTTGCTGATGCACATTCTGATTTTGTGTTACCTGACGCACATTCTGATTTTGTGTTACTGATGCACATTCTGATTTTGTGTTACTGATGCACGTTCTGATTTTGTGTTACTGATGCACGTTCTGATTTTGTGTTACTGATGCACGTTCTGATTTTGTGTTACTGATGCACATTCTAATTTTGTGTTACTGATGCACATTCTGATTTTGTGTTACCTGATGCACATTCTGATTTTGTGTTACCTGATGCACATTCTGATTATCTGTTACTGATGCACATTCTGATTTTGTGTTACCTGATGCACATTCTGATTCTGTGTTATCTGATGTGAAATGAAATTACCTTCGGTGCGACATAGAGACTCCCTTTGGAGCTCTTCTACTACCATTACTGATGAATTAATATTGTTGTTTGTGCACTAACCTTATTTGAGCACACATGTGCTTGTTCATCGTAATGTTTAAGATTTGTCGAGAATCTTCGTTTGAGAATTGATCGATTCTGGAGAGCAAAAAAATTAAAGGGAAAATAGAAACCATTAAATAAATTGAAAAATTCTTTCTAGACTTGCTCGTACTGATCAACATGAATAGAATATCCTGTTTCCCTTGTTTTTTAATCTTGCTAGTCCACTAGCATACGGAGGAAAGAGCCATGGTCAAGTAAAGGCACATTCTCCTTGATGTGTGTGTGGTACCAGGAGCAGTCTCCACTATTTGCACACAGCAGTTCACATAATATATGTACTGCGGTCTCCATAACGTGTGTTGTACTGCAGTCTCCATAACGTGTGTTGTACTGCAGTCTCCATAAAGTGTGTTGTACTGCAGTCTCCATGACGTGTGTTGTACTGCAGTCTCCATGTCGTGTGTTGTACTGTAGTCTCCATAACGTGTGTTATACTGCAGTCTCCATAACGTGTGTTGTACTGCAGTCTCCATGTCGTGTGTTGTACTGTAGTCTCCATAACGTGTGTTATACTGCAGTCTCCATGTCGTGTGTTGTACTGCAGTCTCCATGACGTGTGTTGTACTGCAGTCTCCATGTCGTGTGTTGTACTGTAGTCTCCATAACGTGTGTTATACTGCAGTCTCCATAACGTGTGTTGTACTGCAGTCTCCATGTCGTGTGTTGTACTGCAGTCTCCATGTCGTGTGTTGTACTGTAGTCTCCATAACGTGTGTTATACTGCAGTCTCCATGTCGTGTGTTGTACTGCAGTCTCCATGACGTGTGTTGTACTGCAGTCTCCATGTCGTGTGTTGTACTGTAGTCTCCATAACGTGTGTTATACTGCAGTCTCCATAACGTGTGTTGTACTGCAGTCTCCATGTCGTGTGTTGTACTGCAGTCTCCATGTCGTGTGTTGTACTGCAGTCTCCATGACGTGTGTTGTACTGCAGTCTCCATGTCGTGTGTTGTACTGTAGTCTCCATAACGTGTGTTATACTGCAGTCTCCATAACGTGTGTTGTACTGCAGTCTCCATGACGTGTGTTGTACTGCAGTCTCCATGTCGTGTGTTGTACTGTAGTCTCCATAACGTGTGTTATACTGCAGTCTCCATAACGTGTGTTGTACTGCAGTCTCCATGTCGTGTGTTGTACTGTAGTCTCCATAACGTGTGTTATACTGCAGTCTCCATGTCGTGTGTTGTACTGCAGTCTCCATGACGTGTGTTGTACTGCAGTCTCCATGTCGTGTGTTGTACTGTAGTCTCCATAACGTGTGTTATACTGCAGTCTCCATAACGTGTGTTGTACTGCAGTCTCCATGTCGTGTGTTGTACTGCAGTCTCCATGACGTGTGTTGTACTGCAGTCTCCATGTCGTGTGTTGTACTGTAGTCTCCATAACGTGTGTTATACTGCAGTCTCCATAACGTGTGTTGTACTGCAGTCTCCATAAAGTGTGTTGTACTGCAGTCTCCATGACGTGTGTTGTACTGCAGTCTCCATGACGTGTGTTGTACTGCAGTCTCCATGTCGTGTGTTGTACTGTAGTCTCCATAACGTGTGTTATACTGCAGTCTCCATAACGTGTGTTGTACTGCAGTCTCCATGACGTGCGTTGTACTGCAGTCACCATGACGTGTGTTGTACTGCAGTCTCCATGACGTGTGTTGTACTGCAGTCTCCATAACTTGTTGTACTGCAGTCGCCATGTTTCTGTAGAGGTCCACACTATCTCATAGCGAAGTCATCATAAGGCTCCTCCATTCAGTGCCGGTGTCGCTGAGCTACGCACTAGCAGGCCTCAGCGCGGACGGGTGGCAGCAGCACCGCCAGTACCCCGCCTCCTCCCATCGCGTGCGCGACGCCAGCTTCCTCACTCTTGAGATGCCTGCTGATCAGATGCGCAACCTCGCTCTCTGGTGAGCACCACATCGCTTTTACTAGAACCCTGAGCTTAGAGTTGGGTAGGTCTTCTTTTTGTTCAAATGAAATGTTTTTTGTTTTGTTAAGGACCATCTTTTTTTTGGTTCACTGCTGTCCTGTTTTTCAGCACCTCTGGCTTTTTTCTTCAACTTTTATCTTGTTTCATAACATTCCTTCTTATTTTACTGTTTCTATGCGCACGAGATCCTTTGTGGGAACACCCTTTCTGCATAAATTCCACGTTCCCTTAACTTCATACTAAATGGTGCCTTCATCCTTCCTCTCTTTGAACATCTTTGTTGTGGTAAAGCGAGGCTAAAACTAATTTGTAATCAATCAATCATTTACTCGTCTACTGAGGGAACACATTCTGAAGAATATGTCCTGATAGTTTTTGGTCTAGTACCTCAGTGACTTAGCGTTCCATCATTGGGTTTTTAGTTTCCCTCTACATGCTCAATGAAATTCATTGCTAAAATCTTGTCTGTCATTATATTTCTAACAGTAGATAAAGTCATTTTTTATAATTTCCTCGTAAAGAGTGTGTGGTTACTCTTGCAGTGTTCTGCCTGAATCGGACGAGGCTTGCGTCACAGGAGCAGAAAGAGATTTTTTCCATACCATCGTCCAGCAGCTTGTGGGGAACCTCACTTGTTTACCACAGTCGGCGCTGCGCCTTCTCAGCGTGAGGACCGCGTGTGTTACGCTTACCCGGAATGGCCAGGTGAGATGTTGATCGGCTGTATCTCTACTATAAAGAACCACACAAAATTTATGCTAACACTTTCTGAAGTTCATTAAACACCAAATATGCTTCAGCCGCACTGTTTTGTGTCTGGGCTGAGTTATTTATCGCTTAACTGCGAGTGTTTCATTGACTTTATGAGAAATCATATGTATACTAGCTGCTGCGAAGGGGTTCCTTTGCAAGCAGTCGCGTCAAACAGACCTGGTAGTTCTGCGTGTAGCGACGTCTTGTGGCGTGGACGTTCATGTACGTAAGTGGTGTTATTTGGAGGATGTGTGATAGTGTATGATTTATTGTCACATATATTTTTTTGTTTGTTGATCTGTGACTGCTTGTCATTTGATTCTGACGTCATCAAATGTAGCTTTAGAGATGAATTGGGTTAAATGATGTAGTTTCACAGGAAGGCAGGTTTGATGCAAGGTTACAAGATTGTATGTAACAGAGCCCATTTTTTATTGAGGCTGCTCATGGACCAGCCAATCTCTCATAGCTCTGGCAAGGTCCGGTCTCTCACATAGTCTCTTGGTGCTGGAAAAAAGAATTACTTTCATAATTCCGGTGCTCCAAACTCTGTAGGAAAGTGAACCTTTCAATGCGGGGTCATTGTTAACGAGTGGGTTGTGAGTATGCGTCCGCGTCTTTACAATTCCTTGATATACGGGAAAGTGAGTGAGTTTTGCTATAATAGGCTCATTGAAGCGTAGCTGTGCATGTGCTTTAAATTTTTATCTTGTGAGAGATGAATGCATAAAAGCCGTAGATAAAAGCCGCTGCAGTACTTTCAAAACCGTCTTTTTTCTTCCTGCCAGGTGAAAATCTCGTGTAAGCAACACTTCTTGGGCCTCTTGCAGTGGTTGTTGGAACTGCACCGAGAAGACAGCCTCGTGAGTATTCTGTGTTTCTTAGCGTTGTTTTCTCAGTGATCTTTCTACAGTAACTCAGAATCATTTTGTGAGTTATCGATTCGTAATTGTAGTGACGTTGTACAGTCATAGATGAACTATTGCTTATCTTTTCCTTTGTATCGTTTTAGACTTAAAATAGATTATTAAAGCTTCAGTGAGTTTCCATACAACAATTTTTTGTTGTTGAGCAAGCCAGAGAGTCACTTTTTCTTTCTGTTTGCAGCTGGAACAAGTGGCTTACGTCGATGACTTGAGCCAGAACTTGGACGACTAAGAGTTCAAGAACTGTCAAGAACTCATTCATAACTTTGTTCTAAGTTTCACCAATTAGGCGACTCTTCAAAGATTGTGGTTCGTTTTATCTTCTCCTTGAGAGGCAAGCCCAGCTATTTTTAGGCGCAAGGATACAAGATGAAGGGAGAAACCTAGCACTGTATTGGCTTGCTGCGTTGCTATCATCAAGTCGGTCTAAAGTGTAGCTTCCGTGTCTCGCTTGCCAATGAGTTGCATAAGAAGTACTCACGTGTGGCAGGCTAACTTTGCTGAGGGCGGTTGTTATTAACTAGGCTTTAGCCCAACCTATTAATCTCTTTGGCGCAGACGGCATGCTTAGAGGGGAGCAGTGAAGGATTCGTATCCGTGCTTCAATGTTGATTTTGTCAATACCCTTCAACATTATTATTATTGCTATTTTAACCCAATCGTGTGGGACTTGGTTGCTATTTTCAGCATAACTTATGCTATGTATCTACCACCAGCGGAGACGTGTTATGATCAAGGTTGAAAGTAATGGTGACGCTTAAATGAATAGAACTTCTGAGAAAATTTAATAGAAGTTTGCAAATTGCTTGCTGATAGTGGGGAACCAGCAACCATCTTCCCCTGATGTGTAATATATCATTCCAAAGGAAAGATTTCTCCGACTGGTGGCAGAAAATGGCTGAAAAATAAAGTGAAGTTCATACAGTGTTCAATGTTCATGTATTTGCAGCGTTTATGAAAAACACTAAGCATTCCCTATAAGAAATGAGACCGACCATTATGTTGATGCTGCCCTTTATGAATCAGGATGTGACGTAAAAGTTCTCTCGTTCATGTGTACAGCTCTATTTTGTACTCTTTCTTGTCAGAGTTCCTCTCCTTTTCCGTGTCATGACTAGATAAAACTATCTGTTTTTGAAAATGTTTATCGTATAGTTAGACCAACACTTCATTGAAGCCAAGCTCGGAAGTCGTATAAATTCGATTTACGTTTCAAAATTCAATTTACGACCTAAATGAACTGATTGCTTCTGAGAAATCGACCCTCGTCCACCGGCTTCTTAACTGTGGTTTCAAGTGTTCGTGCTCTACGTATTTGCCAAATATTTTTATTTTGTTGAATTCATACCAGAATTATTGAAAGGTCACGGATGTAATATAACCACTCGTGTCTCATTGAGTGACAAAAATTTTGTGATGTGCCAGAATATTTGCATGAAAAATAAATCTTCTGCATCGTGAAATTCACTTGTAAATATTGATTTTATTTGATGTCGGTTTAGGTCTTAGCTTTTGATTATATGCTTTTTATTTTACTGTGTTAGGGACAATTGTAATCTTTGCGTACTTTAATTGTACTAACATTAAAGTTTCGAAGTCTGTCCTAGTTTTGTTTTATTTTCACAAGATATCTTTTGTTCGAAACTTTAATCCAACATCGTTGTCAACAAACATTGCTCAATGGTTACTTTTTCGAATTCCTTGGTCCTAGAGTGTTGGTGATGGTCCACTGTTATGATATTAAACTCAGTGTTATTCAATACGTGCTGTAGGAGCGAGGTAGGATTCTCGAGCGTAACTTGTGGGTGTCAACCTTCGTAAACAAATGCCGTCACAAATTAGCGTAACTATCTAGTACTACGTTTTCGTCGAAATAATTGTAGGCCAGAGTATTTACGGGTGTATTTTTAAGCGCAAATTTAGTTTTAGATGCGATCCTTGTATCTCCTGCGCGAATTGATAGCTTTGATACCTCACCACTGTTGTATCCATAAGGTATGTAATAGAAAGAAATAAAATATGAAAAAAGAGCTTAACTCGTTTGTTTACCATTTCAATAAGATCCTCAAAAACTCGTTTAACCGAATCTTTAAAAAATATAAAATTCTGAAATAATTATTTGATGAAGTTGACCGCGTCAGCAGCTTTGCATGACAGCCTGATATATTTTAGTGTTAGCTATCTTGTAAACTTTTGGAGCATTTTCTTTAGAATGGTTCATATGTTGAATTTTGTTCAGATTAGTTAAGTCGACTTTCAAAAACTTGAAGAACTAGTTAGCTGTTCCTTACGACGACCTAAAATGTCAATGGCCTGGCAACGAGTCAAGTTTCCCTTCACGAGCGACAGAACTGAAAAATACTTCTGCGATTATTGTACTCTCATATAGCGTTTACTTACCTGATTTAGAAACTATAAATATACATCTCTCCTTGTTGGTTACTTGAATTTCAATTCATTGATTAGAGATATTTAACTTTCAGCATCGTTGCAGTTAGCTCATTTAGGTATTGAATTTATTTTAATATCTATCGATCAATTCAGAGAGATGTATGAGGCATAAAGCTATCTTTATGTTACAATATCCATATTACGCCCTGTTTCGATGATAAAAGCGTAATATTTTCAAAGGCTAATCTGGAGTTAAAATATAAAAAATTATGTAGAAACGGAACATGGTCACGCCTACAGCTGGGGTAAACATGGGGGTTTGCAATGTTCTATGTAATAGATAAGCCGTCAATCATTTTCGCTATCTTAATGCCACTGGATATTTTGTTCGACAAGAATACACATCTTTAAACTTCAACCTATTAGAGTTTGATTAGTATATCAGTATGGCTGTACAAAATCAAAGTTCGTTCAGTTTGGAAACTAACGATGAGTATTGCTTCTTTGGTGAAATTAACCAGTATGAAGCCGCAAATATTCTATCAGGTATCATTTTATCTTTTGATGCATTAAAGCAATTTATACCAATGTATAAGTATTTTCATGTTAATGAGTTAGCCTACTCATTTTTTTATTATATTATTAATATTGTATGAATTGCTTCTCACTGTCAAAACGGAAAAGACACTAGTTAAGTTAGTTAACTAGGTGGTATAAATGTACAACTGCCAGTTGCTGAAAGTTTTTTTTTTAATATTTTAGTTGTAAAGACTTATTTGAGTGTAAAGTAACTCATGTATAGTTATTATAATGGTTAACAATCCTTCAACACTAATTAGGGTAAATCTGAAGGAGATGACAGTTGTCGATTTTCCACTTTTTGGTGCCTGAACCTAATTAATTGAATCAAAATAAAAAAGTTTTCTTCTATGCAATTTTCGTCTCAAATGAGTATTTTACGATTTATAGCGGTAAGTTTAGTTTCGTCATTGATGACGAATGCGCTCGAATAAACAGCTACTCATCGATTTTTGAATTTTTGTTGCTTGAAACATGGTAATAACATCGAAATAAACAACTTTTCTTCTTTACACTTTTTTCGTCAAATGAGTATTTAACGAGGTATAGCGGTAGGTTTGGTTTCGTCTTTCAAGACAAAGCGCTGGAAGCGAGACGCCATTGCAGTATTGCCATACAACTCGATCAAGGAATTTCTTTCCGCTTCAAAGACTGGAGTTGCGGTAAGTCATTTACCGCTATAACTAATAAAATACTCACTTGAGACAAAAAGTGCATAGAAGAAAACCTGTTTATTTTGGTGTCATTAACCATGTTTAGCCATTACAATTTGCAAAATCGACAACTGTCATGTCCTTCAGATTTACCCTAATTAGTTCATTGTTACATATTGAAAAATTCAAAATTATCTTAATCTGTTTGGTATAATTATTGCTCAGCAATGATTATTTTTAAAAAAAAATTGAAAGAATGATGGGTCAATATTGAGTTTTATGTTGTCAACAATTTTACCCCTCAGGGGGATACAACTATTGTATCTATGGGAATTAGCGCTCCCAGAGGGACTATGTGAGGGCCTGAGCTGAGAGTTAGGTAGGCCTTTTTTTTGTTGAAATAAAATGTTTTTTGTTATGTTAAGGACCACCTTTTTTCGGTTCACTACTGTCCTGTTTTTCAGCACCTCTGACTTTCTTCTTCAACTTTGATCTTATTTCATGAACTTCTTTCCCATCTTACTGTTTCTATGCCCTTTCTGCATAGATTCCTCATTCTCTTATCTCCATACTAAATGGTGCCTTCCTCCTTCCTCTCTTTGATACGCTCTATTTTTGCAGCGGTTAGGGAGGCTTAAACTAACTTATAATCTAATCTGTCAACAATTTTAATAATTTTGTTGCCGTAGATTGGTACCTAATATGGTACCTAGAGGTAGATGTTGAGGATTAACCAGGAATCAATTTTCCACTTTTCAAATTCTAAAAATAGTGAATTAGATTGACATAAACAAGTTTTCTTCTATGGACTTACGGTGATAAATGAGAAATTTCACAAATTATAGCGGTAGGTTAGTTTTGTCTTTGATGACGAATGCGCTCGGATAAACAACTACTCATTGATTTTTAATTTTTTTGCTTGAATCATGGTAATAACATCAAAATAAATTACTTCTCCTCTATACACTTTTTTTGTCAAATGAATATTTGGTCAATATTGAATATGATGTTGTCAACCAATTTCATAATTTTGTAGGTATAGATGGGTAATATAGTCGATTTCAAGACGTTTTACACAAATGACAATGTGCCCGGAAATGCTTAGTTAGTTTAAGTTTCAAGTTATACAAACGGCGCTCCTGAATGGCCCTTTTAACGCAAAAACAGTCATTGTTTTAGCAATGAAAATGGAAGCTAACCCCTATTACAAACGTAAAGAGGTTGGGTCGTGAGGGGTAGCAACAGTTCTTTTAGTGAAAATTATAAATAAAGCTTTCTAGTGACGTTTGTTTACATCGACTCGAAGATGGCTGCCGCCATGTTCAGCCGGTTGGCGCCATGGCGGCAGCCACCTTGGCGTCGATGTAAACAAACGTCACTCGAAACCTTTATTTATAATTTTCACTAAAAGAACTGTGCCTACCCCTCACGACCCAACCTCTTTACGTTTGTAATAGGGGGTTAGCTTCCGTTAATAATTTAATTACGCTAGCCCCGCGTGATTCCATGGCGCGCACAAGCCAGCTTCAAAGTTGAATAATTCAAAAATAACGCATCGCCGGGCAGAATGTCATTCGTGTAAAACGTCTTATAATCGACTATATTACCCATCTATACCTACGAAATTATGAAATTCGTTGACAACATTATATTCAATATTGACCGAATATTTTACAAGTTAGCGCGGTAGGTTTAGTTTTATTTTTGACTACAACAACGCCAGAAGCAAGACTCCATTGCAGCATTGCCATTGATGAATAACTTTTCGCTTCAAACACTTGAGTTGCGGTAACTAATTCACCGCTATAACTTGTAAAATACTTATTTATGATGGAAAGTGCATACAAGAAAACTTGTTTATTTCGATCTAATCAACTATGTTTAGGCACCGAAAAATCAAATATTGATTCCCGGTTAATCCTCAACATTTACCATGGTTGTTTTAAAAAAATTTAACAAGAATGACATTGTCTCTGCAAATGCTTAGTTGTCTAGTTATTTAACTTGGAAGTTAAAGGAACAGCGCTTACCTAGTCACTTTCACACAGCTCAAGCGCGCAACACCACTGCCATGAAAGACAAAAATTCAAAACTTGAATAACTCAAAAATAATGCATCAGCAAGCAGAATGTCATTCTTGTAAAACATTTTGGTAAATGTCCAGGAGATGACCATTATCGATTTCCCACTTTTTGGTGCCTAAACATAGTTAATTAAATGTAAATAAACAATTTTTCTTCTATGCACTTTCCGTCGGAGATGATTATTTAACAAGTTATAGCAGTAGGTTTAGTTTGGGTAGAGTACGTTTAGGTACTTTGTAATTTAGTATTTGCCGGCCTTGCGGAGCCTGAACCCACTTCTAGGATCTTTTAGTTGATAAAACAAAAGAAATTATCACTCAAAAATAACAAATTATAGCGGTATGTTCATTTTCGTCTTAGATGGCGGGAATGATCGAGCGCGTTGGAAGGGAGAGTCCATTGTAGTGTTGCCATCCGACGTGCAATTATGGTCATCTCCTGGACATTTACCAATGTTTTTAAATGCGTTCCTTCAGTGATTCTTTGGACCGGAATTTTTGATTTCCGTGAACGGGTTAAACTGCATATTGACCAAGGTTAGATAGGCCTTCTATATGTTAAAATAGAATAGGAGTTTTTTTTTGTTACAGACCATCTTTTTTTGTTTCACTGCTTTGTTTTTCAGCACCTACTTTCTTCTTCAACTATAAATTGTTTCATGAACTTTTTCTCAACTTGCTGTTTCTATGCATTTTGTGCATAGATTTTACATTCCCTTAACTCCATACTAAATGGTGCCTTCCTCATTTTGAAATGCCTTTGTTGTAGTTAGGAAGGCTTAAACTGCCATCTAACCTAATTTGTTCACAGAAGGTGGTTCTGAGGGCCTGTGGCTGGTACGAAAAAGCTCGACAAGCCCTGGGAATTATGTGATCAGTGTCATCTTTGATAACCAGCCACTACACATTCTAATTCAGCAGCTATTTCCAGAGGATGCAGTTTTTTGTCTCGGTAAGTAACTGCAATAAACATGTTGAAAATATTGCTATTAAATAAGAAAAAAGCAAGATTTTGTTAATAATTATTGGGTATTGACTTTTTTGTAGATATAACCCAAAATTTAGAAACCTTGATTAGTTTATTACTTGATACTTGAGTTATGCATGCTTACTTTTTTGTTAACCAGTGATTTGAATGGACTATAAATATGTAGGTGTAAGCCTTATGCTCCTTTATTCATAAACTAAGAGTATCACTTCACATCAGTAACCACCAAATTAACTCATAAGCAAAAACTGTTGTTTTGCTACTGATCAAATATAATGAAAGATGAGTCAATGATAATTTCTGCAAATCATAAAGTCTTGACATTGGCTACTAGCATGTTGTTAAAATGTCTCATTTTTGAAGCATGAGTAATAGTTCATATTTCTCATTGGATAGGAATTGCAGACAGAATTCAGATAAAAATAGTTATAAATTACTGTTTTTATTACCCATATGCACAATATTATTCTAATTATTTAGTGCTCAACATTAAACCTAATATCAAATGAAATTTTAATGCCAAATTTTTTAATACTTGATTGTATATTCATTATTTTATCTATAATATTTTTTTAAAAATGATTAGTTCTGCCTGTGCACAGGGAATATCATTGATTGCTGAAGAATTTGTAGTATTATTTCCTTTTGACAATATTAGAGGGTGAGGTTGATGACTGTTGTTGTGGGATTTATATATTTTTTTTCAGCAAATGTTGGAGATGCTCCAGTATTTCATGGCATGGATGAGCTCATCAAGCATTACAAATCCCACCCTCTCAAACCCTGTTCATCTGGGCCTTCTATTACTGGGTGTGTAGCTCATGTATCAGAGATTGTTATTACTTCTTTTGTGATACCTACTTTAAAACACAATTGCACTTCAGTGTCCAAGAATGTTGCATTCTTTCTCTTCCCAATACTAGGGATGCCCAATACCAAATGAAGGAACATGTCATTCATGTGATTCTTCTCAAGTTGTGATATATAGATGAATATTTATGGTAGTAAACTACATTTTGCAACAAAATGTTCAATTATGAGCCTGATTACGTTTCAATTGGAGCATATCTAAGTTTTCCATGGAATTTTATTTTATTATTGTGAACGGTGTCATGTTCATTTTTTCTTGCTTTATGTTCAAACTTCATTGAATTACTGTATGTCGTATTGTGAGCCTGGTTTTTTTAATTGGATTAAATCTAAATTTTTCATGAAACTATTTTCATTACTCTTAACATCTTATTCATTTATTTTATAATGAAATTAATGAGCTTCATACCCTATCAGGAGCACAGACCCAGTACCAGTCCCCTACACCCTGAAGAAGTGCTGCAAGGGTGACCCTCTGCCCGACAGTTGCAAGTTGCATGGGACTGATAATGCTCTGCATCTGGCTGTAGGAAAAGGTTAACAGTTGCACTCACATAGAATAAACATGAAGAGAATAATTGTAGTTTAAATTAATAGTTTATTTAAAACTTGATAATTCTGTGAAAATAGTTTTAATTAGAATTTCATCCAATTTAAATTTGATTTGACATTGTTGAAAAAAATTTCTGCTGCATTATAACTTTTTAAGTGAAGTGCAAGATGCTGCATGTGTTGAAACATTTTTATTGCTGCAAAAGTGCTCTGTTTTGTGTACAGATATGAGTTTTTATTGTGTGTGTAATGATACTTTTCCTGCCCAAAAGTTTTTGTGGAAATATCTGTTACTGGTACTATTTAGAAATGGCCACCTTTATAAATGGGTAACTAATTAAAATCATTAGTTATGCCTCTTGTTGTAAAAGTAATGCTAGTCTCAGAGGGATACATCTACTGCATCTAGAAACTCAAAGTCTAATTTAATATTTGACACAACCACTGAGGTAACCAGAATTACTCAATCTGATGACTTAAATGCAAAAAACTCATTACTTGATTTGTTAGATTACTGATCAAAAATCTCCAAACTTTACACCTTACTCACACACCTAGATGCGACAGCACAGTTTCAGCATTTTTTGTTTTGTAGATGAAGTATTTGCTGCAAAACCGGTGTTCCTAATTGGTTGTACATTGTTCAGGTGACCTGCCTGCTGTCCAGGAGTTGCTCAAGTCCGGCCACCGCCACGTTGATGCCCGCAACAAGAAAGGCCTCACTGCCGTCCACATTGCCTGTCTCAGTGGTAGGTGTTGATGGTGCTTTGTAGTGGTCCTCTGTTGTTCGTGCTGTGCTTGTGTTTGCATAACTAAGCGCCATGTCTAACTAAAGATAGGTTTGCATAACTAAAGGTAAACCTTAGAGATGGTTTATGTCCTTGTTTCTGGTTTATTCTACATTTTATTTCATTCCTGCATTTTTCTATCTGTGTGCTTTTGTTGCACTTTCACTGTATTTTATGTTATAAGGATAAATACAATGAATATATCAACAAACCATACACTTCATTCTATTCCAGTTTGATGATGGCTCCATAGGATGATGTTGCGAGAGAAGTTGACTCATGTTAAAATAAAGTCATGCACTTAAAATTGAACTTGAATAAATTATAGCCCAAATGTAGCTAATAAGACTTGCAAATTTCGTCATAAACTTGTATTTCAGAATATAAAATAAATTTGTTATGTCATTGATTCATTCATGATTTCGTAATAAGTGTCTGCTCCTTTTAAGTGTACTTTGATATCTCTGAACTGATATTTTTGTCTACATTTTTAACTCAGGAAATAATGAATTCTTACCATAGAACATTCAAATCTTACTTTCAGAAATCTGTGATAATTTCTGCGGTTGTGTCAGTTTTAGTTTTCTTCTTACTTAATTGTTGCCTTTGCTGATATTTCATATGAGTGATCTCTTCTTGGTTTGAATTTATTTTCCTTTTGCATTCTGTTCATTTCCTTATGTGTTGTTATATACAAGCCCATGGATTGCCTGTATCTTAGGGCTATACCATCAGTAAGATGATATAAGAGGCAAATGTAATTTTGATCCTCTCATTAGCTCAGAATGTCCCAATGAACATGAATTTCTTATATATTCAGGGATTAATTACCTACATATTTGTGTGCATGAGGGGTATGTATTCAAACCATAGTATCTATGGGAATTAGCACTTCCAGTGAGAAAATGTGAGTTCTCAACTCAGAGTCAGGCTCAAAATTCATATTCCTTCCTTTGCTAAAGCCCTTTATTGTTAGGCCCTGTTGTTACTCATTTCCAACTGTCTCCCTCTTTGTTTAGAAAATCTGTTTTTTTTTTACAGGCAACGAGTTAATTATCAAAGAGCTTTTGATGGCCAACGCTAAGCTCAAGGTTTTAGACAGTGAAGGACTCTCGCCCCTGCATGTGAGTGTGCTGAAGGGGAGCGTACCCCCTTTAGGAAGATTTTCTTTAAAATTGAACTTAGAGCAATGAAATTGGTATACTGATAGGAAATGCAATTTGAAATCATTTGTCTTCTATAAAAAAATGCAATTTTTTGTAAAGAAAACGAGATATTTCATAGAAAACGAGATTTTGAGGCGAGGTTTTCAAAATGCATCTCCTCCTATAGATTTCAAGCTACAGTGATGATTTTGGTATCATTGGATGCAAAAAGACACGGGCATTCCAAAAACTCAAATGGAATTCTCCAAACTTATAGTTTGAAATGATTAAAACCAAAAATTCCAAGACATGTCTAATTTTGTTAAATTTCATACTTTATGACGTCACAACTTTCGATCAAAAATGAATTTTGAATTTTCATTCAAGTTTTTGGAATGCCCACGTGTTTCCGCATCCAATGATACCAAAATCATTACTGTAGCTCAAAACTGTAGGAGGAGATGCATTTTGAAACCCCACATTCCGATCCTCCAAAATAAGGCAAAACAGGTAAACAAAGAAACATACACAATCTCAATTTTTTTTTCTTATTTTAGGTTGGGTCAGCTAGGACCCTTGAAATCATTGTACAGTAATAAAGAGACATAGAAGATGACATAGCAACGTCGCCCCGCGAAAAAAGTGCCAAGGGGAGGTGTAACATGGAAAAATATCACTTCCCCCTCCTCTCTCCCCATATTTCAAACCCCCGCAGCGGGCGAACGAGTGAACGTACGAACCTGATTTTTTCACAGGATGTACCTGACATCTTACCCTTCCTATAGCAGCTAAAAATCAATATCTCCAGAAAATTCTAACTTCTGGGGGTACGCTCCCCTGAAGTGGGGATGTAGGTGGGTCCTTGTTGCCCTGTCTTAGGCCTTAGCAGCTCTTGCTGGGTGCCCCCAGCCACAGTACGGTAGCGATTTGTCTCATCTGCTGTGGTGCAGAAAAGGTAATTGTTTATTTATGGGACTACGCTGTTGTCTTAGGGGCTTTTGGTGGTTTACCCCTGACACAGCACGGTAGCAATTTCTCTGATCTACCTTGCCTTTTGGTGCAGAAAAGGTAGTTGTTAATTTTTGGAGCTACGTCTCATCTAGACTGCATTTACGATTTGAGAGTTCACTTGTAAAATTCATTGTTTCTCGTATGACATCCATACTTACTGTGCAACCAGTGAGACAAATTGCTCCAATACAGAAAAAATCAAATGTTGGTAGTAGTTACTTCCATCAGTTGGTTTTAATCTTAAAACAAATGTTTACATTATTGTCATATTATTGTAATTTTTCTTGCTTCAGCTTGATGCTTTGCAATGTCAAACCCCATTTTTCAGAAGAGTTAACCATGTATATTTCCTTTTCAGTATTTGTGCAGAATAAACAAAGCGTCGCTTTTGGAACTTCTTCTCGCTTATGATCCGTCAACCATACAGTTCATAGTGCCAGCTACTGGTGGGTGTTGCAATAGTGACTGTTGCTGTGTGTCTCATTATTCTCCGGCATCCTCATTTGTTATGTTTCCTGATAGATGATTTTCACCTGAATGCATCTTTGTATTGTACACAGGAATTGATATTTTTGACTGAATCATAGTCTTTAATATTTTATGTATTTTATAAATCCTTTCATAAATAATATAATTAAATGATGCCCTTTGTTCATCATCACCAAATTATTCACTTCGGTCATCTTGATCTAGCGATTTATTATCCTTGGTAAGCTTGTGTTAGGGGCATTATCGGAGCCGTATTTTCAAGGCTATTATTCATAAGGGCACGTCCAGCATTATCTGTATCATCTACAGATTTTGTCTCATATTTTTCAATCTACACTCTCATTCTCCTTAACTTAGAGGAATTAGAAATAAAGAAGATCCCTAATTTCACTGTTGAACGCTGATAACTACATTTCACAATGCTGATGAGGGAGATGATGGTTAGACATGATGGCTAGTAAATGCTGTGGTTCCCTATACCCCTGGTAAAAAGTGTATAATTGCTTTACTTTTCACATACATTAACACAATAGGTGGTGACCATAACGACTGAAATGACACAAGACTTCCTCCTTCAGGAGAGGTAGCGCTGCACGAGGCGGTGATTTGTCGCAGCATGGCGTGTATAGAGAAGCTCCTGCGTCACGGTGCCCCTCGCCGCCCCCGCAACACCGCGGGGCTCACGCCGGAAGATATCGCCAGGCAGCACAATGCACAGGACGTTTTTGAACTTTTCGGTTAGGGTTCCAAACGTTTTTGATTGTGGTTACCTTCCATTCCTTCATTTTTGACATAGGAGTTTTGATAGTGAAAGATTCCTTGAGTCGTTTTTTCTGGTTGTTTCCAGTCCTCTCGTTTTTTTTAAACGAGAGGTCAAAACTTTCTTTGCAAAAGTTTTGAAAGTAAGGTCGAAAAACAGAATAATACAACACACGAATACGTAGCCCTGCTACACGCGCCCTCGCAGCCCAGCTGCTCGAATGAGAGTAAGCCTCGTGCAACCTAGCTGCACCCGCAGCCCCGCTGCTTCGTGGTCTCCTTCAACCCTTACAACCACCCCTGCTTTGCCTCTAGCCCGACTCCGCGGTACACTCTCCACACAAGGCTCCGAATGACGTACAGTGTCGCAACACTATTACTGCTGCAGTCACTACTGCCGAGAAATCACCTAGGACATTGCACGGCACACAAATCACCTCTCACGAGCATAGCCACTCGCCAACTGTTTTCTAAGCCAGACAGCAACGTACGCCCAGCTTCTGCAGCGCCATCTTGCGGCAATTCTAGGGAGCATGCACATCAGAGAGTGAAGGGTTCTTCAACGCATCTTATCTGGTTGCCTTCTATCCTTTCGTTTCTATAATTCAGAAATTTTGGTAGCTAATGATTCTTCAAATCTTCCATTCTGGTTACCTTCCATACTTCGTTTCTTTGATGTAGAAGTTTTAAAGGAATTGACTCGCCTTTGAGATGAAAAAATTCACTTTTTTTATTTTGATATGTAGGCGAAGGCTTTTTTATGCTTCATTTTAAATTTCATGCGTCTATACATAACAGTTTGCGAGATATCGATCGTCTGAATTGCGCAGTAACAGTGTCCGCGGATGAGATCTTAGACATGAGTAGTAAATTATAAATTTTAAATTAGCATATCTTCGACGTTTATTGACATAGCGACTTGGTTCAAAGCGCACTCTATGAAATGCTGATGTCTTTGAAAAACGTAAGTATATGCTATAGGTCGATACTTTCATTTAATTGGCTCCCCTGCCGAATACAAGTTTTCATAATTCTTGGAATTATACCGCTCATGTTTAGTGACGTGCGACTTGACTTGGCTTAGAGCTCATTTTATTTGCAATTAGATTAACTACAATTGCTATTGATTACATTATGAATTAAGGGTTTTATTTTTTGTATGAGAAAAAAATTGATTTTTTTTAATTTCCAAAATGTCACCGACAACAAATTTGAATTTCGACTCAATAGAAATCGTAGAATAATGTTTTCTGTGTGCAATGACACTAAAAGCAACTTGTAAAATAAATTGGTTTGGCTATTATTTTGCCTTGAAAAGTGCCCCCTAAGAGCTTTCTTTTCAGAATAAATCGTTTTCTATGCAAAAACTCGGAAAATGTGGACAACCAAAAACGCTTCTAAATTTTAATTAACGTATTTGGCGCAATTTTTAGATTTATCTGCCCAATAGGGAAAAAATTCGTCCGAAAATGAGTCAACCCCTTTATGAGTCTAAGGTGATTCTTCATTTCGTATCTTAGAGTACTGGAGTCTCGATGGTAAAGTATTCTCCAAGTGTGCATGATAAATTGCTTTCTATCTTTTAATTTCATTGAGTTCAGGAGACATTGGATACTAAAATTTTCTCCACATTTGTTTCATCGATTGCCTTTTCTCCTTTCAAAATAAGAATCATGATAGCGATTCATGATTGATTATAAGGGTGTATTACGTATGACTACATTTTTCATGCACTGGAGTCCAGACTGTAATAAAGTTATATATTACCCTCGAGATTCTATGGGGATATAATACTTAAAAGTGTTATGGTTTCCTTTTCAAGTTCTTAAGCTCCACATTCGTAGCACTTCAAGTACTTGATAGCTATGTTTATCCTACGGTCTCGTTTTGTACTTCAATGTTATGCACAACTGTACCACACCACAATATGAGTACGATTTGAGTGTAATTGCATTTGCTCTCACTTACCCCCATTCACCCTGATGAAGGAAATGATGGTCCATGGTTCCCTGCAGAGAACTATGAGCCGATCACGCCCCGGTTTACTCGGGACTGCTTCTTGCATGGGGCGCTGTCCCGGCACGACTGCCAACGTCTTCTGCAGGAGGCGGCTGAACCTCCCTTAGGTGCTCAGGTGAGTTGGGTGGCCTGAAGCTGTTTGGTATTCAAATAAACACTCACGAGTTCTCTTTTATAAAATGTTACTTCGCAAGGCAAGCACACGAAAGCGTTTTTTGATTCAAATTTAACGCTATGGCTCACATTGGTCCAGTTCAGCAATGACTTTTAGCCAGGTTTTTGGCTGATACATGTGCCTTGAAAGTGTTCTCTTGTGTTTTGCATTGAAGTTAACCTGCACACGTTTACTTTGCACAGTATCATCATTTTTAGCTTGGTTTTTGACTAATTTATCGTGAAGTTATATCATCTGCCATTTTCTGTGTGTGAAAAATTGAATGCATCATTTACCTCATTTTAGAAGTAAAAGACATATTTTGAGTTTCTGACCTGTTGCTTGATTTTGTTTCTGCAACTCGTTCATGATCATTTGAGGCTGGAAATCCTTGCCTAATTGCAGACCAATGACCTGAAGAATGACGGCAAGCTCTTGGATGCCAAAGAGGGAGACCAACGATCGCGTCTCTCTGTGACAGCCGGCCTTGAGAGAACTTATTTCCTCGTACGGACCTCCTTCAGGACGTCGAGACTCGTGCTGTCTGTCAGATATGCTTCCCAAACTACACACTTCGACATACTTCAAAACGTGAGTCTCTATCTAGTTGACAAAATTATTCAAAAATTTCTGTTTTCCCTAAAAAAAAAAATTTAAAATGTGTTTTACAGACAATATATTATGAAATAGTTCAATCCTTGAATCTCGGTGACCTTGGGGAGGGTGTGGTGAACTTTCTATTACCAAGAATAGCTGGCCCGAAGAACGAGTAACTCGGTAAATGACCACGATACCAGCTGAGTCCTGCGTGCGTCGTGGTGGTGATGATGTGGGTGATGAGTAGAGTTATTTTTGTCGCGGCTGGGATTGGAGCCGTCGTTAAATGAGCCTATTTACTTGCTTGACTCCGTTAGATTTGACCTACTGTAACCGATGAATTAAAATGTATTTAAGCTTTGGCTGCCTTATAATCCGAACTGCGGATAAAACCACCTTCGAAGCGACATAGAGGTTCTCTCTGAAGCGCTAGCAAGCTCCCTACTACTACTACTACTACTACTACTACTACTACTACTACTACTACTACTGAAGAACGAGTGATCTTCTTGCTAGTAAGATAGTTTCAGGGAAAGAGTGATAACCAACGGAAAACGACTGTTGAAGACCTATTGCCACTAGTTCACACACAGTAATTATCAACGCACTACTTCAGTACAGTATCAAAAATAACTATTGCAGGACAACGATGAATTTTACATTGACTTCGGACACTTGTTCTCGGCGCTGGAGACTTAGCAAATTGCATTGATTTACCTATTCCAGCACAACTTCATTACAGTATCGGAAATAACTATTGCAGGACAACAAGGAGTATTACATCGGCGTCGGACCTCTGTTCTCGTGTTTGGAGACGCTGGTGGACCACTACACTCGCTTTGAGGACGGCCTGCCGACACTGCTCACCCACCCTGTGCCTCCTGCCACTCCCCCTCTTGTGAGATGCTGTGCTGTCCTGCATAACTGATGGAACAAATAGAGCAGGAACTTTCTTTGATTAGGCTTGACTTCCATTAAACTTTAATTTAGCTCAATGAAGCAGATCCTACATTCAGCTTTAAATTTTATTTAATAATTTATTCATGTAGAAGCTATAGCTTTATTTCAGCCATAACATTGTTTATGTAGAAGCTATAGCTTTATTTCAGCTATAACTTTATTCATGTAGAAGCTATAACTTGATTTCAGTTATAACTTTATTCATGTAGAAGCTATAGCTTTATTTCAGCCATAACATTGTTTATGTAGAAGCTATAGCTTTATTTCAGCTATAACTTTATTCATGTAGAAGCTATACCTTTATTTCAGCTATAACTTTATTCATGTAGAAGCTATACCTTTATTTCAGCTATAAGTTTATTCATGTAGAAGCTATAACTTTATTTGAGCTATAACTTTATTCACGTAGAAGCTATAACTTTATTTGAGCTATAACTTTATTCACGTAGAAGCTACAACTTTATTTCAGCTATATCTTAATTCATGTAAAAACTTGGCTCAATAGAGCGGATTATATATCTAGCTAGGAATTTGATGTAATAAGAACAAGAACTTGATTTAATACAGCTATATCTTTCTTCTACCAGAAACTTGGTTTGATTCAGTAAAAGCTTCATTTAGCTTAAAACTTGTCTCCGTAGAGTAGCTATTCGATGTAGCTTGAAACTTTATCGAAGTGAAGCTGACGGTTGATTCAAATTTCAACCCCCTCAGAGGGATACAGCTATTTTATCTATTGGGATTAACATTCCCAGGGGGAAAATGTGAGATTCCGAACTGAGAGTTAGATGGGCATTCTTTTTGTTGAAATAAAATGTATTTCTTGTTTTGTTAAGAACCACCTTTTTTCGGTTAACTGCTGTCCTGTTTTTCAGCGCCCCTGACTTTCTTCTTCAACTTTTATTTCGTTTCCTAACCTTCTTTTTCATCTTACTGTATCCACGTTTTCTCAACTAGTCTACATACATAGGTACCTTTATCCTCCCTCTCTTTGAACATCTTTGCTGTGATGAAGGAGGCTAAAACCAGCTTAAAATCAATCAATTCCACTTTTGACTTGATTTCATACGACAGGAATTTGATTAATATTGAAAGTTAGTTTAATAGAGTAGTAATCTGATTTGAGTGTTATAGCGCAAGAACCTAATTTAACAATTTAAGAGAACAGCAGTTTTTGATGAAAATCCTTATGGTATACAATTTTATGAATAAATTTTGCTCAACCGTTATTTGGTTGTTAATATTGTTATTTTATTATTTTGATTTGCACAACACACACAACTGCTACACAAAGTTTAGCTCGAATATGTTCCTTTTAGAAAGTTTTTTCTGTGAGATGATTTTTTCTCACAATTTTGACGTTCTTCTTTATTAACACTCTGCTAAAGATATATCGGTGCTTCTATAGCGTGAGGTCTATCGCCAGGTATCGCCTATCCAGGTGCTGTTTGAAATGTACAAATTAAGTGTTTATCGCTAAATTAAATGTATGGAAATAAGTAATGTATGGAAATAAGTAATAAGTTAGTAACCTAACCTGACGTTATAGTACTAACTAGGGGTAGACCACATGCTATAGCTGCACCGTCACAGCAGTCGCACTGATAGGTCACGTTTGTGTGCCCTGGTCTTCACGTCTGCCATCGTCAAGTTCTTGTGCTGAAGCTTATCTGTCTGTGATATCTACGCTGTGCAATGTTATCGATTATAATTTTAAAAAGTTTTTAATGATTGTTGAGTATAGAGCAATTTTATTACATTCTTCACGTTATACTTGAAATAAACTTTAAATTTGAAAAACTTTTACTGACACCCTGAAACAAAAGAAATTAAGAAACAAACGAGGAAACTTTAATTGTAGTTGAAATGGTCACTGGATTGTAAGGCTTGGCCACCTGGCTGAAGAGAGCTGAGTGCCGTGTGGCAACATTAGCTGGTGTCAGATGTGGCATGAGTTATCCCTAGTGCTGACTTTTATTTCAGTGCCTATCTTCTTAATGTCTTAATGTGAATGTCAGAAGCGTTCGTGATTTGAACTCTCAATTTCAAATGTGAGAGATAAGTTATGGAAACAACTGAAAGATTACAATATAAATGGATGTGCCTACAGCAAACGGAAATGAAAGTGAGAATCGTGTGTTGGATTTTGGGTATCGTATAGTTGATAATTTTGCGACTAGAACCCATGGCTTTCCAAGAGGAACTCTGCATAGTCGAGAGTGCTGCAATTGTCGTGAAGTAAATCATTTGGCGCGTCATTGTCTACATTAGGGTTTGCATAATGAAAACCCCGGAATCCCGGGATTTCTTCATATTTTTACATTCATGCTATTGTAATTTGTTGCCCATGTCCAGCACAGTATTTAACGATTTAGGGAGCGAAAAACCTTTATCTGAGAAGGATTCTCTAATGAATTCACTCTTTGTAACTGAATTTAATGACACGCCATCAACTACTACAAGCTTGGTCACTTGTTCCGGAATACTTTGATGCACCTTTACGAAACTTGTTATTTTTGTTTGTTTAGGTTTAGTGCTTTCACTACTGCTCTCCCTTGCATGAGGGCGCTTTGTTCCAATACGAATTCTGTTTTTTGAGCTACTAGTTGACGCAACTGGGTCTACAGTTTTAGGCTTCACTGTGTTGTGTTTATTCTTTAGGTGACGTAACAAACCACTGGTAGATGATGTTTTATATCTTGAGCCTCTTAATGTTATTTCTCGTTAAGGTTTATCTGTAGGGATTGTATTCTCGGTAAGAAAGGTTAGAAATGGACATGTCACGGTAGAATTGAAGAACATGTACCATGTGAGGTTGTGTTGAAGATAGGTGTAAATTAGCCATGCTATCATATTTGCTATTATTTGAAGACGTCGTCAAGAACCTTCTTATAAATACATGTGCAAGTAACTGCACAGTAATTATTGGAGAGCTACAAAGCGCTTTGTTGCAACATGAGTATTAAATAACCTGCAGTGCCGTTTTGCCAGCTTTCCAGAAAATCTTGGTGCTGCTAGTGACGAGCTAGGGAACGATTTCACCATGATTTGAAAGTCATGGGAGAAGGTTACCAGAGTAAATGGGGTTTTCATATGATGGCTGACTATTGTTGGAGCACCAAACACGACAGTCTTGAAATTGAACACTCCAGAAAAAGCTAAAAGCGTCAATTTTCACCTTTACCTGTACAAAATTAAAGCCTAATCTTGTGTAAAAACAATGCCAAACAAACATTCCATTCATTCCTATTTCTTTCATTTGTCGTTGTTAATATCTGTCACTTTTTTGTAAAGCACTCCAACTGTTATGTACAGTATTTTGCGTATTTTTCTACAAAATGAAAATCCTTTTGTTCAAAAACTTGTCGCGACAGATAAATCGAGATCTGTTTTAGATTCGGCACCCAAAAATTGTTCAATAATATCTGTCAGACCTAACTCAACAAAAATTATGTTCCCGAGTGCGAGTGTTGTATGTGGACTTCAGGGCATTGAACTCTGTCTCTAAGCTTGGTTTGTTTCTTTTGACTAATATCATGAATGTAGGATTCTCGAGCTTAACTTGTGGGTATCAACCTTCGTTAACTAATGCCGTACCACAAATTAGCGTACCTCTCTAGTGCTAAGTTCTCGTCGAAATAATTGTAAACAGGAGTATTTATTGGCATATTTGTAGGCGCGTGGTTGGCTTTAGATGCGATTTCTATTTTTCAGTGCTTCAACACGTTCACCGCGTTTTTAAACGGTTAGTCCCCTCAGGGGGATCAAACTAGTGAATTTGTTGGAATTAGCACTCCCAAGAGGAAATGTTAGGGCCCGAGCTGGAAGTTTGGTAGGCCTTCTTTTTGTTGAAATAAAATATTTTTGTTATGTTAAGGACCATCTTTTCTCGCTTCACTGCTGTCCTGTTTTTCAGCACCTATTAGTTTCTTCTTCAACTTTGATCTTGTTTCATAATCTTCTTTCTCAACTCACTGTTTCTATGCCCTTTCTGCATAGATTACGCATTGCCTCAACTTCATACTAAATGGTGCCTTCCTCCTTCCTCTCTTTGGATCGCCTTTGCGGCGAATAAGGAATTAAAAAACTAACTAATAATCTAATCTTTAAACGGTTTGGTTTAGTTGTGAGTAGCAGAATATGGAAATCGACGTTAATGCTTGAATACATTCATATCCTTCCTAAGAAAATATATGAAAAATAAATAATATATGATAAATACAATTCCCAAGAAATTTAACATGGTTTTTTAACAGTTATTTCTTGAACAGGTCGCGAAACATGAAATTTCGTTCATTTATACAGATATGCGAATAAACAATTTAACGACTGGTACGCGTATGGCAAAATACCCAGACAGGGAGCGCGTTAACGAGGGCCCGTGTGCGATAGTTGATGTCATCTTGGATTCCCCGCCACTGTTGTTTCCATGAGTTATGCCATGGAAAGGAAGCTTAACTCGTTTGTTCACCATTTCAGTAAAACCCTCGAAAACAAACTCGCTTAACCGAATCGTTAAATAGGGGACAATATAAATTAAGTTCTTGTTGAAAATGACTGGCGTCGAAAGGTTTGCATGACAGACTGATAAATTTTAGTGTCATATCTCCTGTAAGCTTCTGAATATATTCATTAAATGGTTTAAATGTTGAATTTTGTCCAGGCTAGTTAAGTTGAATTTGATAAATAAAGAATCAGCTGTTCTTTATGGCAGCCTAAAATGTCTTTGGCCTGGCAACGAGTCACTATTTTTTCACGAGCAATATAAGTGAAAAGTGGTATTGCAGTTATAGTACTCTTCTTACATAACGCTAACTTACCTGATGTAGAAACAAAAAATATATGTCTTCCTATGTTGTTCAATTCAACTTTTATTCGCTGAATAGATATATTTTCTATCCAGTATTTTTATAGCTAGCTCATAACGTATTGAATAAATTGTGATACCTTTAAATCAACTTCAAAACATGTATGTGATATGAAGCTATCTCTAGTCAAAATCCATGCTACACACTTCTATGATAGACATGCATTAGATTTATGTTTTTACATCCAAACCAGAGGTGACAGAATCTGAGAAATCATGTAGAAACGGAACAGAGTAACTAATGCAGTTGGGCGAAACTTGTTGGCTTACTTGGTTGAAATCATTCTAAATGTCAATCAATTTTGCCATCTAAGTGCAACTGTATAGTTTGACGAGAATATATGACTTTAAACTCAGAAATTCGTTCAACCTATTTGGGTTGGATTAGTAAAACAGAGTATGGCTGTACAAAATCAAAGTTCGTGCCGCGTGAAAACTAAGGACGAGTATTGCTACTTCGGTAAAATCAACCACAATGAAGCGGCTGACATCCTACTGTCAGGTATCATTTAATTTTTTGATGCAGTAAATGAATTTCTACCTATATAATATAAGTATTTTTGTGTTAATATATTATCGGAAATTCTGTTTTATTATTAATGTTTTATAAATCGCAATTTTCTGTCATGATAGACATGACTCATTAGCTCGTGTAAATGTTTGGGATTGAGTTCTAAACATCTGGTTTTATGCATTGCAGGTTTAGCACATGAAAAAATGGGTAAATCTGAAGGATATGACAGTTATTGATTTTGTAAATTTTGATGCCTGAGCATAGTTAATTAGATCAAAATAAACAAGTTTTCTTCTATGCACTTTCCGTCTGAAATGAGTATTTTATCAGTTATAGCGGTAAATGACTTACCGCAACTCCAGTGTTTGAAGCGGCAAGTAATTCAAGGAGCGCATCGGACAGCATCACTGCAATGCACTTACGCTTCCAGCGCAATCGTCATCAAAGACAAAACCAAACCTACCTCTATACTTCGTTAAACACTTATTGGATAAAAAAAGTGTATAGAAGAAAAGTTGTTTATTTTGATGTTATTACCATAATTCAAGCAACAAAACTTCAAAAATCGATGAGTAGATGTTCGAGCGCATTTGTCATCAAAGACAAAACTAAATTTACCGCTATAATTCATAAAATACTCATTTACGACGGATAGTGCATAGAGGGAAACTTGTTTATTTTGATTAAATTCACTATGTTTAGGATTCAAAAAGTATAAAATTGATTCCCGTTTATTTCTCAACATTTACCATAATTTATAGCCAAGTGCTGTGCTCATACTGAAATTCTATTGGGCTGCAATGAGCTTTCTGCCTAGGTGTGTTGCATACAACAGAAAAAGACAAGTAACTTTTATTATATGAAGTTTAATTATGGTTTATTTAAAGTTCAAAAATAGAACATTTCTTTTTAAAACCATTGCCAACAAATATACTTTATTGATTTTTTAGGAGAATTGATCTTTTTTTGTATATTTTAAAAAGTTTTACCATGGATATTCTGATAATCCCTAAATGATCTTATGTCATTAAAATTCAGCCACAATAATTTATATTATAAAATGATTAAAATATAGGTATAGTTGTTATGAACCATTCATTCCTTATTAGATCATTGTTAGAATTTTCAAAATTCTAAATTAACCTAATCTGTTTGACCTACTTATTGCCTAGCCATTAATATTCCAGTAAAATATTTGAAGAATGTCACTGTACAGTCACTTCCAATAACAAATATATATTCTTATTGGCTAGAAAATAAAATTGTTATTAATGTAATTTTTTCCTCTTTGTAATATGCTATTGTATGCTCCAATGATAATTCTAGCTCTTGAATTTCTGATAGAGCATTGAAAATTTTCCCAATATCTTCTGTTATGTTATTAAATCTCTTTACTATGGATATAATGTTACTTATAACAATTTTGAATTCATTATTTCTTTTATTTTACATTATGAAAAAGTAAAAATTTTGGTCATGCTTAAAAATTTCAAATAAATAACTGAACCATGCTATTTACAACTGTTCACAGAAGGTGGCTCCGAGGGTCTGTGGCTGGTACGAGAAAGCTCTACAAGCCCTGAGAATTATGTGATCAGTGTCATCATTGATGACCAGCCACTACACATTCTAATTCGGCAGCTATTTCCAGAGGATCCAGTTTTTTGCCTTGGTAAGTCATGGCATTAAAATATGTTGAAACTATTGCCATAAAATAAAGAACAAATTTTCTTGACTAATGTAAGGTACTGATTGTTTGTTTATATAACCCTCAAAATAGGAATCTTGATTGGCTTATTTCTCAAGGCTTAAGTTACATATATGTTTACCTTTTTAATTACTGGTGGTTGCTAACTACTACAAAAAATATGCAGATGTGGGACATAGTTTTTGTTCATAAACTAAGAGTATTGCCTTAAATCAGTTGTCACCAAATACGTCCAAAATCAATTCTGTATTTTTTTTGCTATTGGTTAAATATATTGAAAGATGATTCAATAATGAATTCAAAGTATGAGTAATTTTTATTTGTAATTGGATGTGAATTGCAGACAGATATGTTGTAAATTACTGTTTTTATTACTCTGGGTGCAATGTACAAAGTATTATTTAGTGCTCAACATAAAACACTATATTTCATGAAATATGTGTGGAAAATCTTTGAATATACATTACATATTTCATCCATAGAATATAAAAGATATTTTTCTTATATCTACCTATGCATAGTAAATGTTGACTACTTGAAAATTCTTTGGTATTATTTCCTTTTGACAGTATTGGATATTGAGGTTGATAACTGTTGTCATGGGGTTTATATTTTTTTCAGCAAGTGTTGGAGATGCTCCAGTATTTCATGGCCTGGACGAGCTCATCAAGCATTACAAATCACACCCTCTCAAACCCTGTTCATCTGAACCTTCTCTTGCTGGGTGTGTAGCTCATGTACCAGAGATTACTGACTTTTTTATGTGATTCCTACTTTAAAACACAGCTGCAACTCAATGTTCAGGAATGTTGAATTCTTTCCATTTCCAAAACCAGGAATGCCCAATGGCAGATGAAGGAACACGATATTCAAATGATTCTTCTCAAAATATGAGATATTTAAATGAACAATAAGAGTTGCAAACTGCATTATGCAATGAAATGTTTAACTATGAGCCCAATTTGGTTTGAGTAGAACACATCAAAATTTTCCATGAAATTTTATTTTATTACTGTAAATAGCTTCATGTTCACGTTTTCTGTTCAAACTTTGTTGGACTATTGAATGTTGTATTGTTAGCCTGATTTTGTTTAATTGAAATATTTATAAATTTTCCATGAAACTATTTCCACAACTGTTGACATCTTATTATTCATTTTTTCTTCAGTGAAATTAATGAGCATAATTCCCTATCAGAAGCACAGACCCAGTGCCAGTCCCCTACACCCTGAAGAAGTGCTGCAAGGGTGACCCTCTGCCCGACAGTTGCAAGTTGCATGGGACTGATAATGCTCTGCATCTGGCTGTAGGAAAAGGTTAACAGTTACCCTTACATAGAATAAGCACTAAGAGGGTAATTTTAGTTTGAATTAATAGTTTGGTTATAATTGGTAACTTATTTATGAAAACTCTGTTTAGAATTTCACCCCATTTAAATCTGATTTGAGACTGCTGAAAAAAAAGTCTAGTACAAATTGCTGCATGTGTTGAACATTTTTATTACTTCAAGTGGGTTCTTTTTTTGTGTTCAGTTATGATTTTTTTATTGTGTAATGACGCTTTTTCATGTCCTAATTTTTTTTGTGGAACTTTCTGTTATTGGTGTTATTTATAATTGGTAACCTTCATGAATAGGTAACTAATTAACTTCATTACTTATGCCTTTTATTTGAAAATTGCTACTCCTATCTATCAGAGAGATGCATCTATGTGCTATTTTTATGAAAATTAACACTTACAGGGGGAAGATGTGGGATCCTGAGCTGAAAGTTTAGAAAGCCTTTATTTTGTTGAAATGAAATATTTTTAATTGCAGATGAGCTTTTTCAGGTTTCTTGCTGTTCTTTCTTTCATCACCTTTGTCTTCCTGAACTTTCATTCTACTTCATTAATTTCTTTCAATGCGCAGGGTGTGGAGACACATCTTGTACTTCGATTCCCCATTTCTTTAATTCCATGCTAAATGGTAGCTTCTTCTCTTAGGAATACTTTTGCTGAGGTTCTGAAAACTTGAACTAATTCGAACTCCAATTAAATATTTGGCGCATCACCACTTGGGTAATTGGAACTACTGAGTCGTAATGACTTGGATGCAAACAATTTATTATTTGATTTGTTAGATTACTGATCAAACGCTTTCA
The DNA here is from genome assembly GCA_030386875.1 of Morinoia aosen. NCBI lineage: Eukaryota > Metazoa > Arthropoda > Malacostraca > Amphipoda > Talitridae > Morinoia > Morinoia aosen. The sequence goes on from CM059562.1 coordinate 73,410,870, forward strand.
AATTTTACATTTTACTCACAAGCCTACATACAACAGTACAGTTCTAGCATATTTTTGCTTTGTAGATGCATAATTTGCCCATTATACGTATTAATTGGTCACAGAAGAAAGTATTCCTGATTTGTTGTACATTGTTCAGGTGACCTGCCTGCTGTCCAGGAGTTGCTCAAGTCCGGCCACCGCCAGGTTGATGCCCGCAACAAGAAAGGCCTCACTGCCGTCCACATTGCCTGTCTTAACGGTAGGTTTTGATGGTGATTTTCAATGTAGAGGTCCTGTGTTTGCATTACTGAGGTTCATGTCTGTATTTTGATCGAAGCTATACCTTGAAGATAATTTTTATTGTTTGTGGTCAATTCTACTTCTACTTTTTATTCCATTCCCGTGAGGGAAAAAATGGGAGTTCCTAACTCAGTCACTCTTGTAATTCTTATTCCTTTCTTTGCTAAAGCCCCTTATTTTAGGACCAATAGTTGCTTATTTCCACCTCTCTCCCTTTTTTGTTCAGAAAATCTGTTTTATTTACAGGGAACGAGTCAATTATCAAAGAGCTTTTGATGGCCAACGCTAAGCTCAAGGTTATTGACAGTGAAGGACTCTCGCCCCTGCATGTGAGTGTGCTGAAGTGGGGATGTAGGTGGGTCCTTGTTGTTCTGTCTCAGGTCTCAGCACTTTTACTGGGTTACCCGAGCCACAGCACGGTAGTGATTTGTCTCATTTGCTGTGGTGCAGAAAAAGTAGTAGTTAATTTATGGGACTGCGCTGTTCTGTCTTGGGGCTTTTGGTGGCTTACCTCTACCACAGCACGGTAGTGATTTGTCTCATTTGCTGTGGTGCAGAAAAGTAGTTTTTAATTTATGGGACTATGCTACCCTGTCTCTGGTCTCAGAAATTTTGCTGGGTTACAGGGTAAAGCTGTTACTCAGCATGGTGATGTTGACACAGCAAGGTAACATTTTCTCTCATCTACCTTGCCTCTTGCTCCAGAAATGGTACTTATTGAATTTTTGGGCTACTCCTCATCAAGATTGCATTTACGATTTGGGGGTTCATGTGTAAACTTTATTTTGTGTCTCAAATGGGATTCATGCTAACTGCTTAAGCATTGATACACAATGGCTCTAGTACTGAAGAAATGAAAGGTTACCAGTAATTTCTATCAATTGGTTTCAAGCATAAAACAAATTATTACATTGTTACCATTTTATTGTAATTGTATTTGCTCCAACTGAATGCTTTGCAATATCCTGCCATTTTTCAGAAAATTTAACCATTTGTATTTCCTTTTCAGTACTTGTGCAGAATAAACAAAGCGTCACTTCTGGAACTTCTTCTTGTGCACGATCCATCAACCATACAGTTCAGAGTGCCGTCTAATGGTGGGTGTTGCGACACTGACTGTTGCTGTGCGCGCCACTGTTGCTGCGTGTGCCTAAACTCTTATTTCAAGAAACTTGACAGATTATTATCAATATATTCAGATTACAAATTGCATACTTCGAGAATTGCACTTGTTAAACCATGTTCTTATAAACTATAATTTTTGGTGTACTCATTTATAGGTGAAATTAACCGCAGTGCAGCTTGAATAATGGTCAAAGGTGTAGATGCATCTGTAGCTCGGTGCCTGTACAGGGTTTGGAGGTCAAATGCTGTGTTAGCAGCATCTTTTTTCAGAGCGAGTGTGTTGCCTTGAAGAGTCTAGGATGAATCGAGTAGACTATGAGAATAAGAGTGGTGTCGATGTGCTGCTCGGAGCTGTTTGTACTGCAATTAGGTAGAGTCTTGCCCTTGTAAAGTATTCCTTTTCAGGTGCGGACTCAGACATCCCGCCGCTTGTTGAGATATGCTGTCGAGTTAATTGTTAGGCGTCTTTGTTTTTTTTTCTTGCTTCTCCTGGCTGTAGCTGATCTTTCAAGCAAGTGGTTTCATGAGTGAGTGTTCCTGATACTGTTTCTGTTCTGCTTTGCTCTTCATTGAGATGCTCGTGCTGTTAGTAATGAAACGCCATTGATGCGGCAGTTGTTTTTAATATGTTTCTGCTCTATGTCCATTAAAGTTTAGTCATGATTCCATTTTATTTCGTGGAGCAAATTTTTTCTCCAATAGAACAACCACTCGTGATTCATTGTAATGGCAAGGAAAACTTTTCTTCATGATTTCAACAATAACAATTTCATTTGTAATGATCATCATCCAGTTTAACACAAAGTTCCTTTTGTCATCCACCCTAAACATTGGAGAAATTCTAGTCTTATGTTAGTTTGGTTTGCCTATCTTGCGCTATGGGGACTGGCGCCTCCGGGGGAGATACTGCTAGGTTGTCTCAGCAATATAGAGGCTTCAAAACTTATAGTTTTTGTGCCCACTTTACTTTTTTCAATATTCATGCCCCCTTCTCGATTTCTTTTTTTTTCTTCCTTGATTTTTCAATGCGATGGGTATTCTGTGGGTACACATCTTGTGCGCAGAGTCCACTTTTATCAGTCCATGCTAAATGGAGGTCATTGTCTCTTCTCTTTGCTCCTATTTGTTGTAATTATTTTTGTTGTGGCTTAAGAATCTAATACTGACATTCCTTTCAGGGGATAGAAGTATTATATCTATAGGAATTAGTGCACCCCACCAGAAAAATGTTAGGTCCCAAGAAGGATGGAAAGAATTCCTTTTCTTCAAATCAAACAGTTTTCTTTGTTTTGGTCCTACCCATTTTGTAAGTTCACTCTTGTCCTGTTTTTCAGCACCTCTTGTTTTCTTCTTCAACTGTAATCATGTTTCGTGAACTTAGTTCCTAACTTACTGATTCTATGCAGAAATATTTTGTATGGAAACAATGTCTTGTGCCTTGATTTTCCATTCCTGTAATTCTATGCTTAATTATCCTTCCGTTTTTGTAGAGCACCAGTGTTGTAAAATGGGAGGCTCAAACTAACTTGTAATCTAATCGTCTCGGTGAATTAAAACTCTCTTGTTTCCATATTAATAAATTGAGTTTCCATATTAATAAATTGAGTTTTGGCATGGGCTTCACATTACTTTGGTATTGCGGTGCCCTGTACTGGTGTTGTACAGCAGCATCCCAATGTGTTTGTATTTTTCTCTATTTAAATTAATATAGTTTTACATCATTTGTGATTGTTTGAATTTTTTATTCATCTTGTGAATGTTTTTCTCTCGATCATATTCTGTTTCCCCAATTCTTTAATTTTCATTTTCTCTGTGTTAACTGCAATTCATTCATGAACGCTCATAAATGAATTGCAGCTTTATGTGTCGTGACACAACATTCCAGCTTCCTATAGTCCTATATTCTTCCATCTTCCTATATTTTTCCATCTTTTGCAGCTTTTCAGATTCTTGATCCTACATCTGTTTGCCCGCAACTGTTTTTCATTGCTTTGCGATGTTCACCCACATTAAGTATGTAATTGCTCTATTTCCCAGTGCCCCCGTACACAAGTACTGCCCAGTACCACTTGTGGGTGAGTACTTGTTCTATTTGTCATTACTTCCTTGTAATATTTTCTCTAACTCTAGTACCTCATTTAACAAAAATTCGATGTGTTGCCAGTAGCCCGCATCAACAAGTACTTCCTCTATACTCATAATACTCCATGTAATTGAGTATAAACTGTGCTTCCCAGTACTCATCAGCAACTACATTCTTTATTTCTCAGTACCCCTGGTAATACGTATAAAAAACTACTCCCTCTATACTCATAATACTTCATGTAATCAAGTATTATCTTTGTTTCTCAGTACTCATCAGCTAGTACATTCTGTATTTCCCAGTACCCTTGTAGTAAGTGTATAATTGCTTAACTTTTCACTATACATTAACACAATAAGTGGTCACCGTGATGACTGTAATGACGCAAGACCTCCTCCTTCAGGCGAGGTGGCGCTGCATGAGGCGGCTGCCAGCCGCAGCCTGGCGTGCGCTGAGAAGCTCCTGCGTCACGGCGCCCCTCGCCGCCCCCGCAACACCGCCGGGCTCACGCCGGAGCACCTCGCCAGGCAGCACCATGCACTGGACGTCCTTGAGCTCCTTGGTCAGTGTTCCACTCGTTTTTTTATTGTCTACCTTCCTTTCTTCTTCTTCATCTTCTTTCTGTTTCGTGATCATCTTTCACAACTTTTTACGTGCACATATTTTGTGGGAGCCAGGGTTTCTTAGTCATCCATGATTTGAGTTATTTCTGTTATGTACAACCGTACCACTCAACAATATCAGTACAATTTAAGTGTAATTAAATTCTCTTCCACCGACCCCCTATTCACCCTAATGAATTAAATATTCTCTCTGATGAAGGAAATAATCATCCCTGGTTCCCTGCAGAGAACTACGAGCCGATCACGCCCCGGTTTACTCGGGACTGCTTCTTACATGGGGCGCTGTCCCGGCACGACTGCCAACGTCTCCTGCAGGAGGCGGCCGAACCTCCCTTTGGTGCTCAGGTATGTTGGAGGGTCTTTGCTGCCTCTGAGCAGAACTCAAGCTGTTTTGTATTCAAGTGAACACCCACACACACACACATGTTCTCTTTTGTAAAGAGTTGCTTTGCAAGGCACGCGCACGGAAGACGGTTTTCCAAATTTAACTCACTTGCTCACTTTGATCAGTGATGGCTCTGACTTATTTGAAAACGTACTTCCTTGTAGAGGCTTTTATCATACCTTTGCTTTTGGCTGATGTACGTGCTTTGAAAATATGTCAGCTTATGAAGCTGCTTAGAAAAAAATATACTTGGTGTTCTTTGATGAGGTTTGCATGCAAGAGTTTTCTTTGGTAAAGTTTAATCATGATTTTTAGTTTGGCTTTTGAAGTAACTGTCTTACAATGACACGCAACAGTTTTGAACAAAATATATATTATGAGATTTTTCAAAAGGTATATGATAGTATGACATGACATTTGGTCAGAATACTAGAAAAGGTAGGATAATGAAGAAAAATAACGAAATCAAAATTATATTACAAGTTTGTATAATTACCACATGCAAAAGTTTTAAATTAAAAATGAATGTGTTCAAAACTTTTGCGTAGTATAATTTTACAAATTTGCAAATAATATTTTAATTTATGAATTTTTGTTTATTATCCTAATAGCATAGAAAGACAAGGCTTTTTTCTGGTATTCCAACTAAATTTCATGTCAAACCATCCTATATTTTTGAAAAATTAATGCAATGTGAAATATGCAATGTATTCAAAACTTTGTGTGTCACTGTGTGTTAAGTTACAGACCTGTTGCTTGTGTTTTTACCACAACACGTTCTTGTTCATTGGATGCTTGTAATCCCTGCATAATTGCAGGCCAATGACTTGAAGAGTGACGGCAAGCTCTTGGCTCCCTCGGACGACGAGAACAAAGAGGGAGACCAACAATCGCATCTTTCTGTGACAGCCGGCCTTGAGAGAACTTATTTCCTCATACGGGCCTCCATCAAGACGTCGAGACACGTGCTGTCTTTGAGATATGCTTCCCAGACCATGCACTTCGAAATACTTCAAAACGTGAGTCAATTTCTAAGTATGGTGTACGCACCCGCGAGATCGCGCTGCGGAAGCTTGGTGCCGGTTGCTGCCTAGTTTGAAAGCTTTGCTCTGCATTGTCCTCCGAGTGTTAGTTGGCAGTTGGACTGCTGCAGCGTTAGGCCGCGGCCAGACAAACAGCAGTGGAGCAGGGCAGAGCAGAGCAGACACCGCGCGGAGTTTTATGTTAGTGGTATTCCTATTAGGGTGGCCAGACAAGTAGCACAGAGCAATGCAGGGCAGCGCTGCCTGAATCAAGCGGTAGCGGCGTTTTATCTCTGGTGATAAAACACTGCTCGGGAGCTAGCAGTCAGTTGCACCCTAGAGTTCGTACGGGGATGATGTCAAACTTCTGACCTCCTCGGTACAAGCTATTCCTGCGATCGGGGGTGCATCTCTTAATATTTCGATCATAACTTTGTTAATGAACAATGGTCATTTATAGTAGACGCTATGGAAGTTAGTGGTAGGTGGGATTGTACAGTTATTTATACGTATATAAGTATTTTATACCTCATAAATCGAAAAAATATACTATTTCAAGCATTTTCTTAGTCAATACCTAAACTTTAGAGCGTACCAATGCCGAATATTTCATAGCAGGTTTATTTTTGGCTCATGGCACTAATCTTGACTTGAAACATATATCTTTTACGTATGAACTATTAGTTTTTTAGTAATAAACATTAATCATTTTTCTCCTAAGTAATACTGAGGAAACAGGTTAGGTCATCTGTGAAAAAGAAAGAAAAGAAAACCGTTTATTTCAAAAAAGGTTGGCAAATGAGATCCATGGCAAGATCTTGGTTTTTTTAAAAATTTCTCAATATAAGACGTCCTTAGACAAACGTACCGTATGAGGAGTACTAATAGACAAACTATACGTGTTCTACTAATAGACAAACCATTCGAGGTGTACAAAAAATAAACCAAACGACGCTTACTTTTAGACAAACCAAACGTGGCGTGCAAATAGATTAACCCTGTCAATGGCTAGTTAAACCAAAAATATCATTTCTTGGAGATTTTATATCCCAAGAGATGGCTGACAACTTATAAATAATTCAAAATACTACTAGAGAATTCTTCGGAATTCCTGAATTATTTGTTGTATAGATATAAGCATACGCACAGAGATGATAATTTTTCACGAGCACTTTTTTATTTTTTTTTATTTTTATATTTTTCATTGTTTTTATTCACAGATACGCCCTCTGGGGCAGTGATAGATCTATTTTTGAATCATTAAGCAATTGCAATAAATACATTTATTTCTGAAATATGATTCAGTGTTAACTGGTCGCAGAGCTTTAGGTAAAATGTAATACGTTTTGAGATTTTGTTTTTACTCAAAAAATAGGAATAGAAACATACATATGCATAGGTGCATATATATATATATATATAAATATATAAACACGTATATGTGCGCACACAAATAGAATTGTTAAATGTGAGTCAAATGTGGAGAGGATGGATCTTTCACTTTTTCTGTACCAGCGCAAAGTGCTGGGCAAAGCCGATACAGAATTTTTTAAGTTTGCGTTTTATCAGTATTACATCGGTAAAAATAACCTTGAAAGCACGCAACTAAAAAAACTGTTAGTTTCTCCAAAAGCGATAGTGATGTTTGAATTTTACGTGAAAATAGCCGTTAAACTGAAACTTAGTGCCGCACGTCAAATACAATAAATCCTTTTATACTTATATATTGTTTATTAGTTTAACAATTCCAAATTCGGGTTGTTATATCCATAGATGTTTATATTCATACGCCTGAACGAATATGTTCCTTGTTCTGTAATGTCTCTACACGTCCAGTACTGCAAAATAATCTACATTCAAGTATTTATAAAGTTTCAAGTCATGCGTCAGTGAATTATTTGCATGATTATTCCATCAGCAACCATAACTAGCATATTATCATGCAATTAATTTTTTGTCGAATTTCCTGGAACAATTAAAAAACGGTATCAAAGCCATTTCAAACATTGTGGGTAGAAATATTTTAGCGAAATGAAAAGTACTATACGACACTGTACGGATGTACTTGTAATGCTAAGAAGATAATGCATAACATGATAATATGTATAGATATAGATATTGTATATAGATATTGCCTGTTCTACTTCTATTTATTAAGCAAAATTTGAGGTTGCCCGTCACAAAACACCGCCCATCGTTGCGCCAAGATTACAACTGCTGCGAACTCAGGACCAGCCACTGCTGTTTGTTTGGCCACCTAACTTACGAGCATACGCTAGCAGCTACCAGCGAGCCGAAACTGCTCTGCGCAGCCCTGCTTCACTGCTGTTTGCCTGGCCGCGGCCTTAGCCTGTATGACTGTAGATCAGTCCAAGCTTTGTGCGGAAAGTCGTCCGTGGGTTGGTCTCAAGGCGAGGCAGCGGTGGTTGTAGGTGTTGGAAGAGACCACGAAGCAGCGGGGCTGCTGGTGCAACTAGGCTGCACAAGGCTTACTTGCACATGGCAGCTGGCTACGAGTGCTTTCGAAGTTAACGAATGTGCGTGTAGCAGGGCTACATTTTCGCGCATGGTATTATTTTGTTTTTCGACCACAAGCTATCTAGGTAGTAGAGCTTTGGGCTGTGGTAGCCATCTTTGTTGCCTGCTGGGCTGGTAAGATGGCAGCAGCTGCAAAGGCTGCGGCGGTTGGGGCTGACGATCTGGGATCGTTAGTGCCACCGGTTGAGAGCAAGCAGGGCTTGCTTGTGGTTGTTGGCATGTTAGCCAACATCCTGACTCAGGCGCGTGGACCGATTCTGGATCCGTTGACTGGGCAGCTGCCTAACGCACATTTCACACTGAGCTAGCAAAGCAGCATCTAGCGAGCTCGCATGAGCTATCTAGCAGGTGGTCTGCGAGACTGACAGGTAAATAGTCTTGTTGCTGGAGGCTGAAAAATATCGTTGATTTCCTACTTTTCTCCGCACTACTTCGTTATGGTACCAGAAATATCTATTGCAGGATAACAAGGAGTATTACATCGACGTCGGACCTTTGTTCTCGTGTTTGGAGACGCTGGTAGACCACTACACTCGCTTTGAGGACGGCCTGCCGACACTGCTCACTCACCCTGTGCCTCCTGCCACTCCCCCTCTTGTGAGATGCTGTGCTTCAAACTTTCCACTTGATTTCGTACTGTAGAAATTTGATTAAGCTTGAAACTTACCTTAATAGACGAGCAGTTTGATTTGTTGATATGAAGCAGGAGCCAAATGTAACAATCTAAGAGCACACCAGTCTTTGGTGAAAATCCTTGTTGTATACAATCTGAAAATAAATATTGTTTAGTCGTTATTTTATTATTAGTGTTTTTTTTTGACCTGCACTATACACAACTGCTTCAGAAATTTTAACTCGGAGATCTGTCTCAGAAATTTTTCTCTGTAACATGGTATTTACTCACAAAGATTTAGTGCTCTTCGTTATGAGCTCTCGCTTGAAGATATAAATAACTTTTGCTTTTTGCATATCAGAATAATTAATGATAGTGCAAATAACATACAATTAAAAAGATCACATTACGAACGTCAAGGTCATTCACTGAAGCCCCGTTCGGCAAACCAAAGTCCCGCGCTAGTCCTGTGATGTTCATCTCTGTGTGACTTGGCGCTATACGGTAGCGTTAGTGCTGGCGTTCCAGAGCGTTGGTTCACCCCTGAGGAGTCACAGCAGTCGCGTTGGTAGGTCACGTTTGCATGCCCTGGTCTTCACGTCTGCCATTGTCAAATTCTTGGCCGAGGCTTAGCTGTCTGTAATATCTGTGCTATGCATTGTTATCAATTTTGATTTTAACCGGTAGTTGAATAAAGAGCAATTTCATTAAATGTCTTTCACAATTTGCTTACTAAAACAAGTCAATAGGTAAAAAAGGATGTTATGACCTTTTCAGTCATTCTCCACTTTCTTAAACAAGATGAGTTATAACGAAACATGAATATTTGACAAATACCGAAATATTTATGCTACGCTAGTTGCAAGCGCAATGCTGATGGCATGTTTTGAACCGTTTATCTTTAAATGAACAACGATTCAAATACGCTGAAATTTATGAGACCAGATGCTGAGGAAATTATTTTAAAATCATTTTATCTAATCTTCAAACCGCTGCAAAGCAGAATGTGAAGGTGAGATAAAAAGTTAGACCTCAGCTGAAGCAGTTTGTCTATAGAGCTTCTTGAAGAACTGGACAATTTATATTGGCTGACGAACTAATATCAGTTTGTATTCGTCAGGATGCTGACGCTGGCACCATTTCGTCAGTGGACAGCAAACAGCGGGCCTCGTCAGGCACACGTCGGCTGCTGACGTCAGAGGGAGGCGAACTGGCGCGCGATGCTGACGCCAGCAGAGAGGACCTCAGCACGTCTGACGTGCCTGGTACGGACTGCTGTCTCCATTGTTGGCGTTGTAGTTTCATAGCTAATATTCCGGTCTTCTCAACTCTTATGATGTAATTATTTGCAGTATGCATCAGTGTGATAACGTTATCATGTAACTCATACTTGCCTTCATTTTGTTAGGTACTGTGTTCAGTATTCTTAAATTTAATTCTTACCCACCACGTTAATTTTATTCTCTTAACATTCGCGTGTTCATGCTTTATTAATGAGTAATTTTGATTGCCCTTCTTGTCTGCTCTAAAACTGAAGTTATGTTATTGGCGCTGTTGTCTGCTGTAAACCTTAATTAACTTTTCTTCTTATTCAGATCGCCACCTTGTGGACTCCATGTCTAAAACCTTCGAAGTGAGTTTCTACTCCGATAATGGGTGCTATGTTTAACTAGGATTGGTGAATAACAGAATGGGGATTATCTTAAATTTGTGCCAAGTTATTGCTCTTAACGATTTAAACTATGTGATGACACTGGATGTCATGCAGAGTACTTTAGTGTGGCCAGAGCTCAAATTAATTAGAAAATTGTGAATAAAGGTTTTTTTCTTCGCTCAGTTTCCCCCTCAGGAAGATGCAACTGTTGTAGCTATGAAAATTAGCAGTCCCACGGAGAAAATGGGAGGTTCCGAGCCAATTGTTATGTAGGTCTTCCTATTTTGAAATGAAATAGTCGTTTAATTTTGATACAGATTTTTTTCTAGACTTCTCTGCTGCCCTCTTTTTCAGCACCTATTGCTTTCTTCTGCAGCTTGTTGTTGTCCCTTTTCTGACTTTTTCCCTGCACAGTTTTCCGTCGTCCGTGATTTGAGTTTTTTCTGTCATGCTGATTTAAAAATACTTGTGTGAAACACGCCTTTTGCATGGATAGACAGCACCCACACTGGATAAGGCAAAGCTCATGTGTGGTTTTGATGATGATGTGAAACATAAATGCGCTCATTTTTGACCACTTCTGGACCACCTTTGTGGTTGTCAGGTGCTTTGCGGTCAAATTTTGTTAGAAAGGCCCAAACTAAAGGACTTTTCAAAACTTCAAACAACGGTATTGCAATGAAAATGTAAATTAAATACAGTGTCTACAGTATTTAATACGTTGACTGCAATGGGTTAGACTAAAGTTTAATTTTTAACTCAAATTTAAACTTAAAAGTTGTCAGCAATTTTACAAATATCAAACCTTTAGGGGCTTCCATTAAATACCTTTAATTTCAAAAAGTTGTTAAAATTTTTCAAACGACTCATCGGTGGGTCGTTTTGCAGCAGGAGAAACTTAAGCATAACCCACCTATGGCTCGAATCGTAAGCAATGTGTTTATAAATTCTGGTCATTTGAAGCGTAACTTTACTCACTCGAGCTGTGTTGTGCACCAGCAACTGAACATGGACGGGTCACCAGGCGCAAATGGCACAGAGGTGACCACCCTGCAGGGCAACAAGACCTCCGAGGTGTGCGGCAAGATCGACCCATCCAGCCTCAGTCTGGGGCCCACGCTGGGGGCCGGCGAGTTTGGGTCCGTTCTCAAGGGGGTCTGGGTCAGCCCTGCTGGTGACCAGGTGCGTTGTTTGTCTTTGTCAACTAAAGGATGGTGCAAAAAGAATAGATGGAAATGACAGTTCTTTTTGCGCCACTCTGGCCTTCTTAGCAAGGGAGTTTAAACTAACTTGACACCTAATCTTTATGCTTTCAAAACTCTGCACTGTAGGCTTTTCTGTTGCTTACCTAAACCCAAAAATTGCATTAGTAAACTCTGGCAGCAAGGAATTTGGTTTATCGCATGGGTGGGTAATTATTAAGGGTGTCACAAAAAGAACTGTCAAATCCATGCATTCTTTTTATGCCGCGCTGTATTTTTTTGCTGCCTCTTTTTTTTCTGCTAATTTGGCCATGGTCTATGACGTGATTTGAAGACAGACTGGTGGCAGTTGGGTGCGTAAATTTAGCCTTGCTAAAATTATTATAGATTAAAAGAGAGCTGTCAGTTAAAATGGCGCATCTGGCAACTCTTCGGCACTGCCAGATGTTGAATGGACTTCATGACCTATGAAAGGAGAGAGTAGGTGGTGGCGAGCGAGCAAGCAAGTCAATAAGGTTATTTTAAGTTTTAAAATATATTAGACACACCAACTGTGACCCATTGGATTTATACGCATGTAAAACTACTGAACATAAAAACTTCTTTGTGTAACAGGTATTTGTACCAGCTTATATACCACAGCATGTGGGAGTTTCAACTTTTTGTCACCCTATGCCCCTCAGGGGGATACAACTATTGTATCTATGGGAATTAGCGCTCCCAGGGGGACAATGTGAGGGCCCTAGCTAAAGGCTAGGTAGGTTTTCTTTTTGTTGTAATAAAATAGGTTTTTGTTTTGTTACGGACCATCTTTTTTCGGTTCACTGCTGTCCAGTTTTTCAGCACCTACTACTTTCTTCTTCAACTGTGATCTTGTTTCATGAACTTCTTTCTCATCTTACTGTTTATATGCCCCTTCTGCCTAGATTCCTCATTCTCTTATCTCCATACTAAATGGTGCCTTCCTCCTTCCTCTCTTCGATACGCTCTTTTTTTTTTGTAGCGGTTAGGGAGGCTTAAACTAACTTATAATCTAATCTAATCTTTGTCACCCTATGCAAGCAAGCGAACCAGATTATCATTATGATAAGCATACTGACAAAAAAGCCTCTAATCTCACACTGCTTGCTTCAGGTTCCCGTGGCAGTGAAGACGCTGCGCGGCGCCAGCAATGAGAGCAGCAAGAAGCTGTTCCTTCAGGAGGCGCAGCTCATGGTTAACCTCAACCACCCCTACATCGTGAAGCTGCTCGGCGTCTGCCACGGGCCTCCGATTGCCATGGTGAGGGCTTTCAGTGTGTCTAAATGCAGGTATTCTCTTCTGATTGTGTATGTGTGGCGAGTGTGTCTACAGTGGGTTTCTAGTGAGCGTCGTTCATGGCAGCTTTGAACAAATTTTGAACAAGTATTTGTGTGAAGTAATTCTTTCATCTCTTTAGGAATAACATGCTTGTGTACTATTATATTGATTACCATTATTCATTTTCATGTTTATTTATACTGAAAGTAACGCTTTACGATGTGTTAGGTATACAGTCAGTTCTCAGTAATTACTACACTTTTGACGAATTTTCACCTTCTGACATTTATTTTACTTGGTTCTATTCGGAGTTCATCCTTCGTGTTGCGCAGGTACAAGAACTAGCCCCCATGGGCGCGCTCCTGGACTATCTGCTTGACAACCCTAACGACGTGGACCCGAGGTTCCACCTCAAGCTGTGGCCTGCCCAAGTTGCCCTTGGTATGCCCTTTTTTGCTTTAGGATGAAACTCCTCGCATACTTTTGACAGTTACGCCTGTATTTCAGATATTTATTCAATCAATCGTATTTCACCTCAAGCTGTGGCCTGCTCAAGTTGCCCTTGGTAAGCCCTTTGTAGCCTCAGAATGAAATTTCACCCATACTTTTTACACACAACGCCTGTATTTTAGATATTTGTTTAACCAATCGTATATTGCGGCGTGGTGTGCAGTATTATGTACAAGTCCTATAACCGCACCTGTAGCAATGAACTTGTGTACTTCAGTAGCGTAGTTAGGCATAATTTTCTTACTCTTTTTATGCAGCAGAAATGTTCGTTGAAGAATGTAGCTTCCAAGACTTTTACAATCATGCGTTTACAAATCTGAATTCACATTCGAGAGCAAGAATGACTCTTGTGCAGCTGATAACCTTTGGTAACAGCAGATAACAGTTCTTGAGCTGGGACTTCTTTTGTGACCACTTTATTACCGTGGTCAGCATTATTTAATGAGTTAGAGCAATTACCTCTCGTGTGTGAAATGCTCAAGGATTTGAAATTACGCATTGCCTCGAGCCCTATGTTTCTTCCTGTATAAGAAAAAAAAACTAGCTCTTAAACTCCAATTTAAAAAGGTACTGTACTCTACCAGGGATGGTCATTGCGTTTCCCGTAACCCATTTTCAAATGTCTCTGTAGAAGGCACTTAGCAGCCCATGAAACGATATGTATCTACTTGAACATGATGAAATATCCTTAAAAAAACCTTACCTCAACATGTTTGGGCGTGACTGCCTTGTGTCCGACAGTTTTGCCCAAACGTGTTGAGCGTAACTGCCTTGTGTGTGACAGGCATGCAATACCTGGAGCAGAAGCGCTTCGTGCACCGCGACCTGGCGTGCCGCAACTTGCTGCTGTCATCGCCCACACTCGTCAAGATCACGGACTTCGGCCTGTCCAGGGCCACGGGGCAGGGCAAGGACTACTACACCGCCGTGCAGGGCGGCAAGTGGCCTCTCAAATGGTCCGTGTTGGCAAAACGAATCTCTTCCTCGTTTAAGCTAAGGCCTTGTCAGTGTTCCTTACGAGACTAAATGCAGAGCACTTTTTGTGTAATGCTGAACACGTTTTAAATATACATGTAAATTCTTGTTTTTGAGAGCTAATTTTTAGCACTTATCCTTAGTACTCCAATTCATTTGAATTTTCATGTTTTACACTAAAATACTCACTAGTTCTCGGTAAAATTCAACGGCATAATTATTTATGAAAAACGACTTTTTAAGAGTATTTTTGCGCCTTGAAAAAGTTTTAATTTTTTCATTTGGTCCGTGTCTTTCAAAGCTTATGTAAAAATAGAGAACTAAAGCGTGTTGCCACGGTCGGCCAGGTATGCTCCGGAGAGCATCAACTACGGCCGCTTCACCCACAGCAGCGACGTGTGGAGCTACGGGGTCACGCTCTGGGAGATGTACACCTACGGCGACCAGCCCTACGGCAACATGCCGGGCGTCCAGGTGCTCCTTTCTGCCTATTCCAGTGCTCTTGCCTAAAATTCTTCATGACATGATGGCCAATTTTTCACTTTTTTCTGTGTGTAAAAGCGGGCGTTCAATCCGAAAATATGGTTGAGGGCTAAGAGAGCTATACTGAAGACTTATTTTCTTCCCCCTGAATTACTTCAATATATATTTCAGACTGCATTTTTAATGCTTTCTCTCGGAATATCTGAGATTCAGCCATTCCACGTTGTGTTAGCTGTTATAGTGAATTGAAGCTTCAAATAGAACGCTGAGTAATTATTCTGTTTACGCTTCTGTTATGAAGGAAATGATCTTGATTTAAGCATTGTATACAAGTACATATTGCATGCTTAATTTTTATCACCTTTTGACTTTAGTAAGCCGTAGAAATATGTGATATAGATTTCCTTTGCCGTGTTAGATTGAAGATATTTTTTACTCTCTTTATTGCCAAATTTTTTTTACTATATTCTCATAACATTACTTCTATTGCCTCAAACTGAACTACATTATTGTCCATTGTTAGTTGGACCAAAGAAATAAATAGTGAACAGAGCACATCTGCGTTCTCAAAATTAGGAGACTACCTCAGAAGCGTTGCTGTCTGTACTGATGCTTAGAACTCAAAAATTACCAGCATTCACAGAACGTGTGCTCTTGTGCATTGCCCACTGGAGGAAGGTTCTCAAAATAGCATCATTACCTCTTAAGACTCGAAAGCTTAATAGATATTTGATCTCTATAGATATTTGATCTGTATAGATATTTGATCTGTATAGATATTTGATCTGTATAGATATTTGATCTGTATAGATATTTGATCTCAACAGACATTTGATCTCTGTAGGTATTTGATCTCTGTAGGTATTTGATTTATGTAGATAATTGATTTCTGTAGATAATTGATCTCCGTAGATGTTTTATTTCTATGTATATTTAATCTCTATACATATTTTTTTATATCTATACATATTAAATCTCAATAGATATTTGATCTCCTAAGATATTTATTCTCCATCGATATTTGATCTCTGTAAATAATTATTGATCTCAATGGATAATTGTTGATCTGTGTTGACATCTAATCTCCGTATATAATTGAAGCCGTAAGTCTTGCATGACGCCTCTCAGGTGGTGAGCCTGCTGGAGCGAGGGGAGCGGCTGCCGCAGCCGGAGCACTGCAGCAACGCCGTGTACCGCCTCATGCTGCGCTGCTGGCACCTCGACCCCAGCATGCGGCCCTCCTTCACGCAGCTCGCACTCCACTTCTCCAACGGACACGAATATGTTGATGTCAAGCCCTACCTGAACACTAAGGGATGAGCACGTTCTTGTGATCTCACCTCATCTGTCTGGAGTGAAGAGTGCTGACGTCTCGTCGTGGAGATTGCAAATTTTGTCATAGCCACATCATGTCTGGAATGGAGTGCGTGATGGCTGAAGTCTCATTGTGGAGATGGTAAATTTCGTCATTGTCACCTCATCTGAGGAATGAAGAGTGCATGATGGCTGATACCTCAGCATGGATATTGGAAATTTATGTGTTGAAATGAATGGAGGATGCGTGTGGGTCCTAACATATCTTACGTAGCTATGATATGTTTTTATGGAAGTCTCAAAATGCATGGTTGTTTTCGGTGTTTTAGCAGTGAGCTACCGACCCGTGATATGCAAATATGCAAATGATGTCACACGATGTAAGCTCATTCGTTGTAGCTCTGGTGTACGGAATAGTACTACTCAGTCAGCGACTCCCCTATGTTAGGGAAAGTGCAGTTGAAAATATTAATTTTTGTTATTTTATTGTTACTTTTAGTATCGTTATTACACCTATTTATCCGTCTGTCCATAATTACTGTACTTGAAAGTAAAGGATTTTGTGAGTTGTCTACTGTTGCAAAAGTAAAGTATTAATTATCTGTGGGATTTGATGAATGAAATTCAAGTTATATTTATTTAATTAGACATATTAGTGCTGAAACTGCCTAATGAGTTTCCTTATTTCTTGTAATAGACTCATTGTTATCATTATCATGAGTGGAAGTTCAACAAAAATGTTCCTACTGCTACGCTCTATTAGTGCAGCGTTTTTTTCATCTAATATATCTTCGTCATTTTCACTTTGTGTTATGTCCTGATTTAGATTCTGAATTAGTACTCCGACTGCGATATGTCTGTGGTTATCAATTATTGTTTCATTGAGTTGTTTGGTCATAGTTCAAAAGTATTACTCACTGTTTAGGTTGTGGTGGTGGCCTGGCTTATGTCAAGCGTATTCTTATTGCTGTTCTAATTTGTTAAGTGTAAAAGAGTCGCGCATGGTTCAGCACGGAGATGCCAGGTTGGCAATTTCTCTCATCAGAATAATCAGATGTTGCCGATTTTCTTTGAGTTATGGCCTTAAAAATGACCACTTAGAAGAGGCTATTTTTGTAAATGTGGCAAAAATTTTTTTGTCGAGTTCAAGAACTTTGTGAAGTTCAAGAATTTCTGCAAAGTGCAAGAATTTTGGCCAGAAAAAAGCTAATCTGTCACCGCTGGAACTGCATTGAAAGATCAAGTTTTTCTCTCCTTGGCTCCTTTTGACGCTTTAATGTGACTCTGACGTCTAGAGCTTCAAACCTAGAGCATCGTGCCCTCTCGGTGCCGTGCGTCGCTTGTGGTTGTGTGCGAGGACAGCGTGCAGCATTATTACCCCTTGGTTAACACTTTGACTGCGGCGGGTAAAATGGAAGTTTTATATTCAACTCAAATTTTTAAGTCAATTGAAATAAGCAATGTTTAAAATAGGAAACATTTACTGGATCGTCTCTCTATTTAGTTCTGACATTGAGTGCGTGACTACAGGTCGGTCAGCACTCAGCAGCATCATGAAAACACCTGTGACCATCGAAGGCGCAGGTCGCAGTCAAAGTGTTAAGGTAACCTAGTGAATGTATATTTATGTGGTATAGGGACTCTCCTCTTTCTTTTCTTGAAGGTCTGCAATGGTGCTATCCGTTAACTGTCCGGTGAAATGTTAGTTCGAGTATACGTCTCTTCAATTGCTACTTCTCACAGCCACGCTGCCGTGGAACAGGTTTTGAAAGAAAATGTGATCATTTCTAAGTGCTCCTTTGTAGTAACTTTTGCTAATGCTTGGTGTAAACTTTAAGTGGTGTACATGCCCAATAGTGTATGGGCCTTTATGTATTGTAAGTACAGTACTATTATTTCTGTCATGAAAGTAGTTCGATGTTATACTATTAAGTTCTTGGCTTCTCTCCTTCAGCTGCTCATCTTCTTGGTCGTGAATAAGTGCTCGGTAACGTTCCAGTTGGTGCTAAGCTAATTGAGTAGGTCTGTGGGTGAGATATTTTCTCTTTTCATGTATCCTGCATTGTAGTAAAGTAGAATCTGTATTTACCAACCCCTCTTCCCGTTTTTTTCGCCATTGCCCTTTTTTGTTTTATCCTACCCACCTTCCTCTTCTTTTCATTGTCATCTTTTTTTTCGATTTTTCCCGTTTTTTATATTTTCCTTTTATTGTTTTTTCTTTCTTTACCTTCCTCCTCTTTTTTTCTTGTTCTTTTCCCTTGTTTATTTTTCTTTTTCCCTTTTTTTTCTCTTTTTTTCTTTCATTTTGCTTCTTTCTCCCGTTTCTATTCTTCCCTTTACCTCCTTTTTCTCTTTTTTTCCCTTTTTATTTTCCTTATTTTTCCCTTCAATCTCGTCCATTTCCTTCTATCGCATTCCCTTTTTTTCATTCCATTTTCCTGTTTTCTCTTTCAAGTTTTCCCCTCACCCTTTTTCGTTTTTCTGTCTCCCATTCTTTTCATGTTCCCCTCCTCTTTCTCCCTGGACCAGCTAGCAAAACATTCCTGAAGGCTTCAGCTCCCTGTTTTGGATGGCCGAACTCGGCTCAGACGAGGCTGTTTGACAATCTATTGAGTTCAGTCTTCGTGGTACCGTGTCTACGGTACCGACGGTTTTTGATGTGCTTGCTAGAAATTGTGTCTTCTTATAAAATGGCGGAAAATTTGGCGCCTCCTCTCACGAATCCATTTGCAGCTTTTTGCCAGCTATTTCTGGTGTTTTGAAAGACAGCTCTGTGACTTGCTTGATGTGTTTCTTCCTCAATTGATGTTTTTTAAATTAATTTATGTGCATTCTTTGAATTTCATGCATTGTCAAATCCCTATTCTGGTACAAATATTTTTGTATTTTGTACTTTTATACACAATGCGCCTTCCCCTTCTCGTAATAAGAGAAGCATCCGTAATCCGTTGAGATAATTATTGTAGCTTGCTATGAAAACTAAATCAGAACAGCAATATACTCGTATTTACACTTGAGTAAATTTTATTGTGCTTTCGATCTCCTATTCTCATATTTTGTGTGTGTGTGTGTGTGTGTGTGTGTGTGCAGAGTTAAGGAAGTAATGGGTAGATTTTTCATGTATTTTACATCGTAAAGCTAAAAAAATTCTCCTGGTAGTTACTTACATTGTTCTTTTCATAAATTCTGGCTGTATGCTTGAAACAGGGTGCGTACAGGCATGGAGAAGCATGGAAAGTAGTTGAATTTCGAAAATAAAATTCAAGGCCTCGAAAGTAGTGGAATTTTAAAAGTGGTCATTGAAAGTCATGAAATTTTAGGATTTTCATGAAAAGAAAATTTTACTGTTGAAAATTTTCGTTCCGTTTGGTCCGCGTTGAGCGAGGCGTTGTCAGTAACCTTCGAGTGTTACTTGGGCTCTGATTGGTTGATACAGCTACGTCTTTAGTGTCCGCGATTTTGATTGGTTCTCAGGCGTCACGTGAAACCAAACGCGCTCAGTGTGACTGAAGACACGCGCTCGCTCGGACCATTGTTGACCTGTCGCCACTGTTGAACATTTTCGAGCTGAGTTTTTATCATCGGTCTTGACCATCCCGTGTGTGTGTGACTAGAGTTACGGTGCCGAGACTGAGCTGAGGAATTATCGTCATGCCAGGCAGTTGTTCTTTCAACAACTTATGGTTGCGAGACAAAGACTTTCAACAATGGATAGCACCGCATCCCAAACTGAAAACAATGGCGGTTTGCACCGCGTGCGAGTCGGAGTTCGACATCGCCAACAATGGAATAGCGGCGGTGAGGAGTCATGCAAAAGGAACAAAGCATGCCAAGAACGTGAAAGCTCAGACGACGAGACTTGCCAACCCGAAGATCGGGGATTTTTTCGTGACTTCCCAACCATCGACCGATCCTCCGACGCCTGCTGAGGGCAGTTCGGAGGCTCAGACTGAGAGCATTGAGACCGTGCCAGCAGTACCAGAGTGTGCTAGTACCTCTACTTCATCGCCATCAGTCAAAACTTGCACCTGTAAGTGCTGTCGCAAGAAAACTTTACGTCAGTTGCGAAGATCTTGAACCCCTTTCTCAAAAAGTTTCAAGGAGACGCGCCACTCCTGCCTTTCATGTGCAATGACATCATCAAGATTTTGAAGGTTCTGTTGGAGAGGTGTGTGAAAGCAGAGGTGCTGGAAAAACTGACCACACCAGCTAAGTATGCTGCCCTTGACTTCAATGACAAGACCATCTACCTGCAAAATAGCAAGATTGACCCTGGCTTTGTTGCTGCAAGTATTTTGAAAGATCAGATGGCTGCAAAGAAAGTGGATGAGAGGCTTGCTTTCTCCTTCAGGGATGATGTGAAGAATTTCCTTGTTGCTGTCATCAAGAAGATTGTTGAGAAGTCACCTTTGAAGTTCGGGTTGGCCCGAAACATGGGCTGGCTGGTGCCAAGTGTCTTTGTGGATCGCACAAAGAGAGAGAAGACCAAGTCCATGCTGAAAAACTGTCTGCAGCTGCTCAGCGATGCTAAGAGGCTACCACAGGGTGACATCGATGAGGTGATGAGCCAGTTTTCAGAGTTCTTTGATGAGGCACAGAGGAAGATCAGCACTTTCAACAGTTTTCAGCAAGACACTGATTGGCTAGATGTCTTCTGGAGCAGCCAGCTGGCCACATCCTCCCTCAAGAAACTGTGGCTGGTTGTGAAGATGCTACTGGTCCTGTCACATGGCCAGGCTTCAGTGGAAAGGGGCTTTTCTGTGAGCAAGCAGCTCATGGAAGTCAACATGGGTGAGAACACCATCGTGGCGCAGAGAGTGGTCATGGACCACATCAAACATGTAGGAGGTATCTCCAAGGTTGACATTTCCGAGAAACTCCTCTTTTCAGCTTCACAGGGCAGACAGCGCTATCAACACTACCTGGATCAAAAGAAGGAAGAGGCAGAGAAGCAGAAGAAGGGAGAGAAGAGGAAGAGAGAACTGGATGAAGTGGAGAACCTGAAGACAAAACGGAAGAGGATGGAGGAGAGTCTGCAAGCGCTGGTGGAGGATGCTGACAGCTTTGCACGGAAGGCAGAGGACAAGAATGATTTGCGCCTACTGGCAAAGTCAAATGCATTGAGGAAATCAGCCAAAGACAAGCAAGAACAACTCAAGGGGCTGAATGCGGAAATTAATGACAAACTTAATGCACTGGCAGATGCATAGCAGATGCTATTGAACTGTCCAGCATGACTGTTTGGTGTTGTGATGATCATTTACACATTTATGAAAACAAGACCTGCAAGTAATGATGAATGTTCTGTGATGTTTATGACTGAAATACATTTATTGTGCTGCAATTTAACTTTGTGTGACATTATTTTGGGCAGAGAGAGGTAGTGAAAATGTGATTTGGTTGGCATAAAAAGTCATGAAAAAGTAGTGGAATTTTGAACCTCAGAGCCTGTACGCACCCTGTTGAAAATTTTTAATGAAGATTACCTGCATGCAAATGTATCTTTGTTTATGATGCATCGTTTTCAAGAAGTCAATGGAAGACTTTACAGTGCAAGTTGTTGAGTACGTAGCGCACGCAACCACGAGTAGAGCACGCGACCTAGTTTTGAGTGGGAAGCTGGGACTCTCTTGTATCTACAGCTTTTTAACTTTAATTTAAAAAAGCTCAAGTTCAATTTTAAAAAGCTCAAGTTTAATTTAAAAAAGGTCAAGGTCAATTTAAAAAAGGTCAAGGTCAATTTAAAAAAGCTCAAGTTTAATTTACAAAAGGTCAAGGTCAATTTAAAAAAGATCAAGTTTAATTTAAAAAAAACTCAAGTTCAATTTTAAAAAGCTCAAGTTTAATTTAAAAAAGGTCAAGGTCAATTTAAAAAAGCTCAAGTTTAATTTAAAAAAGGTCAAGGTCAATTTAAAAAAGCTCAAGTTTAATTTAAAAAAGCTCAAGTTTAATTTAAAAAAGATCAAGTTGAATTTAAAAAAGATCATGTTTAATTTAAAAAAGATCAAGTTTAATTTAAAAAGTCTCAAGCAGACTATATTTAAAAAAGATCAAGTTCAATTTTGAAAAGCTTATGTTTCTAAAATTGCATACTTGTGTAATAATAAGATAATTGAAGTTTATTCATGAGAATGCATATTTATTTAAAAGTATTGACACTAAAAATAGAGTAAATCGAATATCAGACAAGGCAAGCTGCTGTGGTGTTGTACTCAATTTGACATTCTTTATGTTTTACCTATTAATCATATGCTAAACAGGTCATCGGTACTTTTATCTATTGAATAAAATGATACGAATAAACTTCATGTAATAAGTAACTGTAGGACAATTGGCAAACTGCACTGACTGAAAAATTGAACATTACTGAGCTTCAACTTTTCAGTCAGTGCAGAATGCTAATTGTCCCACAGTTACTTATGACATAAAGTTTATTTGCATCATTTTTATCAATAAATATAAGTACCGATGATCTGTTTGGCAATTGAGTCGTAGGTAAAACTTAAAGAATGCCAAATTAAGTACAACACCACAGCTGCTTGCCTTGTCTGATATTCGATTTACTCTATTTTCAGGGCCAGTACTTTTAAATAAATATGCCTTCTGACAAATAAACTTTACTTATATTATCATTACATTAGTATGAAACTTTAGAAACATAAGCTTTTCAATATTGAAATTCATCGTTTTTAAATATTGCTTGCTTGAGACTTTTCAAATTAAAAAGCAAGGCAAAAATCGCTACTCGTAAAGTCATTTTTATTAAAAATGATCAAATAAAACTGAACGTTTCGGACTAACTGTCCATCTTCGGCAAGAAAACTTCTATAAAACGAAACCAAATAAGAGAAATTAAAGCACTGAAGTAGTATTCATACAAAATCTAAACTTTGAAAAAATACAAACAACGGGAAAAATATGTAAAAGATAAAGGAAAAACTGAATTACGTATTGGCAACATGAAGCGGGAAAGCACTTTAAATTTCATTGAGAGCAGGTTTCATTTTGTAAATATACAAAGATTCGAGAAGGCGCAGATCTGTTCTGTGGGAGGTACTGTCCTGTAAGAGGTGTTCTGTAAGAGGTTTTATTCTCAAGCTGAGAAGCATCATTGATGAACTTTTTAAATTAAACTTGAGCTTTTTTAAATTAAACTTGAGCTTTTTTTAAATTGACCTTGAACTTTTTTAAATTAAACTTGAGCTTTTTTAAATTGAACTTGACCTTTTTTAAATTAAACTTGAGCTTTTTTAAATTGAACTTGAGCTTTTTTAAATTAAAGTTAAAAAGCTGTAGTTTATAGCTATCCTTGAAATTCAGGGCTTCCGAAATAATCCCCTTTTAAACTTGCTGTTCTGTTCAAAATCTTTCTTGTACATTGAACTTCTCCACCAGTATAAACACAAGCAATTTTAATTGAACGAGTTTCATTTTGGAGCTATCTTTGAAACATGTATGGTGATCAAAACATGATCCTTGTTATTTTGTTCGCAGCCTCTACACTCGTGCATATCAGGCAATGTGATTAGCAGCCTAGTCGTGACGGCTTGGTGACATCTCTCAAGTCTCCATAAAGTAAATACATTCATAGAAAATAATCTTTTCTTTGATTTTCCCAATGCCCCTAATTATTTTAATTCGTTGTGTGTGATTTTACAATGCAACTCTTGTATAGTATCGCGCAGCCGAAGTATCTACAAGAACACACTGAAAGAGCTTTTTTGGGGGGCTGAGAAGTAATTGCATTTCCGAATTACAAACTCAGGATTGACGCAGCGCAGGAATATTATTACATAGTTGAATATTATCCGATTAAATTTCACCATCATACTTTTGCATTCTCCCAAGTTTAATTGGGTTACCGGCCCGCTGCGAGGAAGTGCTGAAACATAATTAGGGCCTAGAGCAAAAACTGCGTAATACTTCATAAAAATAGATAAGACCAAACAGAATTAAGAAAAAGCGCTCCACTACCGAAAATAAAACGCTGATTAAAACATTGCGTGAAATCGGGACTCTGAAATCTGATATTAAGTGGGGCGTCGTAAGGGCAATGGCGAATTACGGGAATCAATTGAGGTTTGGGTTGCTCTTCTCTTTGTCACCGTGATTCAAATGCAGTAACTAGCTCCAGAAGAGAGGGAATTTTGTGATGTGCACCATATGGGCTCAAACTATGTGTAGTGATCGCCCTCAGCCGTACTTCAGTCTAAATTTCATAAATTATTAAAACCATCTTCTAAAAATTAAATAAAGTTAACGTAATCATTCTTAAAATTTTAGATCACTATTTTCATTCAACATTACCCTTAAATCTATTAAAATTTGACCAAAGAAATACTTCGACAAGAAAGAACGGCGTTTTTACCTAGAACCATATCGCAAGTTCATCCGTTTCCGGCCAGACCCCCTAAGGGGTCTGGCTGCCCGGTGATTTGGATGTACTGTTGTATGTACAAAATTTCAATGGAGAGACCATTATAATCTTGAGTTGTAATTAAATCATGATCCTGTAATTTTTGATGTTCTTATAATGTTGGTGTTCACCTTGCGTGGTAAATCGGAAAAGCCTGAGACCGATTAAATTATGTGACCTTCGGTGCGATATAGTCTAAATAACTGAAGCGCTAGCAAACCTATGTTATTACTACTAATACTACTACTCCGTTTCCGGAAAATTCCGGAAACGCTCGTCCGCTCAAAGCGCATATAAGGCCGGCTTCCTAGGCAGAGTCGTCATTCTCTTATAGATCCTCCTAGCGCTTGGGCCCCAGAGCGGGCAATTGTAAGTATCAAGTGTAACGATAAGTGTGTATTATGTCTTAACTTTCCTGTGTTGTGTCTTAACTTGTTCCGTGTTAGGGAGCTCTCGTTATTGTGTCGTAGAAATATTCACTATGTTGTCTCTGTGCCAGTGTTAGTTAGTCACCAGCCTCAAGCTCACTGCCACATCTTTGTCATTGTTATCGTGTTTGCTATTCTCCGATGATGCCGTATTGTGCTGTCAGTGTTAACCGATGTTGGCATTTGCTCCTTAGATATTTTAGTGCTGAGCATAGTGTTAAGACACCTTGCCGCCCACAGAGATCATTTTTGGTTTGCTCATCTTTTGTATGTTCCAGCTTCTAATTAATTGTGTTCTCAATTTTCGTATTTTGACTAAGTCAGGTTTAAATAATTTTGGAATTCCTCTGCAATTTTTAGTCAATGTTTGAATTCATATCTTGAGAAATGAAGCTATAATAGGTTATTTAAACCAATAGAGATTGTATCTTCTGTAGTCACTCACTCAAGTCAAGTCACATAAATAATCATTCTTTCTTGCTCATCGGAATACTAGAGATAGAGACTTCACCTTTTCTCATACTTATATCTTAGTACATTAATTATCTAATTACCTCAGTGCTTTAGCTATTATTTTGGCTGTAGTTCATTTAAACTCAGTTGTGCTGCTGCTTGTAATGTCAGGATAGAGCTTTTGACCAGTTGGTCTGGAACACTGATTCTGGTGTTAAGATGATTCAGGCTGCGGCTCGGGCGCTAGAGTTGCGGACTGATTCTTATCACCGGACTCCTGCCATTGTTTATCCTGTTAATGTTGCAGTTTGCGCAGTCTTGCACATGTGTTATGAATAGACTCGTTTTTTTTGTTTGTTCAAATAATCCAGCACGATGTCCCCTGACAGGATCGACTGGACCACACATCCATGCACTCACAAACACGTATGAAACCAAACCCTAACTTCTTAATTTAAGGAGCTTACCTCCTCCAAGTTTTCGCCTTCAAGTCTCCTCCGGGTCCATCCTCCGGGTTTTGCCTCTGAGTTGATTCTCCGAGTTTCCCCTCTTATTTAACTTGTGAAACTGGAAGGCCTGCATCCCTGCAGCTAAGCCGCTTGAACCTTTAGTTGTGACTACCTTTGGGTCGAGAGTCCCTTCCTACCGAGTTTTCCCAACCGGTAGCTATCCCCATACTCATCACTAAATTCACCACTCAATTAGTGTCGGAACCTCCCACACTTACACCATCATCGACTTCACACTCCAGCACAAGCTTCCACAAGCCTGAGCTGAACGAATCGTCTGAAGTTATTCAACCTCCTCGGACTCTCCCCAAGATCGTCTCTCGAACAGGAATCAAGCCTCACACTTCGGCGTGCAACCTTCTCTTCAATAAATTCCCATACCGGCGAGTGAAACTATTCTCTCATTTTCCTCCGGTGTTGGCTTGTGGTAGTTTTTGTTGTTGATTGTAGACGCTTGAAATATTGCGTCCGAATACCGCCTAACTCCTTCTGAGTCAGAGGCCTGAAATCATTCATTTAGCAATTAAGTGTGCTCTACCCGGAGCACTGGTGACCCATTTTAATAAGAAGAACATCTTCCCTGGCACTTGATAAATCCCTCAATATTCAACCTTTAAAAATCAAATTCAATTAGTTCCCCACTTGGGAGAACTTCATATATGTCTCATCATAATCTTTGGTTGTTATAAAATTACCCGATGTTGGTACAGCACTGAACCGTACATGACACTGAACCGTACATGTTTTTTGACATGAGCTTCATCCTTGTGTGGGGTGGGTAAATTTCATTGCTGCGCAGTGTTATAATTTTTTATGTGAAACTAGAATAGGATGTTTTATTTCAATCAAATTTAAACGTGACATGAGTTTTTCAAATGTTTATGAACTTTGTTGAACTCCCAAGTTGGGGAACTACTTGAGTTTGAATTTTCAAAGGCGTAATAGCGAGGGAATTTCTCAAGTAACTAGGAGGGTGTAATATTACTTTTAAGGGCCACCAGTGCTCGGTGTAGAGCACACTTAATTGATAACAAATGAATGAATCTGACTCAGAAGGGGTTTCTGTTTGGGTAATTCGAGTTGCCTTCCTGGCATCTATTTTTCCACTTGCACTATCGTCCTCTACGGGATAATGATGGAACTGGAATTTCTCGCCTCGGTTTATTTTTGACGACTATGAGTGCCGTGACTACGGCAGCAGTATGGGGGTCCACTCCTCGAGGAAAGGGATCCGGGTCCAGTGAGTAGCCGCACTTCAGCAGGTGCCGCGGCTCGAGGGAATCCGGGGTGGATCCCGGCGAGAATGGATTTGTTAGTGTGATATTCCGTGGGTGCGGTAACGGTTAGATTATATGAGTATACGAAGGAGGTAGTTATTTTCTGCTAGTGCCTTGAGGCATGGGTGGTTGATTGGTAGCCGTGTGGCTTAGTTGAATTGAGAGCCGTGTGGCTTAGTTGAATTGAGAGCCGTGTGGCTTAGTTGAATTGAGAGCCGTGTGGCGAACAGAGTTTTGAGGGATGTTGATTGAATGTTGGAGGTGATTGTTTGTGTGTCGGCCTCCCAGGATCTTCTGTACGGGAGATTAGTTTGGGTTACTTGTTCAAGCATGATAACACGAGGAGAGACAGTCGCTACGCAAGCCAGGCTGCGAGCTTTACTGCTGAATTACAGGGTTGCCTCAAATAGAGGATTATATATGCGGGTGCCTCGGCCCAATTCTGGCGCCTGAACAAGGGCGAGGCAGTCGCAACAATAAGTACTCGTATGGACAATCATGAATCTCCCTACATGCCCTTAATTTCCCAACTAGTATTCTCCGGGTACTATTAACCGTGACGCGTCGTGTACGATCATCTCCGGATTGGAGTGCAAGATTGATACATGAGATAAGAATATTACTGGGTAGGCGATGCAAGTTAGTTCGTCTTCATTAATATTAAAGGCTTCTGCCGCCCAATAATCTACGCTTTGACTGCTATTTACAATGAGTATCTTAAGAGTTGGCAGTGTTTAATTCGAACGTTTACGCTAAGCCGCCGTCGAGGGCTGGCTGTATTGGTCATAACTAAGGCTAGAATTGTCATAAAGATTACTTGACTTAAGCTAGGAATTGTGCCAGAGAGGGCACGTGCAGTCTAATTATTGTTATTATTTATTATTATATGAGAAATCCCTGGTCTCCTTGGCTTGAACGTGAAAGGTGTCCTACGAGAGGAGAGAGGAAGGCACCATTTGAAAAAGGTAGAGGGAACGCGGAATCTATGCACAAAGGGCACAGAATTGGTAGATGAGGAGGAGGATAAGAGCACCAGAGGGATTTAGAGAACATTGATCATGAGGCTACAGATTAAAATAGTATAAGGCATCCTATGAGTTATAACGACAACAACCACTGGAGGTAGCCGCCATTGCCAAGAGGTCAAAGGAACAAGTAGCTACAGTTGAGGGCGACCAATTACTGGTTACACAATATTTAGCCCCCAAATCAGATAGTTGGATGATTTCTGGATTAGAATTTCCAGGAGTTGGGGAATTTAGAATATTCGGAGACTTTCCGAGGTAAGCATAATTACCCTAATTTCTAAATCCAGTAACGACTAATTATTGACATTTTTATATACACAAATTGACCTAACCAAAAATCAATAGTAAGCGTTATCACTAAAGTGATTATGATAGGAATTCTTGCTACAGTCAATGATCAGGAAAGAATGATTATTTTATGTGACTCGACTTGAGGTAAGTAACTACCGAGGATATAATCTCTATTGTGTAAATAACCTAACATGGCTTATTTCCCACGATATGACATTTAAACATTGACTAAAATTCAAGGGAATTCCACAAATTAAATAGATCTGACTTACTAAACATACAAAACTTGAGAACACAATTGATTACAACTGGAACACACAAGAGATGGCAAAACCCTAATGGGACCATGGCGGTCCATAGATTGTTCCAATTCAATTGATTAGAGGCTTGAACACATCAGCAACTTTGCCTGGACAACTAAGGTGGCATGAGCAGTAACCTTTGAGCCTAGGTCTCACTTAATTAATCAATTAAGGTAAAAAATCTACAACATTTGCTAAATGCAATTGAACTAGAAAACTCATGTTTCCAGTTTTTTCTAACTGAAATAAACAATGTACAATGACTATTTAATTAAATTTACTAACTATCTATTCTTCAGAATCAAGAATTATTTGTGTTTTTCTAATTGATTATCTACCTAATTTAATTTAGAAACACAATTGGGGGCACTAATTGGTAATTGATGCAGGACTAGATGCATTCAGAAGAATACATCTGTGAATAAAAAATAATTGGTGCTAGCCTAACTTGATAAACATAAACACATTTTGAAATATTGGGCAAAAGTATTTTTGACAAAAGGGAAATTCTAGCTTGATAAACAAATAACCATACTGAATTTTGGCATGATAAATTATTTTGATACAAAGGGGGGAACTCCTAACCTTGAGAGAATTAACAACACATTGAAATGCTGACATCAAATCATTTTAAGAAAAGGAGAATTTCTAGCCTGAATCAAATGCCATCATATTGAAATGTTGAAATAAATTATTTTGAGAACAAAAGGGGAAAACTCCCTACAAATGGCTTTGCATTGAATCGTGAAAAGTTTGCTACAACCTTTAAGATAGGATATACAACAATACACAAGGAAAAATGGGACATCTAATACATAAATATAGTTACCCGTAGAACAGCACAGTCACACACAATACTTTAATTCTCACCAGAGAAAACACGCGGTGCACACACTTTCAATGACTTGGTACGAGTGGCGCTAGTGCGAGTGGAAATGTTGCCGACACAGCGTCATGGAGGGTTTCGTTACAACGCAAAAGTGATTTCTTAGAGAATGAATTTTTCAGTGCACGATTTTAATAGAATTGAGGATAGAAGTTAATTAATTCCGTAATGAAATTTTATTCTGATGGTTGGATTTATTTTACTGAATTTTTAATGATCATTTTGAGAATTTCCGAGATTTATACTAAGTTGCGTGCCGAAGGTTCGCTACATGTTTTATAACTATTTTCAGGATTCAGTAACTGTTGCTCCCCAGTCAAACCAGCTCCCATTCTGTGCATCGAGGTAGAGTGTTAGCCCCTTTTTCAAAAGTTAAAAACGTCCAGCTCGCAATACTAGCGCCGAACTGACGATCTTGTGGAAGACGAGCGCTCTTTACACTAGCCACGGTAGTACAATTAGTAAGGACTATTAACGTTAATATTCTACGCATAATAAAGTTTATTGATGCAATAGTATGAAGTCAACACCAATTACCAAATGAGTTATGGAAATACTGACATTTTGCCATAATGTATTGGAGATTTTTGAAAGCCATCAACCGTCGATTTTTCCATTTATGGTTAAAAGTCTTTTCTAATTATGTGTAAACTGAATTGGCATAAAAAAACACACAGTACTCTAATAAAAACCGTACCACATTGATCTCTAAACCGCTTCCCAGTTCAATACATTTTTTGTAATATTCGGGCGGATTGAAATTTTGTTAACCTAAAATACTTCTTTGCTAAATTCCAAGGAAGTTTCTTATCATAATTTCCTCTATGTTCAGATTATGTTCAAAGAATCCGCATCACATCTTATCTAATACATCAGATAATTTTCTTAAACATTAAAAAAAATTATCATTCAATCTAGTGATCAATTGTTTCATTATCATTCATGCTGCTACATTTGATTTAGCTAGATAAATATGACGTCACACTTGACTCCACCGTTCCATTTACTTTTCGGAACCCATTTCAGTATCTCGGAGACTTGGATCCTAAACCGCATTTCCTCGAGCAATCTGCATTTAGGAAACCGAATGGCGCCATTCATAATACTCTATTGGCACTGTAAATAAATTTAATGTGTTTGCTCGTACACTCTATGGTCAATTTTAGGTATCAGCTGTTTTTTAAAAAGTTTTGCTGCCTTCAGCGCATTTTGGTATTCTTATTTGTCGTGCCAACAAGTGTTGGGCCTAACTACATTGTTTTGGTTTCTGTTACAAGTTATTGTGCTGCGTTGTACATTTAGAGCCTTCGTAAAAGCTGACTCTTTGAGCTCAAGTTCATGGATGGTCCGTAGGCAGAGCATCGAGCTAGTTAAATAACGTAACTTGGTGATACCGACAGGAAAGTACCGTTTGAAGTACTAATTGAAAGCTGTCGGTTGAATCAGGTGTGACGTCATTTATGTTGTAATACTTAGATTTGGTAAATTTCTATTTATGTATTCAGATGACGTATTACGTATGTTCAAAAAGATTTGTAAAAAGTCATTAAAACAGAAATGAGGCGAAAATAATCTTAGGACATTTGAGTGACTGGTGTATCTGTACTACAAACAAATTGTCAGAAGTACACCAGATAAGTTATAGGTAGAATCCACAAGGTCTAAGTGAGCTTGAAAATCCAAGCCAGCATGCCAGGATATTAGCATATTGTTGAAAATTAAATTAATAAAGTATGTGAGCATGTCAGCCCAATGAACTGTTCTTCAATTAAGGTAACTAGTTAATACAATACAAGAATATTAATTAATCAATACAAATTATTGGACTGTATTCATATGTTTGCTGATCAGGAAAAATGTCTGTAACAGTTTAATATTTATCATTGACTATGGTAATTTAAGACCTATTTTTAAAAATTCTTGAATATAATTGAAATCTTGCTTCAAAGTATTTTAAAAAGGTATTTAAAATTATGTTTAAGCTTAAAAATTGAATTTGGTGTTATTAGTAAAGCAACTCACCAAGTGTATGTGAAAGCAGCTTCCCTAAGGTTGTTACAAGTTACATGTTGAATGTGTGCACAAAAACTAGTTATAAATGTCTAAGGTGTAGATGTCTATTTAAGTTTCAGATGCATAATTATTTACAATCATTGTAAGTATGCATTCAACATTATAAATAAATGCTGCTGAAGCCCTAGTACTTATGTGGGTCAGTATTGAATATAATGTTGTCAACGAATTTCATAATTTCGTAGGTATAGATAGGTAATATAGTCGATTTTAAGACGTTTTACATGAATGACAATGTGCCCGGAAATGCTTATTTTTGGAGATATTTAACTTTGGAGTTATAGGACCGTCGTTTATAAAATTGAACAAACGGAGAGGTAAATAAGCAGAAATCCGGTTCTGACGTAACGATAGGTAAGGTTAGGTTTGGTAAAGTTAATTTAGTTATGTATCCTAATCTAAGTAAGCCTAAAATATCTTAATTTAACTCAACCATACCGAGGCCGATGACTCCCGCCAAAAAACTTAACGTGGTCCGTGTCCGCAAAACGCCGGAAGCGCCATATCGAAACTGCCGTTAATGCTATTCTTACCTGGCGTTATTTATCCTATATCTCCTAAACTAAGCATTTCCGGGCACATTGTCATTCATGTAAAACGTCTTAAAATCTACTATATTACCTATCTATACCTGCGAAATTATGAAATTCGTTGACAACATTATATTCAATATTGACCCTTATGTGACTATAAGAGAAGAGCTTTCAGTCTTCTTGTTTGTTTGTTCTTAGGGTAATTCATCAAATATCGAACTGAACTGATTATCGAACAACTTTGAAAATATGTGCGTAATAAATTTCGTAAGCATCCAAACTTGCACAGTGCCGGTGTTCTTACATCTAAAACTTTTATTTTAGTGATAAGAACTCATTTCTGTGAGCTGCAAACTGCTACCAGCTGTTGCGAGCACATTTTCTGTACAACCCTTACAAATTGGTCATATTATTTCACTTGAAAAATCTTACGCACCTTGGGAAAATTGCGACAGTTTAACTGTTGTTGTGCCAACGTCCACCTCCCGTCATAACTAGAGAGTAGTGTTGCCAAATGATGTTCTGTTGCTGTATTTTTGGTCAATGTGAAGTTTAATGCAATCACGGAAAATAATAATGCCGATCCCAGGAATCACTAAAGGAACACATTTCAGAACGTTTTACAAGAATGAGATTCTGCTCGCTGATGCGTTATTTTTGAATAATTGAACTTTGAAGTTGGCCTTGGCGCCAAAGGAAGCGAGCGCGTGAAACGGAATTTAATTGATAACGGAAGCTATTACAAACGTAAAGAGGTTGGGTCGTGAGGGGGAGGTACAGTTCTTCTAGTGAAAATTATAAATAAAGCTTCTAACCCACCCATTAGGGTGACAACCGCAATCTTGTTGACATCGGGTCCAAGATGGGGGCGCCCATGGTGGTCGCCATGTTAGACCCGATGTAAACAAGATTGCGGTCGTCACCCTAATGGGTGGGTTAGAAGCTTTATTTATAATTTTCACTAGAAGAACTGTGCCTCCCCTTCACGACCCAACCTCTTTACGTTTGTAAAAGGGGGTTAGCTTCCGTTTTTAATTAAATTACGCTTGCTTCCTTTGGCGCGGGAAGGCCAACTTCAAAGTTCAATAATTCGAAAATAAAGCATCAGCGAGCAGAATGTCGTTCTTGTAAAACGTTCTTAAATATATTCCTTTAGTGATTGTTTGGAATATAATTATTAATTTCCGTGATTGCATTAAACTTCACATTGAAAGCATTTTTTTCTTTCCCCCTAAAAACTTGATAATTATTCCATGTTCTACATTCAGTTCCTATTTCTTGTCAGTATTAAATACTGAACAAAGGTGTTCGAATCAAAATTCCTTAAAAATCATGAATTTATGCCTCGAACAAGGATTTCGATTCTTAATTCTTTTAAATAACTGAATCGATCTATTGAACGCCTGTTTCATTTCCTTAAAATATTGTATTAACGCTTGATAATAACATTGAATAGTTGAAGATGGGAATTCTGGTGAGGGGCTATCAATCAGCTGCTGGTGTTCCAAGGCCCTCAAGATCATCTATGATTCGTCTGGCTACATTTACTGGTGATCAATCCCTTGCCAAGAAAATTGATGCAAGCATCAATAATAATTCATTGACGAGTGCTTTACACTCTACTCCAAAAAAGGTCACACAGGTTGATGATCACAATGATGGTTCAACAAACACTGCAAATGAAACATCGACATCATATTCAAATTTTGATAACTATCCATAACTATCCAAATTTTGTTAGAGCTGCTCAGAGAGATATTAGCACGGACAAACTCCACAGGAAATTTCTCAAATCACTACGGCATGGGAAAATTTATCACTACAATGATACGCCAACATTATCCTCTCACAATCTCCCAAACTTCGAGTTGAGTTTTTATTTTTAAGGATATTTCCCGGCCGATGCACCAGTGTCGGGTTTTTATGGCTCCGCCGCTGGGTGGTTCAGTGTAAATATTAATTTGAACGGCTAAGACAAAAACTCGATCGATTCTCGAAATGTTCGGGGAAGATTACGAGAGGGTTAATGAAAAGCGGTTTTTGGACTCAGCTCGTTTTTAGGTGGAGTTTATTGGAAGAGGAAACCAGGAACTGTCTTGGTTCTTGATCTCGGAGAGCTTGTCTAGGTGGGCAATCCTTGCCGGAGGACCAGGCTGGCGTTGACGAAGGCCGGCACGCGATGGAGTAGGCAGGGTGAGTGAGTTGTCTTTTGGGAAGTTGAATTAGGTAATTTGAGATGATTGAGCGAGGGTCAATGACGTAGTTCAGGAATAAATAATGACTCCAAAATAAGGTGGGGTGTGAGTGAGCAAGTAAAATCAGGCTCATGTGAGCAGAATCAAGTCAGCACATTAGCAGGGGCAAGTTGAATTACTTGCTCAGATTAGTAGTAGCAAGTTTAGTCACTGCTTGTGTGAGAATAGCATTTAGCAATCATCATGGCGCTCAGGAAAAAACCCAGGGAGACTCAAAGCTGTGAGTGTGGTGTGTATGGCGATGATGTAGAGGTCCTGCACAGGAGTCCAAGATGCTGGGTGAAACATTCCAGAAGAGACATCAAGACATTCCACTACTGAAAATCCAAACATAATAATGACAACTCTTCCCACACGGAGAAATCCGAGAAACTCCTACAGGTCTGACACAGGCTACATTAGGATTCTCACCCTTGGCAAACTCTAAAGAGATAGGACAGATTTTTGGTTGACAGATTGTAGCAGATTTAAACAATAAATAAATTGTTTAATCACTAATGCCTCTGGCTTTAAACTCCGAGCATTAGGTTCAAGAATTTCCAAGAATAAAGATCGCAATCCTTACGGAATCTTGAAAGGCAAAATTTTGGCAAGGCTTCAGATGTCCGATGCGGACAAATTCCGAAGTCTTGTAGACGCCTCAGCTATTCCTTCTGTCTCTAGTTCTTTCTCTCCCACTTCGCTAGTTAAAGAGCTGCGGAAACTCGCTACAGGTGTTGCCGTAGCTGAGGGATTTCTGAAGGAAGTTTTCATGACTAAGCTCGCTCCGAATGTCCGTCCATTCCTGTCCTTAGCAGGGCCCGAGCAAACGTTAGAAAAATTAGCGGAAGCCGCAGAGACGGTGATCCGAAATATTAATTTGCCACGAGAACCACAAGTTGCTTCCCTGAATGTAGCAGCTACAACTTTTAGCCCGTCAAATACGGCGCAAAATCAATCCTCAGCCACAATAGATAAGCTGCAGCAGGACATCGCTGAAATAAAGCAAGCTCTCCAAAATTTTCAAATAGGTCAGAGTGTGGCTCACATTCAGCAAGGCCCAGGGAGATTCCAAAGCCACCAAAATGCCTACGACTATCCCTCTGACTATCACTCTAACTATCCTCCTCCTCCTCCTCAACGCTTTGATAGAGGTAGATCTTATGATAGGTCAAATCAAGACCGCCGTTTCAGGTCGCGCTCTCGTGATGCTAGTAGCAATTTATGCTGGTACCTCATGAAATTTGGTGACCAAGCTCGCAAATGTGCCTCTAGATACTGTCCTCGTTATACCGAAATGACTTCGGGAAACGCCATCTGCGACGCATAGTAGCGAGTACTGCGTTGCCTCATTCCCAGACTACTCGCCTCCTTACTATTCTCGATCCCGTCACCAAATACCGATTTTTAATCGACACTGGATCCAGTGTATCAATTATCCCAGCCACGGTGAAAGACAAAAATAATCCATCATTGGCGACATTACGCGCCGCAAACGGCACGCCAATACCTTGCTACGGCGAGAGAATTTTAGAGTGCGGTCTGGGATTGAGGAGAAAATTTGTATTCACTTTCATGATAGCTGATGTTCAAGAACCAATAATTGGCGCCGATTTCCTAGCCAAATTTGGCATCGTTGTAGACATTAAGAATAGGTGTATTAGGGACGAGGAGACACAGATCTCAATTCCCGCTTGTAGCATAACTAGAGCTAATGTCTTGCATTCCTTCTCGATTGCTTTCAAAGATGAGTGCATGTTTGAACAAGAACTTAAAAATTTCCCAGCATTAACAAACCCTAATTTAGCTTCTAACAACATGCAAACGTGCACAAAGCATTTCATAGAGACGACGGGACCGCCAGTTTTCTCCCGTGCTAGGCGACTGCCGCCCGATCGATTGGCGTTAGCTAAGAAAGAATTTGCGCGCTTACTCGAGGATGGCATCATCCGCACCTCCAAAAGCCCTTGGGCTAGCCCTCTTTTGCTAGTACCCAAGGCTAACGGTGAATTCAGACCGTGCGGGGATTTCCGCAGGTTGAACGCCGTTACTTTACCTGATCGATATCCTATTCCTTACCTTCACGATTTCAGTGCAAATTTAGAGGGAGCACAAATTTTCTCTAAGATAGACCTTCAGTCTGCCTTTCATCAAATTCCCTTGGATGAGTCTGCGATTCCTAAGACCGCGGTAATCACTCCGTTTGGTCTCTTTGAGTTCTTAAAGATGCCATATGGCTTGAGGAACGCTCCTCAGACGTTCCAAAGGCACATGGCTGAAATTTTCTCTGATCTCACTTTCGCCTATGTCTACCTAGACGACATCCTAGTGGCGTCCACAACCCCAGAGTTGCACAAAGACCATCTTAGGGTCGTTTTTCAAAGATTGTCCGACAATGGACTCCTCGTAAATCCTGCAAAATGTGAGCTCGGAAAGCCATCACTGATTTACTTAGGTCATGAAATCTCTAGCCTAGGTCTAAAACCTTTGCCTTCCAAAGTAGAAGTGATCAGAAACTTTCCTCTTCCACAGACCCAGAAGGAACTAAGAAGGTTCCTAGGTTCTGTTAACTTCTACCATCGTTTCATACGCAACTGTGCTCAAACTTTAGCGCCTTTGTCTGACCTCCTCGAACCGAAACGTAAAGGCAAATCTATTGAGGTAAAATGGACAGAAGAAGCGCGCGAAGCTTTTGAAACTATCAAGCACAAATTAGCTTCCGCGACGGAACTATCCTACCCTATTGCTAATGCTGATTTCAGCCTAGTTGTTGACGCATCCAGTACCGCCGTAGGTGCTGTGTTGCAACAGCAAGTAGGTACTAATATCTCTCCTCTTGCTTTCTTTTCCAAAAAGCTGTCGCCCACTGAACGTGGTTATAGCGCGTTCGGTAGGGAACTTCTTGCTATCTACTTATCTGTGAGACACTTTCGCTATGCTCTAGAGGCGAGGGAGTTTGTGATCTACACAGATCACAAACCTTTGACCTCTGCGATAAAAATGCCTTCTGAAAGACATTCCCCTAGGGAAGCTCGACACTTGTCGTTTATAAGTCAGTTTACCACTGACATCCGTTACATTAAGGGACTAGACAATACCGTTGCCGATTGTCTCTCCCGAATTAATTCTGTCCAAACCAGTGGTGAAATCACCTTCGGCAACATTGAAAGAGCGCAGAAGGAGGATCCTGAACTTCAGGACCTCCTCAAACCTTCTAACACTTCCCTTCCAAAACTAACCTTGGTTGACGGCGTGTATCGTGATGCCGAGCGACTTTCTCGTTTGTATCTTCCTGCGACGCTCCGCAGAGTAGCTGTCCTCCACTACCACTCCCTCAGTCACCCGGGTATTAACCGTACATTGCGTTTGATTTCTGATCGTTACGTCTGGCCAGCGATGCGTAAGGAGGTCAAGCAAATTGTGCAAAATTGCCATGCGTGTCAGAGTAGTAAGGTGGTGAAACATAATCGTGCGGCGTTGCAGAGTTGTGCATTCACAGGAAACAAGTTTGACTCTGTACACCTAGATTTGGTGGGTCCCTTGCCTGTATCGCGCGGTTTTTCTTATTTGTTGACCATCATCGATAGGTTCACGCGTTGGGTTGAGGCTGTCCCTCTTCCTGATACACAAACCGAGACTGTAGCTCGCGCCTTCTTGTCAAACTGGATCTCTAGATTTGGGGTTCCCTTAAGTGTCACACATGACCGGGGATCACAATTTACCTCCAAATTCTGGAGTGAGCTTAGCACCGCTTTAGGATGCGCCAATACATCCACGACAGCGTATCATCCGCAATCAAATGGACTTATTGAGAGAGTCCACAGAGACCTCAAGGTTGCCTTGCGCTGCCTTAATTGCAGTCACGATTGGACTGATAGACTTCCAGTAGTACTACTTAGCATCAGAAATCTGCACAGACAGGATCAGCAATGCACAGCGGCTGAAATGCTATACGGTCAGACCCTTCGTCTCCCCGGCGACATTGTTGACCCAAAACCTTTGCCTGAATTTTCATCCGCTGACCGTTCCGCTTACGTAACCTGCCTGAAAGATTGCATGCGCCAGATCAAGTATGTGGCTCCGCGAATGCCTCAGACTGAGGACAGACTGGATTCTGCCCTGCAAGACTGCACACACGTGTATGTCCGCAATGATGCTATTAAACCCACACTCACGCGCCCTTATGATGGCCCATTCAAAGTACTTAAACGCAAGCAAAAATATTTCATCCTCGAACGTTTCGGCTCACACGACCCTGTGAGCATTGATCGATTAAAAGTCGCATATACTTCTGATCATAGTGTAACTTATAACTCATCATCTTCTCCGCAGATTTCCTTTCCCACTGAGACTCGATCATATCTACCATCTCAGCTTCCTCAGTTGGCTGCATTATTGCCTAGTCAACTTGAGTGTAATCCTTTCTATATGCCTGTACATTCAAACCCTATCTCTAACCCTGTCGTAGATTCTAACTCTAGTCCTCTTACTGACACAGCGACAAGTCTGGAGAGACCAGACGAGCCCGCTGCAGTAACTCCTGTTCCCAGGACTCTTGCCGACCTAAACTTGCAGACCCGTTTGGTGAAACTTCCCCGCTCAGTATCATTCGCCCATTGCCGAACTCGGCAGGGTCGTGTAGTTCGCCCTCCTTCCCGCTACAGATGATTGCAGCGGGTGGACCTTTCGGTCTGCGCCATGGGGGGTAATGTAGCATACCGCTACATAAGCGTAAAAATTAGAAATTCGCTATTCATACTTAAATAAATTAATTAGTAGCATTAAAAATATTACTCTAATTTATTATTAATTATTTTCTACTTCTAATTCACCATCATTGAAGTTTTTGTGTAAATGCATGAAACAATAAAAATAACACTTGACACATTTCGAGAGAGAAGCCCTCTGGTGGCAACACTGCGCACTTGCGCGTCTCTTCTTTCAAAGCCATTCTGACTTATGGCGTCCTACTAGCAGTGTTACAACAAAATTCTCGTGAGTTTAAAAAGTGTTAGAAAATAATCGTGTTCCTTTTCGTCGTGTCAGTGAGTATTAATAAGTGACAAGTGCAGTGTTATTAAGTTACGTAGTTACGCGTGGGGAATATTGATGTAGCATGTTTCTCATTCAGTGTCTTGTCTTTTCTCAACGTGATTTTGCGTAAAATATTGCGTCAGATGTGTCATGATTTTATATTATTCCGTGTCATGATTTTATTATCAAAGCATAATCATGTTCGTTCCTTTTCTCTACGATAATCTACTAATCCACGATAATCTCTACTCGGAATGAACGCGGCGAAAATTGCCGGCGTTCGTTGTCGATAGCGTCTTTGTGTAATGGCGGAACCTCGCACCGCCGTCTCTTGTCACTACTCTGTGATTATAAATACTATAGGCATGTTTATAGTAGCATTATTCTTTTTCTTTACAAACCGACTTGCAGTAATTTAAATTACGAATAGTATTCATGCCTATGCTTGATAAAATTTGGAATTTCATTTCTTAATTCCATACTCTTGGAAACCTGTGCGTAAACCGCACTTATTTCAATATAAAAACATTTCAATAAAATTTAAGTTAACTCATCGCATTCTTGTGACAAAACACCCACTACTATCTGCCTATCTTAAGGGTGTGCAAATTGCTGGCGGCTCTGGCTGAGACCGACGCGTACAGTCGCCGGCTAAATCGCCGCACGGAACCTTCATGCTCTCGTGTTTTCCTTCTTCGCGTATTTTCCGCCTGTGAAATCAATGCTTAGTTTTCCTTTTCCTTTTTATCATTGGGGATATATCTTATTCCTTAATTCCTTTATTATTTGCAATTGATATCTTCCAGGATTCTTTTTACTAAGATTTTTATCCATGAACTTTAGGATTTTTTATGTTTTTCTTTATTACTACTTTCAAAAAGTGCAGTCACTAGATATTTTCACGATATCCCGTAGATCTCGTGGTTACTATATTGCCCGTAGTCTCTGTAAGAAATCACGATCTTTATTCTTGGAAATTCTTGAACCTAATGCTCGGAGTTTAAAGCCAGAGGCATTAGTGATTAAACAATTTATTT
Source organism: Morinoia aosen (assembly GCA_030386875.1). Classification (NCBI taxonomy): domain Eukaryota; kingdom Metazoa; phylum Arthropoda; class Malacostraca; order Amphipoda; family Talitridae; genus Morinoia; species Morinoia aosen. Next base: position 73,451,479 of record CM059562.1, read on the forward strand.
ATTGTTTAAATCTGCTACAATCTGTCAACCAAAAATCTGTCCTATCTCTTTAGAGTTTGCCAAGGGTGAGAATCCTAATGTAGCCTGTGTCAGACCTGTAGGAGTTTCTCGGATTTCTCCGTGTGGGAAGAGTTGTCATTATTATGTTTGGATTTTCAGTAGTGGAATGTCTTGATGTCTCTTCTGGAATGTTTCACCCAGCATCTTGGACTCCTGTGCAGGACCTCTACATCATCGCCATACACACCACACTCACAGCTTTGAGTCTCCCTGGGTTTTTTCCTGAGCGCCATGATGATTGCTAAATGCTATTCTCACACAAGCAGTGACTAAACTTGCTACTACTAATCTGAGCAAGTAATTCAACTTGCCCCTGCTAATGTGCTGACTTGATTCTGCTCACATGAGCCTGATTTTACTTGCTCACTCACACCCCACCTTATTTTGGAGTCATTATTTATTCCTGAACTACGTCATTGACCCTCGCTCAATCATCTCAAATTACCTAATTCAACTTCCCAAAAGACAACTCACTCACCCTGCCTATTCCATCGCGTGCCGGCCTTCGTCAACGCCAGCCTGGTCCTCCGGCAAGGATTGCCCACCTAGACAAGCTCTCCGAGATCAAGAACCAAGACAGTTCCTGGTTTCCTCTTCCAATAAACTCCACCTAAAAACGAGCTGAGTCCAAAAACCGCTTTTCATTAACCCTCTCGTAATCTTCCCCGAACATTTCGAGAATCGATCGAGTTTTTGTCTTAGCCGTTCAAATTAATATTTACACTGAACCACCCAGCGGCGGAGCCATAAAAACCCGACATAAACGTGGGTGCAACTTTGTAAGCAAGGGTCTAAACTTTCAGATGGTGAAGGGAGGCGAGGTGGTATGTAAACTACTTCGCTCATGACGCGCTTTAGTCGTGCTGCGTAATCGGCGATTTGGCTGGGGGATTCATCGGTTTGGTACGTGGGATCGATAACATCGCCAGGCAATCGTAATGATTGCCCGTAAAGCAGTTCAGAGGACGTGCACTTTTGATCCTGCCGAAACAGGTTCCTCAGAGTCAGTAATACTATCGGTAGCCTGTCGACCCAATCGTGGTGACATTTTAAGCAGCGTAATGCCGCTTTGAGGTCGCGGTGAACCCTCTCGATGAGTCCGTTCGATTGGGGGTGATAAGCCGTTGTTGAGATGTTCGCGCAACCTAAGATTTTGGAGATTTCTAACCACAAGGCGGAAGTGAATTGAACCCCACGATCATGCGTTATGCTCAAAGGGACTCCGAACCGGGATATCCACGTTTCGACAAAAGTGCGTGCTACAGTTTCTGCAGTTATGTTAGCGATGGGGACAGCCTCGACCCAGCGGGAGAAGCGATCGATCATGGTAAGTAAGTAACTATACCCACGAGAAATAGGTAGGGGGCCTACCAAATCTAGGTTGACTGCGTCAAATTTGCTGCCGGTAAATGCACAAGGGTGAATTGCGGCTTTGTTGTGCCGAGTGACTTTGCTTGCTTGGCAATCTGGGCAATGACGAACGAACTCTCTTATAGCCCTACGCATCCCGGGCCAGACAAAACGATCTGCGATTAGGCGGAAAGTTCTATCCGTCCCAGGATGTGACAAGTTATGGTAATGCTTAATGGCGGGCAAACGCAAGTTGCTAGGTAGGTAATAACGGTTCGGCCGATCAGCGTCACAGTAGACGCCTTCTCTGAGTGAGAGTTTTAAGGAGGAGTCGGGGCACTCAATTAAGTTATGGATTTCCAAGTCGCACTGCTGCGCACGAATGACATCGGCTAGCGAAATCGCTTGTACTGAGGGTCGGAACTCGGGTGCTGACGCGTTTAGTACCGCGCTGTACACACGCGATAAGCAATCAGCAACCGTATTTTCCTCGCCTTTGATGTGCCTGATGTCACTCGTGAACTGCGCGATAAAACTCAAGTGCCGGCTTTCCCTAGGAGAGTGGCGCTCGGGAGGCATTCGGATAGCGTTGAGGATAGGTTTGTGGTCAGTATAAATTATGAATTGACGAGCTTCAAGGGTGTAGCGAAAGTGCTTTACCGCCAAGTAAATGGCTAGGAGCTCTCTCCCGAACGTGCTGTAACGTTGTTCGGTTGGGGAGAGCTTGCGGCTGAAAAACGCCAACGGCGAAGTGATATTATTTACAGTTTGCTGCAACACAGCACCGACCGCTATATTCGACGCATCCACCAACAGGCTGAATTCTGCCTCAGGGTGTGGGTAAGCTAATTCTGTAGCAGTAGCGAGTCTCTCTTTGATGAGCTCGAACGCTCTCTCTGCCTCCCCAGTCCACTCGACCGTAACGGGTTTGCCTCTTTTTTTAGGTTTAATCAAGGAGGTGAGCGGGGCAAGGGTCTCTGCACAGTTCCTCAGGAATCGGTGGTAAAAATTAACCGATCCCAAGAACCTGCGCAACTGTCTTTGGGTCGTTGGTCTCGGAAAGTTCCGTAAGGCTGCCACTCTTTCGGGAAGCGGCTTAATTCCCCTCTCGCTAATGTGGTGACCCAAGAGAGTCAATTCCTTCTTTCCCAACACACACTTCTCTGGATTGATCAGTAGTGAGTGCGACGCTAGTCGTTTGCAAAGCTCTCTCAGATGATGTACATGTTCCTCAGGCGTCCCCGAGGCCACTAGCACATCGTCAAGATAACAGTACAAAAAGGGTAGATCGGAAAGGACTTCCGTCATGTGACGCTGAAAGGTCTGAGGAGCATTACGCAGGCCATATGGCATGCGAAGATACTCGAACAGACCAAACGGCGTGCACACAGCGGTCTTTTTAATAGAACTCTCGTGCATCGGAATCTGATTGAAGGCTCGTTTTAAATCTATTTTAGAGAAGATTTTTGTCCCTGCGAGATTCGCAGTGAAATCCTGCAGTAAGGGAATGGGGAACCTATCGGGTGTGGTGACTGCGTTAAGCATCCTTTAATCCCCGCAGATCCGTGTCTCGCCATTGGCTTTAGGCACTAAGATCAAAGGACTAGACCAGGGACTCTTTGAGATACGAACTGTCCCATCAGCTAACATCCACTGGAATTCAGACTTTACCTCCTGAAATCGGTCTGGGGGAAGACGCCGTACTTTAGCGTGAACGGGCGGACCACTCGTCTCAATATAGTGTTCCGTCAGCGTGTTGTGATTAGAGTTTACGTTAGGTAAGGAAAGGGCAGGGAATTCTGCCAACACCCGTTCGTAGGGGCAAGTGATAGTGACGTTGCAAGTCACGTTTGCTGTGACGTTCACCATATTGACCGAGTGGAGAGGCCTTCTTTCACTGGATTCGCTATCAAACAAGCATCCGTTTCTCACGTCCACCACGAGCGCAAACCTCTGCAGAAAGTCTGCACCAATGATGGCCGTGTCCACATCCGCCACTATGAACACGAACTCCATTGATCGTTTGAGATTGAGGGAGCAGGTAAGTGATTTTGTGCCGTAGCATAGGATGGGTGAGCCGTTTGCGGCTTTAAGACTCGGGGTTCCCGTACCCTGTTTCTCTATTTGGGAGGCCGGGATAAGGCTGACAGCGCTACCCGTGTCTATGAGGAATCTAATGCTGGTTAAGGGGTCAAAAATCGTGAGGCATCGAGTCAATATCGGTTTAGTAAGCGACGGCGCCTGACTCGCTCTTACACCGCGCTGTACCCGTTTTTTTGATGAAGAAGTGCAAACATGGGGCATGTGGGACCCTCACATTTCCGGGCCATATGTAAAAATTGCTGGTGATACCAGCACAAATCCTTAGCTTGAGGATTTTGACTCTGCCTATTGTTAGGCCTAGAGTCGTTCCTCTGAAACTGATTGAATGACCTATTTGTACGGGCCTGGCGGTCAAACGGAGGAGGGTTTTGAGGGTGAGAATTTGCGTGCTGATGCGGTGGTATTTGGTGTTGAGTTACCGCATGCACATCTCCACGAGTGTTGGCACGCTCGGCTTGCTGGGTAGCGACTAACGCTCCAACTTGCTGAGCTAGTTCTCGTAGCAGCGCGTCAGTGGCGCTGCCGCTACTATTACTGCTACTACTAGTTTGATTTACTGCAGGGGTCGTGACTGGGCTATTCAGGCCCGATATTTCCGGATCGAGGAGTTTTTCGGCGAATTGGGCTATCTCGTTTAGTGCCACGGGGGCGTTAGGGGAAATGAGGAAAGGTCGTACGTGAGCAGGCAAACGCTGGATGTACAATGCTTTGAGTGTTTCGTCGTCCATATAGCCCTTCGCTAAGCGTCTCATGTTCTTGAGCAACGCTATAGGGGATTGATTTTGATTTGATTGATTTTGCGAATGGGCTAGAATCCGAGAAAAACGATCCTTACTGTAAATTTTTAACATTTCGTTCTTTAAGCGGGTATACGGGTTATCAAGGTTAGGGTCCAAGAAGCTGGAAACGTCATCTATCACCTGCGTGGGTAAACTCCTAACCAGGGCAAAGTACATCCGCTTTTCGTCCGTTATGTTCAGGCTTTCGAAAAACTGTTCTGATTGAAGGAACCAGGCATCGATGCCGTTGATTTCGAAGGTTGTCAATTTTAGTGTGGAGTTTGCGTGATCATTCGTGCCCTCTGGGGTCGTCATTTTGGTTAATTTTGACACAGGTGTTTCCAAATGGTGCAAATGGTGCTTCAGTAGCAATGGTGCTGCAGTAGCAATGGAAATTGCGAAGGTTGTTAGTAATGAGCTTCAGTAGCACTGGAAATAATTCTAGAAGAACTCCTATGGTTTTTTTTTTTTGCTTCAGTAGCAATGGAAACGCATGAAGAGTTTTGTAAAAAGGTGGCTTCAGTAGCAATTGAAAAACATGAAGAGTTTGTTAGAATAGGCTGCAGTAGCAATAACTTATTATTAGGGAAGAGTTTAGGGAGGAAATGCTATGTTTGACTACTGAATAATGAGGAGCAGAGTACTACCTCCTTCAAGGTAACCATCAACAGAAGTCGACAGCACTGGCATGCGCTCATCAACCCACAAAGGACAACTGTGCAAGTGAAAAACACTCTGGTATTAATGGTATTAATAGTCACCAATATGAACTTTGTTGAACTCCCAAGTTGGGGAACTACTTGAGTTTGAATTTTCAAAGGCGTAATAGCGAGGGAATTTCTCAAGTAACTAGGAGGGTGTAATATTACTTTTAAGGGCCACCAGTGCTCGGTGTAGAGCACACTTAATTGATAACAAATGAATGAATCTGACTCAGAAGGGGTTTCTGTTTGGGTAATTCGAGTTGCCTTCCTGGCATCTATTTTTCCACTTGCACTATCGTCCTCTACGGGATAATGATGGAACTGGAATTTCTCGCCTCGGTTTATTTTTGACGACTCTGAGTGCCGTGACTACGGCAGCAGTATGGGGGTCCACTCCTCGAGGAAAGGGATCCGGGTCCAGTGAGTAGCCGCACTTCAGCAGGTGCCGCGGCTCGAGGGAATCCGGGGTGGATCCCGGCGAGAATGGATTTGTTAGTGTGATATTCCGTGGGTGCGGTAACGGTTAGATTATATGAGTATACGAAGGAGGTAGTTATTTTCTGCTAGTGCCTTGAGGCATGGGTGGTTGATTGGTAGCCGTGTGGCTTAGTTGAATTGAGAGCCGTGTGGCTTAGTTGAATTGAGAGCCGTGTGGCTTAGTTGAATTGAGAGCCGTGTGGCGAACAGAGTTTTGAGGGATGTTGATTGAATGTTGGAGGTGATTGTTTGTGTGTCGGCCTCCCAGGATCTTCTGTACGGGAGATTAGTTTGGGTTACTTGTTCAAGCATGATAACACGAGGAGAGACAGTCGCTACGCAAGCCAGGCTGCGAGCTTTACTGCTGAATTACAGGGTTGCCTCAAATAGAGGATTATATATGCGGGTGCCTCGGCCCAATTCTGGCGCCTGAACAAGGGCGAGGCAGTCGCAACAATAAGTACTCGTATGGACAATCATGAATCTCCCTACATGCCCTTAATTTCCCAACTAGTATTCTCCGGGTACTATTAACCGTGACGCGTCGTGTACGATCATCTCCGGATTGGAGTGCAAGATTGATACATGAGATAAGAATATTACTGGGTAGGCGATGCAAGTTAGTTCGTCTTCATTAATATTAAAGGCTTCTGCCGCCCAATAATCTACGCTTTGACTGCTATTTACAATGAGTATCTTAAGAGTTGGCAGTGTTTAATTCGAACGTTTACGCTAAGCCGCCGTCGAGGGCTGGCTGTATTGGTCATAACTAAGGCTAGAATTGTCATAAAGATTACTTGACTTAAGCTAGGAATTGTGCCAGAGAGGGCACGTGCAGTCTAATTATTGTTATTATTTATTATTATATGAGAAATCCCTGGTCTCCTTGGCTTGAACGTGAAAGGTGTCCTACGAGAGGAGAGAGGAAGGCACCATTTGAAAAAGGTAGAGGGAACGCGGAATCTATGCACAAAGGGCACAGAATTGGTAGATGAGGAGGAGGATAAGAGCACCAGAGGGATTTAGAGAACATTGATCATGAGGCTACAGATTAAAATAGTATAAGGCATCCTATGAGTTATAACGACAACAACCACTGGAGGTAGCCGCCATTGCCAAGAGGTCAAAGGAACAAGTAGCTACAGTTGAGGGCGACCAATTACTGGTTACACAATATTTAGCCCCCAAATCAGATAGTTGGATGATTTCTGGATTAGAATTTCCAGGAGTTGGGGAATTTAGAATATTCGGAGACTTTCCGAGGTAAGCATAATTACCCTAATTTCTAAATCCAGTAACGACTAATTATTGACATTTTTATATACACAAATTGACCTAACCAAAAATCAATAGTAAGCGTTATCACTAAAGTGATTATGATAGGAATTCTTGCTACAGTCAATGATCAGGAAAGAATGATTATTTTATGTGACTCGACTTGAGGTAAGTAACTACCGAGGATATAATCTCTATTGTGTAAATAACCTAACATGGCTTATTTCCCACGATATGACATTTAAACATTGACTAAAATTCAAGGGAATTCCACAAATTAAATAGATCTGACTTACTAAACATACAAAACTTGAGAACACAATTGATTACAACTGGAACACACAAGAGATGGCAAAACCCTAATGGGACCATGGCGGTCCATAGATTGTTCCAATTCAATTGATTAGAGGCTTGAACACATCAGCAACTTTGCCTGGACAACTAAGGTGGCATGAGCAGTAACCTTTGAGCCTAGGTCTCACTTAATTAATCAATTAAGGTAAAAAATCTACAACATTTGCTAAATGCAATTGAACTAGAAAACTCATGTTTCCAGTTTTTTCTAACTGAAATAAACAATGTACAATGACTATTTAATTAAATTTACTAACTATCTATTCTTCAGAATCAAGAATTATTTGTGTTTTTCTAATTGATTATCTACCTAATTTAATTTAGAAACACAATTGGGGGCACTAATTGGTAATTGATGCAGGACTAGATGCATTCAGAAGAATACATCTGTGAATAAAAAATAATTGGTGCTAGCCTAACTTGATAAACATAAACACATTTTGAAATATTGGGCAAAAGTATTTTTGACAAAAGGGAAATTCTAGCTTGATAAACAAATAACCATACTGAATTTTGGCATGATAAATTATTTTGATACAAAGGGGGGAACTCCTAACCTTGAGAGAATTAACAACACATTGAAATGCTGACATCAAATCATTTTAAGAAAAGGAGAATTTCTAGCCTGAATCAAATGCCATCATATTGAAATGTTGAAATAAATTATTTTGAGAACAAAAGGGGAAAACTCCCTACAAATGGCTTTGCATTGAATCGTGAAAAGTTTGCTACAACCTTTAAGATAGGATATACAACAATACACAAGGAAAAATGGGACATCTAATACATAAATATAGTTACCCGTAGAACAGCACAGTCACACACAATACTTTAATTCTCACCAGAGAAAACACGCGGTGCACACACTTTCAATGACTTGGTACGAGTGGCGCTAGTGCGAGTGGAAATGTTGCCGACACAGCGTCATGGAGGGTTTCGTTACAACGCAAAAGTGATTTCTTAGAGAATAAATTTTTCAGTGCACGATTTTAATAGAATTGAGGATAGAAGTTAATTAATTCCGTAATGAAATTTTATTCTGATGGTTGGATTTATTTTACTGAATTTTTAATGATCATTTTGAGAATTTCCGAGATTTATACTAAGTTGTAGCATTTGCTACAAAGCGTAAAATTATATAAATTATCATTCGCACGTAAATAAAATAATTCTTGACATCAAAAATCTCAATCTAAATTATTAATAATAATTTTCAACTTATAATTGTAAACTCTTGAAGTTTTTGTGTAAATACATAAAATATAACAATCACGATTTGACATTTTGAGTTTAAAAGCATCCGGAAGTGGCAACATCTAAGCGCTACGCTGAACCAGGGTTGCGGAGTCGGTGGAATAAATTTGCGACTCCGACTCCGACTCCGACTCCACCTTTACAGAATTTGGCGACTCCGACTCCGACTCCGACTCCACCTTTTCAGAATTTGGCGACTCCGACTCCGACTCCGACTCCACCTTTTCAGAATTTGGCGACTCCGACTCCGATTCCACCTTTTCAGAATTTGGCGACTCCGACTCCGACTCCGACTCCATTTCTCCAGAATTTGGCGACTCCAACACCGACTCCGCCTATTCACAATTTTGTTGCTCCAACTTCACCTATTCATAATTTATAAGATGAATATTTTATTTCTTAACTAGTTGACACACACCGTCAAAAATGACGAGATTCAATACCTTTCTTCAACAAATTTTCGTTTGAGTGGAGTTTCCATGCTTTCAGCTTATTCCAAAGTTAACTTAAATTTCTTATAATAGTAATAAACACTCAGAACACAGCATTTTTAAGCCGCAAGAGAAGTAGTTATAGCCGTTCGTGTCGTATCCAAGATACAGAAATTCAGCATTACTGAAAGCAACTGCGAACTTGTGTATGTATATTTTAATATGCAATACAGTACATTGCAATACAGTATATTGTAATATACAATACAGCATATTGTAATATGCAATACCCCGCCGAACTCGGTATTCACGATACAAACTTGAGTATATAAGGCTATGGATCGCTCTAATTGTGATGAAAGTGACTTATTATAGAGCTATTGCACAACGAAAATGAGTGTATTAATTGACCGTGAACTGGAACCAAGACCGCCCGTGCAAATTTTTTCCTATCAATTATTCTTAACAGCGTGACACAAAACGTATAAATAAACACACGACAGTCATTCTTAGCAGTAAACAGTTGCAGGTGTTGAAACCTGTGCATATATTCATTATATTCTTTATTATCGAACGACTTTTAAATTGACTACAGATTGTTAATAATCAAGATACTAGTGTACATGATTGGTCAAAAATGACGGGATCCAATGGTATCGTTTTAAAAAAATCTCAAGATAAAAATGGCAAACAAATATATCCATTGTAATAGTACCCGCGATTAAAATACAGTATTCTCATACTTGTGACTGGTAAAACTCGTATCACAGATACGGTCATTAAGCATATTTAAAAACGTCACAAACGCACACAACAACCAAGAAAATTGTATAACATAATACCTATCTGAATTGTAATTTAAATTATTGTTTGCAAGAGGTTTTTAAAAAATTTGCCATACCTTTCAAGCATTTAAATGCCTTTGAAATTTAAATGCGATGAGCCGCATTTTCTTGACAGTTGGTTCGATTTTCACGCAATGGTTTTTACCTATAAACATAAGTGAGCAGATGCCTGATTTTTCATATTTCGATGGTATTTATGATACTGAGTTTGGAGACTGGTTACAGAGTTTGGTAGAGTGTGCGAAAAGCGGAAATTGAGGGTAAATGTGAATAAAAGTAAGGTGATGAGATGTTCAAGAGGTGGAGTGTTTGGAACTTTGGATGTAAGGTTGAATGGGGAAGTTTTAGAGGAGGTAGAGCATTTTAGGTACCTCGGGTCGGATGTGAAAAGGATAGTATGGAAGTAGAAGTGAAGCATCGAGTGAGTGAAGGTTGTAAGACATTGGGTGCAATGAGGAAAGTTTTTGAATGCAGGAGTTTGAGTATGAATGTTAAGAGGGGACTGTATGAAAGTTTGATTGTGCCAGTTTTGTTGTATGGAGCAGAGTCCTGGGGGTTGAGAGCAGCTGAGAGGAGGAAGTTTGATGTGTTTGAGATGAAGTGTTTGAGGAGCATGTATGGAGTAACTAGAAGAGATAGGATCAGGAATGAGTTGGTTAGAGGACAGACTGGTGTTATCAATAAGTTGAGCAGGCGAGTGGATGAAAGAGTGCTTGGATGGTTTGGGCATGTTGAAGGAATGAATGTTGAGCGGCTGGTGAAAAAGATATATATGTCGGAAGTGAGTGGTCTTCGAGCGCGAGGTAGACCACGGATGAGTTGGATGGATGGGGTGAGACGTGCTTTGTATGAGAGGGGTCTGACTGGACGTGGCGAGAGCGATGGCTGCGGACAGAAGTGAGTGGGGGCAGTGTATAAGGAGGTAATTTTATTTTTGACGCGTTACTGGAAGCTGCCCGCGTGTGATGGGGTTGACCTGTCATGTGCGGGGGAAGGGGCTGCACTCAATGAAGCGGTCGGGGTAAACCAGCTGTGGTGTCGGGCCTGACTGTGGGAGGGGGTTGTGCTGGGCTGCTGCTGATCCTGGCAGTTCAGGTGCGGCCAGTGCTGCCTCTCTCGCCTCCTAGTGACAGAGTGTGGGGATTGTGGCCTGCTGTCGGCTACCCTCCCATAGGGAGGATAAGCCCGGTATATGTATGTATGTATGCATGTATGTATTTATGATACTGTCCAAGCAAGCAGATTCCCATTGTAATGAGATAGGGGAAATTACGCACGAGAACATATACTTATTATTGACATACACCTGTTTTTTTATTATATCGGGTGTCCTGTAAAAATGTCCCCGATTTTTAATTAATTATATCTCAGCTTTAAATTAATATATTTGAATTGCCTTCGTTCACAATGTAGTAAATTTTGTTTCCTTTTCGAATAATTTATGTTATTGAAAATCGGTTGAATAACCACTTTATAATGTCCAATTTACTGAAAGGAGTAGAAAAATTAATTGTTCAAATGTAAAGATTTTAAAACAATATTGATATTCTTCCTTATTTTGAAGTTTCCATAAAACTGAACACACAAAAATTTTAAGGAGTAACAAATCATTACCTTATATAACTTTTAAATAAATAAAGTAATTTTAGTATCTAACGACATACCCTCCATTTCTCTCAAGGCAAGTATTACTTCTAGCCACCATTGAACGAAGAGTTTTACCCATTATTCCACCGTTTTCTATCAGTCCTTGAAACACTATTATTGAGAACACTTGAAACTTGAAACCTCTCAGAGGGTTTAAATACTTAGTTGTATGTACGATACATCGTTATGAAATTATTCTCAACAGTAGGTATTGAAGAATGAAGAAGAACACCAGTGTTGTTTTTAAAACTTTCCCTTTGAACAATTTTTCTACCCCTTTCAGTAAATCGATCATCTTGAAGTTTATTCAACTGATTTTAAAAAACTTATATTATTTCAAAAGGAAACAAAATTGAATAAATTGTAAATAAAAGACAATTAAAATATGGTAATTTAAGCGGAGATATTATCAATTAAAAAGTCCGGGACATTTTTGTGGGACACGCAGTATAGTATTGATTGTTCTTATACAATAAATGGTCAAGTGTCTCCTTTGAACAAATTAATAAATAGGTTTAGCTATTTTGTGAGCGTAATCTCTCCTATGTTAATACAATGAAGTTTTAGGATTTAAAACTTAAGAGCAATTGGTCGAACATTTATTTCAAATACAGAAGAACTTCAAGGGAACAACAGCAAGTCGTTTCCCGAGATGCGCAAAAAGAGAAACCGTACCCAAGTTAGGCGGATCTTGAGGATTCCAACAGTACGCACAGGAGCGTCCTCTGTGAAATTTTTATTATTGAATTCCTTTGAAATGAAGACCGAAAATCTTCTTTAACGTAAGGTTAGTTTTTAAAACGATACTCGCTAAAAATAGAAGACACCCAATGGACGCGGCCGGTCATCAGCACGGTACGCCGGTAGGAAATTTTAGAGGCGTTCTGAGTAGAGAGATACAGAGTTTTAAGATGTCCGGTCGCCGACTAGGTGAATATCGTATCTTATTGTAAGATTACATATAGCACTAAGATGTTAACAATTAATTGACAATTAATTACCTTGAATAGTAAGTGCCTATTCAAGAGGCTGCAAAAGCCGGGTCGAGGAGTTCAAGTCGCAGAAAGAGACTGCTTTTTACGCAATAGAAATAAGTTAGAGGTACCAGACCCACTTTTATTAAAAGGACGACATGCTGCCCAAGCAGAGCAAGCTCAAAGATAATTTAATGAGTGAACGCCAAAGCGTTTCGAGTAATGTTAATTACAGTGATTTAAGGTTAATGCAGTCTGCTAGAAGCGCAAACATGCTTATTTATAGAAAGTTAAATTTAAACACAAAAACCGGAAAAAAATATGCAGCTGCAAAACAAAAAACAACGAACAAAAAGATCTAATTTCATCAGTTTCAAATTCTTGTCTGTGAACTAAGAGAGGCCAACTGAAGAAAATTTTTTCTTCCACAAAGCCGCCATCAGAAATACGGAAAATATTCAACAGGAAATTTCATTGAACAAACAAAATTGGCTGTTCGTCTTTGTTGGTTGATCTGTCTCCCTTTCACGCTCTTAGAGATACTTAACTACTGTATCTGTGATGCGAGTTTCACCAGTGCACAAGTATTAGAATATTTTAATCGCGGGTGCTATTAGGATGAAAATATTTCTTTATGGTCCACATCTGGAAAATTTCTATACAGACAATATCGAATCCCGTCATTTGACGAGTCGTGTACACAACTATGTATACTGAGTGTTTCAGAAAACGAGGTACAAAATTGCACATCAAGTAGAAAATGGCCAAATAAACACTTTTTGTCCTATGAAATTTTCACCCAAAAAATCGGGGTTGGGAGGCATTAGGTGTTTATTGTTTTTAAGGTTAAATTTAATGGCACAACTACTCGCGGTATTGATTCTGAATTTACTTTACAAAAATTGTTCAAAATGTGTTCCACCTACATCTATGCACTTTTCGAATGTTAGCCTTAACGGCTACCGAAGATTAGGAAACACGTCTGACATTAAGGTATCTCACCTGTAGCCACTGCAATTCTGGCCACAAGATCTTCCTCAGACCAAATGGGTGTAGCATAAACAAGGCTCTTCACGTGTCCCCAAAAATTGAAATCGAGTGGAGTCATGTCAGGAGATCTAGGAGGTCTTGCAACTAGCACATTTCGCCCGATCAACGTAAATTCAAAATAAATATTGCGAGTAGTTTATTCATTAAATTTCACCCTTTAAAACAATAAACTGCTAATATCTCAGTGTCTCTTTCTTCGGAAAGTTTTATAGAAGAAAAAGTTTTTATTTGGATATCTTCTACTTGGTGTGCAATTTTTTGCCTCTTATTCTGAATCTGAAACACCCTGTATATTACTGACAAGTGTTTTCTGAGTAGGTTATGTAGGCATTGTCTACACTGAGAAGCATAGATATGCATCAACAGTTTTTTATTGCTAAGTATGCACTAATTCAGTGAAATTATTGTAGTTAATTCAACGACTATGCTTCAAATCCCCAAAATTATGATATACGTGTAGATAAGGTAGGTAAGATTTGCACACTGCCTTTTCTTCTTTGTATCTACACTATGCAGGGTAACAATGCAGAAAAAGTGTCATATTATTGCTCAACACTATGTTACATTTCGGCTACAATAAGCAAAAGTTGTTCTGCTTTCATTGCAGGGGCCTGACGTTTTCGGAAAGTTTTTTTTACGAATAAAAGTCACTTCTAGCTTCTTTGCGTGTATTATGATACTATCTCTTATTTTCGTCTAACTTTTTACTTTGTATTGGACACTTTGTTATTTTAATAAACGCCCAGGTTCTTCTCATTTCGTGTTTTTTGGAGCAATTTGAAACGTTTCCAGCAAGAGAATTTGTACTATCGCATAAATGCAAAAACCATTGCAGCTGAGATAGTGCATTGTTTTCAGTTACAATGTGTGTGTGACTGTAAGTGAAGTTTTTGCTGGTGTGTGTAATTATTTTCATTGCAGCTCGTTTACATCGTATTTTTATTTTTTTTAAGTGTCTCAATGCCGATATAGATAACCTTACAACATTTCCAAATCTTCCTTAACAAGAAGTAGTTAATTACATAATGCTACAAAACAAATACTATTTCAGTTTTTTATAATGTATCAACATAATTATAAAATTCTGCATTTCAGCGTATACTAGCTTAGAAACTGGGGAGTGATACGAAGATAAAAATTAAACATGATGATGATATAGTGAAAAACAATATAACTCTGAAAGAACCAAATTACATTCAAGGAATAACTTGAGAAATGAGAAGAAATTTTTATTATTAATACATGTTAACTTGACTTAAAAACACGGAAGCCATATCAATTTTGATAACATGACTTGAAAACTAGAAGTCTTTGTGCACTAGACCATAGCTTCAGGTTTCGGCAAAGACTACTCATTGGCAATGAATCATAACCAAAAGACCAGAAATGTTTATGATCATTATCAATCAATGCATCATTTTGAGCATACAGAGTTACCACTCTTTATGTGAGTACAATGTATTGCATCAGCTGAAATGTTCTGCAAGTAGCTTGCAACACATTTACTACTATTTTCCAGTTCCTATGTATTAATTGAAGGAAAAATGAACAAAACAGAAATATACAGAATGAATTTGCGATGCTTTCAATTACTAATTCCTGCTTTTAACTACAAAATATACATTAATGCTGGGTATAAAAATTATATTTCGCACTCGTAGGTTTCTCATATATATCTGTGCAAACCCTCAATGACTAGATAACATGACGGTATTAGGTGATAGGAATAAATACGCTGTTCCAAACTTAGAACAAAACAATCAACGAAAACATTGCGTATTTTTTAGACTTTTCAGCAAAGCATTCTAACTCTGTTTTGGTTTACTTCTAGTTTTAAAGACTTATAAATAATTTTTAGCAAAAATTAGAATCGAAGACACCAAAAAATAGCGACTCCAACCACGACTCTTCCACATCCGAATGAACGACTCCGACTCCGACTCCGACTCCACCACATTCGGAAAAGCGACTCCGACTCCGACTCCGACTCCATCACACTTCAGAGTAGCGACTCCGACTCCGACTCCGACTCCACCACACTTCAGAGAAGCGACTCCGACTCCGACTCCGACTCCACCCTAAAACATCCGACTCCGGCGACTCCGACTCCCGACTCCGACTCCGACTCCGCAACCCTGCGCTGAACTGAGCCTCACTCACTCACTTGTCCGTCGTTCCTTAGTTCGTGCATACAGCGTTCATTGTAAGTGTAAGAAGTAAAGTGTGAGAATAGAAAAAAAAACTGGTAAAGTATTACCGTGTTAATTCTCCGTGTGCATTGTGTTTTTTTAAAATTAAGGAATTATTTCAGTGTCGTGATGTAGTGATAAGCTTGAAAATAGTGCTAAAATTCTTAAACTAGCATGTTTTTATTTCGAGTGCTACACCAACGCGAAAGAGCGTAAACAATTGCTTGCCATTTCACGTCTTGTGTCGAATTATCATTGTTGCTAAATACGTCTTCGCCTTACTACAAAGTTATATACTTGTAGCGGTCACAAATATCAAGACCGTTCATAGAACACTAGGAGAGAGCGTGGAAATATGCCGGCGCCTCGCCTCGGCGTCTTTGTTGACGACGCCTTTGTCGCCGATGCCTTTGTTCTTACAAAATGGCGCAGCACAAACTGCCGTCTCGTGTCACTACTCTAAAATTTTAATTGCATTATATTCCTGCAAAAATAATCTTTTTTAATACAACATACTTGCAGTGTGTTTTTAGTGCTTTGATGTGAATTAAATTAGGAATGTTTTTCTTTAAATCTCGTACTGATTATAGAGTACGAAGATTATTCCTGAATGTGCCTGCTAACATTTTTTAGCTTTTGCCACATTTCATTCGTGCCTACTCTTTGATAAAGTGCACTATATTATGTGAAATAAACTAGGAATGCCTTTCATGAATTTCATACTGATTACAGAGTACGAGGATTAGTCATGTATATGCTTGCTAACGTCTTTGCCATATTTCATTATCCATAAATCTTGTGCTAAATCGCATTCAGTTAATTTTGAATATGAATCAAATCAGTTCCTTACTCATACTCTTGAATTTTACGCCCTTGCACTTAAAGCAAGGGCAGTCGCACTAGAGTTTCTCCTTTTAATTAAATACTATCCTATTTTGAGCTTGACAGAAGAGAGGAACAAATTAAAATTAGTCATTGTCAAACCTTAGGAGTTTCTCGGAGTTTCTCCGTCATGGGAAAAATAATCATTACATGTCTGGGGATTGACAGTGGTGGAAATTTTGATGTCTCCTGGAACTCCTCATCCAGCGCCTTGATTCTTGCAGGAATTCAACGACATCGCCAAACACCACACACACTCCCTGGGCGCTAACCTGAGCTGTAACTTACCTGGC
This sequence comes from Morinoia aosen, assembly GCA_030386875.1. Taxonomy (NCBI): domain Eukaryota; kingdom Metazoa; phylum Arthropoda; class Malacostraca; order Amphipoda; family Talitridae; genus Morinoia; species Morinoia aosen. The sequence goes on from CM059562.1 coordinate 73,468,146, forward strand.
TCCCACCTTACCTTATTTTGAGCTGTGCCATTTGTAATTAACCTGAAATAGGCCAGTTAAAAATCTACCTGAGCCTCACTCCGGAGGTATAACATTTACCATCGATTCCCTTTGCAAAGGCGTCTTGGGTAAATATTGAAGCTAGCCAAAGGCCTAAAGACTGCACTCACTGGCGAGCTAACTTCCGGTTTCTAACAACGAACTTGCTTGTTCAGCTCGAAATTCATAAAGCTGAAATCATAACGTGACTCATCCTCCCGTCACCGTTCTTTAAGGCTTAAGCTGCCAGAATCTAAATTGAGCTCATTCAAATCCCTCAAATACAACTCACTCACCTCCTGCCGACTCCATCGCGTGACGGACTTCGCCGACGCCAGCCTGACCTCGCCGGCACGGAGTGCCCACCTAGAGAAGATCTCCAAAGACAAGCCATCGACAGCCTGCCTGGCTTTCCACAAATAAATTCCTCAGCTGAGTCAATTCCCAATAAACGTGTCTTATTTTCCTTTCTCATTAGTTTCGAAAACATATCGAGAGTTTGTTCGAGTTGTGACGGCAATAACGAAATTCAGAAATAATCCTTGCCACGCATAACTTAACACTGGTGACCCCTTACTTAAATAAAAAAATATATATATTCAACTCGATAAGTGTTTGAGAAATTGTGAGAGAGGATAATGTTGACATATCATTGTAGTGATAAATTTTCCCATGTCGTAGTCCTTTGAGAATTTCTGTGGATTTGACCGTGCTAATTGTTTCTCTGAGCAGCTCTAACAATTTTTTTTTCAGCGCTATTCTGTCCTTTCTGTCTCATGTGCTACAGTAGGTAGAAAAATAATTTTTTTACCTGCTTTTCGTGCCCAAGCTAATTGCCGCATACCGCAAAAATTGTCGTTTCCAAAATTTTATTTTTCTTCTTTCCGTTTCAACCTTATTTGAATGATTGAATAAGTAATTAATAACGCAATCTTAGACGCATTAATACAAAAGTTTAGGCGTTGAATACGTAAATTACGTGCTGTTATAGCTTAATTTTGCATTCAAAAGAAAATTTCCAGCATGCCTGACCAAGAGAACGCAGATCAAGCGCGCGCGAAAACTTTCAGTCTGCCGCCTTTCACACCAGAAGACAGCGTCACTTGGTTTAACCAAGTAGAGGCTATATTTAGGCATCATAACGTTAGGAGCGAGAGCGACATGTTCTACACTCTCGTCGCAGCTGCGCCTACGAAATTGCTAAATGACTCGAATAGTTTAATCGCAAACCCGCCCGCCGATAATCCCTACGGAGTCTTGAAAGGCAAAATCCTCGCAAAGTTAGAATTGTCCGACACGGACAAGTTTAGGTCTTTGGTTAATGAATCAGCGATACCATCCGTTTCTGTCACTTTCCCTCCGACCGCATTGTTGAAGGAACTTAAAAGATTATCAGCAGGCATAAACATAGCTGAGGGATTCCTCAAGGAAGTGTTCATGAATAAGTTACCTAGTTCCGTACGACCTTTCCTTTCGCTAGTTAGCCCGGACCAAACACTAGAGAGGCTTGCCGAGTCAACATAAACAGTGATGCGCAACTTGAACATGACACACACACCGCAGGTAGCTTCCTTGAACGCATCAGCTGCGAATTTTTGCCCGCCGAATGCTCCTAATATTCAACCTTCTCCTTCTATGGAAGCAATGCAGCGCGATATCGCAGAAATTAAGCAAGCTTTACAGAATTGCCAGCTAGGGAATAGTGTAGCTCACATCCAGCAACGCCCAGGGAGATTCCAAAACTACCAAAATGCCTACGACTATCCCTATAACTATCCACCGCCGCAAAGCTTTGATAGAGGTAGATCTTATGATAGGTCAGCTCAAGACCGCCGCTTTAGGTCGCGCTCTCGTGATGCTAGTAGTAACTTATGCTGGTACCATCAAAAGTTTGGTGACCAAGCGCGCAAGTGCGCATCTCGTTTCTGCCCCCGCTATACCGAAATGACTTCGGGAAACGCCAACAGCGACGCATAGTAGCGAGTACTGCGTTAGATAACTCCCAGACCACTCGCCTCCTTGTTGTCTTCGACCCAATCACAAAGTTTCGATTCTTAATAGATACAGGTTCAAGCGTATCTATAATACCAGCTACGGCGAAAGATAGAAATAATATTCGCTCAGCAACACTGCGCGCAGCAAACGGCACGCCAATCGCTTGTTATGGAGAGAGAGTACTCGAGTGTAGTCTGGGACTGCGAAGAACATTCAGCTTTACCTTCATGATAGCTGATGTTCAAGAGCCAATCATCGGTGCTGATTTTCTAGCTAAGTTTGGCATAATCGTTGATGTTAAAAATCAGAAAATTAGGGACGAGGAGACACAGATCTCAATTCCCGCTTGTGGCATGGCTAAAAATAACGTGTTGCACTCTTTCGCAATTGCCTTCAAGGATGAGTGCATGTTCGAGCAGCTTCTCGCAGAATACCCCGCATTAACGAACCCTAACTTAGCTTCAAATAAAATGCAGACATGCACGAAACATTTCATAGAAACGAGTGGACCGCCTGTTTACTCTAGAGCTAGACGCTTGCCGCCTGATCGATTAGCAGTGGCCAAGAAAGAATTCGCGCGCATGTTAGAGTGCGGCATTATCCGCAGTTCCAAAAGCCCTTGGGCTAGCCCTCTCTTGCTAGTGCCCAAAGCAAACGGTGAATTCAGACCATGCGGGGATTTCCGCAGGTTGAATGCCGTTACTCTACCTGATCGTTTCCCTATCCCTTTCCTTCATGATTTCAGTGCTAACTTGGAAGGAGCGAGAATTTTCTCTAAGATTGATTTAGCTCAAGCCTTTCATCAAATTCCACTTGAGGAAAGCGCTATACCCAAGACCGCGGTAATCACTCCGTTTGGTCTCTTCGAGTTTCTTAAGATGCCATATGGTCTGAGGAACGCACCTCAGACCTTCCAAAGGCACATGTCTGAAATTTTCTCTGATCTCACTTTTGCCTATGTGTATCTGGACGACATTTTGGTCGCATCCGCAACCCCGGAGCTGCACAAAGACCACTTGAAGGTCGTTTTTGAAAGACTTTCCGACAACGGTCTCTTAGTGAATCCTGAAAAATGTGAGCTAGGGAAGCCTTCATTGATTTACTTAGGTCACGAAATTTCTAGCCTAGGTCTAAAACCTTTGCCTTCCAGAGTGGAGGTCATCAGAAACTTTCCTCTTCCACAGACCCAGAAGGAACTGAGAAGGTTCCTAGGTTCTGTTAACTTCTATCACCGCTTCATACGCAATTGCGCTCAAACGTTAGCCCCGTTGTCAGATTTGCTCGAACACAAGAGAAAGGGCAAAGCTGCTGAGGTAAAATGGACGGAGGACGCGCGCAAAGCTTTCGACGAGATTAAGCATAAGCTAGCTGCCGCGACTGAATTATCTTACCCAACTGCCAATGCTGACTTCAGCCTGGTAGTTGACGCCTCAAGTACTGCCGTAGGTGCCGTTTTGCAGCAGAAAGTAGGGACTAACATCTCTCCTCTTGCTTTCTTTTCCAAAAAGCTATCGCCCACTGAGCGTGCTTACAGCGCGTTCGGTAGGGAACTTCTTGCTATTTACTTGTCTGTGAGACACTTTCGCTATGCTCTAGAGGCAAGGGAGTTTGTGATCTACACAGATCACAAACCTCTGACCTCAGCGATTAAGATGCCGTCTGAAAGGCATTCGCCAAGAGAAGCTCGACATCTATCTTTCATTAGTCAGTTTACCACCGACATCCGTTACATTAAGGGACTAGACAATACCGTTGCCGATTGTCTCTCCCGAATTAATTCTGTCCAAACCAGTGGTGAAATCACTTTCGGCAATATTTGTAATGCTCAGAAGGAGGATCCTGAACTTCAGGACCTTCTCAAACCATCTAACACTAACTCCTTAAAACTAACCCTTGTTGACGGCGTGTACCGTGATTCTCAGCGACTCTCTCGTCTGTACCTGCCTGCGACTCTCCGCAGGGTAGCAATTCTTCACTATCACTCTTTGTCACATCCCGGTATTAACCGTACATTGCGTTTGATCACCGATCGTTTCGTTTGGCCAGCGATGCGTAAGGAGATTAAGCAAATTGTGCAAAATTGCCATGCGTGTCAGAGTAGCAAAGTTGTGAAACATAATCGTGCAGCGCTGCAGAGTTGTGCATTCACCGGTCACAAATTTGACGCGGTCCACCTAGATTTGGTGGGTCCTTTACCTTTATCGCGCGGTCATTCCTATTTGTTAACTGTAATCGATAGGTTCTCTCGATGGGTTGAGGCCGTGCCTCTCCCTGATACCCAAACTGAGACTGTAGCGCGCGCCTTCATGAGCAACTGGATTTCCAGATTTGGGGTTCCCTTAAGTGTCACACATGACAGGGGATCACAATTTACCTCCAAATTCTGGAGTGAGCTTAGCGCCGCCTTAGGTTGCGAAAACACTAGTACCACCGCTTATCATCCGCAGTCGAATGGACTTATTGAGAGAGTCCACAGAGATTTGAAAAGCGCGCTACGTTGCCTTAATTGCAGTCATGACTGGACCGACAGACTTCCAGTAGTATTACTGAGCATTCGTAATTTGCATAGACAGGATCAGCAGTGCACAGCAGCAGAAATGTTGTATGGAAAGACGCTTCGCCTCCCGGGCGACATTGTTGACCCGAAACCATTGCCTGAATTTTCATCTGCTGACCGTTCCGCATATGTCACCTGCCTCAAAGATTGCATGCGCCAGATCAAATATGTGGCCCCACGAATGCCTCAGACAAAAGACACACTTGACTCTGCTTTACGAGACTGCACACATGTGTACGTCCGCAACGATGCAATAAAACCTACGCTCACACGCCCTTATGATGGTCCATTCAAAATAATCAAAAAGACGCAGAAATGCTTTGTTCTCGAAAGGTCTGGCTCACACGACCCTGTGAGCATCGATCGCCTAAAAGTTGCATTTACCTCCGATAGTAGTGTTATTTCTAACCCTTCACATTCTCCACAGAATTCCTTTTCCACTGAGACTCGATCATATCTTCCATCTCAGCTTCCTCGGTTGACCGCATCATTGCCTAGTCAACTTGAGTGTAACCCTTTCTTCTTGCCTGTATTTTCGAATCCTATCGTAGACCCTAATTCTAGCTCTCTTAGTGAAACAGCGACAAGTCTGGAGAGACCAGACGAGCCCACTCCAGTAACTCCTGTTCCTAGAACTCTTGCTGATCTAAATTTGCAGACCCGCTTGGTGAAACTTCCCCGCTCAGTAACATTCTCCGACTGCCAGACCCGGTCTGGTCGCGTAGTTCGACCGCCTTCCCGCTACGAATGATAGTAGCGGGTGGACCTTTCGGTCTGCGCCTTGGGGGGTAATGTAGCATTTGCTACAAAGCGTAAAATTATATAAATTATCATTCGCACGTAAATAAAATAATTCTTGACATCAAAAATCTCAATCTAAATTATTAATAATAATTTTCAACTTATAATTGTAAACTCTTGAAGTTTTTGTGTAAATACATAAAATATAACAATCACGATTTGACATTTTGAGTTTAAAAGCATCCGGAAGTGGCAACATCTAAGCGCTACGCTGAACTGAGCCTCACTCACTCACTTGTCCGTCGTTCCTTAGTTCGTGCATACAGCGTTCATTGTAAGTGTAAGAAGTAAAGTGTGAGAATAGAAAAAAAAACTGGTAAAGTATTACCGTGTTAATTCTCCGTGTGCATTGTGTTTTTTTAAAATTAAGGAATTATTTCAGTGTCGTGATGTAGTGATAAGCTTGAAAATAGTGCTAAAATTCTTAAACTAGCATGTTTTTATTTCGAGTGCTACACCAACGCGAAAGAGCGTAAACAATTGCTTGCCATTTCACGTCTTGTGTCGAATTATCATTGTTGCTAAATACGTCTTCGCCTTACTACAAAGTTATATACTTGTAGCGGTCACAAATATCAAGACCGTTCATAGAACACTAGGAGAGAGCGTGGAAATATGCCGGCGCCTCGCCTCGGCGTCTTTGTTGACGACGCCTTTGTCGCCGATGCCTTTGTTCTTACAAAATGGCGCAGCACAAACTGCCGTCTCGTGTCACTACTCTAAAATTTTAATTGCATTATATTCCTGCAAAAATAATCTTTTTTAATACAACATACTTGCAGTGTGTTTTTAGTGCTTTGATGTGAATTAAATTAGGAATGTTTTTCTTTAAATCTCGTACTGATTATAGAGTACGAAGATTATTCCTGAATGTGCCTGCTAACATTTTTTAGCTTTTGCCACATTTCATTCGTGCCTACTCTTTGATAAAGTGCACTATATTATGTGAAATAAACTAGGAATGCCTTTCATGAATTTCGTACTGATTACAGAGTACGAGGATTAGTCATGTATATGCTTGCTAACGTCTTTGCCATATTTCATTATCCATAAATCTTGTGCTAAATCGCATTCAGTTAATTTTGAATATGAATCAAATCAGTTCCTTACTCATACTCTTGAATTTTACGCCCTTGCACTTAAAGCAAGGGCAGTCGCACTAGAGTTTCTCCTTTTAATTAAATACTATCCTATTTTGAGCTTGACAGAAGAGAGGAACAAATTAAAATTAGTCATTGTCAAACCTTAGGAGTTTCTCGGAGTTTCTCCGTCATGGGAAAAATAATCATTACATGTCTGGGGATTGACAGTGGTGGAAATTTTGATGTCTCCTGGAACTCCTCATCCAGCGCCTTGATTCTTGCAGGAATTCAACGACATCGCCAAACACCACACACACTCCCTGGGCGCTAACCTGAGCTGTAACTTACCTGGCTCCCACCTTACCTTATTTTGAGCTGTGCCATTTGTAATTAACCTGAAATAGGCTAGTTAAAAATCTACCTGAGCCTCACTCCGGAGGTATAACATTTACCATCGATTCCCTTTGCAAAGGCGTCTTGGGTAAATATTGAAGCTAGCCAAAGGCCTAAAGACTGCACTCACTGGCGAGCTAACTTCCGGTTTCTAACAACGAACTTGCTTGTTCAGCTCGAAATTCATAAAGCTGAAATCATAACGTGACTCATCCTCCCGTCACCGTTCTTTAAGGCTTAAGCTGCCAGAATCTAAATTGAGCTCATTCAAATCCCTCAAATACAACTCACTCACCTCCTGCCGACTCCATCGCGTGACGGACTTCGCCGACGCCAGCCTGACCTCGCCGGCACGGAGTGCCCACCTAGAGAAGATCTCCAAAGACAAGCCATCGACAGCCTGCCTGGCTTTCCACAAATAAATTCCTCAGCTGAGTCAATTCCCAATAAACGTGTCTTATTTTCCTTTCTCATTAGTTTCGAAAACATATCGAGAGTTTGTTCGAGTTGTGACGGCAATAACGAAATTCAGAAATAATCCTTGCCACGCATAACTTAACAAAGTTGCGTGCCGAAGGTTCGCTACATGTTTTATAACTATTTTCAGGATTCAGTAACTGTTGCTCCCCAGTCAAACCAGCTCCCATTCTGTGCATCGAGGTAGAGTGTTAGCCCCTTTTTCAAAAGTTAAAAACGTCCAGCTCGCAATACTAGCGCCGAACTGACGATCTTGTGGAAGACGAGCGCTCTTTACACTAGCCACGGTAGTACAATTAGTAAGGACTATTAACGTTAATATTCTACGCATAATAAAGTTTATTGATGCAATAGTATGAAGTCAACACCAATTACCAAATGAGTTATGGAAATACTGACATTTTGCCATAATGTATTGGAGATTTTTGAAAGCCATCAACCGTCGATTTTTCCATTTATGGTTAAAAGTCTTTTCTAATTATGTGTAAACTGAATTGGCATAAAAAAACACACAGTACTCTAATAAAAACCGTACCACATTGATCTCTAAACCGCTTCCCAGTTCAATACATTTTTTGTAATATTCGGGCGGATTGAAATTTTGTTAACCTAAAATACTTCTTTGCTAAATTCCAAGGAAGTTTCTTATCATAATTTCCTCTATGTTCAGATTATGTTCAAAGAATCCGCATCACATCTTATCTAATACATCAGATAATTTTCTTAAACATTAAAAAAAATTATCATTCAATCTAGTGATCAATTGTTTCATTATCATTCATGCTGCTACATTTGATTTAGCTAGATAAATATGACGTCACACTTGACTCCACCGTTCCATTTACTTTTCGGAACCCATTTCAGTATCTCGGAGACTTGGATCCTAAACCGCATTTCCTCGAGCAATCTGCATTTAGGAAACCGAATGGCGCCATTCATAATACTCTATTGGCACTGTAAATAAATTTAATGTGTTTGCTCGTACACTCTATGGTCAATTTTAGGTATCAGCTGTTTTTTAAAAAGTTTTGCTGCCTTCAGCGCATTTTGGTATTCTTATTTGTCGTGCCAACAAGTGTTGGGCCTAACTACATTGTTTTGGTTTCTGTTACAAGTTATTGTGCTGCGTTGTACATTTAGAGCCTTCGTAAAAGCTGACTCTTTGAGCTCAAGTTCATGGATGGTCCGTAGGCAGAGCATCGAGCTAGTTAAATAACGTAACTTGGTGATACCGACAGGAAAGTACCGTTTGAAGTACTAATTGAAAGCTGTCGGTTGAATCAGGTGTGACGTCATTTATGTTGTAATACTTAGATTTGGTAAATTTCTATTTATGTATTCAGATGACGTATTACGTATGTTCAAAAAGATTTGTAAAAAGTCATTAAAACAGAAATGAGGCGAAAATAATCTTAGGACATTTGAGTGACTGGTGTATCTGTACTACAAACAAATTGTCAGAAGTACACCAGATAAGTTATAGGTAGAATCCACAAGGTCTAAGTGAGCTTGAAAATCCAAGCCAGCATGCCAGGATATTAGCATATTGTTGAAAATTAAATTAATAAAGTATGTGAGCATGTCAGCCCAATGAACTGTTCTTCAATTAAGGTAACTAGTTAATACAATACAAGAATATTAATTAATCAATACAAATTATTGGACTGTATTCATATGTTTGCTGATCAGGAAAAATGTCTGTAACAGTTTAATATTTATCATTGACTATGGTAATTTAAGACCTATTTTTAAAAATTCTTGAATATAATTGAAATCTTGCTTCAAAGTATTTTAAAAAGGTATTTAAAATTATGTTTAAGCTTAAAAATTGAATTTGGTGTTATTAGTAAAGCAACTCACCAAGTGTATGTGAAAGCAGCTTCCCTAAGGTTGTTACAAGTTACATGTTGAATGTGTGCACAAAAACTAGTTATAAATGTCTAAGGTGTAGATGTCTATTTAAGTTTCAGATGCATAATTATTTACAATCAATGTAAGTATGCATTCAACATTATAAATAAATGCTGCTGAAGCCCTAGTACTTATGTGGGTCAGTATTGAATATAATGTTGTCAACAAATTTCATAATTTCGTAGGTAGGCTATAGATAGGTAATATAGTCGATTTTAAGACGTTTTACATGAATGACAATGTGCCCGGAAATGCTTATTTTTGGAGATATTTAACTTTGGAGTTATAGGACCGTCGTTTATAAAATTTAACAAACGGAGAGGTAAATAAGCAGAAATCCGGTTCTGACGTAACGATAGGTGAGGTTAGGTTTGGTAAAGTTAATTTAGTTATGTATCCTAATCTAAGTAAGCCTAAAATATCTTAATTTAACTCAACCATACCGAGGCCGATGACTCCCGCCAAAAAATTTAACGTGGTCCGTGTCCGCAAAACGCCGGAAGAGCCATATCGAAACTGCCGTTAATGCTATTCTTACCTGGCGTTATTTATCCTATATCTCCTAAACTAAGCATTTTCGGGCACATTGTCATTCATGTAAAACGTCTTAAAATCTACTATATTACCTATCTATACCTGCGAAATTATGAAATTCGTTGACAACATTATATTCAATATTGACCCTTATGTGACTATAAGAGAAGAGCTTTCAGTCTTCTTGTTTGTTTGTTCTTAGGGTAATTCATCAAATATCGAACTGAACTGATTATCGAACAACTTTGAAAATATGTGCGTAATAAATTTCGTAAGCATCCAAACTTGCACAGTGTCGGTGTTCTTACATCTAAAACTTTTATTTTAGTGATAAGAACTCATTTCTGTGAGCTGCAAACTGCTACCAGCTGTTGCGAGCACATTTTCTGTACAACCCTTACAAATTGGTCATATTATTTCACTTGAAAAATCTTACGCACCTTGGGAAAATTGCGACAGTTTAACTGTTGTTGTGCCAACGTCCACCTCCCGTCATAACTAGAGAGTAGTGTTGCCAAATGATGTTCTGTTGCTGTATTTTTGGTCAATGTGAAGTTTAATGCAATCACGGAAAATAATAATGCCGATCCCAGGAATCACTAAAGGAACACATTTCAGAACGTTTTACAAGAATGAGATTCTGCTCGCTGATGCGTTATTTTTGAATAATTGAACTTTGAAGTTGGCCTTGGCGCCAAAGGAAGCGAGCGCGTGAAACGGAATTTAATTGATAACGGAAGCTATTACAAACGTAAAGAGGTTGGGTCGTGAGGGGGAGGTACAGTTCTTCTAGTGAAAATTATAAATAAAGCTTCTAACCCACCCATTAGGGTGACAACCGCAATCTTGTTGACATCGGGTCCAAGATGGGGGCGCCCATGGTGGTCGCCATGTTAGACCCGATGTAAACAAGATTGCGGTCGTCACCCTAATGGGTGGGTTAGAAGCTTTATTTATAATTTTCACTAGAAGAACTGTGCCTCCCCTTCACGACCCAACCTCTTTACGTTTGTAAAAGGGGGTTAGCTTCCGTTTTTAATTAAATTACGCTTGCTTCCTTTGGCGCGGGAAGGCCAACTTCAAAGTTCAATAATTCGAAAATAAAGCATCAGCGAGCAGAATGTCGTTCTTGTAAAACGTTCTTAAATATATTCCTTTAGTGATTGTTTGGAATATAATTATTAATTTCCGTGATTGCATTAAACTTCACATTGAAAGCATTTTTTTCTTTCCCCCTAAAAACTTGATAATTATTCCATGTTCTACATTCAGTTCCTATTTCTTGTCAGTATTAAATACTGAACAAAGGTGTTCGAATCAAAATTCCTTAAAAATCATGAATTTATGCCTCGAACAAGGATTTCGATTCTTAATTCTTTTAAATAACTGAATCGATCTATTGAACGCCTGTTTCATTTCCTTAAAATATTGTATTAACGCTTGATAATAACATTGAATAGTTGAAGATGGGAATTCTGGTGAGGGGCTATCAATCAGCTGCTGGTGTTCCAAGGCCCTCAAGATCATCTATGATTCGTCTGGCTACATTTACTGGTGATCAATCCCTTGCCAAGAAAATTGATGCAAGCATCAATAATAATTCATTGACGAGTGCTTTACACTCTACTCCAAAAAAGGTCACACAGGTTGATGATCACAATGATGGTTCAACAAACACTGCAAATGAAACATCGACATCATATTCAAATTTTGATAACTATCCATTCAAATGCTTCCTGAAAATAAGTAATGAGACAGTTATTTCAAACAAACAAACAAAACAAACATCGGCATCTTTGGGATGCTTTATTTCCAATCAAGCCTGATACAAATGATTTTAAGCATTGGTTTTTCAAATGTCTTATAACTAACATTATACATAGGACACCATGACGGTTCCCCCGTAAAGCCGGTACCCATTTCCGACGCCTGGGTCAAGTGAGTTATTGTGCTTGAGCTTTCCCTTATACCCAACGGGGAAAATCGCAGCGCCAGCGCCGGGATACAAACCCGCGACTCCAACATACAAGTCCGATCCCTTAACCGCTGTGCCACCGCGAGCACTTCCAAGAAAATCCAGTGCACCAAAGAAAAAATAAAAAATAAAAACGTTTATTTTCCAAGTGGCCACATGAGACACATGTCAACATATTGGGTTTTAAAAAGTTTCTTAATGTAGGACGTCCTAAAACAAAAGTTCCATACGAGGAGTACTAATTGACAAACCATCAGTGGTGTACAAATAGAAAAGCCATACAAGGCCTAATAATTGACAAATTATACGAGGTGTACTAATAGACAAACTATCAGAGGTGTACAAATAGATAGACCATACGAGGCATATTAATGGACAAAATATACGAGGCGTACTAATAGACAAACCATACGTGGCGTGCTAATACTCTCACAAAAGTTCCATACGAGGAGAACTAATTGACAAACCATCATGTTTGGATCAAAATTCTTGTTCGATTCATGTTCGATATTGATGAAATTATGTTATTAAAGAATTCGATTTTTAGAACAATAAATAAATTCCAACAATCCACGTTGTCTTTAAAGCGACATCACAGAACAACAAAGCAACTGTTCAAGAATAATCTTGAGGCCCGCAACAGTTATTCAGAGCAAAAGTTACCGATTTATGAAGGTTGTTTCTAGACACACGTGGTTTCTGTTTGATATTTGATGAATTACCCTATATGGTTTTTCCAAATTATATTGAACCTTTACCATAGCTGTTGCCCATTTTTTATGGCTTTTTTGTCAAATTAAGAGTTTAATGTTGAGAAATTTTTAAATCAAATTGATTGTAATACAATTTATATACCTATCAACTGTGTTTGGAAAAATTTTTTTTCTTTTCTTTTTGTTTGTAAATAGTTTTTTCATATTCCTTCTTAAGCTAATAATGAAGTTGAGTTTTATCATAGATCAATAAATTAGTATTTATACTAGGCACAGAATTCTAAAAAAATTTGGTCAATATTGATTTTAATATTGTCAACAATATTCAAAATTTTGTTGCAACATTTAGGTAATTGCAGACATTTTACATGAATGATATTGTGCTTGCAAATGTTTAGTTTTTGAAATATTTAACTTTAAAGTTAAAGTTATAGGAACATTGTATATAAAAGTGAACAAACGGACGTGTAAATAAGCTAAAATACGGTATTGAAGTAATGATAGGCAAGTAACTAGCTGCTAGTTTAGTTGAATAAACTAACATAACCTAATTCAACCTAAAATAATTTAACCTGCCAATACTGAGGGCGATTTCTCCTGCCAAGAAATTGTTCGTGTTCCGGAGCCGCAAAACGCCAGACAAGCCAAATTGAAACTGCCATTAATGCGATTCTTACCTGAAGGTTATTTTTGCTATAACTCAAAAATGAAGCATTTGCGAGCATAATGTCATTTGTGTAAAATGTCTTAAAATGTCTCCAATTACCTAAATGTAGGAACAAAATTATGAAAATCATTGACAACATTAAAATCAATATTGACCAAAATTCTCACTTTTACCCCATACAACTATTGTATCCATAAGAATTAGCGCTCCCAGGAGGACAATGTGAGGGTCCGAGCTAAGGGTTAGGTAGGCTTTCTTTTTTGTTAATATAGAATAGGTTTTTGTTTTGTTACGGACCATCTTTTCTTGGTTCACTGCTGTCCTGTTTTTTCAGCACCTACTACCTTCTTCTTATACTTTGATCTTGTTTCATGAACTTTTTTCTTATCGTACTGTTTCTATATTCTTTCTGCATAGATTCCATGTTCCCTCAACTCCGTATCAAATGGTGCCTTCTTCCTTCCTCTCATTAGATAGCTTCTGTTGCGGATAGGGAGGCTTAAACTAACTAATAATCTAATCTAATCTTCTCATTTTTAATTGAACAAAGTATACCAGAATCTTGTAAAATTCTATGCCAAGAATCTTTATAAATAAAGTTTTCTTAGTAAAGCTATAGTTGTAATGCTTGTAGTGCTCTTCTGCAATTATGTTGGATAATTTTAATAAATTCACATTTGTTTTACAAATTGGCATTGAAAACTGTTGTAGAGCTTAAAATTTGTAAATGTTGGCCATTTTAATTATCCTTATATAATTGGACTGCTACAAATGATTTGTTCAGAATAGTGTTAGAACCAACATTTTTGTTATAGATTTACTTATGTACGTAAGAAATTAGCTTAGCAAAATCATTGCAAACTTTTCATTTTGGCTACATTAAGGATTTCAATGAACATTTTATTACTGATTATACCCTGTTGCATTTGATTCTCAACTGCTTCTGTCACATGAAGCTGCATGTACCCTTTAGCACAAGCCATCAGTTTTCTTAGATTTTACAGATTTTCTGGTGATAGTTATGTTCAGGAAGAAAAGATGGTATCAATAAGTATTAATCTAATACACCTGACTCTGCCATGGCCAAGTATTTTAACCTAACACATCCTTTGCCTTTTCCTCTGTTGAAATCAGTTCATAAAAAAAGTAGTCATTTATCTTTTATATAGCATTCTTTAAAATGGCGATCATCTTATAAGTAAATAGTTTGGAATAGTTTCCACCACTAAATTGGTATTTTGTGCATGTAAATCATATACAAAAATAATGTTCAGATATCATTACACAGGTGCATCACTACTGTAGTAATGTAATTTTGAACTTGTTAGTGTTAACAACATCCAAAGAGTGGCAATATGACTCAGTAAGCTAAAAGTATTATTGTTTTTAAGCCAGAGCATGTATTTATTAATCAGTCAAATAATAAGATTATAATGAAAGATGGTGTACATCTATATTTATTAAAAATTAAGAATGTTATTCTATTGCTTGAAGAACAACTCAAATAATCTATATTTTCCATTGAATGAGTTTTTTTCAGCCTTGTTACAAGGTGTGTCTTGAGCATTGCTGTGGCAGGCTTTGTACTAAGTTCAATGCTACTTTTAATGCATGAAAACAATTTTTCACTGCTGCAGATGCTTAGCTTTAATTTTTCACTGCTGCAGGTGCTTGCTTTAATTTTTCACTGCAGCAGTAGCTAAGCTTTAATTTTTCATTGCTATTAGTGAAATGATCTGAAATGCAAGAACTAGATTAAACCATCAGCCAAAAAGCTAAAAGTAAAGAAAAACATCCTAAAACTTGTAACCATGGTGCCAAACAGGTTTTAGAAGGAGATATATCACTAGAGATAACTGTCCGGTGAAATGTTAGTTCAAGTATACACAATACGTCTCTTCAATTGCTACTTCTCACAGCCACGCTGCCGTGGAACAGGTTTTGAAAGGGAATGTGATCATTTCTCAGTGCTCCTCTGTAGTAACTTTTGCTAATGTTTGGTGTGAACTTTAAGTGGTGTACATGCCCAATAGTGTATGGGCCTTTATGTATTGTAAGTACAGTACTATTATTTCTGTCATGAAAGTAGTTCAATGTTTTACTATTAAGTTCTTGGCTTTTCTCCTTCAGCTGCTCATCTTCTTGGGTGTGATAATTCTTCCCAAGTAATTTTATAGGAAAAACTGTGCTGTCTTTTGTTGTTGTATTTTGTCTAATTGCCTTGGAGGTAGCAGCTTGTAAATAACAAGGGCAACTAAGCTATTCTCAGTAGTGTTCTGCATCGTCTTTGGTAAAATTTTTCTATATCCCACTTGCATTGATTAATTTTAATAGCCTCAGTTTATGAAGTGCTAAGAAATTTTATGTATCTAGTAATATTATTGATGAAATCTATTTTTGGTTTAGAAATGCATTATTGTATTTTTTAATTTTAAATATTTTCAGCAAATCAGTCATATTGTGGATAAAACGTGTTTCATGATAAAATTAGCATATATGTTTTATTGCCTTGGTTTAATTTTTTTTCAGGTTCCTAGTCCTAGTTGCAATCATCTTATCCATGGTTTCTTATCTAAGACACTTTCCTTGTATCCTTTCTCTACATCAACTACATTTTTTGAAAACTATCTAAAGTTATTTATTAATTTCTAAAGCCATGTGTTCTGTAAGGCCTATCATTTTTGAAAGTTTGAGCATCATCAGCAAGTTAGGTAAGTTGAAATTAGATTTAAGTCTGTAAATTTAATTTTGCTTGTTACTTTCTCTGCATTTATGATAAGAAATTTTGAGCTGTTATTAGTGATGTACCGATACCATTTTTTTGGCCGATACCGATATTCAGATACTTGAAAATACCGATACTACTACCGATACCGATACTTTTACAAACATCTAACCTAAGAATACCCGTTGTATGTTAGTTTATGTGTTAGTTCGGTGTCCGCTTCTTAAGAAACATAGGATGTCTGAGTTTGCGGTATCACGGAGACCGAATTCCTCAGTGTAACATTGAAAGATCGTCTGTACATGGAATGATATGTTTGAAATTTTATCAGGATAGGTTAGTAGTATTGGATAGGTTGTTGTGATTGCCGTAATTTGCGCATTTTCCTAACCCTGTCGCTTTTGTGCAGCTTTCAGGCCATATTGAATAATTAAAAGACATTAAATTAAATATAGTAATTTGGTGAATAGCTGTGCCCGAAGTAATCATTTTTGAGTAATGGTGATTTGTCACTGGAGGAGAACTCCGAGTCAAGAGAGCTTTGTATGTTCTTGTGCATATTTGTTCGGCATAAACATTTTAAACCTACCCGACTTTCCGTTCTACGTATTGGCAACAGTGGAAAACGCATTAGTGGTGTAGGGTCTACAAGAACCGCAGTTGCTACCATGTAATGACGACCGCTAGGCCTTCGCATCGTGAACGTGCTTTGCGGCAAAAGATAGCAAAAGTTAGATAATGTTGACGGAATTTTTCCATGGGTCCATCTAGCTTAACGATGACATTGTCCTCAGCATTTCCATGGGTCATGCTGCTACCTAATAATACCCTTGCCCTTGGTTTATTTGTTTGGTGTCTGTTTCTCCCATTTCTCTGTCACTCACGCTCATAAGGATAGTTATAATGACCGTATCTGTGATACGATTTTCACCAGTGCGCAAGTACAAAAATATTTTTCATCACGGGTACTGTTAGGATGGATATACTGTATTTGTTTATCATCTACATTTTGAAAATTCGTTCATGAAAAGTATTGAATCCCATTTTTGGCAGGCCGTGCACACTTGTATTAAAATAAAACCATTATAACTCCTACATGGGAGTTAAAATAAAATTATTTCCTTATGTATCTAATAATACAAAAATATTGACAAAAAAGTTTCCGATTGTGAAAAATAAAATGCTCTTGCTATGTTAAGGACACCGTCTGGGTAGGAGAAAAGTCCGTTATTTATGGATGGATTTCTCTGAAATTTTCACAGTAGGTGTCAAATGATGGAAAGATCATTTGTTATTTCGACAAAATTTTTGTATCTGCACTGGATTTTTTTTTTTTTTAAATATGATAAAATAGGGTTTTTTAAAATCCTACTTCTTCTACAATTTTGAAGTTACAGAACCAGAACTTCGTTTTTAGATTGCTTATATGTCTATATAACCATAAGGGCCTACGAATTTTGATAACTTTTTTTTTGTGGATTTTGGGAATATTTTTTTTAAATATGTAACCTTTTTTCATTTTTTTTTCATGTCGTGTAATTTTCAAAATAATTGATATATCGAAAAATGTCTCCCCTTATGGATACACCTTGCTAAGCCCTATCGAATGGTATATAAACCATTCTTGTAGCTCTGAAATTGTGGAAGAAGTAGCATTTGAGGAACCAATTATCAAGTTTCCAGAAAAACGTGTTTTTTAAAAAAAAAATGTTTTTCTTTTTATCTTTTGAACTACAGGATTTTCTGCAATGAACTCTTGAGCGTTTGTAGCTCTTTTCAAGCTCTTTCGATTGATATAATTTACACTGCTGTAGCTCTGTAACTCTGGGAAAAAATATACAACAAAAGACAATACATGTAATTCTTCAAAATAACCACTTTTTTATTTTTTCATTTTTTTTCGACCAAAATACGTTTTTTTAGGTCAACTCCTCTGTTTTGTAGCTCTTTTCAAGCCCTTTGGATTGGTGTGCTCGCCATAGCTGTAGCTATGATACTGCAGCTGTCATCGAGCTATGAATGAAAGCTGCGGTATCATAGATACGGCAGAACAGCTAAATTCTGAAATTGTCAAAATCTTATAACAAATATTTATTTAGCGTTAGAATTATTCGTTTGAATAATGAAAACACTTTGAGTAGCTCATGAACGAACTCTATTGCCATTGCCGCAGAGAAACACGCTCAAATGACTCCCAATAATGAGGGGGGGAGGGGTCAAGGTCACGCCACCCCCATCGCTTTCCCCCCCCTCTGGTGGGCGCACTATTTGGAGTAGACGTAAACGGAAAGTACCAATGGAAGCGCAAGAAAATCCTCTATAAGATGCATATAAAAACAGAAAATCAACACTCATCTCGATTTCTACCCAGACGGTGTCCTTAACTATATTGTTGAGAAAAACAACAAAATGAAATCCATTCAATAGATATGTGTTTCTAATCGTATTGCAACGTAATGTAGACTAGCTATAATAGCAACTGGCTTCAAAAGTGGACCAAAACAATAGTTTCTCAAAAAATGGATTGTCTATTTCGTGTTATTCACACCAAATACGAGTACATACTTTGGTGAAAGAAAATATTAAAATTCGGTAAGCCCCAAAACCGAACATATCCGCAAACACGCAACCATCTATAAGATGAAAAATTTAAAAACGACAATTTCAAGGAACTTGATCATATTTATTAGGAATACGTTTCGGAGTCCAGATCCATCATCAGTTCGTAAATTTACAAATCATTATGTTTGCAATAATAGATAAAGCAAAATGTTGGATACAGTCATTAAAGGAAATCAAGAAAATAAAAATAAAATTAAAACATGTCCCAGAAAATTAAAATCGACAAGATTACTATTTAGTTACAATTTGTTACGGGTAGGAACTATCAGAATTGTTGAGGGCCGGTTTTTGTTTAAAAATATGTAGCGACTCTAAAATTCTGAGGTCACATGCAGTTGAAGCCGAATCTAAGATTTAGTTGCATTTTACTGCGTGATTACGTACTGCGGAGTGTGAGGAGTAAGCTAATTAGTTCCCCGAGCGGAAGCTTCGACCCCAATGTTTGACCATTCTGTAAAAATTTCGTGACGTCATGTCGACGTACGATGATGTGCACTGCACACAACTGTATAACTGTTAAAAATAAATCAGAGATCGAGGTTCACATCTCCATCGGAAGCGTATCCTTGTACCGGAAAAATAAAGCAACCATAAAATTATACAATTCCGGTACAAGGATACGCTTTTGATGGAGAAAGAGCCTTTCTGATTTATTCTTACAGTTGTGTGCAGTGCACATCATCGTACGTCGGCATTACGGCACAAAATTTTTACATCAGAATGGCCGAACATCGGGGTTGAAGCTTCCGCACGGGGAATGAATTCGCACAATTCGTACGTAATCACGCAGTAAAATGCAACGAACCGATATCCTCTGCGGACTTCAAAATCTTAGATTCGGCTTCAACTACATGTGACCTCAGAATTTGAGAGTCGCTACATATTTTTAAACAAAAACTGGCCCTCAACAATTCTGACAGCTCCTACCCATCGTAAATTGGAAGTAGATCATGTCGAATTTACTTTCTCTGGGACATGTTTTGATTTTTTTTGTTTTCGTGATTTTCTTTAATGACTGTATCCAACATTTTATTTTTTCTTTTATTGTAGTCGTGATGAATTTTAATTTTACGAACTGATAATGGAGCTGGACTCCGAAACGTATTCCTAGTAAATATGATTAAGTTCATTGGAATTTTCTTCGTTTTTAAATTCATCAAGTTGCGATGAAAGCAATCAACTGACCCGTTCAGATGTATTGAACTATAAGATTGTTCATGAATTGTTCAAACATCTTAACATAGAAGAAAAATGCAAGATTCGTAATGAACGGTGATATGCACGCTAAGTTAAAGTAAATTATTAGCTTCGTAATATTTGGCGATTTACAAGCTAAATTAAAATAGAATTTTCGGCAATTTCTATATTAAATTCACAAAAAACTTTCAAATGCTCCTTCACTTTATTAAATTGGTTTGGTTTTTGTTAGCCTGTCACATACTTTAAGATGTGGACATTAGGTCAAACTATAAAGGTTTAGTCGTAAAGGTATAAAAATTTTCTGTAGCTACAGGGTTTAACTATTCATTTTACATAGCTTTCAGTTATGACCGTGACTCATCGGGAATTCAAAGTAGTGAATTCAGTTAGCGGGCCTGATTGAACGCTATAATTCAATAGTTAGCTATCTAATTTACTAGGTATGAATAGGCTCTTTATTTGATTACAAGTACGCACAGCCCGTCAAAAATTACTGGACTCACTAACTTTCTTGAACAAATTTTCCAAATGTGATGCCAACGAATGTATTCATCATAACAGCGCTCGTGATGAAAAATATTCTTGTTCTTACGCACTGGTGAAACTTGTATCACAGATACGGTCACTATAACTCTCCTCATGAGCGTGACAAAGAAAATGGAAGAAGCGAACTCCAAATAAACCAAGGGTATTATTAGATAGTAGCAGGACCCGCGGAGATTCCATGGACAATGTCATCGTTAAGCTAGGCGGACTTGAGAAAAAATTCTGACAGTATTACCTAACCTGTGCTAACCTAGCCTATCCTAATCTAAGCTAACCCTATCCTATCCTAAGAAAACCTATCCTGATAAAATGTCAAATATTTAAATGCATGGAAACGCCATCTTTTAATGTTACACTGAGGAATTCGGTATCCATGATACCGCAAACTCACACAACGGGTATTACTAGGTTAAATACTTTTACTTTCATGATTTATGACCTTCATTTGAACGATAAAATACGTATTTTTGGAAAGTATCGGCCGGATTTTGCCGATACTGATACCACTAAAAATGGCCAATACTGCCGATACCGATACATCGGTACATCACTAGCTGTTATGTCTTTATATCTGTGGCATCATTTAATACTTAGGGGCTGAAGCTGTCAGTGGTGACTTTACACTCATTATGAAGGCTATGAGAAAGCCTAGGTAGGAACCAATTTTGTAGGAGTACCTCAAAATGAAGAAGAGAAGTCACTTATATGAGCATTTTATTTACTTTATTATTTGTAAAATTTTTGCCTGCACTACGTAGAAGTACCATGAGACTTAGTTAAAATCAACCTGCGCTTTACATTACAACTTCATTATACAAATAAAAGTTTATAATTTTGACATTTTCTAGGTGTTTTCCTGTTTTACCAATGCATGTTGTCTAGCAAGCCTCATGCTTTCAAGTACTTTCCAGGTAAAAGGCTTTCTGTTGGTCTTCAAGTTAGTTTAGTGCTGCTGCATTGCCTAGATCTTAATCTGAACTCACTTTGGTAAATGTAATGGTAGAAGTATGACTCATGTTTAAAGTTTACAGCCTTGTTTAGGGTAACTTCCCTCTTTTACGGCAGCATCTGTATAGCTGATTGAATGTTGTGGTATGTAGTTATAATGTGCATCCTGTTTCTCCTTCTTGTGTGAAGCTTGTCCACCTATTCTTTTTGAAATTTATTTCATTAGGAACTGTTAAATTGCTGTACTTTTCACACTTGCCAATTCCAACAATTGAATTGGTGTTCATTTTACTTGTTTGTTTTAAACTGATAGAATATATTTTCTTACAGTATTGAGGCATGAAGGTAACTGATGCAGTCATGAATCAAGTCCATTCACTAGATTGCAGAATCCCCAACTTGTCATATAGATACATTAAGAACACTTGGATATTGTCCAAGGCTTTGAAGTCCCAAATGGTAATGTTTTTTACTCATCTCCATTTTTATTTTATGCTTAATGGCTAATATTGACTGCTACTGCAAACTTGTTGATCTTTACTACTATTATGTTCAGAATTGTGAATCATTGAAAACTTGAGAATGCTTAAAATGTGTATGGGGCTCAATTTTTATAGCAATTTAAACTTTTTCTATGATTTTACTCAATTATAGTCATTATACCTTAGTGTAATGCTGGAATTAAGAAAGCAGGGATGGGCAATTCATTTTATTTTTGATCAAAATGTTTGAATAATGAATTCCTCCACATGCATTTTTTTTATTTTATTTTGGTTGACCTTGTGTTCACAGGGGCTGCAGACACAAGTACAAGAAAAGAACATGTGGAGTCAACAACCAAGAAAGCTTATTCAGTTCTTGGCGTCGGATCTGCTGCTTCACATGGCTGCAACGCCACCTTTGATTGCTGCACAAAAGCTGCAGTTCGGGCCCAGGTGTTGAACAGTGTCCAAGCAATGATGGTTTCAGTTGTGGACAATGAAGAAAAATCCATGTAAGTTTTGAGGGATAATTGGTTGACAATTTTTTGATTTGAGCGATGTACTTACTTGCATCATATTTAATGGTGGGTGATAGTGATGGGTTGCCAGGGAGAAATGGCTGATAATGAAGGCTTGCCTTCCAAGAAAATTTTGTATAATTATTGCAGAATGCTGTGTATTCAACATACATCTTGTGGAGAATTATTTAGTTAGTTTTTTAAGAAGTATTCAGTGAGTTATTATTACTATTTATATTAAATATGGATTGTAAAGTAGACTGTGATCTCTTTTGCATATGTGAAATGATAATAAATCCTTGTGAGTCATTTTCTTTGTCATTAAAACTTCTTTCTTGTTTTTACATTATAATAACTTTGTTCATAGCATCATGTTTGTGTTGAACAAGCAATTCATTGTGAAAAAAAGTATACAGTCATTTTATTCAGTTAAAAAAGTATGATGTTAAAGTACTCCTGGCTTATTGTAAATCTTGAAAAAATACAAGCAAGTTTAGATTTTCTCATTCAAAATGTAAATTAAGTGTTGGTATGGTACTTAATATATGGTAAGTACTTATTGGTGTTTGCTCGTTTGTCCTTAGACTAACTATCCAAATGGATTGTTGAGGAGCCTTGTTTGCATGCAAATGATCTTCCCAAGTAATTGAATGTACATTTTGGTCATTCTGACAACTTATTAGTGCTTTAGATCAAAATATTGGAAGAATTTTGTTCTACTATCAAACTTTTCTCATGTTTTTAGCAGGTTTCTCAATACCTCTCTGTTTCTCTTTAACTCGATTCTTTATTGCTAGACGTGCTCAGCTGTTTTATATACTCTGGATGCAAAATAATAACAAAGTTACCATGCCCTGCTTCTTATGTAAGGTGTTGTTGAAGCCAATTCAGAAACAATGTATAATTTTCTTTCGAATTAAATTTAGATTGTCTACTGGAATAGCTATGTAAAATTTGACGTGTCCATGCATGTAGTGGAATCTTGCCCCTGTGACCGTGTTACAGCATCGAGTGTGGCTGTGTGGCTGCAGCCTTGCTGCAGCAGCTGCTGTACCACACTGACTCGTGTCCTGCCAGCCGGCTTGCAGCTTCCTCTCAAGACGCCGTCAGGGGCACTACCGTCAGTGTCAAGCAGCGCAAGGTAGGATAGCTGCATCGCAGTGAAATGCTTCTTTGTGTCTTGGTTTTTTGTTATTGCATGGTTGCTGCTATGTTCATTGCTTGGATGTGGCCTTCAATAATTCTAAGAGAGAAAAATGTTTAAACTAAAGTAAAAGAGTAGCAGTCATATTATTTCTTTCTTGTTGATTATTGAGTGCCAAGACAATCATTTATATAGAAGTAGGTGTAGGTTTCAGCTTAGTGTTTAAAAACTCATTTACATTTGTTTGGAGAGGCTACAAAATTCATAATTCTGGAGATGCTTGTGGATCCTTGATAAATTTCCACACCACCAACTTCTGTGGAATAAAATTAATACAATATATTTGCCGGATGAATGAGTTTGCTCAGGCACCCAAGAAGTATAGCATTTCAGACAAAAAACTGACATTTTTGTTTTGCCTACCCCTGTTTTAAAGGAACCAATATATCAGTTTTTGACTCACCACTCTTTTATGGTCAGCTTAGTTTTGTACATGACTTAAATGAAGACATTGCTACCCAGGCAGCAGAGTTAGCGTCACGCGTGGTGCTGCACACAGCCGTGTTGGCCTGCCTTGATGAAGAGGCCCGCCTCTACCCCAAGCTTGCTCTCGTCAAAAAGAAAGCCTTCATTGGGGCACGTGTGGTAGAAGTTCCGCCTCATCAGCGACATCACCTCCTCAAGAGCTGCATGTCCATCATCATCTCTGTTTACAAAGTGAGTGTACTCAACCATTGTCTCTGTGTGCAAAGTGAGAGAGAGTACTAAACCATCATCTCTGTGTGCAAAGTGAGAGTACTAACCATCATTTCTGTGTGCAAAGTGAAAGTACTAACCATCATCTCTGTGTGCAAAGTGAGAGTACTAATCATCATCTCTGTGTGCAAAGTGAGAGTGTTAAACTATCATTGCTGTATACTAAGTGAGAGTGCTATACTAAACTATCATTGCTGTATACTAAGTGAGAGTGCTATGCTAAACTATCGTTGCTGTATTCTAAGTGAGAGTGCTATGCTAAACTATCATTTCTGTATACTAAGTGAGAGTGCTATGCTAAACTATCATTTCTGTATACTAAGTGAGAGTGCTATGCTAAACTATCATTTCTGTATACTAAGTGAGAGTGCTATGCTAAACTATCGTTGCTGTATACTAAGAGAGCAATAAACTATCATTGCTGTATACTAAGAGAGCGCTAAACTATCATTGCTGTTTACTCATGAGAGTACTAAATTTTCATACTCAGTAGGGCAGTACTTATTATCTTTTGTTAGTTTAAATTCTGTAGTACTTCATTATCGTATTTTTGGTTTTTGCTCATATACCTCCTAAACTGCAACACTTCATTTTGTTGCTTTCCTAGCATAGGGCATATTTTGTGCCTCGGGCTTCCCTAAGGTCCAATATCTACTACTTCTAATTTTTGTGTGAGAAATATAACCATATGTCACCCAAGAATTTATGTATTAATTTTTAGAAATTTACATATGCACTTATGATAGCGCAAGAACAAATTCGGATCTGGCATGTTCCAACATGTGTAAGGTTCCAAATTGGAGGTTAGGTATACTGGACTTTCCTTTTGTTGAAGTAAAATTATTTTAGTTGCTTTATTATTGACCATCTTTCCTTAGTTCAATGTTTTTTTTTTTGCTTTTATTTTTCACCTTTCATCTTGTTCCACTTACTTCTTTCAATCTTACTCTTTCTATGCACACGGAATCTTATGCGGGAACACCCTTGTTCTTAGATTCCTCATTCTCTTGTAGTGTATGGTAAAACACTTGAAAGAATTAGAACGGGCATGATAAGCACAGCACAAGATAGCAGTTGGGCGTAAGGCAGTACGAACCTTGAATGTAGGTACCGATGAAGTCGTTTTCATTTACATTACAGGAAATTAGTCCGTATGACAATATGGAAAACTTTTTAATGTATCTGGTGTGAACAATATGAAAACCTTTTCATGCACCTGTGTATGTTTTCAATGCATTTTATTTCGTGATGAATATGGAAAACTTTTTCATGTACCTGTGAATATTATCAACACATTTTATTCCAGCACCCCTATTACGGCGTGGGTGTGCGGAACAGCCTCACAGGAGAGGTGCTGACGGCTGCTCTGCAGCTCTGCTTCGCTCCTGGACACGCGCGAGGTGCGTTGCAGCAGAGTCCAGGGTCCATTGAAGTTGCACCATCTGCGCTCAACACTTTGACCGCAGTCGGTCAAACTGAAGTTCAATAAATTTTGGCCGGCATGTTTTGACAACTACTTGCTAGAAAAGAGTAGCAGTACTGTTATTTTTCAATTGTGGTCAAAATATTGTCAATTGTAGTTAGTAATTTTGAAATAAATAAGTCATGCACAAAACTAGACAAGAGTAAAAAAGTGATGACGCTATAGTCAATTGTGGTAAGTAATTTTGAAAACAAGCAAGAATTAACTGGGTCATGCATTTGTTTAGCTTTCAATAATTATTTCTAAAAATTGAGTTTGTGACTACTGGTTGGTCAGCAGCGTTGTGAAAATCCCCTCTGTGGCCACCAGTGGCGCACGTTGGGGTCAAAGTGTTGAAGCGTGTCTTATTTAAGTGTTGAAGTTGGGCACTTTACTTCTAGGTTCAGTCACTCAAGTGGTAAATGCTAATAAAATCATGCTCTGAAGTTTAGTACTTTTGCTTCAAAATTACATGTTGAGGTTAAAATGGCCAACCTTCAACGATTCAAGGACCGAAGCTAAGTATTGATATCAGTTGATCAATATTTAGTTTTAGTACCTCAACTCGTAATGATTTATATAAACTAGGCAAAGGATGAATGGTTTATTTGCTATGTTATGACCTGAGCGTGTGAAGTGAAGTCAATCGTTCAGTGAATGACAATCTATTTTAGCCGAGCTAATTAGGAATATCAGATCTACATTGTGTTATTTGTGAAAATAAAATCACTTAATATCACTTAATATCAGTATTTGTAATATTTTTCAATTTTTAGTTTTTATTGGTGTTGCGTTTGGTTTGTGCGTCTATTTTTAATGAGATAAAGCCTTCAAGAAGCATAGGATATGCAGTATTTTCAAGTTTGTGAGGTTTGTCTGTACGATGCAATTGAGACTGACGCCTCAGGAAGATAGTGTTAGGTTACCTCAGCTGTAGACATGCTTTTGGGGTTTCTATCTCTTGTACCTATCTTTCATCTTCTAGTTTTCATGCTTTTTATGCTAGCTATTCTTTCTTTTCTTCCTCTTTTTTCATAACTTACTGTTTCTATTCACAGAGTATCGTGTGTGTGGGGACACACATTGTAGCATAGATTTCCCGTTTCCTTAATTTCGCATTTTTTTGTGGTTAGGGAGGCTCAAATTAACTTATGATCCAGTGAACAAAACTTTTAGTTTTAATCGGACGTTTGGCTGCAAGAATTATGACAAAATACTAAATGGATAAAAGACATTAGATGTTCCGAGAGCGGTAAGTGTAGTACACCTTTGGATTTCACTGACTCATCGATCGCTCTGTTGGGCAGTAATCATTCATCAGGTGGAGATTTGGCTGACCTTTTCGAGCCTGCCTCATAATTCGAAATTTGTGTGGTGTAGATATAATTTAGAAAAGTGATATTCTAATGCTTAATTTATATTTTATCTCACTTTGAACTTCCTAATACTTATTCGTGCGACTTATGTAATTTTTAATTTTGTTTTAAACAAGAGTTTCAAGCTGTTCATTAGATTCACTGGCAAACGGACACAAATTTTGATTCTGTGTTTTTCAAAGTCAAAATTCTCACTCCGTGGGTACTGAAGATTTGTTAAATGTAATTAAATGAGATGCTGATAAATATTCAAAACACTACTTTATTTGTACAAATGCTTATCTATTTTCTCTTACCATGACATAAGCTCAATTTTATCTTTCACTCACTAATAAATTTAGGTGAATTTACGTTCTAGGTATCTCACAAGTAGTTTGTGGGTTGAAGTCCGGTGATTTTGATGTCATTTTGAGTCAAGTTGGCTCTTTATTCAATTTTTTGTAGAAAAGTTGTTCATGACATTTCATATTGGTCAGATTCGATTTTTATTATTTTCATAATAAACGAGCAAAAATTCATTATGTTTCAAGTTCATTCAGAAAGTTGTTTAACCTTTCTTTCATACCATAATTGCATTCAAGTACCATGTGGGAACGAGTGTTACCTTACTAACCTTGTTCTTTGTTGGTGTCGGTCTCAAGTACCGCATATATGGTCGTGTTTAGATTTCCCGGAGGACTGCGGACACTTCAGACTGCAACTTGAGTCCGCCGTCGCCGCTGTGGAGCCAACGCTGTCCCTTCGACACTTTCTGTTGCTACGTGGCATTGCTGCTTCTGCACAGGTTGGTTCTCATCCACCGCACCACCATGTCTGCTCTCATCCACTCCACCACCATGTCTGCTTGGGTTTGTTTTCATCCACCGCACCACCATGTCTGCTCTCATCCACCGCACCACCATGTCTGCTCTCATCCACTCCTCACCATGTCTGCTTGGGTTTGTTTTCATCCACCGCACCACCATGTCTGCTCTCAACCACCGCACCACCATGTCTGCTCTCAACCACCGCACCACCATGTCTGCTCTCAACCACCGCACCACCATGTCTGCTCTCAACCACCGCACCACCATGTCTGCTCTCAACCACCGCACCACCATGTCTGCTCTCAACCACCGCACCACCATGTCTGCTCTCAACCACCGCACCACCATGTCTGCTCTCAACCACCGCACCACCATGTCTGCTCTCATCCACTGCACCACCATGTCTGCTCTCATCCACTGCACCACCATGTCTGCTCTCATCCACCCCACCACCATGTCTGCTCTCATCCACCCCACCACCATGTCTGCTCTCATCCACTGCACCACCATGTCTGCTCTCATCCACCCCACCACCATGTCTGCTCTCATCCACCCCACCACCATGTCTGCTCTCATCCACCCCCACCACCATGTCTGCTCTCATCCACCCCACCACCATGTCTGCTCTCATCCACCCCACCACCATGTCTGCTCTCATCCACCCCACCACCATGTCTGCTCTCATCCACCCCACCACCATGTCTGCTCTCATCCACCCCACCACCATGTCTGCTCTCATCCACCCCACCACCATGTCTGCTCTCATCCACCCCACCACCATGTCTGCTCTCATCCACCCCACCACCATGTCTGCTCTCATCCACTGCACCACCATGTCTGCTCTCATCCACCCCACCACCATTTCTGCTCTCATCCACCCCACCACCATTTCTGCTCTCATCCACTGCACCAATATGTCTTCTCTCATCCACTGCACCACCATGTCTGCTCTCATCCACTGCACCACCATGTCTGCTCTCATCCACCCCACCACCATGTCTGCTCTCATCCACCGCACCACCATGTCTGCTCTCATCCACCCCACCACCATTTCTGCTCTCATCCACCCCACCACCATTTCTGCTCTCATCCACCCCACCACCATTTCTGCTCTCATCCACCCCACCACCATGTCTGCTCTCATCCACCCCACCACCATGTCTGCTCTCATCCACCCCACCACCATGTCTGCTCTCATCCACCCCACCACCATGTCTGCTCTCATCCACCCCACCACCATTTCTGCTCTCATCCACCCCACCACCATGTCTGCTCTCATCCACCCCACCACCATGTCTGCTCTCATCCACCCCACCACCATGTCTGCTCTCATCCTCCGCACCACCATGTCTGCTCTCATCCACTCCACCACCATGTCTGCTCTCATCCACCCCACCACCATGTCTGCTCTCATCCACCCCACCACCATGTCTGCTCTCATCCACCCCACCACCATGTCTGCTCTCATCCACCCCACCACCATGTCTGCTCTCATCCACCCCACCACCATGTCTGCTCTCATCCACCCCACCACCATGTCTGCTCTCATCCACCCCACCACCATGTCTGCTCTCATCCACCCCACCACCATGTCTGCTCTCATCCACCCCACCACCATGTCTGCTCTCATCCACCCCACCACCATGTCTGCTCTCATCCACTGCACCACCATGTCTGCTCTCATCCACCCCACCACCATTTCTGCTCTCATCCACCCCACCACCATTTCTGCTCTCATCCACTGCACCAATATGTCTTCTCTCATCCACTGCACCACCATGTCTGCTCTCATCCACTGCACCACCATGTCTGCTCTCATCCACCCCACCACCATGTCTGCTCTCATCCACCGCACCACCATGTCTGCTCTCATCCACCCCACCACCATTTCTGCTCTCATCCACCCCACCACCATTTCTGCTCTCATCCACCCCACCACCATTTCTGCTCTCATCCACCCCACCACCATTTCTGCTCTCATCCACCCCACCACCATGTCTGCTCTCAACCACCGCACCACCATGTCTGCTCTCAACCACCGCACCACCATGTCTGCTCTCAACCACCGCACCACCATGTCTGCTCTCAACCACCGCACCACCATGTCTGCTCTCAACCACCGCACCACCATGTCTGCTCTCAACCACCGCACCACCATGTCTGCTCTCAACCACCGCACCACCATGTCTGCTCTCAACCACCGCACCACCATGTCTGCTCTCATCCACTGCACCACCATGTCTGCTCTCATCCACTGCACCACCATGTCTGCTCTCATCCACCCCACCACCATGTCTGCTCTCATCCACCCCACCACCATGTCTGCTCTCATCCACCCCACAACCATGTCTGCTCTCATCCACTCCACCACCATGTCTGCTCTCATCCACCCCACAACCATGTCTGCTCTCATCCACTCCACCACCATGTCTGCTCTCATCCACCCCACCACCATGTCTGCTCTCATCCACCCCACCACCATGTCTGCTCTCATCCACCCCACAACCATGTCTGCTCTCATCCACCCCACAACCATGTCTGCTCTCATCCACCCCACAACCATGTCTGCTCTCATCCACCCCACCACCATGTCTGCTCTCATCCACCCCACCACCATGTCTGCTCTCATCCTCCGCACCACCATGTCTGCTCTCATCCTCCGCACCACCATGTCTGCTCTCATCCACCCCACAACCATGTCTGCTCTCATCCACCCCACCACCATGTCTGCTCTCATCCACCCCACAACCATGTCTGCTCTCATCCACCCCACAACCATGTCTGCTCTCATCCACCCCACAACCATGTCTGCTCTCATCCACCCCACCACCATGTCTGCTCTCATCCACCCCACCACCATGTCTGCTCTCATCCACCCCACAACCATGTCTGCTCTCATCCACCCCACCACCATTTCTGCTCTCATCCACTCCACTATGATGTAAAGTGGTTTCTAATTCAGTGCTATGCATGTTGATTTTTCTCATTCCTATCTTGGTGTTGACATTTGTTTCAAAAGAGAACAGCTAATTCGCCTGTTGAAGAATATCTTAAGGGTGCCATCTTGCTTGTTCAAGAGAGTTGCTCTCACAATCTCATGGGCATATGAATATCGTCAAAATAATTTTGTGGAGCCGATATTGCGCCAATTTGAACACTGTAATATGAATCTGAATTGTTTACTTCGTTTTATTATGAGGTAAGTGCATTCTGTGAATGAAATTTTAGTACGTGCTTTCTGTTATTAATTAAATTGCAAATGCACTGCAAATGATAATCTTGCTGCGCAGAAATCTGGGTGGCTGCTGAAGGTGTGCACGGCGATGTCAGTGCGACGCTACCTGCTGCGGGAGAAGCAGGACGGCGTGCGGCTCATCGTGCGAGCTGGGCTCGACGTAACGGACGGGGACGACTGGCGCCAGTGTGAGGCTGTGGCCTCCCTGGTGGCCAGGGCCCGGGTGCAGGACGTGGAGGCGTTCTACAGGGTCATTGGACCCCAGGTGAGAGACCAAGTTGGAATATTGATGTGGGTGATCAGACTGAATCTTGGAGTTACTTCCCCTAGTGTCGAAGAGCATAATTTGAAAGAGTAGCTTGCTAAGGAGGGATTTGGTGCTCCATATTATAACCTTTCTATATGTTATATCAGAAATAATGCCTAAGATGTGTCTCTGTGCATCATTGTTTATGGAACCCCAAGTGAGACCATGGAGGAATGCTCAAACTGAATCTTGAAGTTACGTCCCCTAGTGAATTGAAGAGCATGATTTGAAATGAAAAGTTTGGAGTAGCGCACTATGGGATTTGATGCTCCATAGTATAACTTTTTAAAATGGTACATCAAAAATTATGCCTAATATGTGTTTTTATGCGTCATTTTTTTTAAATAGTTCTGTTTGTGTGTGTCAGGTTGCGAGAATATTGGCAAGCAAGGAGTGCCAGCAGTTGGGAGGGAGCGTGATACGTGTGATGAGCATGATCCTGTCTCAACTGATGCAACGATCGCCGTCTCTCACCCTGGAGCACGTGGCCAAGCTTCTCTTGCATCCTCTCATGGAGCTCACAGTAAACAAGCCATCCACCTCTTCCTCCAGTTCCGACAGTGGCCAAGACTCTTCTCTGAGCAGCACAAGCCAGGACGAGACCAGTAACTCATCTCTCAAGTTGGGTGTCTCTGGTGCTCCCACTGAAGACGCCATTTCTGCTCTGCACAACAGTACTCCTGTTACCAAAAGCGATCTAAAGAGTTCTAATTTTGTAAATACTCAACAAACATTGAAGGATGCTCTTCTTGTCAATACGAGCGAGTCTAAGCATTGTGAGAAACGGGATGGTGCTCTGTCCAACGATGGTTCCAACAGCAATCCTACCACCACTGATGGCAGTAGTGATGTTCCTATCACTTGTCACCTGAATGAAACTGACAGCACCCTTGAGGCCGACAACAGTTGTACGACCGAGAACAGTTGTGAGGTTGTTAACAATAGTACGACCGAGAACAGTTGTGATGCTGTCAACAATAGTACGACCGAGAACAGTTGTGAGGCTGTCAACAATAGTACGACCGAGAACAGTTGTGAGGCTGTCAACAATAGTACGACCGACGGCAATTGTACGATCGAAAACAGTGGCGCAGCCGACCACAATTGTACGACCG
Organism: Morinoia aosen; assembly: GCA_030386875.1. Taxonomy (NCBI): domain Eukaryota; kingdom Metazoa; phylum Arthropoda; class Malacostraca; order Amphipoda; family Talitridae; genus Morinoia; species Morinoia aosen. The sequence continues at coordinate 73,500,532 of CM059562.1, forward strand.
AGAACAGCTGTGCCGCCGACGGCAATTGTACGACTGACAGCAGTGGCATTTCATCTGCAAGTGGCAGCTGCATTGCAGCAGACTCTGTAAGCCCCGTGACCAGCTGCAGCAGATCGTCGTCCGTGCACGTGTGCGAGGACTGTAACGCGTCCGTTTCGGACACCAGTGACAGCGAGGCCGAGCTGGAGGAGCGGGAGCGGCGCAAACCCGACAAGAAGAGCCACAAGGACAAGGATCGCGTGTGGGAGGAAGGCGGGTGAGTTGTAGCTCAAGCAGAATGGCTTTTCTTAGTGAAGAGATTAGAAATTGATCTGTTAATATGTAGCTATTCATTGTGTTGGCTTATTTGAGTGGTTTTTCAAACTAGATTGCTGCTCTTTTGAAAGATGTTATAAGGATTGCTCGGTGAAGAGGTTAGAAGTGCATTTGTAGTTATTCATTGTGTTAGCTTATTAATTTGCAGCGTGGTCTTCTAAAATAAATTGCTACTCTGTTGAAAAATGTTTCAATGAATACTTTGCAACAACACTTTTGAGTCATTTTGTTGCCTTTGAAATTTATCTCCTCTTTAATTTATCTACTAATGAAATTTGAAGCCCGTTTTGAGACATGGAATATGCCGTTTTGTTGAGAAAAATTAATTTGAATTCTAGTTTGTGAAACAAAATTTGTTAATAAATGAATCCCTTTTCACATAAAATTTGTCGGTTAATTATATTCCTCAGTGTGAATGCCTGAAAAATGGTGGAAATGATGTTCAATTTATATTAGCTCTTAGAGTAATATGAATAAATTCACTTATAGACTCCGAACTCGATATAAAAACACGTCACCGATTCTAGTGTTGGCTTGGATCGGTGCGTGGAGGCTCTGGACCGCATCATCGTGCGCGCTGGGGGCGGCGAGGGCTGCTCAGCTGTGCTCACCCCCGCCCTGTGTCCTCTGTTCACCATCGCTGCTGTCCCCAGGCCTTGCCGCACCGCCAGGCCTGCTGTCGCCTGCATCGTCAAGTGGGTCTTGTTTGAACCGTCACTTGGCGCTAGCATGTTACTGCTACTATTGCTCAAACTGGCTCTTGTCTCGTGAAGCCGCTCGTTTTCATTCAAGAACTTTTTTTTGATTGTTAGTTTTTTGTAGTTCTTTTATATCAGCAACGTGGCAAAGCTTATTTTTATTCAAGTGCTCTTTGACTTCTTGTTTTTTTTTCTTCAATCTTTAGCACTGGGGTTGCAAAGTTTTCATTCCAGTGCTCTTAGCTCATTAGTTCTTTCATCATTCTTCCATATCACTGGTGTTGCAAAGCTCGTTTTCATTCAATTACTCGTCAACTCGTCTAGTCAGTAATTCTTTAAGCGGCCTGACACAGCTGTGCGTTTTCAGCTACTTTAATTTACATTCCCTTGTACATCGAGTACAGATTCTTAGCCTGTGAAGTAAAATGAAGTTTTCACCAAAGTTTGAATCTTGTACATATCGTTTTCAAAGCTTTAAAATGCAAACTCAGTTGGAAGTTGACAGAGTAGTTCGTTTAGGATTCTGAAATTTAGCGGAGAAAGTTGAATAGACTATGTTGTAGAGTGATGGAAGAGTCCAATGACATAGAACGTGTGTTTGAAAATTTTCAAGTGTTATTTTATCAAAATGAATGAGAACATAAGGAATATTAGGTGAACATGTAATAACTCAGGGCGGAAAAGGCTTTGCTCTACTTCCAGTCATCTGTTGAATTTTTGTGTAAATTTCAACCCCTCAGGAGAATACAACTATTGTATCTATAGGAATTAGCACTTCCAGAGAAAAGATGTGAGATTCCGAGCTGAGAGTTAGGTACGCCTTTTTTTTTTGTTGAAATAAAATGTTTTTTGTCATATTAAGGACCATTCAAGGATAAGAATTTCATAGATAAACTTCTTCATCTATGATGGCTTAAAGTTTCAAGTTTTGTTTGCCCCAGGGTGTGCAACCTTTAGTAATCACTGTGTTCACCGACGCAGGTACTTGAGCAACACGAGCAACAGCAAGTGCGTGGAGAAGCTGCTGGTGATGGCAGGATTGTGTTACTGCGAAAAGTCGCCCCCTGTGCGGGACGGTGTGCACCTGGCCATAGGGCCTGACGGGGGAGTGGATATTCTGCCGGAGGACCACGATGAGGACGTGTCACTGGCCAAGAAACACAAAGACTGGTTCAAAAAAGATCAAAACGTTGCGGACGCTATCGCTCACATTCTGCAGCAGCTCAAGAATGCTGCTGTTGTTCGCAAGTTCTTTTGTGAGCTGCCCAAGTTCCTTGCATTCAACAGTAAATCAAAAAAGGTCAAAAAGCCCAATACTCTGCTGACTGTTGAGGTGAGATAATTCTGCAACATTTTTTGTTCACACTAAAAGTTTTCTTCAATTATGTTTTCCCAATACCTCAACGTTGTTGATCACATATAGTTCAATTGACGTGTAAGAAAACTTAATAACAAAGTATTCTTCATAACATGGAGTCCTAGAATCTCTGTTTATTGTGGGTTATTATTCATGAGTTGGGCTATATTTTTACTGCTTTCCGTCTCTATATGAAATATCATGATGGATACTAAATGTGTCTGTCAGTTCGTATCAGTTTTTTTAATTATTTGACTCGTGTGTCAGTAACTCATTTTTCGTTATTTAGTTCTGAGAAATTTAATTTAGCACTCAAAGATAGCACTTTTTGGTCCTTTTTTTTCAGTGTATTGGTGCTTGTATATTAATGGATGGCACAGTAAATCTAAAACTACTGAACATCTCTGTGAATTTTCAATGGTTATTTATTAGTTTGTGTTAATTAGATAGGCAAGGTTGTGAAGGCAGTGCCTTGTACATATACTGACGATGATTCTGTAAGTTCACAAAATGACTTGAAAGTTTAATTGAGGAGGGATTTTGTTCAACAAAATTCATAAGCAAGAAGAAGACAATGTATGTGTTACTTATCAATGCCTCATTACCATGCAGGACGAGATACTGGAGGAGCTGTGGGAGTTGCGCAAGGTTGTGCTGGTGAGCGAGCTGTACGGACGCCTGGTAGAGGAAGCCAACCTGCTCGACAGTGTCTTCTTGAGCGTGTCGGACGCCGTGCCCATGATCTTGTCGCTGCTCAGGGCCTCCGCTGAGCCTTGTGACGAGGATCTCGAGTCCTTGCAGGTAACGTTTTTTGTTCGGAGGGCAAATACATTAGATGAAGCTTCTGTAGGACTTTTGTCACATTCAAAAGGATAGTTGAATCTATGTTAACTAGCTTAATGTTCCTAGAATGTTGTTCATTCATATACTTCTCATCAGTTTAAAAACTTCGAATTGCTGTCAAAATGTTTTAAATAGCTACCATCTCTTGTGTGTTGGAGGTGAGCTTACAGCCTCACGTACTGCGTCGCATGGAGACGAACCTTAGAATGTGTTTAATTTAAAGAATTTTGAGTGTTATGAATCGATTTAATTCTCATGTGGTCGAAACCCAAGTCGACGTTTTGCTAGGGCATGTATGATTTTAACCGCCAAAGTATAATAGCCTCTGCTCCAGGCGACTATAATTATAGATGCCCTGGTGAGAAAGTAAGATTGGGAAAGCACTGTGCTTGTAAAAATTTATGGTTATGATGTTAGTGTTCAAGAGTCGAATCAATTATTTGTGTAAAAAAAGCTAACACTAAAACACATATTGTTTACAACAGTTCGCTGTTACAGCAATTAAGTATTACTGTTCAATTTTATGTAATACTTATTTGATCTCTGTAAATTTGATCATTATTAGTCAAGTTTTTATTTTTAAGACTGAAAGACTTGATAGCCGTTTTTAGTTGCATAAACAATTGAATTGAAAACATTGACCGCCACTGCACTTACCACCCTGCCGAGATTTAGCTGTGCATGTCACCGTTAGTGTGCTTGTGACGCGTAAATTGCTGTACACCGTGTATTTTAGCCAAGCCGTTAATTATTTTAGTTAAATTTGTTGTATACTTTCATTTAACTTGAATGTTATCCTGAAGGAGAATTGTGTCCTATTTTCGGCTTATATTGAGATTCAAATAACCAATTTTGTCATTAGACTTTTTAATCACGATTTTTTATTGATCTCCCTCAGGGGGATACAAATATTGTATCTATGGGAATTAGCGCTCCCAGGGGGACAATATGAGGGCCCGAGCTGAGAGTTAGGTATGCCTTCTTTTTGTTGAAATAAAATGCTTTTGTTATGTTGAGAACCATCTTTTTTCGGTTCACTGCTGTCCTGTTTTTTCAGCACCTATTACTTTCTTCTTCAACTTTGATCTTGTTTCATGAACTTCCTTCTTATCTTACTGTTTCTATGCCATTTCTGTGTAGATTCCGCGTTCCCTTAACTCCATACTGAATGGTGCCTTCTTCCTTCCTCTCTTCGGATAGCCTTTGTTGTGGATAGGGAGGCTTAAACTAACTAATAATCTTATCTTTTTTCATTGATCTTAGCACGTTTGTTGATATTCTGCCAATCACCTCTGCATTGGTGTTAACCTAGCCTTAGCTGAGGTAGTCATTGCACTTAATTTCAGGGACTGTTCATTTTTTCAGGCATCCGTACTTCTGCACGTCATTCTGATGTTGTGCCACTTTGTGTGCGACCCAAACCAAGCGCTTTGCTTGACGAGCTCAGACTGGCGAGACCTGCAAAACCTCTTACCGGTGTTGAAGAAGCTGAGAGGCACACGCAACGAGGAAGCAGTGCGGGAGTTCATCCAGCAGGTGGAGAACGCCATAACCACTCGCGGCGTCGTTATGAAGCCCCTGAATCAGCGCAGGGCCAAAGAAGCCAGGGAGAAGCTCATGCGCAACACAACCGCGTCTGTCAAGATAACCACAAAAGAGGCTCCCCTCATACAGGAAATCTCTAGCAAAGACGAAGAAAAGACCAGTTGTAGTAATTCGTCTGCTGTGAAGAGATGCAAAGGGGACTTGAAGAGTAGGAATTTAAATGTAACTTATGAGCAATCCGAGGAGGATATTGATGAAGATGAAGTTTTAGATGATAGATTGAAAAGTGTTTATAATCCTAAGGCTACAGACGAGTCCTGCTCAGCTCTCTCCTTAGTCTCTTCTTCCTCCTCTTTATCCTCTCCTTTTATGTCTGTTAATACCAAAAAGACAACTCTGAATCATGACTATGACGTTGCAATGGAGGACGTTTATTCTCCTTTAGTTCCCGTTCTCGGCCACGCTTTAATTTCTCTTTCTAAACTCATCGAAGCTGGCGATGCAAAAGCAAAGGCTAATGAAAAAAAACTATTGGCTCTTTTTGAACATAATCTTAAACATGAAGACTCTTACGTTTACCTTGCTGCAGTTGAAGGGCTTGCCGTTCTCTGCGATGCTTTTCCTGATGAAATAGTGCCTGTGATCTGCGATCAAATATCAAGCAATCGAAGCGCAGTTGACCGGGTCAAAATGACCGAGGTTGCTACAAGAGCTGCTCGTCGGCTGTCTACAGCCTTGGTTGCTTACAAGCAACACTTTTTGAATGCGCTGATTGGTGGTGTCAGGGATCAGGATGCCATGGTGAGGGCCGCTTGCCTCTCCAGCTTAGGGGAGCTTTGCAAGGAGCTGCGGCTTTGCATGGGCCCTGAGAGAGTTGAGGTCTTGAGCGTAGCTGTGTGTGTGATGAAGTGCGACGACGATGTTGAACCACGCCGAGCAGCCTTGCTGTTGGTCACCCTTCTGCTGCGGGGTCTAGGCATGGACACGATTTGTGTTCTCAAAGACGTGCTCAAGGACCTGTGCAGGTGCCTCAAACTCGTCGCTACTCAGGACAAGGATGAAGTCACGCGTACCCACGCTTTGGTTGCCATGGAAGAACTGAACAGCATCACCAGAGCCTTCATGATCCCCAAGCTCAATAACACCAAAACAATTTATGTCACCGAGCCTCCTCCAAAACTTGTGTAAAATTCCTTGTGGCTGCTTTAATGTTTTTTTGTGAACAGTAAGATTAAGCATTCAAGCTCCTAAATATTTTCTCGGAAAATCAAGCCCATCACTTTAATTTAATTGTTCCATTGTTTTCGGTAGGAGAGTAAAATGATTGCACTCGTTTCAGGTGACGATCAGGAGTTTCTCTATTGTAGACAAGTTACATTGCCTTACACGTTTTGTTGCTTATCAATGACGGAAGTTGTCGTTACCTGAGTTTATTATTATTATTATCAAGGGACGAATCATACATAAATGGTCATTCGCGTTGTTCTCGAGTTCCGTCAATTGTTGAGATTTGAACTTCATGCCGCTTGGAACAATGAGATTCTGCGTTGAATGTATTTATCATTAATAAACTCTTAGTAAATTTATTTTTCTGTGATATTTTAATGGACTTCACCGGATTCTAAGCTATTCATATTAGCTAACTGTAGCACATTATAATAATTAGGTAATATTTCATTGGTTTTCTTAAGATGTTGATGCAGGCAAAAAATGTGTATCTTTCTGTTTACTACTATTGAGCTTATCTTAGTTGTTCCTCTGTTATTATTGGTAATTGAAATTTTCGGGCTTTTTACGTGCTTGAATCTGCGAACGGGAATCAGAATTATAGTGAGTATTCTTAAATATTTTTCTTCCATTCTCGAGGTTGGTGACAGAGCAAAACTGCTTTGCTCAACGTCCTCTTGCTCTTGCATAGCAGCCATTAAATGCTAACTCATAACTCATACTTGAGGGCTCACTGGAAGCAAGGCAAAAAAAGCTATTATAAACTCTCCATTTATTTTCTGAATCCTCGTTGGTCAGACAGCGTCTCAAAGTTATTCCTTGAAACTTGCGCTGTGTGTTATACACTTTTTCAAACGCAATTCTTTAACCTATTTTAACATGGTGTGAAATTTTTCACGCTAGCAGGGAGTTTAGGAGAGAGGGGAGTGGAATTTTTAGCACTATGGTGTACATTTAAACATCGAATAGGTGTCAGGTAATTAATTTGTTTGAGGCTTAAAATTAATTGAAATAAATATCTAAATTTTAAGTGAGAGAATTGCTTTTTTGTTCCATGGCAAGTACGCGCAACTGAAATACGGGTTTTTCCTTGGTATAAGTTTTTTTTTGGGCAGTTGCCTATACTTATACGAGCATCGAAATACGGAGGCAGAAAATTGTGTTGTGGAAGGTGATTTTTTTTCAATTAGATGAGATTTCATGGAACTGGAGGATTGCCCTCTGCGAGGGGCTAGAAAATTTCAATTTAAGTTCGAGCAATAACGATTGCCGGAAATCATGCCTATGAATCTCATCACAACGCGCCGCCATCTATATGACTAAATACAAATCTTTAGTATTTGTGTGAAAAATACAAATCTTTGGCATTTGTGTGAAAAAGTTGGAGTTCATGTCGTGCAGCGAGAGCTATCTCGCCGCAGTATGTTGAAAACTTCAATTTTCCTTTGTAGAATTAGAGTCCTTGGCTTGTTTGAAGATGGATATGCTACTCGTATTTCTCATGGGTGTGCTGCTGGGGACTGGTGCACTCGACATTGGAGGTGAACATACGGTCATGTCAAATTTTACCTCTCGTTCCACTAAAGCTGGGTGATACTTTGGAGGTAACTGACGCAGCAAATATTCTAAATTGTACTCAGCCGCTTGCCGAGGCAACAACTCTTTGAGACTCGATACAAAGCCTTGTATGCATGTTGAGATCCTAAAACATCAATTTTGCGAGGCCTCGTTACCGCTTACTACTTTCCTTCCGGATTGTTGTTTTAATCTCGGTGTTCTTATGAAGATATTCATGCAACTAAAAGCAATCCGTGCTTACCCATGCTCCATCACTTGAAAACGCGTTTGAACTTCCTATGACTTCATGCCGACGTGCCGTGTTTCTCTTCAGAAGAGTATGCTGTGTCTCTTCATAAGAATTCTAATCTAGCGCTCCATGGCGAAAAATGTGAGGTCATGAGTTGAAGGTTGATTAGGCTTTCCTTGTGCTGCAATAGATTAGGAATTTTTGTTTTTTTACGTGCGAATTTTTTTCGGTTCACTGCTGTCCTTTTTTGAACACTTATTTTATTTATGCTTTGTTTCTATGCGCAGGCTGTAGCGACACACCTTGTGCATAGATTCTGTATTTCTTAAATACCATTCTAAATGGTGCTTTCCTCCTTTTCTCTTAGGGAACACCTTTGTTATGGTTAGAGAGGCTTAAACTAAATCGTGCCATGTTCATTTTCACCGAAAAAGCGTTGGTAGTGCACACCACGAGCAAATAAAAATTAGTAACTTTTATGCCAATTGAGTAAACATTTTTGTATAATTGCCAGTACTAGAGTCTAATTTTTGCAGTTTTTAACATTGCTTCTATTGGTAGATTTCAATAAAAAAAGATGTTGCGTTGACTTCAAAACCAAATTAAACAATTTTCATGGTAAATTGTCCTAATTTTTCTCAGCAGTGTATGAATCTTAGCATTACAACGTATGGCGGCCTAGGTCAAGAATGTCCTGATTTGTTTGCCGTGCTTCCACCAATGGTAGAGAAAAGTCGTTTTTCACTTCGTCGCTCGGTGTATGTCAGAGGCTGACGCATTCGTGATGGTTGGATTCTTGAATTACCTTTTTGTCTGAGCACAGAGAGATAAAACCTCATCTTCTCTCGTAAATGTGGTCTTGAAATTAACTTTCTTTAAATTCAATTATCCTAAATTTTTCGGTCCGTCTGATACAGGTTACCAGTCTACTTTTTATTTTCACGGTACGTCATGCGCGCCTTCGACGTTCTGGCTATGTTGAAAAGCTTCGTTAAGCAACTTCAGTAGTCCAACCTGCTGTTATTTTTAAATTTTCGAATGTTCACAATCAATTCAGCTCGGCATTCATTAACATATGTTCAAGAGTTTTGTTAGGTGAGCGAACAATGCGTTTTTGAAGAGAATCGGAGGGGCATTCGGTAGATGGAAAGTTAATAACTGTGTTTACATTTTTATTGCGTTTTCGAGAACCTGGTTTGCATTCATTCGATGTACGGGTGGCTGCTGTGTAAAAATAAATTTCTTGGAGATCGTTGACGTGATGTATTAGAGGGGCTTCTTTAACGGTACTTCACCGTGTATGTGGAGTTTTTTTCAATTTGTTTCACATTTTCTTGTGTAAAACGGGAATTCAACTGGAACTTCATTTCACTCATTAGCTGAACGCCTGTTTATTTTGAGCAAATCACCTTTGTGATTAGAGTTCTGAGAAAAATAATAGGTACATTTGGTGTCCTGTCGCTGATCACAATTTTGCTTCAGAAGAATCTAGCCAGAATGTTGCCGTTTTAGAATTGGCAAGTAAAAGTGCCTGCAATTTTATTGTTTTTGTGCCACTGTATCTATCAGGTTTTGGTTGCTCCTAATCTTTCCTTGAAATCATAACAAAATTTAGACCGAAACAGCATTATGCAAGTCAAAAAAAATGTACTGTTTTGTAGTGAATCCCTTGCTACGAATTTGACCCCCCAACTCACCTTCGTTGATGGAAGTTCAAAGATGTCGAAACATAGAATAGTGGTGGGAACTCTTGGGGCTTCTTGAACCTGCCCTCCTTCGACTTATTGCAAATACGGGTTCTATGTGTAGGAGGCTGTGCTTCAAACTTCCGTTATATCTCGAGGATGTTCGCGGACTTCCGTTTTCAATTCAATACAGCGTTGCTTTGCCCTGATGATAAATGCCCGTCTGCATTTGCTGCTCTCCAACTGTCGACCGTCTTCCTCTGTACTCACTCGTTTGCTTCCAACATGTCGGAACGATTGTACGAATTCCCGGTAAGCTGAAAGTGCATAGGTCGAAGAGGTGCTATTGAATTCCCGCCATGGTCTTCTGATTTGACACATTTGGACTTACAGGTAGCAAGGGATGATAAAAATCTCGTATGTCGATAAAAACGAGCTACGTGATCAAATTGAAGCTCCATGGGCGAGCGTTATGTCTGATACACTTACAACCGTAGTAGTGTCTCTCATTCGACTTTATTGGCGTTGTCGGTAAGCCCCACTTGGTTATTTCTAATACTTATAACTACTTTGTGTCAAAAAGTTTACCTGAAAGTCAAATATCAAAGAATATAAAGACTTTCAAACAGTGAGAACATTTTTTTTAACTTTTCATTTGTTTATGTGTAACTTGCACATACATGAGCGTGCTTCTTGAACGACTGTCGGACGTTCACGCCTTTTCAAGCTTAAACTCGTTTTAAAGCTTGTAGCGGTGTTGAACGCAAGCATCATACCTATTTACATACTATACTGAATATTATACATTCTTTCCGCGACCTGAAGAATACCATCCGATACCATCTAGCGAAGTAGATGGTATCCTTTTATCAGAATGTTGAAACAATGCACACTCCATCGAGAAACTAACGCAACTCGTCAAACATCCAGAAAATAGCCTAGGTACGCATTTCATTCTCGCCCCCAGTTGGGCTTCGTTTGTTTGTCGTTTTCGACGAGTGCGTCGTGAGGAACTGGAAAGCGGGAATATTTCATGGTTGAAATGCAGTAAAAAAATTGTTGTCGGAAAACTTTTTTGAATGCTCATTTTAACTTTGATGTGAAATTGCACTAACATCGATGAGAGCTTTAAGTAGAAATGATCATTGAGAGGGATTTGAGTTTTTTTACATGGCTAGAACAGCGGGAAACATTTGTAGCTGCCAGAGGCAAATATGTTGGGTAATGTCGACTTGGTACTTACATCGATCCGCTTAATTTGTGCCTCGAGGGACGCTGCAGTGAGACAGGAGCCCGGTACTGGTAGAGCGCCCCTACCGGAAATATCTACAACCGTAAAACAACCATCTGTACCCAAAATTAAAGCAAAAAGAAATCCACCCCTCAGTATTACCGAAACTACAGTTGCTGACCAGCCAAATCCATCTAATGAACCATTGAGAACGATTCCTTCAATTATAACATCAAGAAAGCGAACGCAGAGCGGCACGTCTCCGACCCACAGCGGCAGTCAGGGGAAAGTGGCCAAGACACCTAGAGTCATCGAAAAAGCTCCTGATCTTTTTCCAAGCCAGGAAAACTCAGGACGGACTGGAGAGCCTGCTCTGGAGTCAGCCGCCCCTCTTGTGGGCGTATCGGAGCCAGGAAATAAAGTGGAAAGAGTGCCTCGACCAGACGTGCGGGTGTACAGCCGTGGGGGTGGTGCTGTGGGGAGCGCTGGGCGTGACCTTTCGGTTCCTCGTGCGGACAGTCGTAGGTCTGAACGGGATTGTGAACGACATATTGTGACCCAGCGTGTCCGTTCTCTGGAGCGCGTCACAATTGTCCCAGAAGATATTGCATCACACATGATGAAGAGATATCCGGTTCCGCGAGGTTTCCCGACTAAGCCTCCTCCTGCAGTGCCAATACATACGTGGGATGATAGACCCACAAGCCCCGTGCCGCCTGATCTAGCAACCGCCCTGAGTGAGGGTGTGGAAAAGGACTCCACGCGTGCTAAACCTCGAAAGGGTAAACCATGACCACCTATATCCAATGGAATATTAGAGGATTTTGCCGCAACTATGGAGATTTGAGGGCCCTCCTTGAGGAGTACCAACCATGTTGCGTTTGCCTACAGGAGACCCTTCTTGGAAACCTGAACCCTGCACCTCCAAACAACTATTGTATTAAGGTTTATTCCCCGGTGCCTAATCCGGTGCCCGGAACGGGACTTGCAATACTTGTGCGGAGAGATGTTGGCTACAGTAAAATAGCCATCAATACTAGATTACAGGCCCTGGCCCTCCGTATGTGTGTTGGGCAGCGTATGATCACGGTATGCAACATCTATACCTCACCAGGAGATCCCTTAACCCTTTAACGCCCCAGAGGACACCAGTGTCCTCTTTCAAAAATACCCTCAATATATTGTATTTCTTATTCGATTAGTTCCCTAATGTGTTCTTTGAAGTTCTCTGCCAAGTGGCAGTTCCTTTCCCATCCTGATATTGGTGACTGCCTGATGCCAGCGCCAGTTTAGTGACGGTGGTTGTGTTAATGGTAATATGAGTACAAAAATTCGGTCGTTAAAGGGTTAACCTCACAGGACCTCACCCTCCTTAGCAATCAACTAACAAGACCTGCTTTCATCCTTGGGGACGCAAACGCCAAACATGTTCGCTGGGGCAATCTGATGAACGATCGACATGGAAGAGCGGTGGAAGAATTTTTGGATGCTACCGAGTTGTGCCTGTTGAACACCGGAGCTCCCACTCTTTTCCATGTACAAAGCGGTACCTCCCCGCAATCGACGTCAGCCTGTGTACGCCCGACATCTTTCCTGATACTCAGTGGTCCGTGCTTGACGATACGTATGGTAGTGACCACTATCCCATCCTTCTGTGTGTCGCACGGTGCCAACCTGTGCCCACGGATCCACGATTTAATTTCAAGAAGGCCAACTGGAGAGACTTTGAAACCGGCTCGCGAATGGAAGAACCCGATGAGAGATACAGTGTTGATGAGCTAGTCGAACGTTTTGTCGGAACGGTGTGTGCAGCTGCCAACGCTGCCATCCCAAAGTCTCAGGGAGGCTGTCAGAAACATCGTGTTCCATGGTGGAACAACGAGTGTGCAGTAGCCAATAGTGAGCGGAAACGAGCCTTACGGCGCTATCAACGAACCAAGGAGCTGGCACATAAGATCGCCTATAACCGAGCCAGAGCTCGAGCGCAACTAGTTAAGGATGTAGCGCGTAAGACATCGTGGCAGAAGTATATCTCCGGCCTGAACACTGATACTCCCATGGCTAAGGTATGGCAAAGGGTTAATAAAATGAAGGGAAATTATGGACACAGGCGACCGTGTTTGGAAATTGATGGCTCTCTCACCGCAGACCCGGAGCGTGTAGCAGAAGTGTTGGCCCGGAGCTTCTGTCGTGTTAGCAGCGGGCATGCCTCCTCGGCTCTCAGACGTCAGCAGGAGCAGCGACTGCTAGATTTTTCGACTGACTCCATCTATCCGTACAACGATCCCCTCACAATGATGGAACTTTATTGTGCCTTGAAAAAGTGCAAAAACACAGCCCCCGGACCTGATGGGATTCGCTACCAAATGATAAAGAAAATGGATCATACGGCAATATCATGCCTTCTCTATATTTACAACAAAATCTGGACTACGCACACATATCCGCAACAATGGCGAACAGCAATAATCATGGCCTTTGCAAAGCCCAATAAGCCTGCCTCCAACCCTGATAACTATCGACCCATTGCCCTGACTAGCTGTCTTGGAAAATTGATGGAAAAGATTGTAAATGTCCGGCTAACGCGATGGCTGGAGACTGAAGAGCTGGTGAATCCTGTACAGTTTGGTTTCCGACAACACCGCGGGACCGTGGACGCTCTGCTGCGCCTTCAGAACTATCTAATAGCTAACCTCGCAGAACGTCGCCAGACTATATGTGTTTTCTTCGACCTGCACAAGGCCTATGATACTGCGTGGAGATATGGGATCCTCAAATCGCTGCATGGATATGGACTCCGCGGTAATATGGCCTTGTATATCGAGAAGTTCCTTGGTGAGAGAACCTTCCGTGTTAGAGTGGGTGGTACGCTCTCCTCACTGCAGCTTCAGCGTGAAGGCTTGCCTCAGGGTAGCGTCATGAGGTGCACTTTATTTAATGTCGCCCTGAATGGAATTACTACAGTCCTTCCTCCTGGCATTTTGGCCTCGCTGTATGTGGATGACTTTATGCTCTATTCAACGTCTGCATTTTTGCCTGCGGCGACCCGCAGAATGCAGAAAGCCATCAACAGTGTAAACAACTGGGCTCTTGAGCATGGCTTTACGTTTTCTACTGAGAAGACTGTAGGTCTTCATTTCCAAGGCCGCGGCCGCTGTGATCCTCCTCGACTGGTGCTGGGGGAGGGACAGATAGTTTTTGAGCACAGCGTAAAGTTTTTGGGGATGACTGTGGATGATAAGCTCAACTGGAAACCCCACCTGGCTGCTCTCAAGGTTGAGTGTGCTCGGAGAATGAATCTCCTAAAGTGTATATCTGGAGTAACGTGGGGAGCAGATCGAGTGACGTTGTTGCGACTATATAGAACCCTCATCAGGAGCAAGATAGACTATGGCTGTATAGTATATCAATATGCCAAAGAATCCTCACTTGCTAAGTTGAATCCAGTGCACCATGCAGCTATCAGGCTAAGCACTGGTGCTTTTCGATCCTCACCCTCTTACAGCCTGTGCGTGGAGAGCGGAGAGCCACCCCTGTGGCTCCGACGTGTGCAACTAACCTTACAGTACCTAGCCAGGCTGGAGCAAGTCCCTTTGTCTCCTGCATGGGCCAGTGTGCACGCGCCCCTTGGTCGACACCTGCCTTTTCCACATTTCATACCCGCATCTGTGGATTACCCAGCGATTACAGCCACAATGCAATTGAGACCCATGCGTATACTCCCAGTACTCTTGGACAACTCTGCGACATGGCGCGTCCCTATAGAAAGTTTTTGCCCAGAATGCCGGATGCCCAAGAAGGAATCCATGCCCGATCACATCCTGAAGGGAATTTTCATGGACCATGTACTTGAAAAGCACGCAAACTCCGTGAAGTTGTACACTGACGGATCCAAAACGGGAGACGCCGTGGGATGTGCCGCCGTGTCTGGGGAAAGGGTCAGTGCAATGAAACTACTCCCAGAGTCATCAATTTATACAGCAGAATTGTACGGTGTGATGGAGGCACTGAAATTGATTGAGGACTACCCATGTGGCTCTTTTACAATTTTTGTTGACTCGAAAAGCGTAATCGAAGCCACGCAAATGTATAATAGTACGCACCCACTCATTGCTGAGATTCTCGTAATGATAATAAACCTTGCGAGTAGACGTAAGAGTGTCACGTTATGCTGGGTGCCCGGACATGTGGGAGTATCGGGCAATGAGCGAGCTGACCGGGAGGCTAAGCGAGCTGCGGAGACAAATGGGGAAACGTTGAACTTGATGGTCCCATTCCGAGACTACTACCCTCGGATAAAGGCTGCAGTGAGAAGTTTGTGGCAACAAGAGTGGGATAGAACAATTAATAATAAATTAAGAAGTATTAAACCCACCGTGCGTGAGTGGATATCTTCTAGTTGTCGCCCTCGTCGGATGGAGGTGATACTCTGCCGCCTCCGTATTGGCCATACCCGTTTGACGCACGGGCACTTGATGGAGCGACAGCCACAGCCACGATGTGAGCGGTGCCACGTTCCTCTGACTGTCAAACACTTTCTTGTTGAGTGCCCTCGATATGCAGCTGCCAGGAATGTGTGTTTCCCGAGACTGCGGGGTCCTGATGAGGATGTAATGATCGGAATGCTCAGGGAAATTTTACGCTCAACTTTCGATGTATCAGCGCTTAAAATGTTCCTAGAAAAGTGTAATCTGATGTCAGAAATTTAACCAGAGAAAGAACAGCGTAAGCAAGGAACTTCTTCACATCTGAGATGTGGAAGACTAAACTGCAATATGGCCGGGCGCGCTGCGTAGATGCCTCTGGGGGTTTCAGCGTGGGCAAGGCGCCCGGCCATAAATGGGTGGGCAGCTGAAATCCCCTATGGGGCCTTTGGCTGCCCGTGCTAACAAAGTGTGCGTGGATCTGTGGATGATCTCTTCAAAGATCAACTGGGGCTCTTATAAGATGACAAAATGTGGGTGGAAGTTAAAACGTTTTTTGCGATGGATGTTGCTATGTCTCCATAATGGTAATTGTGATGAACTTTGAATAGAGATTATATAATATGCTTTTGCTGAAATGATGTGAATGTTGTATTTTTTTGAACTGTGAGACCTACGGCGCGATATAGTACGAATTACTGAAGCGCTAGCAAATCGATGCTAATACTACTACTACTACTACTTGTGCCTCGATAGTTAGACTTGGTAAATCATCGGTTGGTTTTCTTCCTCTCTTCTATCTGGAAAGTGGACAGAATCGTTGAACGCACACTAATTTGAATTGAACTCGTTTGAAATTTTTTGAATTTTTTTTGAAAAGAATTATCCTATGGGTCATAAAACAAAGATAACAAAGATAATACGTAACAAATTAATGCAAATTTACCTTCGCCATTACGGAGTTTACATGAATGAACTTGGGAATATTTCGTCAAAATCATTTTTCTCTGTGATAGGTGCAATTGTGTATCCACTGTACCAATATGCATAACTCGTCTTGATGAGAAACGTAAACATTTCAAATATTCTATTTTTTCAGGTGTCACATTTGGATAGAATTAACACGGTTACCCTGCGAACGTTCTCTGCGGCGTACAGGTGAACGAAAATAACTGGCGACGTCGTTACGTCAGCTGAGCGAACATTCATGGACAGTGTGGCGCCTATGTCACCCTTGACTTGAGCTACGCACGTACGCTCGCACGCCAGGCCAAGCCGAGTAGTTCATTATATTTTTCCCTATATAGCACTGAGAGCTTCAGAAAACACACCCATATGATTAAATGGCTGCAGAATGTCGCGTAGCCGTATACGAACACACACATGGAGGTTTCGGAGATGCTGAAGTTATTATTGTTGGCGTGACGCGCAGAATGAACTCATTCATGGAGCCCGACTTGACACCTTACGTAGTCGGCATTCGTGCCAATTGTGCATCCGGACGGTAGCTTTGCTGTAGTGGCTGCGTTGTTGTTCATGATTTAGTGTTTTGCGGTGCGGCGCTAGATGAATCATAAAAAAGAAGTAGTGATGTAACTGCTAGTAGAATAGGCAGACGTGCCGTGCTTAGTTAACGTAAAAATGTTCCGCTCGCTAACTAGCTCATGATGTAAAATTTAAATACTACGAGTATCTAACTAACCTTCCAAAAATTTATTATGCGTTTAGCTATCATGTTTCAAGTAAACAACGAAATTAGGCCACCCCTGCTCACCCTGCTTTCCAGGTGATTAACTATATAAAGTCGCTAACACATTCGAGTTTGATTCTCTTTGGTCAGTATAAGGTACTGTGGATGAAAGCAGACACCTCAAGTCATTGAGTATTTGATTGTGAATTCCCACTAAAACTTGAGTTGAATGTTGAGTGCGGAAAAAGAAGTAGCATTTTTTTAGTCCGCTCATCAGTTGCCAATGAGACGTGATTGGGGGAGGGTGTGGGCCGTGCTCTGGCTCTCGTTCCGTTTGTATTCCTTTCATTTGCGATTGAATTTACGTCAAAAGATGTTGTATTTTTGACAGTGATGAGCATTATTTGGTGCCTGAAAGTGAGAAACGTATTATTTTTTGCCCATAGTTTCTAGTATAGTTTATTCACAAGTACAGTTGTGGACCAGTTACATTCTCAAGCTCCCCAGCTGAAATGTAAGTAAATAGAAACCTACCTTGTGAACCTCTCAAATCCCAAGTTTTTCAACATCTCGTGTACATCTTGGTTTAATTTGGTCACTCAATGGCATATATTTTGAAGCATAAAAAAACGGGAGCTATCCGCCTAAGATTTATTCAGTATTTTGACATTCCACCAAATAGCTAAAAATTACCATTCTTTTGGACTCTGAGCGAATGCCTAAATTTAACAAACCAGTTGAAATTCGCTCACTGAAATTGTGTGCAGCATTGAGCCAATCTGCTAATTTGACTCTCATCTTACGTGATATTTTAGATGGGATTCATAGTGTTGGGTTTTACCTGGAGTGAAGGTTGCGAGCGTTTCGACCTTATTCTATGAATAAATAACTTGATTTTCGTTGCTTATGATACAGACTTGATTCTTCTAATGCTTCATAGTTTCCATAACCTGATTTGAGTTTAGTAAACTAGTTAACTGGTACCGCTATCGAGCAATTTAGAAGAGAACAGTTTTATTTCTGGTAGGAGTCGCGTAAGTATGACTCCAGAGTAAACTCAATTCGATGTTGACCTCAGTCGACACCTCATGTACTCACAAATGTAGTGTAAAATTTTTTATTGCGCGCGTGAACTTCTCACTCTCGCTTGCATGTTCACACTATAACGTTCAACATTCACATTTTTAAATATTAGCAGTTGGTCAGTGAAATGCGTGATTCATAAAAGTTTAGAAATAAATACATCGGGATTGAAAATTGATTCACTGAGTCCGAGCGAGTAAATTGTATGACACTCTTATAACAACTTCAGGATTGTGATCATCAAGTCCGTAATTACTTTCGCTATTTTGTTTCGACGTGCTTTCATCCTGTTCAGTGACGCACGAAAACGATTGCTGGACTAGTTTCATCTTGAATAGGAGAAGACCTACCTATATGCTCGGTGATTTCCAACGTAGCTATTTGGAGACCCGTGGAATAATGAACTAGTTTTTACCTGAAATAGAAGTAGACCTACCAATATGCCATTCAATTTCCAACGTAGCTATTTGGAGACCCGTGGAATAATGAACTAGTTTTTTATTATAAAGAAACGAAGACCGACTTATATGCCATCCAATTTCCAACATTGGGGTTTGAAGGCCCGTGGAATAATGAACTAATTTATATCGTGAATAAAAGAAAACCGACCAATATTTTTTCAGTTTCCAACGTAGGGTTTTTGAGACCCATGGTTTAATTACATTATGGTTACGGTTCGTTCTTCTATGACAGTTGTAGCTGCGAGTCCTAATCGCCGTATCTGTGAGATGCGTAATTCACGGAGCATCTATAATATTCTGGTGGTTTTCCTACGTTGCCGTTGGCGCCCTGCAGAGACTGCAGGCATCATTTTATATAGGTCAGGTGTCTGGTTAATTGGAGAATTTTGCGTAGACCTTGAGCTTGTCAAAATTTTGACGTGTTTTCCTAATGGGTGGCTTTAATTTAAGTTAGTTGTACGCTAGATATGAAGATTTTGGCTGGTTATTGACTTCGATTATTTTGCTAATGAATCTTTTTTTTCTGCATCTGTGGCGATAGTTATCCCATCATATAGTGTACGAATTATCTTATTTGATTTGTTAATTTCCGTTCAAAACCCGGTGCGTATAAATTTCCTTGTTTACAATTTTCTTTGAATTTATACATTGTTTCGTGGGTACCGTTTAAAACTAGGTGTTATTGATTATATACTTATGAGCGAACACAAACAGAACCCTTCTGTGATTTATTGACCATGTCTTGAGAATAACTTATCAGTAACTGGAGCAATGTTTTCATTGGGAATGACAAACTTAATATTGTCTTTTTGTCTAATTAGACCAAAGAACGGAAAACATAAAGAACTTTATCCAGGGTTAACCCTTGTGTTTTTTTAAGATAATGCTGGCATCTATTCAAAATGATCAGTATTCTCGCTCTGTTGTCGTAGAAACTCGGAAAAACACCCAATTGTAACCTGTACTTCATTTTGAACTGTGCAATAGAACGTATCACCGTGCCTCATCGTGCGTGATGCATTTCTACGCCTGCAATCGTTGTTAATAACATATCAGTTACGTAAAACCTTATATTCTTACTTTTTCATGCAGAGAGTCCCCGGTTCAGTTTTTAGCGAGTGTGGTATTCACTATTCAGTCGCTATGTCTTCTCTTGAGAAGATACAATGTATGCATCTTGTATTAATATTAATAAAAGAAGATACAATGTATGATTAACCTGAAATTCCTCGTTCAACTTAGTTGTATGTAACCTTAAATTTCTCATAAATAATGCCACGGTGCAATACCTCCAGTCCACTGATACCTCCAGTGATACCAGCTCGACTGGAGGTATCGGGTCATTGCATCGTGGCACTATTTATGAGGAATTTGAAAACGTGTTGAACATGCCCTGGGTCATCTGCATTGGAATATACGTGCCTTTGTTTGCTTAGCGCCATACGCCTGCGAACGAGGGCACCGATGCCGTGCGTCTCACATGTCCGTATCCCAGATACGGGTTCGCAGAAAAGAGAATCGTCACTCTATATTTCTCAGACAAGGTGCAAATGTTGCGTCTTTTATTCATGATCTGGCCTACAGTGCCGCGTTCTTCTCTAAATCCTACGTGTTACTGACTTGTGCAGTTGAGTGAAAATTTTGGAATGGTTATTTTTATATAGTGCTTCCCATACATTTTTCGTTTGATATACGTTTTGTAGTAAAAAAGTGCGCACGGCACGTCAAAAATGATGACGGGATTCGGTAAATCTTCCAGGTGTGGATTGACAAATATATCCATCCTAACATGACCCGCGAATAAAACATTCTTGTACCTGGGCTCAAACGAAACTCGTATCACAGATATGGTCATTTAACGTCCTTAAAAGTGTGAGAGAGAGACTGACCACAACAACACTGTGCATTATTATATGTTGGTTTATTATCCCAGCAGTATCAAAATTGGTTGATAATTGCTTCCTATGCTGTTTTATCAATGCCCATTATCAAACGCGCGAGGCATTGATGACTGCACATCCTAGGCGCGTATTTAAAAAAAATTAGCATCAACGAGTGGAGGCTTCTTCGTTGACGATTTAAATTCGAATCGAATGCATCTTTATTTCTAAATGTAAGCAGCTTATCGGCGATGTCCTAATTGAGCGCACATGTACGAAATTTAATCGTTTTCTACTACTCATCGCAGGGAAATTTTCTATCAAAAAATATCAAGGATGTTATCGATATACCTATAATCAAGAAGCCAATTTAACTGTGAGTCATTGTCCATGCGTCAGCATGAAGAAACACTGTTCGCCGTGAATCACATTGATGGATTTCATCTTCTTGATTTAATCATATCCCTCGGAGTTGTTTATTTTCACTCACCTCATAAATTCAAGGAAGCTCCCTTCTGGTTGTTTATTTTTCGCTGCTAGAATGGCATAAAATTCCATCCAAGTTATTCATGAGTCTCGATACAGCCGTGTGGCCTACTGCAAATACCTTGACGTCGTTAGTTGTCGTTAATTTACCCCTTCGAGGAGCATATCGGTTTTCTCGCCTTCGAACCCTATTTTTCTGTGATTTTCAGACATTTCTATGTAAAAACCTGTCAAGTTAGTTGAGAAAATTTACTTTAAATTCAGTTTATCATCCAGTTATATTTGTGTAAAATATGCGTTCCATTCTACTCAGTGCAATTTGATTTGTTATTTCAAGTTGAATGCATATAATCAACGTACTCAAGTATGTTGATTTTACAACATACATAGTGTGACTAGTGTTCAATATAAACCAAATATGCGTACATAACATTATTATTATATTCCTGGTTTTACCACCACAGTCACACAAGCGTTGATTTCAGCAGTGATTGCGTACATAACATCATGATTGCGTTATAGGTTGGTGTAAAAATGTAAGGTTCGCTAATCTTAACCAGGTCATTGCAACCAGTTACCAGTTACTTGCCGTTCGAGTTACTCCTGTGATGCATGCTCCATGTTACTCGTGTGTTTAGGGCGTGTCTCCCATGTGTTTAATAGTTAAAGTTTCCTTTTCCTTCTCAAAAATGTTTTTACAGAGGAAAGTGAAAAAGAGAAGAGACCATTTAGTATAGACTAGAGGAACGAGGAATCACTGCACTATAGGTAAAATTTAAAATTTAGGTATAAACTATACACTATAGGTAAAATTTCAATTAGGTAAAATTTATAGGTGTTCCTACAGAGCTGCTACACCCTGAGCATGGGAACAAGTCAGGAAGAAAAATAGACAGACAAAGAAGAGAAAGCGAAGATGGCATTAAAACTGAAAAAGGTCAAGTGGGTACAAAAATAAGTCACGAAGGCCTACCTACACTTGTCATAATTTATTAGTTTGTTGTCATAAATGATTTTCATTAGTTGTGACGTTAACATGATGCCAGATCATTTTAGGAATAATAATTTTTCTTTTTTATTAATTTTAGGAGATTTATCCGCGCTTTTTTTGCTTTCATTGCCTTGAGTCGATCACTTTTACTTTACAACCATCCTGCTTGCAGCTGTTGTGTCATTTGTTACTCAGTCCAGAATGCCTTGGTTATGTCAATAGTCGTTAGCACTGTCTCTAGGTCGTACAGTTCTAGTGCAAATAAATCTCAAAACATTGAATTATTGATCTGCCTCGCTCGGTGGTGCCTTCAAATATGCTGCAATATATATTAAAATTAGGCAGATCTACAAAGGTCAGTGGACGAACTTGTTTGCTACCAGAATGCCTGGGTACGGGAAAGGAGACTGCACTTCATTTTTAATTTGAATTAGAGTAGAAAAAAAGAGTATAGAGTAGAAAAAAACATAGAGAGTAGAAAAAATAGTAGAAAAACATGACTATCCAATTGAATATAATTATTTTTTTTAGAAAGTATCACAAACCCTAAGTTGTCTCTTGAAATTCTAACATTTTAACAACATTTTGAAGCTATGATATTTTTGAATATGCGTTTAACTTGAATTTGAGTTAGAACTTCCTAGAAGAGCAAACGAAACATGACTATCCAGTTGAATCAAATTGTGTGTCTTTAGAAATTGTAACCAACCATCAGATGTCACTACAATGCTACCAAATTACGCTGTGATTTCGTCAGAGTATCGAAAACGGCGGGAAAACCCGAAAATAATGATAATAATAATAATAATAATAATAATAATAATAATAATAATCAGATGTTACTATAATCTTGACGTTCAAACAGCATCTCGAAGTCATGAAATTTCGAATTTGCTTGCTAGGTTACCTTGCCCCACGCGTTGCACCGACGTACCCTGGAGACCGCCTCGTTATCTATCATATCTGGCTGAGCCGAACGCATTATCATCCTGGAGCTGAGGAGCTTTGTTGTGTTGCTGCGTGCCGTGTCTGGTGCTGTGTTGCAACCGCCCTCCCTCACGTGGCGGGTGCCATGGTGGACCGTCGCGGGTGTCCGCACTTACCATTTCGCTCTCAATTCTCTCCTTGAATTCTGCTTAGTCTCCTCGAAATGTTCAAATGGGCCACTCACGTAGAGCGATGGTTCGTGTGAAAGATGTTGTTGGCTTAGGAGGGGGTGCAATTTAGAAATAAAGAAAAGAAGAAAAAAACGTTCATTTCCAAAAAAGTTAATGCATGAGATGTATAACATATTGGATTTTGAAAATTTGAATTTGGTATAGGATAGAATTTAGGTCCGAATAGTGTAGGTAGTTTACGAGAAATTGTTGCTGAAATAGCTTTTTGCTTCGGGTTGTGCCTGAACCCTGGATCAAACGAGGAAGTACGCGGTAGCTTATCAATTTACCAGCGCTTACGAAACAAATTTTGTTTGTCTATGGTGGTGGGTCAAACCAGAAAGAAGTTGAGAGTATAAATAAAAATAAAAGATTCAAGTTTAGAATCAGAGCATGGAAAATACCCTTAGGAGTGAAAAATGCATCCATATGATAGTTCAGATATTTGATGGAGATAAAACACCACTTAAAAATCTTGGTGTGCCTTAGAATATAAATCAATCTCCCAGATTTGTTACCTGTTCTGAATTTTCTGTTGATGAAAACTTTCGCTGGTTTTGAAAATTAACCTATTATCGATTAGTGTTTGTCGTGTCTAGTATTACCATTCAAGAAAATATAACACAGCTTTTACGATTCACAGTTTCAATGTTGTTGTTGCTGGGCAGCAGGCTATGCAGTAACAAAACTTAGATCTTGCCAAGCACGTTCCGCAACAATGGCAGCAAATGTGCTCCTATTGTTTGTGAGGATAATAATCTTCAGAATAACAATAATGCACGAGTCTTTCTGAAAATGTAAAACGGTAGCCATGGAAGGATTCCCAATGTGGAAAATAATATTGCAAGGCACAAATCATACGAAAAACTGGTGTTATTTTTTTGAAAGGAAATGTTTTTCTTGCTCGAAAATATTTCCTTTACGTCAGTGAAGGCATGCGTCGTATGCGTCGCGCAGTGTTTATGCGCTTTACGGAGTAAATTATTCTGATTCACTTTTTCCGTATTAATGTGTGATAATGCAGGAAAACTCGCGTCAGATCACATTGCTCCGATTACAGGCGGGAAGGTTTGCCTGTTTCATTACCTCGGCGTGTTTCAGATCAGACGTATCATTAGTGCAATGGGGATTCTTATTCTGGTCCATAATGTTGAGTAAGAAGTGTCGGTTGAGCATGATCCTGATTTTGGATCTTCCGAGCGATTGCTTTTGTTGATTTCGCAGACATGCATAGTGGACTAATAATGAAGGTGTGTGATTTTCTGCGTATAATTTTGAGGTTATGTACGGGGCGGTATAGAAACAAAATGTTTGCTGGGCGTCCCTCAATGGAGCAGCTTTTTGGCTCCGCTAAAGGGCGTGTCGCTGCCGTCCAGACCTGTGCTAATCTGCTTGTTCAATTACTCTACCTTGTCGTTGTCACTGTTCTAACCTAAATTCGAGGTCGCTCAAATGTACCACATGCGACGAAGTTGCGTTAACTCATTTTATGTTTAATTCAAATAGCAAAATGACATGAGAATAAACATCTAATGATATTTTTTTAATTCAAATAGCAAAATGACATGAGAATAAACATCTAATGATATTTTTTTAATTCAAATAGCAAAATGACATGAGAATAAACATCTAATGATATTTTTTTAATTCAAATAGCAAAATGGCATGAGAATAAACATCTAATGATATTTTTTTAATTCAAATAGCAAAATGACATGAGAATGAACATCTAATGATATTTTTTTAATTCAAATAGCAAAATGACATGAGAATAAACATCTAATGATATTTTTTTAATTCAAATAGCAAAATGACATGAGAATAAACATCTAAGGATATTTTTTTAATTCAAATAGCAAAATGACATGAGAATAAACATCTAATGATATTTTTTTAATTCAAATAGCAAAATGACATGAGAATAAACATCTAATGATATTTTTTTAATTCAAATAGCAAAATGACATGAGAATAAACATCTAATGAAATTTTTTTGATTCAAATAGCAAAATGACATGAGAATAAACATCTAATGATATTTTTTTAATTCAAATAGCAAAATGACATGAGAATAAACATCTAATGATATTTTTTTAATTCAAATAGCAAAATGACATGAGAATAAACATCTAATGATATTTTTTTAATTCAAATAGCAAAATGACATGAGAATAAACATCTAATGATATTTTTTTAATTCAAATAGCAAAATGACATGAGAATAAACATCTAATGACATTTTTTTAATTCAAATAGCAAAATGACATGAGAATAAACATCTAATGATATTTTTTTAATTCAAATAGCAAAATGACATGAGAATAAACATCTAATGATATTTTTTAAACTTTGTTGCTTCAAGCAACTCGAAAAGTAATAATCTTGCTATTTACGTTTGGTTCCTAATCTGATTGTGTGTTATTTTTTTTTTTATTTACATTATTTCATCTCCAAATTTAAGAATTACACCACATTAATCTGTGATACACTGCTGAGCATTCGTTAAACTTTTGCAGCCGTGCAGACATCACAGCTCGCGGACCTTTACGTATGTTTGTTTGTTCAGTCTGTATAACTTGGCGGCCTCTATTGCCGTACTCATCTGGATGTCAGAGCGAATGGATCGCTGGTAATCTCGTTTTTGAATAAGAACCTTTTTTCTTGGCGATATTCTGATCGCTCTGTGCTCTGAGTGATGCCTTGACAAACACATATTTTGTAACGCGTTAGTCCTGCTGCCGTTGCTCCATTATTCTCGTCCTGGAAAAGACTGATGCGAGTTAGTAACAGGAAATTTGCACCCTTTTCCCAGTTCAGCCGAAAGTATCGACTTCTGTTTTCTCTTGCACACATCAAAGTTTCATAATTTATCGCATCCTACAGGGTTACCTCAAGATTCGTCTCGATGGTATCAACTTTCTTTCTGCTTTTGTCCCCGTAGTTTTTTGCGCGAGGTAATTTTCGCTAATAGAAGTTTGTTATGCCTTTTACCTCTTGGCTCTCCTGTAAAAGTGTTCATAGTGTGTGTTACCGTGAAACGGGAATGTATTATACTCTGGTCAACATGCAAGTTTGCGCTTTGTTCACCTGTCTTGGAAAATTGTGGAAAGTTATTTGTCACTAGTTCTTCAAAAACTATATTAAATATTCTTACTGCAATTACATAAATTGAAGGGTGTAACTGTTGAGATAATCAGCATCGCGGATGAAACAATTCCATGCTAAAGCAGTAAACCCTTTGCGCTGTAATATGTTGACGATCTCGGCTGCTCCCTCAATGCGTGCGTCTATCCCCATGATAATGAACTAAGGAACTTGTTTTTTTTTATTCTTATTCTGATCATTACAGCTATTGTATACCAGCCCAAATCGTACGTAGCAATCTCTTATCCTTTTCCGGAGTTTGTAATTGAGCCACTAACTACGCTTATATCCTTAGAATCCCGGTATGTGCACTTACTTGAACACGGTGAATTAGATCTTGCTGTTGAATTTCTACTTGTTCCGAAAGAGTTGAACCCATACGCAAAAATAAGGGCAGTGTAGTGACGAGACAGCTGAGCCCAAACGCAAAATAAGGGCAACGTAGTGAATAATAAGCAAAAATTAGCCTCTAGCGAAAACATCAAAACCTGAGTTGGGACACCTGAGCGGTATCACAGCTACCTCTCGCGAGGATGCCGGCGGAGTGACTCACGCTAGGCCCACCGCGTCTAGGCTGACTCGCTTTTGAAGGGATTTCGGCGGCGCAGAGCGAGCGTTACACTGCAGAGTGAGCTTTCACCTCGTCATGGCTACAGTATTGATCTACGGAGGAGGAGGAGAGCCTCCTTGCAAGAGACCAAACCAGCTAACTCTTCTTCTTCTTCTTCCTCTTCCTCCAGTTACGCGCCTGTCGGAAGGTCACTCATTTGCATCGCCCGCTCAGTAGGCTGATGACCTCCGTCCAGCCTCTCATTTTGAGCATTTCCTCGCCACTCACGCGCAGGGCACGCCTCTCGTTCTCAGTTATCCTGTTGATCGTGATTGTGAGCGATTGGTGAGTTTTTAATGTCATCTAAATTCTAAAATTACAGGTAGTTTGGTGCACGCACTGCATGGTTCTGGCTCGTGCGCCCAGTGTATTTTATATCTGGAGCTTGTGATCTGTTTGTTCGTTGTTTCATTCACCTTTTTTTAAATTAACAACTGTTAACTGACTACTCGATTCTCCTAGATTCCAGGAGTTTCATCTTGAGCGCCAATTTTTGATATTCTAGTTCCAGGTCGGATTTCTTCAGACCCAGAACCTAGAAAATTCAGGAGAAAATTATGGAAATCTTAAAATATTTTGAAAGTCATAGACTCATTATCCCGACGCATTTTCATGCTCAAAACTACATATGTGTTGTAGTTTAGTCATTGATTCTATGGTTTGAGTATCCTTCATTTTCAGCAAAAGCACTATTTCTATCACCGGCTAAGAGTCCAACTCATAACGTCCTAATGTCCTCAAATTTAATTTTTTTTATATATTTTATAATTTTGCTCTTGATTTAGCTTTAGCTTCATCTACAATAATTTCAAATTTACTTAGTGTGAAATGGCATTTACAACGACGCCATCCCCAGGCACCTCTAGCCCTGTTGCTGCTTCAAATGACTGCCCTCGTTATTAGCATGTCTGTCGGCCTGTACAGGTGAAAATTGTCACACTGGCGAATTGATATGGCACAAAAAACTGGAACGATTATCCTCAATTTGAATTAAATCGCTCTAACCTTCAAATAGTACACGTGTTACGCACAACTCAGGTGTTTATGTTTTTGTTAGAAGCTAATTTTCGGCTTACATGTTTCGCTGTCTCGTCGCTGCACTGCTCTTATTTTTGCATATGGGTTCAACTCTTTCGTCGCTACGTTGCCCTTATTTTGCTTTGGGCTCAGTTGTTTCGTCGCTACACTGCCCTTATTTTGCGTATGGGTTCAATTTTTCGTCGCTACGTTGCCCTTATTTTGATTTTGGGCTCAGTTGTTTCGTCGCTACGTTGCCCTTATTTTGCGTTTAGGTTCAATTCTTTCGTCGCTACCTTTCCCATTATTTTGCGTTTGGGTTTAATTCTTTCGTCGCTACGTTGCCCTTATTTTGCTTTGGGCTCAGTTGTTTCGTTGCTACACTGCCCTTATTTTGCGTTTGGGTTCAATTATTTAGTCGCTACGTTGCCCTTATTTTGCGTTTGGGTTTAATTCTTTCGTCGCTACGTTGCTCTTATTTTGCTTTTGGGCTCAATTCTTTCGTCGCTTCGTTGCTCTTATTTTGCTTATGGGCTCAGTTGTTTTGTCGCTACACTGCCCTTATTTTGCGTATGGGTTCAATTTTTATGTCGCTACGTTGCCCTTATTTTGCTTTTGGGCTCAGTTGTTTCGTCGCTACACTGCCCTTATTTTGCGTATGGGTTCAATTTTTTCGTCGCTACGTTGCCCTTATTTTGCTTTTGGGCTCAGTTGTTTCGTCGCTACACTGCCCTTATTTTGCGTATGGGTTCAATTTTTTCGTCGCTACGTTGCCCTTATTTTGCTTTTGGGCTCAGTTGTTTCGTCGCTACACTGCCCTTATTTTGCGTATGGGTTCAATTTTTTCGTCGCTACGTTGCCCTTATTTTGCTTTTGGGCTCAGTTGTCTCGTCGCTACACTTCCCTTATTTTGCGTATGGGTTCAATTTTTTCGTCGCTACGTTGCCCTTATTTTGCTTTTGGGCTCAGTTGTTTCGTCGCTTCACTGCCCTTATTTTGCGTATCATAACTTTCAGCTCTAACCAGTTGGTGTTGGCAATAATCTCTGCGAAATTGTGCCTGTTATGATACAGAACTGCTAATTCCGTACTCTACAGACAGTGGTCAGGCTGATGGTGTTTCCGATGTGAGTTTGGTGGAAATACCGAGCTTGTAATTTTTGTTCCATCTGCCATTAGTAATTCAATAAGAGTATTGAATGCAGTTCATCTAAATTCCATAAAATACCAATAAATTTTCATCCACACTGGGATGACCTAAGGACCGAATTGACCAGTATCACGCAATCAGCCACTCTCAGAGCTAATATCTTGATTACGTTATCAGTGGTGAATTATCGCCCTGTATAGTACACAATTCTGTCGCTGAATATTCTTACCTGAAGAACACTCGCATTACGGCGCCGTTGTGGTCGTCATCGCGGCGCAGATAGAACAATGTAAACGATCTGCGTTATCTGCGTGAGAGTTGCGGTATACCCTGAGATGCTCAGTATGCCGTGGTTGCCTACGTGATCTCTGGAGTACGTTCTTGCAATAGGTGACGTCATCAGACGCGTTGCTATAATGTACGTGTCGTCTTGCTCTTGTATCTGTCTCATATCAAATTAAGTCGTTTACATGTCATTAGCCGAGTCGTTCTCGTACATGATCGATTGTTCACACCTGATGCTGATCTTCCAGTATTCGGTTCTCTTTGCTGGTTGTAAACTTCCGCATCTGTGCTTTTGAGCATTTTTTTTGTTTCGTTTTTAAGTGGGTGCTAAATGCTTGAAATATAATCTCTTTATTCAGTCATTTTGCCCTTTTCTTAGTCCAGCCATACGAGTCGCTGCAGCGATGAACTATTTCCAAACAAGGAGATGCTTGCATTAATTGCCTATTCATGTGGTTGGTGCACCTCGGAAATATTCGCATCGCTTCTGCCTGATCTCCTTGTCAACTCGACAGTGCTTTTCTTATGAAGTATTCCAACAAAGCTCCATTAACATCTGTTTATTCACTGTGATTATTAACAAGGGCTTATAATTACGTCTCTATGATTAGGTTAATCTTCTTGCTTCTTCATTGTACGGTAAGCATAGACTCGAGCTATCCAGCCTTCGCTACTTTCATGGCGTTCCTCCTTTCATCTTGGCCTTCCTTCAATTGCCTCTTTGTATCTGACAAGACTGTTTTTATCTTGCTGACGTAACCCGGCATGTTTGAGTGAATCGCCGAATTGTGCTCGCTTTTGTTAAATTAGTATCAACTGTGTTTATGTGCGCAATTCGCCTGTTTTGGGTTTATTCGTAGCATTCAATAAAATATTACGACAGAATATGATACTGGTATTTAGAGTCTGTTGAGTTAGTAATTTTGTCTTGGCGTATTTTGACAGGATTTTTAAATATTTTGTTTTAAGTGTTTTTTTTAGATGAGGAGTGCTATAGTCAGTGAGTGAAAGCCCTTTTTGTAATCCAACGGGTGATTCATTTAAATTGAATTCAGACTCAAGAAAAATGTTGGAGTTCAAAACTACCAGTCCGTACCGTACCATATGGAAGATACACATAAATATCGCTGCGCTTAAATGTCTATTACAATCATGGCTAAAAAATAATCGGAAAGTCATCATGGCGAAAAAAATAATCGAAAAGTCAACCCAACATCGCTGAGGGAAAGACGTTATGAACTGCAGATTCTCACTGCATATTTTCTCCTACAGTTATAGAAGCTTCGTGCGTTCCGATCAAGTTGACAAACATTTAAAAGTATAGCACTATCGATGGGTTGGAGGAAGTCTCTACAACAGAAAACCTTGAAAACAAGACAAAGAGTGGCCTGCAAGCAGCGACCGAGTGTTTTGGAATGAAGCAGCCTCCTGTGGACGAACGCCTGCCATACCTGAGAGAGGGAGTCGCTACATATCGATTCTGTCTGGGGCCGGTCTGGCTCTTCCTTGCTGCGTTCCGCTTCTTCGTGCGGTGTGCGGCGGCGGCGTCAAGCGTAGCCCACGGAAGTGAAGGAACGCTACGTTCCTTTCCGAGGGCCCGTTTGTTGCATCCTCCGTCTTGCAACTCGGCTTGACTTCCACTATGCGGCGTCAAGCGTAGTCCAGGGAAGAGAAGGAACGCCGCGTTCCCTTCCGAGGGTCCGGCTATTGCATCCTCCTTCTTACAACTCAGGTTTACTTCCACTCTTATGTTGGGCTACGGCTTTCTTTAAGCAATTGGAAGAATGCGAGCGCGTGGTTTCATAAACGCATTAGCTACTTTTTGTGGTCTCGAGTATGTCGGTCACACACGTTGTGTCAGTGAGAAGAGCGCTCCTTGCGTTTTTATTTTAAAAATGCCTAAACGAGAACTGGCGATATATAGTTCACGCTGTACTGCATGATTCTCGTCTTCGGCTACGATTTTTGCCGGGTGTATGGCTTTTGCGTCAGTTGCTGTGTCGCAAAGCTCCTCACTAGTCTGTTTTTTTATTTAAATCAGTTACTGGGTTTTAACTTTTTGTTATGCCTAAAGCCTGCTCAGATTTCATGCGGTAAAAGGTGCTACTGCCGTTGCTGGCTGTAATCAATAGAAGGATGGAACATTTTCCTTTCTCCTGAAAAAATCGAAAAACAGGAAAAGAGCACTTAAAAGCATTTATTAGTTGAGTCATGGACCTTTGTATAACTTGTACTTTGCTTAGCAAGTTTTTAGAAATAACTGATACACGATGGAGAATAACTGGTATACGATGTAGATACTTATTTATTGATGAGAACGTAGAAAATTGCTTCATCTATCTCTGCTGACGAGATTGAAGGAAACTTCCACAGCTGTGCCCGATTCATTCGAGCCGTAGCCTCTTGTGTTCATTGCTCATTCGAAGGCCAAATACAAATGAGAATGACCGCCAATGCTAAAAGAAAACTGGTTATATGTACACTTCGATCATATTATCAGTTACATAATTTTGTACTAAGTAGTATTGCGGTTGCATTTCGTAGTTTAAAATAACTTATGGTTCACTTGCACCGTTCGCACTTGTCTTGAGTTTGAACCGCCTCTACCGCAAAAATGTCATTTTCTACAACGTCTTTCTTCGTTATATAGATTCCCTGCTTTCACTGCATGTTTTCTTCTGCAGTAGAAGCTTTGTGCGGTCCGATCAAGTTGTAAACATTTGAGAGGTGACAAATTGACAAACATAATATACTTAATAGGGCCTTTCACCAAGCTATCGTGAGGACACTGGTTCGGGAGACCTAGACTAAAATGTTACCTAATCGCAATTATGGGAGGATTATCTTTAGTGTGGATTGATGTCTCGAATACGACATTGGTATAGTTCTATCGTACAGGCACACGCAACTCATAGCTTTATATCACAATATGCATGATTGAAATAAGTCCCTTGGTTACTGCTTAGTTAACTGTACCGTTGACTGACGGGCGCTGAGAAGCTGTCAGCGCCTGTCGTGTGGACCCTCAGCTAACGTGAACAGTTGTGGTGTTACCGAGTGTCATCACTCAACGCTGTCCTGGCTACTTCTATTCAGCCGCCTAGCGTTTCGTAGTGCCAGATAAGATAGGTTGACCGCCAGTGCAACTGTCCCTTCGTTTTCCCTGTTACTCCAGCCTTAGTGTAGTCTTAATTGCTTATAATGCATAATGAAGACTAAGAAAAAAACTGTCTGCAACCTCATAACGAAGCTAGACGAGCGCACAGCATCCTTGTCTTCTTTCTCTCCGCGTGATCGTGTCCTGGTTAAGCGCTGTATTGATTCCGTTAATAATGCATGCATATGTACATCTGTTGCAGTATTGGACACAGTAGCTCTTTTCAGAAATTCTGTTCTATTGTAAACCTGTATTTTTCACTATTTAATAGCTGGTTTCTTAGGTTGTCCACTGAGAGAGTCATGAAGTTCTTCATCGTAACGACTCAAACCAATTTAATTTTTTATTTATCCTCTGGATTTTGTACGAGATGATATATTTCTCACACTGTATTCTGATTCGAAATATTTAAAACAGCACAATGTGAGGAGACCAGCTTTTCTTCTAAAATTTCATTATTGTATTTGTCAATACGTAAACGGCGTGAAATTTACAGAAGCGAGCCAGGTAGACGTGTGGAAACTTATTAATGAATTCTATTGAGTTTTTCATCATGGGCTCAGGTCTATTTCTCTCCTCATTTGCTATTGTAAAGCTTCTGGCAGCATTTGGGGCCGGCTGAATTGCAGTTTGTGGAAGTGTTCATGTATTCTTCCTTGAAAACAAACCATGCTGCTGCTGATGCATCGTAGTTGCAACAAAAGCGGTTCCATTCATGTTTACCTATGATGCTGGCTGGAACCTTTGCCTAATGATGAAGTCGGAGACGCTAAGACTTTTGATTTTGATTTTTCCGTGGTGCATGCGAAATATTTGGGCAATGAGTTGTCACGACCCGATCCTTACGTTTACGCAAGCCACGTAAGGAAGATCGACTCTCTTACAAAAACAAATGGAAATATTGCAAGAATATGATGGTTGGTAAAGCATTATTATTGACGCTCAAGTACGCACACGCTACTACAACTTATCTGTAAAAATGATGAATTGGTGCTCAGCGATTTTCGCTGAGCACCAATATCTATGAAAAATTTGGATAAATTTGTTCTATCCAATACTATGTATTTGGATGGCTTATGGTTTTCCCTTCGGAATTTTCTCCGATGACAGCACCTGTTCTTTGTAGAACAAATTTATGCAAAAGAATACGCTCATAGAAATTTCTAAATATATTCGTACAAACTCTGCCTAGATGCACACTCGCTTCGCACAATAATATGCAGTTATTATTTCACCTCAGACATTTAATTAATAGTGTGGTTGACACTCAACGGATTGGCCGCCTAATGATCGATCGCTTCACAACCAAGAACACGAGTTATTGAAATGTTGAACGAAGGGACCGTGGACTTTCACAAAATGGTCACTTGCACCCTAAAGTGCCTGGAAATTCCTAGCAACATAGTCAGGAAACACTTTTCCCCGTTATGATAGCGCTCATACGCATAACTCAAACAAGGCACTGGCCGACCGTTTCTCGAAGTGCTCCAATACCACATTCACAAAAAGTCAAAACACATTCAGACAATACGCTACACGTGGATTCCAGTCATCTCATAGATGATTTCATAGTTCTCCAGCACGCTTCTTTAGATGCTTATTCAGTTTATTTCCGATGTCAATTTCTCGATTGACCATTTGTTAATTGAGTGCCGAATCGTAAACTCTTTTGAATTTAAAGATTCGTTGTGGACTTTCCCAGATTGTTGAACATCTTTCACAATATTATAACAGATCTTTGAATGAACCTACTCCAGTGAAACGTGGAAAAAGGTAAAATTCTAAAATCAAATCGTAAAGGGAAGATCCACAACGATGTGACGACGTCTCGACTGTTATTCCACGTTTCTTTCAGTATCATTCTCACAATATCATGTACACTTGTTGATGGGGGTGTGCCATTCCTCCTCGCTTGACACACATTAACGTAAGCTATGTCTGAACGTCTTGACAAAGTTAATTCACACATTTTCCACCCATGACTTCCCACTCACTCCTATCTATATCGGACAACTCATGCAACAAGTTGTCTCTAACTCTTGGACTATTTCAACGATAAACACTGAAGTCGCCGGTCCTCTTCGCTCACTGGAATAATTGGTCCCGGCTAGCAAATCACTGACTTGGAGTGCGGCACATCTTTCTTGGTCGTCCTTGGACGTGACGTAAAATTGGGCGACTCGTCGAGTATAGCCTTATCATACGTAGGCGTACACCTGCTGGTCCGAGGCGACTCGTGCGTAATGCTGAGAGCTGTTCTTCTTGCCTCCACTTCCCATAACGTGTGCTAAATTTCCACTAGCCT
Source organism: Morinoia aosen (assembly GCA_030386875.1). Lineage (NCBI taxonomy): Eukaryota > Metazoa > Arthropoda > Malacostraca > Amphipoda > Talitridae > Morinoia > Morinoia aosen. The sequence goes on from CM059562.1 coordinate 73,535,079, forward strand.
TCCACCCACAGGGTTAGTTAATTAGCCTTGTTTTGAAGTGTCCCATCACGTTCTTGTAAGTTGGAAAAATGAATATCTTCCATCTATAACGCACAGAGTTAATTAATTACCCTTTGTTTGAAGTGTTCCATCTCGTTCTTGTAAGTTGGAAAAATGAATATCTTCCGTATATAACGCACAGAGGCAAGAGTTAGTTAATTGGTCTTGGTTTGAGGTGTTCCATCACGTTCTTGTAAGTTGGAAAAGATGAATGTCTTCCATCTATGTGGTTACGTAACTCTGTCTGTTTAAAATGCGTACAGAACTCTACCATCAAGTATCTCGTATGACCTCAGTGTTGTGTTTAGTGTTCACAGGTGCAGTGGACTGTGCGTCATGTAAACTCGAGTCTTCCGAGTTTTTTTCTCATATTGGGAACGCCTGTTATCCATTTTGCAGGCGCTTTTAGAAATAAAGCAATGGAAAACATTTGCATTCAACTTTTGATTTTATGTTTGAAGTATTTGCCAACTAATTCATGCATTTTTACTTTAGTTAAATACTACTTTTTACTTTTATCTGTCAGCTTATGAGAACTTTTTTCATCATCGAATGAGTGAAGTCCAGGTCATGAGTTCTTGACATTAAAATTGGTGCATTTTTTAATTCTAGGAACAAACATTTTTACATACGATCGTGAATAAATTTTAGTTTTAATACATATATACTCGTGTGTACAAGTGTATTTGTGCACGCATTTTTTTATAAATTTAACTTTAAATTTATTCCTAATATTTACTTTGAATATAAATATATTATGTAACATTATACATCCCAAAACTCTATTCACTATACGAAACTTTAACCTCAGATGTAATTTGTCTCCGTAGACTTCAAGTGAGGTAAAAAACACATGTTATGCGAACCTATTGAAATAGCATGTCTTTGAAAAATAAAGCATTTTTTGCAATAGCTGTTGCTGAAGTGGTTTGACATATCGTCAAAGTGATAACGGGTATACAAACCTCTTTTTTGTTCTCCAAATTTATTACACATTTTTGTTGATTGCATTACACACTCGTTGTTACCACGCATCGTTAGGATCATTAAGCGTGACATCACCAACTAGTGAGAGCTTTTTTTTACAATAAAATCAACTGATGTGTTATGACGTATTGGATACACAAATCCCTTTTTTGTTCTACTAATTTATCGTACATTTTTGTTCATAGCGCTAAACACGCGTTGTTACCACGTATGGTTATGATCGATCATTAAGCGTGACATCACCAAGTGTAATCACCAGCGAGACATCGCAGCTCGGTGCGTTGAGGCGCGTTCCAGCCAATCACGAGACCCGAGAGCTCGAGCGTAATTCAGCCAACGCACGTTGAACCGGTCGTCCTTGCTGGCAGGATTTCTCCGTGATTCTCATTGGCTCCGTGGGACCAGCAATCATCGCTGGCACAACTTTTCTCTCCAAGGATTAATGAGTGATTGTATTTTTTAAGGTACGCGTTTTCAAAACTGAAGCAAGAACCTTGTAAATATCTGCTGACGAAAAATTACTACTTGAAACCATTTTGGTTGAGGGAAATGTGAGAATTTGCCCTCATCGGCGTTATTTTAGGACTCCTACTCTAAAACAGCTTATTCGTTATCTCTCCCGTGATGAGCATATTATCGGATTACTTGGATAAAATTACCCCCCTTTTCCTGGTTGGAATACTCAACAGCCTGCGCGTCGTAGGAGCGTCGTTCATCCATTTTATTTTCTCTCACGCATAATTTAAATACCGCTTTATTTTAACATTTACCTGACGGTTTTGTGGGTTAAACTGACAACCTGATGAATCATCTTCTTTTTTCTCATTCCATTGTTCTTTCATTCCTCGCACATGATCCGTAATCCTTACAGCGTGTGTTGCGAATGAGACAGTACGTGTGCCACAAGGAGACAGCTGCTCGCAGAAGGATCACTCACACGCAGCCGTAGCGCGCGTGCGTGTCTGCTGGTGCGACCGAAGCAAGCCACCACATTCCTAGACACCGTGGCGCCTGTGACGTCACCTAGCTCCGCCCACCTTTGGCTTCTTTCTTCCCCGAGTTCCTAAACATGCTCCCCACTCGTGTGCATTGCCTCCAACTACCTCAGCCTCCCTCGCCCCCTTTTGTTATCCCTAACTCCCTCGCAACTCATCTGGCTCAAAATAATCCGAGCTGTTGTTCCGAATTTCTCCTTGTCTTCAGCTTTGAGTCTGTAACATTCCTATAATGCACCTGAAGAATGTTTATCGCACAGGTGTTTGTTTGATCAACAGCGTCCTTTCATTCTCCTTAGTCGATATGTTTTAATAAAAAATTGTCTGAACTCAATGCGTTTCTGAATCTGACAGAACCTAAAGTACGATATGAAGAAATAAAACGTAATCATATCCAACATGGAGTCCAAACTTTCTAGTTAAAATTAAATGGACCGAATTTCGAAAATTTTAAAATGACCAGTTGTATGTATAGAATCGTTTTTACAAATGATCACCGCTCGTTGAAAATATCCTTTTTATAAACAGAAAGACGAACGGCGAGTCAGGGCCGAGCCAGGTAGGTGTGACCAGTGGAGAGGTCAGAGCTTCAGTGCGAAGCGGCAAAAGTCAGACGGTTGTTCTAATTGATTGCATAATGACGCGCCGCCATCCAATGATCGAGCGCAAATCATTACATCGTACAAGAGGTGTGATTAATCTGTTACTTGAGAACGATGCTCTGTTGCAATTGTGTGCCGTTCATGATCGTTTATTTTTTATAATATTTATGTCATCACTCTATAGCAGATAGACTTCATCCTGTGAAATTCCGAATTCGAACACAGAAAGCTGACATCGAGTTGATTCTGGACGTTTCTACTGTAATACTGTAGTTTCCTTCTCAGTTGGGACATGGCACTGCGTGGATAGTTGATAGGTACAGTATCGATTCTCTGACACCGGGATCTTCTCCTGGGGCTACAACTATTGTAACTTTGGGAATCTGCACTGTCAGAAGGAAGATAGGATTTCCTGAGCTAAAGGTTAGGAAGGCCTTTTTTTATGTTAGTGGAACAGGGGTTTTATTTGCGATGAACCATCTCTTTCAGTTCGCTCCTGACCTTTTTAAGCAACTATCACTTTCATTCATTTTCTTCATTCTTTTATCACAAACTTCCTTCCTGACTTGCTGTTTCTATGTGCGAGGGATCTCATATGGGAACACACCTCGTGCATCGCTTCCCCGATCCTTTAATTCCTTACTAAATGGTGCCTTCTTTCTCTCACTGAAACACCTTTGTTGGGGCCAGAAAAATTAAAACCAACTTATCTAATCTAATTGGAATCTTACTTTTGAATTACTAGATACAGAAGTGTACGCAGGAGTTATCTCGAGTTAGATCACATGAAACTGATATTCGTTTCCGAATTTTTGCTACCAGTACGATAACTTAGAACTGATGATGTCCGATTGTGGTACAGCCGTGTAACTAATTTCAGGGGTAATTGTCGGTTCGAAAAAAATGTTACGGAGTGGGTAGTGGAGATGGGGCAGGCGTTTGCGAGGGGCTTCTTAGTCACTGGCGCTTAATTAAATGTGATTGGACGCCGTCAGGATTATGCTGTAAAGATGATCGTGGGGGGTGTGATTTTTTCATAAATATTTTTTCATGATATTGGGGGAAGTCGAGCCTTTGATAATGATGATGATGATGATGATGATGATGATGACTTCAAATGAAGTTTGGTTCTTATTAATTACTTAACATCCGTCCCGTCAACTATTCAAATTCGTCATGTGTCTTGAGATTTTTTATAACCAAACTATGTTTTCAGGTCATCAAATTACATAATTTTGGGCAAAAAGGTTAATCTTGCTACCACGAGTGTAAAGAGGATGTACCTCTGTGCCAGGAGGCGCGTCTGTGGCGGCGGCAGAAGTGGAGGGGAGGAGGGAGGCTCCCTGTTCTTTTATCTCGCTTCCCGTATTAGCATCTGTTGCTATTTGTGTTGATGGTGAGCCCTTGGCATGCTTTATCACCCTGCTGCTCCGCCGCCTCGCATTCCGCCAGCTCTACTAAACTGTATGCCACGTTTGCTCATCTCAACTGCACTGCCACCACCACCCCTGCAGCGCTCGACTTCCTGTGCAACACACCACCGCCGTGGCCGCCTCTTGTTATCGCTTAGCGCTGCGTCTCAAGCGTTATCAGCCTGCTAGCAACACCAGCACGCTTCTTTTTTCTTTAATGCAGCACCACCACCTCTTGTTTTCACCTCCTTACACTACGTTTCCATTGCTATCTGCATTATAGCAATACCAGCAAGCCTCTTTCTGGAACGCAGCAGTACTACCACCTCACATCTTGTCACCACCTCACGCTACGTCTCCATTGTTATCAGCCTTCTAGCTGCACCAGTACGCTTCTTTTTTCTGGAACGCACCACCACTACCACCTGACCTCTTGTTGTCATCACATTGCCTCTGCTATCAGCATTCCAATTGCATAAGCATGCCACTTCCTTCTGAAATGCAACGCCACCTCACATTCCGTTACCACCACCTTACACTACTAGCATTTCAACTGCACCACCACGCCACTTTTTCCTGAAATGCAGCGCTACCTCACAATTTGTTATCACCACCTTACATTACGTGTGCACTATTGCTAACATTCTAACTGCTCCGCCACGCCGCTTTTTGTTCAAATGCAGCGCCACCTCACATTTTGTTACCACCACGTTACACTGCGCCTGCACTATTGCCAGCATTCCAAGTGCACCACGACGCCACTTTCTTCTGCAACGCGCCACCACTACCACCTCACCTCCTGCTATCACCACCTTACACTACGTCCACGCTAGTGCCAGCATTCAAACTGCTCCACCGCCACCACACCTCTCCACTTTCTGCTTCAGCCTCCATCTCGGCCTCTGCAGCCGCACCACTGCCTTTCATTTTGCAGAGCCGCGTCATCTGCCCATGTTTCGTTCCTCTCCTCAACACATTGGTTACGATATGACCCACCGGTGGGTCATGCTAAAGTTTTTCCAAGTGCGAAACGACCCATTGATGAGTCGTTTGAAAGTTTTTCAACAATCTTTTTAAATTGATCGTATTTGATATGCCCAGGAAATGTTTGCTATTTATAAAATTTTTACCAACTTTTTACTTTAAAATTGAGTTTAATATATAACTTCAGTTTAACTCATCGCAATCAATGTGTTGAATAACCGAATAAGGAGGTGGGCGCTAACTCTTTCACAATATGACTTCGAGATAATGGGCGCAACGCGTGGTATCAGACGCGCTTTCGAGGAATGTGTGGAAGAGTGATTCCCAGATTCCCTTGTTAATGCAAAGTTGACGACGGGCCGAACGTCTCGGGACATCTTAATGACTGCCCTACAACGTTTGCTGAGGTCGCTATGTACAGGGTTACACTATTTGTTTGGTTGTGTGGAGTGCCCTCGGGGTAGATGTCCTCTTTGCTAGGGGGCCTCCATGGTTACAGTACTGTCAATAATTGGGAAGTCTCCAGGGTTATAGGGTCCTTATGATGATTTAGATAGCTGATTACCTTGCTAATTAACCCTCAACAAACTAACAATATTACAAACATTGATTTTTTTGGTACAAGTGCCCGATGATGGCAAATTGTCTCAAACGAAGTGATGAAATGAGGAATACTTTTTCTGCAGCTTCATTCATTTCATGCGCAAAATTTATTAAAACATTTTTGCTGAACAGTAATTTTTTCAGTGTTACACTTGGAAACATACTAGCTGTGATTGAGAACCCACTAACTGTGAAGTCGCTCGCACTGTTCCTTTCGTTGATCTCCATGTGCTCCATGGTGATGGAGTTTGGGGCTGTGCTGATGCTTATGGAGGCATTCGCTCCTAATTTCAGATAAATTTCATTTAATCGTGATGCTAAAAGAATCTATTATTGGATCTTAACAAGCAAAGGGTGTTGAAATGAATTATGAGTTTTTTTATGACAAAAACTGTCTTTTGTAAAGAATTTGCTTTTTAATCAATATTTCTTATCTTTCAATGTAAGAATGAAAAGTTTAACGTATACCTTCAAAGGTTTAGGTATGATTTTTGTACGTATGCCTACAGCATTAGGCAGGACAAAACAAGTATAATTCGTATATGCTCAGTACGTATTGCAATTTATATCCATTATTTTATTCCGTGTCTGTACGCGAGTGAATTCCCAAAAGCAAGTAAAAATCGCTATGAAAATGAAGTTTTCATTTATGTATTACAGAGTTCTAGCTGCTTATAATCCTCCCACCTAAAATACAGGCAAGAAAGTCTTCCACTTAACCTCTTGTTTTTCCTTAAATGTCGTCCTCTAAGGGGCTGGTTCCTTCGCGGTCTCATATCGATTACATCTACACTGTGTGTTCCTCCTAAAATAGTGGCTGTGATTGACGTGCGCGCGAGAACCGGCCTGGAAAACACCTCTACCTACTTCACTAAATTGCTTGCATATTGCTTGCCTTTCCTTGAGCGTCCATACTGTTTGCGTAGCAGGAAACGATGAGCTGCCTTGATAACGTCGCTTCGTGGTCTCTCGTTAGCTGCTCTGATTTTTTCTGGGCTTTTCCTGCTCGTATCGGAATACATGCAAGTAGCAAGATGAATACGGAACGTTTGTACGTTGTATTTTATTTTGCTGAGTACCCTGTAATATTTTCTGGGCTTTTCCTGCTCGTATCGGAAGACATGTAAATAACAAGATGAATATGGAGCATTCATACGTTGTATTTTATTTTGCTGAATACCTTGGTTTTCATTGCGCTACTCGCGAACCGCTTGTGACACATCACAGCTTAAATAATGGCTCTCTATCGAAGAAATATGTAAATGCATCATAAAAGTTCAGTCTCGAAATATGTTTACGTTTAAATTTTGTACTTTCTGAATTGCTCATTTTTTGTACTGTCAAATGTTAACCAGCATATTTCTCTGTGTCACACAAATTTAAATTATTGGTAGAGAGGTAAGTGTTCTACTGTAATTATCTAACATTATGTAAGAAAATTATAGTAAAATTTTCTTCGGTGGGGCTCTCAAAGCGAATGGTGGCTACTAATGTAACTCTATTGTAGAATTAGTGTTTATCACTCCACTATATTATTGCTTGAGAACCAGTTCCTTTTCATCGCGCAAAGCAGTTGATTTATTTTGAAAATGTATTCAATATTTCATCGTGTCACTCCCCTCAGGGGGATACAACTATTGTATCTATGGGAATTAGCGCTCCCAGGGGGACTATGTAAGGGCCTGAGCTAAAGGTTAGTTAGCTTTATTTTTGTTGAAATAGAATAGGTTTTTATTTTGTTACGGACTTTTTTTTTCGGTTCACTGCTGTCCTGTTTTTCAGCACCTCCTACTTTCTTCTTCAACTTTGATCTTGTTTCATGAACTTCTTTCTCATCTTACTGTTTCTGTGCCCTTTCTGCATGGATTCCACGTTCCCTTAACTCCATACTAAATGGTGCCTTCTTCTTCCTCTCTTTGGATCGCCTTTGTTGCGGATAGGGAGGCTTAAACTAACTAATAATCTAATCTAATCTAATCATCGTGTCACTGCGTGTAATTTTGTTTTCCCGACGATTGGCTGATTCCTCGCCCCACTCAAAAAATTGTATTTTGTATGTAAAAATTTGTATATAAAAAATTGTTTATAAAATTTTTTATACAATTCCATATTATTGGCCACAACCGCACCTCACACTGATATAATAACTTAGATAATATTTCTATTAGACCTATCTATGATTGCTGAAGCAGCCACCATGCTGTTCATTGCGTTTGAAGTTGAACCATACGTATGCGTCTGAGGACATCGTCTCCTGTGTCTCATGCCGCAAGTATCAGTGACACGCCAAGGCTCCCTCTAAATCTCATTGCATTCGAGTCCCTCCCTCTTATTGTGTTTGGCCGACCTTCTCTCTAACGTCACTTCACAGTCAATCTATTCCGACGTAGGCCCAGATACTGTTCAACGTGACCTACTTCTGATGTCATCGTGCTTTCTAACGTGCATCACATTGACGGACTGTCTCCGCACAACGCTACTCCTCTGGCCAGCCCAGAACTCCGTTATGTTTAGTTTAAATGTTCAATTCATTTTTACTGTGCTGAAGTGCCTATCATTGGTGAGCATCGTAAGTTTTGGATATGATATTGCATGCTGTTCGAAAAACGTAGACATGAACATCTGAGTTGAATCTTCCCAAAGTCTCCTCGTAACAACAATAAATGATATTTCTATTTTGGAGCTTTTTGGCGGTAGTCATTTTCTCTGATGTTGCGGCCTTTTCGTTATCCGTAATTTGTGGCGTTGCAACGCGAAGTGTGTGCGTACTGACTACGCTTCTAACAGGCCTAAAACCTCAGTGCACGAATAATCAGTTGGATTAATTCAATTTAATGACAATTTTAGCGAATATACTAGTGCTTGTGCGTGGAGAGTGCTAACTGTGAATGTTATTTTTTTCTTCTACTAGTTCTATGTGGTGATGCGTGTGCGTGATTGGTGTCAGGCAGTTCAGAATTTAGGTGACAACTCGATAATGGACCACTCGACTAGTTCCTGTTGCCGTACTCTATTCTAGTTCATCCTTATCTACCGCTTTTGTGCACTGTATACACTGCGCAATGGGTACCTGTATGCAGTACACACGCAACGGACGTGTCCAGCGCCACAGGCCAGGCCACACCACGGAGGAGCAACAGCTCGCTCACATTACAGGTATCCAGTGACCCTCCGTGATGCTCCTGCACTCAAGTTCCACCATCTCTCCCGCTGAATACCATTGCAATTATGTGCTTGAAATGCGTGGTCTCTTGAGGTCGCCTTTCTTGTGGCTAGAGAGTCTTGAACTAATATAATAAGAATTTTTGAAGTGTAAATGTATGTATGGTCTCCTGAGATAGCCTTTGTTGTTGCCAAGGAGTCTTGAACTAATATAATTATAATATTTCTTAAATTGTGAATGTGCTGGGTATAGATGTAGCGCTCCTTAGCCGCTGAATGATTGTTATACATTACACTAAGAAGTAAAGCTCTTCATTGGAATGCTAGATGTGTTGGGTATCGGGTGTGGAGCTCCTTAGTTCCTAAATGATTGTACACTAAGAAGTATGACACTTCATTGGATGATCTTTAATCAGTAGGAACGTAGACTTATAAACACCAAGGGCCTTTGGTGTTTCACCTTACTCCTACTATAACACTTCATGCATTGCTCATATCAACACCACGTGTTTTGTTAAGTGTAGAGGTGACTGTGGAGTGCGCAATCGTCTGACAGTCATATGTGTGGGTAACGCCTATGCCTCAACGCTGTAGGAGATGCAGGACGTCTACAGACGTCACGTTCTGTGGCTGACGTCATGACTGCACGTGGCAACTCGATCACGTCACCGGACAGTCTGTATCTGGCGTTGCGGATGTGGCAGACGAGTACGGGTTAAATTTCGTCAGTATTATTGTATGTGTAGGTCTTGTTCTAACAGAGTCGATGTGAAGTGTTGTTGTAAGCTGCCTGAAAAAAATAATGTTTGGTTACATCAGAATAAAGGTCATGAGGTATTTCTATTCGTATTAATCCCGACCGTTTTATTAATAGCGTTATAGATGTGATTACAATATTCACTGTTTTGAATTAAAAAGTCGATGAAGAATTAAAACGCATGTGGATTTTAGTTGTCTATCTTCTCGTTTCCTTAGCGTATATTTCACTTTTTAGTCGGATATCAACAACAGATTAATGCGTGAGGCCATTGCAGCGTGCGTGGATTGTGGTATATAGGCCAAATGGGAAATTCCTGTAATTTACCAGCTTTTATTGCATGTTTTATTCTGCTTGAGAACACCGCCGCTGTGTAAGCTTCTGGTTCATTCCTGAGCAGTTGTTCTCTCATTGATCTTCACTGATTTCGGACGCTTCTTTTTGAATCAATTTTGTTTCCTATAAAATCATGTTATTAATCTTGTTGACATCAAGTGCGCCACATGATAGTTCCTAAATATATAATCTAAGTATTTAACTGTGTACTTTTGATATGGCGTGTATGAAACATTTTTTATTTAGTAGTGAAATGCACACAATTGAGAATAACAAGCATTTGGGAGCTCAATTGTTTGAGCGTCTCGTAATCTCTTAGACCCTGCGAAGGTCGAACCCTTTGGGAACATGAGAGACAAAAATGTACGGTAAAAAGTTTCCATGACATCATTTTCTGGTAATGACGGCATTCTATAGATCGCAATTCTAGGAAACAGACTTAACTGCTCACAAGTAAGTTATTAACACAGAAAGCCGCTGGGATTTACAAGTTCTAATTTTTATCTTGTTTTCTTCGAGGTTAATTTTTTCTTCTTGATACTCTGTAAAATGGTAGTTCGCTGATTTTACTTATTATATTCGCGCTGATTTTACTGACTATATTTGCGCTTATTACTGTTCAATTTAAATTTACCGTAAGAATTCTTCGATATTTATCAACGGCTTATCGCTTAATTTATTAACTTTCCGCTAAAGTGAATCATGTATGAACACTTACCAAGTACCTTATCGTTTCGACCTTTAAAAAATTGCACAGCCGCGCTGAAACTTCGAAACTTGCATTCGCTTAAAGAGAAGAGTGGCGCCACCCACCACTCGGCCTCTGCCTGTAGGCCGGTTTTATTAAATGGCAAGGTCCTAACCCACGAGGTAGGGAATGTTTTGAAGGCGCCCTTCACACATTTGATTATCTTCAGTGTGTTGTGAACTTCCCTCATCTAAGATGAAGGTATAGTTTTGGCCTAGTTCTCAAAATTTATAAAACCGTAATCAAGCGAGTTCCACGATACACAATGTAACAAATTAATCAAAAAAAATTTCTGAAAATGCAATAAAAAACTTTCAGTGTCAGCATTTTCTTCGTTTGCTGTGAGTTACCGAGGAATTTTATGATTATAATCACTGACGACAGAGTTTTGATTCAATTACATGAACCAATTCACCTCGTGGGGAATTCATGTCGAAGCCAAATTTTTCCGTGAGCGGTGAAGCGGTGACACCGGCAGCGTCTATTACGTCTGTACATATTATTGACCTAGTATGCTTGGTATTTGCTTCCAGTTTTCTTGCGTTAATTCATTCATCCGTCTAACGATTGTATATGAATGACAGCTCTGTCAGCTTTTCCAGTGCGCGCCGATTAGCATACGACAGCCATTCTCAACCTTTCCTGCATCATTCATCCCCTCGGTTTTATGTGTTAAATACATAGGGCCCAAATTGACTTCAACTAGGGTTGAATATACCCATGGTTCAGAACCTGTGGCTTAAGAGAAGCTGCATTGCGTGTGTTTTTTACGCAAGTCATGATTTACGGTGCTCCGTTAAAAATTCACTTCGTTTTTTACAATTGCCTCATCGTCAGGTAAAAAGCAGAAACATAAAATTTGTTAACATGTCACCGGGACGTACTTCACCGGGAAATCACCGGGACGTACTTCTGCATTAATTAAACCGTGGTTCAATTCAATCTACGATATTCGAAATATTTTATCTTTCAAAAAGCCCATTTCGAAGTGACACGAACCACGTGTGCTCATTTAAATGAACTATGACGCGCAAGAAAATAACTGACTACAATGTGAGCGCGTCCCGCGACTACAATGTGAGCGCATCCCGCTGGCAGTCTAGCATGTTTCCACCGCGCGTAAGCTAGGCGCTTGAATGTACTTTCTAGCTCATCGAGTATCGCTCAACTTTCTTAGGTAGCTTGCATCGTTTTTGCGCGCCTCCGACAGCCTTGAGCGTACCGGCCCTCTCGTTCATGCCTCTCATACCGCAATGCATGATACAGCACGCACCAGACGTGTGGACTTCCAGCTAGATAACGGCACTTTGGTGTGCGTACAGTGCGCAAGTAAAGGTACTGGATTTGACACACGTTAAAGGTTCCGGATTTGACACACGTTAAAGGTTCCGGATTTGACACACGTTAAGGTTTCGGATTTGACACACGTAAAGGTTCATTTCACACACGTTAAAGTTCCGGAGTTGGTGTTAATGTACGTCCCATAGCGGCGTATCAGGACTCCGTGTCATTGAGCTGCGAGCAGTGACCTTTACTAGAAAAGAGCACCTTCAACAACTGTAGCTCTAAAAAAGTGCTTATTTCAAATACCAACACATCCTGTTAACGAAATCAATATTGGAAGATGAGAGTCGGAATTCGAATTTCACTGAGCGTTGGGATTCCACTGGACGGGGTTTAGGGGAAATTTCTGTTCGTGCAGAGCAAGCTCTATAAATTTCTTATCTATCTGAAATGTAAGGATAAAATGTGAACTTAATGTATCGATATCTTAAGATACAGCGCGTGGTCTACTGTGGCCAAGATCTGATGAAGGGTGAAACTCCGAGCATTGCTCGTGTTTGAGAGATTTTTAACTTTGTTTTTGCGAGTTGTGTTGTCACTCAAGCAAATCCCAATACTCAAATTGTATTTTCCGTTGGGTAAGTAAGATAGATTGGAAAATTCATTATAAACCTCTGTTGAACTCTAAGGTTAGAGACTATTAATTCCATCTAACAGAAAATATGACATGGAAAGACAGTTTCAAGAGATGGTAGGTTTCATAACTCGAGGAAAGGAAAGGCAATCAAACCAGTTTTACGTTTTATTGATCGTCAGCAGTTGAAGTAGAGCGTTAGGAGCAGCATGCAAGGCGGCACTGGTGTTGTGTTACAGCTGTCTGGAGGCCGGGTGTTGGCTGGCTGGTCACTGGCCTCCTGCAGGGCTGCTAGATTGGCCTTCCTTATGGCCAAAACATATGTACAAATTGGTATTCTACAGCGCAAAATTTGGCCATAAAACCGCTTAGCAGTGCCAATCCAGCAGGGTTGCGAGACGCTAAGGCTCCTTTATGGTTCAATTGAATTTGGAAAGTGCTCAAACTTGATGATTTTAACCAGAAACCAGGTAGTGATTGTTGCTTTAGCTCTGTTGCGTTTCGCCTGTTGAACCATCGATGATGCTCTCTGGGTCTCAGAAGGCCATGAAATTGTAATTTTTGAGAAGCGCGAAATTTTAGCAGTACACGATTGATATTATGGTTTAAATTAATATATCTTATAACCAAGGTGTTCATAACCCTCTGTCTTTGGACAAGTGTATATATACTCTCAAGGCTCAGAGTTAGTTGTTGGGCCCGTGGTTATTAAGATCAAGGAAGTTGGTGAATCGAGTTTGCATGTAAATTTAGTGTACTGATCGGACATCATTTCCCGTGGAAATGTAGCTTCACTTTTATTGGTTTATTCCAAAAGTTTTCCTCAAACAGATGTGCCCCAAATTTTCGTAATATCTTATATTTGTTTCTTACATTTTTCTTATCGTAAAAATACTAAAGCAAATCATAGCTAAAGGGTACTCAAAAACATGTGCAAGAAAGAAAAATACTCCTCCAAAATTCTGGTCAAAATATTCGCCTGGTGAACAGGTGATTGCAGTGCTATATTTAAATGTATATCTTAGGAATCGGAGTTTCATCAAAGAACCTAATGTCTGCCAGAATTTTACGTCGAAGTCATTTGATTGCGCTTGTTCTCCCCATCGTGCTTTTTGCGTTGTGATGGGGATATGTTACAATATTAGTGCTTCAGTATTTTGCACTCTATTTCCATCTCCTTTTTACAAGCTCAGTTAAATTGTGAATTGTCCTATATTTTTCTAGATAAGCCTTCCTTTCACAAAACTTAATCTCGAAATGCCATGACATGCACTGCTGAAGTCGACCGTGCCTCGCCGTATTGTGTTTAGGCTTGCTCACTTCAGTGTTGCTGCTCTCCATTCATTCGATGATTATTATACTTATGATTAATTATTATTCATTGATTTAATAATTATGATGATTATTATAAGTCATCTTTGCGGTTTGTGGCATAGAAAAAGTTAAATTGAAATGCTACGTAAAGTTCCATGTTATGAAAATATGCATAAAGCTAATTTTCGTCGTCTTTTCGCTCGCCTTCCCGACTTCGATGCCTTGGCAGAATGTTGTAAAACTTAACACTTCTACAAGTTGTCTTCACTGTAGACACCAACGTTTTGCCTCGCGTCCTTAGTGCCTTCGACCGGCCTGAGCATCACTCCTCGAGGTGGTGCAACTATTCTAACTTCTATACATCAGGTCAAGTAAGATATTACACTCACTGTTTCTGAAAAAATTATTTTTCTCGCTTAGTTAGTTCGAAAGTTGATGGTTCTGCACTATAATACCTCGACTCAGAATTTTGACATTCATTTTGGCGAAAACTGCAGTTTTGCGACATAACGCCACTGTTGTAGCTGAACCATTCACTACTACAACACCTGTACCGTTGTAACACTGCTATTCTTACGCTGCACCTTCACAACACCGCGCCTTAGCCAATGCCTCCTACATCATGTAAAGAAAGCATTGGCCTGAGTAGAACTGCAACCCTGCAGACAACTTACAGATGCAGTGCAATACGGCCGCCAGCACCGTATGTGGCAGAACCGAATCCTTGACAAGTGCGAGGTTTAGGCAGTCTGGGCCTGACCGCACAAGTTTCTGCAGCTTGCCCTGTTACCTGTTACTGGAGGAAGAGAAAACATCGCAGGTAAATTAACAGCAAGAATGCATCTGCGGCCTTCCGTTGCCCAAGTTGTTACTGCACTTGCACTTGTTAAACTTCGATTCTCAGACAAGTGGATACGAGTATATTTTAAGATGATTATTTCTCACTTTATATCGTATCTTTAACCCTTATTGAGTTGATACCAGCAAGAATGCATCTGCGGTTTTTCGTTGCCGAAATTGTTACTGCATTTGTGCTTGTTAAATTTGACTTCTCATGTAGGTGGATGCGAGTGTATAGTAAAATGATAATTTGGCACTTATTTCGTTGTTTTGAGCTAATTTTGCTGGAATACTTGCTTGCCACGTTAGTGGAACGCTGAGAGCCGTTGGTACTCTTCAGCTAATGCTCATTTCCATTAAATATGGCTGGCAGAACCTGATTCGGCGTTAGAGAGTAGGTAAACAAGCTTTGCGGTTGATTGCCTCATCGTGTTCCTGAACACCTGGAGAAAAAATTCTTCATCATCATAAAATTTTGTTACAATAGACGTCAGTGCTGCATTGCATCACGTATTTAGTAATGCACAACTCAGTACTGGCATTGTGCTCGCATTACCTAGCTGGAAATGCAGCATCTATTTCTTCTACGGTCAAGCGAGTATTCTTGTGGCGTTTGAGCTGATCGGCATGTGAAAGAACGGCGAAAATTCTGGACATTCCTTGGAATTCGATGTAATTTTAGAATTTCCTGGGTATTTTTTGCCAATATTTGTATATGCGGATGGTCTGGGTGTTTCTGGATATTCTGGAGATTTTTTGGACCCTTGGGTGCGGTGGCAACACTGAGGCCTCAGGTAGAGGGGGAGGGAGTGAGGGGTGAGGTGACAAGGCGCCAGCGTGTCCGGGGAGACGCTGCCTGCACTGCGTGAACCTCCGCCGCCGCCCTCTGGTGGCGGCGCTACCTGCTGCTTCCTCCTGCTGGGGGGGGGACTGGCTGGGGGGGGGGGGGTGTTGTGGTGCGGTTTTGGTGGACTGGTTTTGTGATTGTTGTGAACTGGTTGCGCGGTTGTGAGGGACTGGTGGTGCGGTTGTGAATTGGTAGTGCGGTTGTGTGAGACTGGTAGCATGGTTGTGGTGAATTGGTGGTGCGGTTGTATTAGACTGGTGGTGTGGTTGTGGTGAACTGGTGGTATGGTTGTGGTGAATTGATGGTACGGTTGCATGAGACTGGTGGTGTGGTTGTTGTGAACGGGTGGTGTGGTTGTTGTGAACTGGTGGTGTGGTTGTGGGGGACTGGTGGTGTGGTTGTGTTGAAATGGTGGTATGGTTGTGATGAATTGATGGTACGGTTGCATGAGACTGGTTGTGTGGTTGTTGTGAACTGGTGGTGTGGTTATTGTGAACTGGTGGTGTGGTTGTGGAGGACTAGTGGGGTGTGATGAATGGGCTGAAGAAGACTGGTGGAAAGTAGTGTGGTTGTAAGTGAGCTCGTGCTATGATGAGTTTTTATTTTGGTTGACTGCTGTAGGAGTTACCCTGTAGTTTTTATGGCCAAGTTTTCCACTAGGGCGCCGAATTTGCGAAGTTTACCCAAAAAGACGTCCGGGAGGACAATCCTGATTTCACCCAAGGTCGACATGTACTTCAGTCACTGTGATACTGTGGCCGATCGTGCGAGCTATGCTGGCGTACGCAGATACAGTAAAAATGAACTCCACAGTTCTCTAAAATTCCGTTCAGAGCAACAAAACAAAATTTGTCAGTTCTTTATACCATGACTTTATGACGTAATTTCGTTTTTGTTTATACCATAACTTTATCGAGTGATTTCGTTCTCGTTTATGACATAACTTGACCGAGTGATTTCGTTCTCTTATATGCCATAACTTAATCGAGTGATTTCGTTTTCGTTTATACCATAACTTTATTGAATGATATCGTTCTTGTTTGAACCACAACTTAATCGAGTGATTTCGTTCTCCTTTATGCCATAACTTAATCGAATGATTTCGTTCTCGTTTATGCCATAACTTAATCAAGTGATTTCTTCATCTAAATTAGAGAATTTAGATAGGATGTAGTTTTCATTATCGCTGTTATATAATGATTCATTCACTAGTTGCCTTGGTGTCGGAACCGCTGTGCAGCAGCTGGCCCAGCTGAAGGTGGGGAAGCGGCCGCTCTTCGCATTCAAGATGCAATTTTGTGAGTTGAGAAAAGATTGCCTGCTTTACCAGCGTGGCGAATGCGTAACGGAAAGCAACATCATGAGGTGCAGCTGTGATGTCCCCTTTGATAGATTTCTACATCGTCACGGTGACGCATCTCTGCCTCTCTGTCGTCGCTAGTTACGCCTCTGCCTCTCTGTCGTCGCTAGTTACGCCTCTGCCTCTCTGTCGTCGCTAGTTACGCCTCTGCCTAGCTGTCGTCGCTAGTTACGCCTCTGCCTCTCTGTCGTCGCTAGTTACGCCTCTGCCTCTCTGTCGTCGCTAGTTACGCCTCTGCCTAGCTGTCGTCGCTAGTTACGCCTCTGCCTCTCTGTCGTCGCTAGTTACGCTTCTGCCTCTCTGTCGTCGCTAGTTACGCCTCTGCCTCTCTGTCGTCGCTAGTTACGCTTCTGCCTCTCTGTCGTCGCTAGTTACGCCTCTGCCTCTCTGTCGTCGCTAGTTACGCCTCTGCCTCTCTGTCGTCGCTAGTTACGCCTCTGCCTCTCTGTCGTCGCTAGTTACGCCTCTGCCTCTCTGTCGTCGCTAGTTACGCCTCTGCCTCTCTGTCGTCGCTAGTTACGCCTCTGCCTAGCTGTCGTCGCTAGTTACGCCTCTGCCTCTCTGTCGTCGCTAGTTACGCTTCTGCCTCTCTGTCGTCGCTAGTTACGCCTCTGCCTCTCTGTCGTCGCTAGTTACGCCTCTGCCTCTCTGTCGTCGCTAGTTACGCTTCTGCCTCTCTGTCGTCGCTAGTTACGCCTCTGCCTCTCTGTCGTCGCTAGTTACGCCTCTGCCTCTCTGTCGTCGCTAGTTACGCCTCTGCCTCTCTGTCGTCGCTAGTTACGCCTCTGCCTCTCTGTCGTCGCTAGTTACGCCTCTGCCTCTCTGTCGTCGCTAGTTACGCCTCTGTCTCTCTGTCGTCGCTAGTTACGCCTCTGCCTCTCTGTCGTCGCTAGTTACGCCTCTGCCTAGCTGTCGTCGCTAGTTACGCCTCTGCCTCTCTGTCGTCGCTAGTTACGCCTCTGTCTCTCTGTCGTCGCTAGTTACGCCTCTGCCTCTCTGTCGTCGCTAGTTACGCCTCTGCCTCTCTGTCGTCGCTAGTTACGCCTCTGCCTCTCTGTCGTCGCTAGTTACGCCTCTGCATCTCTGTCGTCGCTAGTTACGCCTCTGCCTCTCTGTCGTCGCTAGTTACGCCTCTGTCTCTCTGTCGTCGCTAGTTACGCCTCTGCCTCTCTGTCGTCGCTAGTTACGCCTCTGCCTCTCTGTCGTCGCTAGTTACGCCTCTGCCTCTCTGTCGTCGCTAGTTACGCCTCTGTCTCTCTGTCGTCGCTAGTTACGCCTCTGCCTCTCTGTCGTCGCTAGTTACGCCTCTGCCTAGCTGTCGTCGCTAGTTACGCCTCTGCCTCTCTGTCGTCGCTAGTTACGCTTCTGCCTCTCTGTCGTCGCTAGTTACGCTTCTGCCTCTCTGTCGTCGCTAGTTACGCCTCTGCCTCTCTGTCGTCGCTAGTTACGCTTCTGCCTCTCTGTCGTCGCTAGTTACGCCTCTGCCTCTCTGTCGTCGCTAGTTACGCCTCTGCCTCTCTGTCGTCGCTAGTTACGCCTCTGCCTCTCTGTCGTCGCTAGTTACGCCTCTGCCTAGCTGTCGTCGCTAGTTACGCCTCTGCCTCTCTGTCGTCGCTAGTTACGCCTCTGTCTCTCTGTCGTCGCTAGTTACGCCTCTGCCTCTCTGTCGTCGCTAGTTACGCATCTCTGCCTCTCTGTCGTCGCTAGTTACGCCTCTGCCTCTGTCGTCGCTAGTTACGCTTCTGCCTCTGTCGTCGCTAGTTACGCATCTCTTCCTCTCTGTCGTCGCTAGTTACGCGCCTCTGCCTCTCTGTCGTCGCTGGTTACGCCTCTGCCTCTGTCGTCGCTAGTTACGCATCTCTTCCTCTCTGTCGTCGCTAGTTACGCTTCTGCCTCTCTGTCGTCGCTAGTTACGCCTCTGCCTCTCTGTAGTCGCTAGTTACGCCTCTGCCTCTCTGTCGTCGCTAGTTACGCCTCTGCCTCTTTGTCGTCGCTAGTTACGCCTCTGCCTCTCTGTCGTCGCTAGTTACGCCTCTGCCTCTCTGTCGTCGCTAGTTACGCCTCTGCCTCTTTGTCGTCGCTAGTTACGCCTCTGCCTCTCTGTCGTCGCTAGTTACGCCTCTGCCTCTGCCGTCGCTAGTTACGTCTTGGTCATGCTCTCGTCACTAGTTCCGTTACTTGCCCTGCTCTCGTTATTAGTTACGTTTCTGCCACACTGTCACTAGTTTAGGCAAATTTAGGTCACTTGTGTTGAAAATGAAATTTTTCAATTCTATGTAAATTAACAACCGACAGTTAAACATGTTAATTTTCATCTTTAGGTGTACGAGGCTGCGTGAAACAATTCTCCAATAGATGACTCCAGAATTTGACGCCTGACATGTGTGTCTCGTGCACGCCTTCGCTAATAAATAGATTTATTATTTTGGACTCTGTTATAAGCTTTTTCACCGTTGTGTCCACGAAGCTATTTCTGGGTGCTTGAATATTTTACAAGTTCTATCGTGAACGCTTCAGCACTTAACAATGCATCCTTCCTATTACAAAGAACTCTCAGTTGTGAGGATTCTATGACTGTGAGTCTATAAAAAGCAACGTTTCGATGTTTCGTACGTCATCGTTGCCTTTTATAGACTGACAGTTGTAGAACTTTAACAATCGAGTGTTCTTTGTTGTAAAAAATGAAAGGAGGTTATCTTCGTTTTTTAACACGTGTACAACTGAAACAATTTCGCCAGGTTGAAAAGCTGGAAAAAAATGCATCCCTCCATCTCTTTTTTAGCATTGGTAATTTTATAGTTACATCATTAAAATTCTAAAGTGCATTATTTCAAACACCTCAAACTAGAGTTCAAAGAAGGGAATTTGTAAGGTCCCGAGTGAATGATTTGGTAGGCCTTCCTTTTGTTGAAATAGAATAAGTTTTGTGTTAGGTTACCAACCATTTATTTTAATTTTATTTAATGTGTTCCTTTATTTCAGCACCTTAACTTCCTTCAAATTTTTTATTTTGTGTGATGAACTTCTACCAATCTTGCTGTTCCCATCAGCAGTGTGGAGATACAATTAGTGCATGGATTCCCGTTTCTTTAATTCCACACTGAATGGTGCCTCCCCCTTTCCTCGCAGAAAAACACTTAAGTCATTGTTAAGAGGCTCGAACTAACGCAATTTAATCTAACCTTCAAATACCTCGTGCAAGCTTGCTGCACTCATTGTTTTCCGATACCTCTCCCTGCTCTTTCTGTGATAAGTGAGACAACAGATGCTGCAACCTGGAACGCTATGTTGTGCGGTATTGTCTCGTTTGAGCCACTCTTGGAACGTCTTGGAATCTCTGGTTCTTAAGCCTTGTCGCAATCTGTGTCTCCCTGTGCAAACAGACACACATCTGCTTCCTTCCCCGTTAATTAATGCATACGCCTTCTGTCCGTGTCTTGTTGTTGGGTTGTAGTTAATCTTCTAATCAACTCGATACCAGATATTTTTTGTGTTTCATTTGAACGTTTTTCATGGTGCCATACTAGCTGTCTTTCTTTGCCGTTTGTGTTGTTCAATCGTACAAAATACTCGGAAAGTCCCAACCCTTGAACATTTTTTGTTGGTGTTCTATGTTTGTGGTGGTCACTGCATGCTTAGTAACCATTTTTTTTTATCGTATGGACAATTGTTTCTAACTTTTGTTTAATTTCTTAGTGAATGATTCTGTATTTTGAAAACGTATTAAAACCAAAAACAAAGCGCGCTCGTGACCCATTCTACTACTCTGATTTTAGTGCATTATGATTCATTTTGCATTAAATATTTACGATAAATATTCGAGCGATATAGAGCAAGTATATATACCTTATACACGTGAGAATTTGTACACCAACTTTAGGTAAGCTGCTCACATCCAACACGAAGCAGGTGCGCACTCATGAATAAGTTAAACATTACGCTGTTGAAAAATTAAACCGAAGAATCACTGTTTAGAATCAAACGCTGATGCTGCTTTTTAGAGATAGCATCTCATGTACACCACGCTGCATATGTCGCTCTGCTACCGTATTTCTAGCACGTGTGTATAGTAGTATATAAAATTTACTCAGAGTGCAGTGTAGAGGCCGCACAAGAATTATGCAGTAGTTAATGTAGTATAGAGCGCGCACATGTTGTTATTGTAGTGTAAAGCACGCACGGAAAATATTAATTACTAGTGTACACGACCCGTCATAAATGACGGGATTCGATAGTTTCCTCTAAATATGGAACCCATAAATATTGAGTAGTACGGAGCACACACACACACACACGTATATAGTGTAGTATGGAGTACGCGCAGGCGGCATGAAGTATTGAGTGCAGCATAGAGCACGCACGGGAAGCACGAAATATTTAGCAGTACGGAGCCCGCAAAGTGAAGTATAGTGTAGTATAGAGTACGAACGGAAAAGATGAAGTATTTAGTACGGTATAGAGTACCCATGGAAACATGAAGTACGCACGGGAAGCACGAAGCGTTGAGTGCAGTAGGGAGCAGGCGAGACAGGGAGGCTGTGTGCAGATACAGCGAGGGCGCAGGTGTAGAGCTCTGCTGCGGCGCACCTGTGATGTGATCTGAGGTGTTGTCCTGTCCTCTGCGAGGCTGTGTCTGTGCAGCGTGCTTGTGTATGTGCGTCTGCACGGTGTGCTTGCACAGTGTGTCTATACAGCATACATATAGTGTGTCTGTGCAGCATACCTGTAGTATGTGTCTGCACTGTGTGTCTACGCAGCATACCTGCACTGTGTGTCTGCTCAGCATACCTGCGCAGTGTATGTACACAGCGTATCTGTGCAGCATACCTCCACTGTGTCTGTGCAGTATACCTGCACAGTGCGTTTGTGCACCATATCTCCCCAGTGTGTGCACACAGCGTATATGCGCAGCATACCTCCACGCATATGTCAGAACAGCTCACTTCAGCTGCTCTTACCTCTACCACGCAAGAAAACAGCGCAAGTTTCGGTGCACTTAAGTGCGAGCCGTTGCAAAATTTATTTTAATGTGCGACTGATACCGGTGTATATGAAACGTGAGCATCCAAGCCTATATTGATGGGTTACAACGTTGTTCATAAGTCTATTCGTATGTACTCCTTGTATTGCCTATCGAAATGTCTGATAACAGAAAAAGCAGGTGTGCAGTAGTGTTCCGACACCATGCATTTTTTAAGCAGTTTCTTTATCGATATGATGATGATACCGTGTTACCTAACAGTATGATAGTACTACGTCTTTTCAAAAGCATGATAACATAACGTCTGCCATTACAGCCTCCACTCAACCATATGTTGGCCGGGGGAGCCAAAGAAAGACTTGCATTGAAAACCTCTGATGCCATTAATCTTGTAAGCTATATTGGAAATTAACCAAGTATCGTTGTACGTGTGTAGATGGGTGTACATGTTCGATCGAAAATGATAACGTTATTTTTTTTAATTAGGGCTATAGTTCATGTAGGCAAACTGTTGCACCATAAACGATGAAAGCGCATATTTTTCATGTCAGATTCTCCATTCATGTGTTGTGGAATAAAATGTGTGAATTTAAATCGACGTTTTTAAATTGCATTTCAAAAGCAGTAATCCGCAAGCATGTGGTGTTCAGGTGTCCAGTTTATGGAATCAGAGTATAGGGACGTAGAGGCTAATGAGGAAGTAAGAAAGCGCCCAAGTGTGTTATTGGATAGGGGATGCCATTCGTGTAGGTGTGATAAAGGCTCTGAGTTTGGTGCCTGCTGGTCACATTCACTGAAATTAAAGTGTGGGACTGAAGTACGAGGTGATGTTTTCCGAGATCTGTAACTTCCTCTGCATCCATTTTCGAGGTCTGAAACGCCTACCTTCCAGGCTCATGATATGGATACAGTAATTTCAAACTCCGTTGAATCTATTTTAAGGTTCGTGGTGTCACTTTAATGTCCTTAGAGTCTACTTAAAGGTCCAAAGAGTCTTCTTTAATTTCCGTAGAGTCGACTTTTAAACTCCGTAGAGGCCACTATAAGGTCCACGGCATATACTTTTGAGACTCAGAGCGTCTAATATGAGGCTCATAGCGTTTACTTCTGAGCTCACAACGTCTACTTTTAGACTCATAGCGTCAACTTTAAGTCTCATAGTGCCTACTTTGATGTCTAAAGCGTCTACTATGAAGCCCACAGCGTCTACATCCGAGATCGGTCACGTCTACTTTCGAGGCCCGTACTTTCCGTGACGTCTTCACAAACGTCGTCCCTGTGCCGAGGTACACCACCACTCGATAGATACTACGCGTGCAGCCAGCCCTGCTCTCTGCACTCGGCTTGCACTTGCCAACTGCAGCTTTGGCGCCATCGCGTCGGCTCACAGACGCTCTTACGACCACCTACTTCAGGTGGCTTCCTAGTTTGTTGTAGTGTACGAATATGTGCAGCTTCCTTGGTTTTCGCGGCATGCGAATATGCGAAGTTTTTTTCAGGAAGTGTGATGATTACGAGGTTTCGGGGCCTTTTTTAGCGTACGAATATATGAATATACGTACGAATATATGAATGAAACTTGTACTTACAACAATTCTTGCGAAATCTCACGTAATGTGAAAAGGAGAACTAATACTAGTGTATATTATTTATATCAAACGGTATTTATTGCAAGTAATTTGAAACGTTTGCAATAAATAATGCGCATTTTAACACTGGTTCTATTTTTAACCGATATGAAACTTCTGTTGACTTTTCAGAGCTCTAAAAGCCGCCCAATCATTCGAAGCTCTCCTTTCATATTTTTATTTGATGTTCGCTTCCATATCAAGAATATGGAGAGTAAAACGCGGTTCATGAGGTGAAGTTTGATCGCCTTGTAATAGTCGCGTGCAGAGGAGGGGCAGATCAATAAAACGAGCACTCCAGACGGCTCCATGCTTGCTCCATTGTATCTATGGATATTAGCGCTCCCTGTGGGGAGGTGTGAGGGCCGAGCTGAAGGTTAGATACCCCTCCTTTGCATGGAATAAGATGGCCTTTTTTGTTACGGACCATAATTTGCTTGGATCACGGATCACGGCTGACTTTTTTTTAGTTCCTAATACTTTCTTCTTCAACTTTTATGTTCTTTTCATGAATTTTTTAAACCTGGCTGTTTCTATGTGCAGGGTGTGGGGACACACCTTGCGCATAGATTCCACGGGCTCTTAACACTGTTATAGATGGTGTTTTCCTCCTTCCTCTCGTGGGAACCCCTTTGTTGTGGTTAGGAAGGCTTCAACTAACTCATAATCTAATCTTTAATGGTGTGAATATGTTTTAAGCAATTTAAAAAATTTGCGAGGAGATTAATTAGTAGATAAAAGTTTCTGTCAGAAATTTTTTCGCTTCAGCGTATGAGATGAAAAGAATCACCAGCGTTGAGCTCTTCCTTGGTCGAACAGTGGGTCAAAAATGACCTTTGAACTATCTACAAAGAGGATTTAAGACATTCACCTTGGCTTATTAACAGGTTCATTCTTAAACCCAAGATATGAGTGCGTAGGGGTTTAATTCTATAGTTTTCGTGCGTAAATACGAAGCTCTTTCATATTCGCCAGCTCCTCTGATTTTTTGATGGCGTTTGACCCGAGTCAGTTTATTTACTTTCATCTGACGGTGTTGCAAGTGCCGCTTCAAAATCTTGCCCATGTGTGTAAGGAGGGAGTCGGAAATACCCATTTGAGAAGTCCATAGTAGAGGCGCAATATTCCCTGATGACAAGTACTTGTTGTCTGAAAAATATACAGATCTGCAAAAAACTTTTAATATATCGTCTTTCGTAACTTCTCGTGAATAAAACTACGCATTTGAATGTGCTGCGCCGTTTATCACTTTTAATTAGGTGGTTAGGTCTTTTTTGCCTCAATGTTGATACACTTTCTGAAATACAATAGCTGGCTCAGCATTTTCGCTAAGGACTGATCTGAATTGGTTGTCTTGTTCTCTGACCAACTGTTACTTGTGTCAGGCCTGATCGCGTGTCGCTTTTTCTATATTTTGTAGATATTTTTTTAACCTCTTGCTCGGCCAAGACAAGTTAACATGTCTTCGCCCAATTTTCTTTTTCACAGTGCTGCGTGTGAACCTTGGCAAAACTTCACATATAAATTGGAAAAAGATTAAATAAAAGCCCTTCCATACTTGACTTGCAAAAATACAGTGAAAACAATAAATAATCGTCTGAAAATGACACGTTTCCATCATAAAAACCGGCGACAGAGCGATCAGTATGTACGCAAGGTCGACTTCGCACCGGAGGTTGCCACCGTCATCAGTGCGCGCTCTCGCTATCATTGCAGACTTAGAAAACAGGGCTCGTTTCTAAAATCCTGCGCTAAAATACATGCGTACATTTGCTCTTACATGTATTTGTGTGTGGTACACGCAAGTGGCTTTAGTGAGTGAGGTCTATGACTACCAGCTTTCGAAACCTTTCCAACGTGACGGACTCGAGTCATTCAACATTACAAGAATAGTCCTAGATTTATCTTGAATTAAAAAAAAATTCGCCCGATGGATTTTCAATTGGTGTGAAACGCTCCAACGTGACTGCATGTCTGATTTAAATATAATGCTAAACTTAGAGGTTAGAGGAACTTCACGGGACTCTTCATCAGGTCTAAAATAATTTAATTAAACTCCCCTAGTTGTTCACTTGACTGCTCATCAGGTTCAGAAATAATGCAAAACCCTCCGATGAGTTAATGCGAGGGCTTATCTTTCTCTAAACAATGCAAAACATACCAGTAACTCCGCTTCTTACAGAAGTACCCTAATCGAATGGAAATTGGTCGAAAGTACATTGTAATGGTCATTCATCTTATTATATACGACGTTTCACCACCGGAGACGCCACAAAAGTGTATTCGATGTCCCCCAGTTCTTCATTTCTATATATTGGTGATTCGGGTGCTACTATATCGTGAGGTCTGCCGCCACATGTCGCCTACCCAGGTGCAGTTTGAGATGTACAAATTAAGTGTTTATCGCTAAATTAAATGTATGAAAATAAGTAATATCCATCAGTAACATGACCTAACCTCACGCTAGAGTAATAACCAGAGGTAGATCTCATGTTAAAGCTTGGCAAACCTCACGCTTTAGTCCTAGTTAAAGGTAGATCTCTTTCTAAAGTGCGGTAGACCTCACGCTGCACCAGCAGTACCGGTCATTCGTGCACAGGAGGTATTCGTTGGGCATCGACGCGCCTTGTGAACCTGAGTCCTGTCTTCCAGCGCAAGCAGAGTGAGTCAGGGCGACGGAATCTGGCCGGCTGTGCAGCTGTTGAGAGGAGGCAGCATTTTGTGGGTCAGTCCATCTGGTCCTGTGGGCTCTGCACAGCTGGATCTCTTAACAGTATTATGCTAGTCAACACCTGAATGTTTTCGCACTTAGGCTTGAGGAGTTTTGTAGGAAGCTTTCCTCAGTCCCCTCACTGAGATCTGCTTTGTTAAATCAACAGTTTTCGTTAGGATTTCTGCTCAATAGTCTTCGAGTTACGGAAGGAAAAGTTTCAACCATTACCTGTTTTTTTTTTTGTGGCTGGTTTGAAGAAGAATTTGTCGTCGATGACTTTCATAACTCTCAAGTTGTAAAACGACTGAGTCTGCGAGTAGCGTTGCTCTTGGGAATTATCCTTGTCAAACTGACAAATTTTAATGCGCTGTTTGAACTGTGATGCATAGTGTAAAGTGTGTGGGAGCGTTTCGAGATATTTGTCATCCGTATGACGTATTGGATTTATTGGCAGCACTGCTTTTAGTTGGGGATGTAGTATTGAAGCGTCACTTGTGTAATGCTTGCCGCCATGATTTGAAGCCAATCTTGTTGGTGAACGAAGAGACTTTCTTTGATCAGGATATAGATAGAAGAAACTGCATGTGCTGAGGCAAAATTGGTTGTTAATCGTCATGTGTTATTATCCATCGATGTGCTTGATACTTTGTGAGATAATTGTGATTGCATGTTTTGTGAAATGGTTTTTAAATATTTCCGGTTTATAACTCGTATAGTATGATAACACTTTCTTAAAAAGTATTACTCATTTTTCCTGCTTCATCATGGCGTTATCAAGTCTGTTAAAGAGTAACTCGTTTACTTCTTTGGGGGAGTTCTATAGTCTCGTTAAGCGGATAACTGCAGTTGAATAAATTTTCCTGGAGATTTTTCGTTGGGTTTCAAAACGTCTATTATCACGAGTACGTAATTCTGAAATGATACGAATTCCTCATAATTAGATATAAGCACGCACTGCTTGTAGTTTCAAAGATCTTTTCTGGTAATGAGACCACATGAAAGTCCACGTTGTGGGAAATTATTTGCTTTTCATAGAAACTCATTTTCAGTGAAAGCTTTCCTGAGCCTTTCAGGGAATTTTATGTTTATTTCTGTGTTAATGTGTAGAAACATTAAAAGAGGATCTTCCCAAGGCAAAAAATAACTGAAGAATGTTAGGCAAGCTAAATGAGTTCTCATATCTTGAGGGCTTTTAACGATGATTCAAAGAAATCATCGCTAGCAGTGGGAAAAACTTTTAATTTAAATAAATATACTTTTTACTTTTTCTTCTTGGACAACTTTTACAAAATGGCAAATGAGTTTTCATCATAGGTGTAGGAGCTTCGTGCGGTTGCTCTAGGAAATTGCATCTATTGTCTCATAATTGTCTATTCCCGCTTGTGTCCGACATGTTCAACGCGTTGTTAATTGTTTTGCTCCTGCTGACTTCAGGAGACCATTTTGAAAAACTGGTCAACTTTTGTTCTATTGAGCGTACGTCTATGAAAATTTGCAGATTACTAGATCTCCACATTTGTAACAACTTATCTCAAACAAAAATTTTTCATAAGGCCATAGAAAATTAATTATTTAAAATTTTTTTTTATATATATACATACATTATTCATTATAACTTCGAAATTTACAAAGCTAGAGCAATGCGGTTTGTTGCATTTGAAAGTCAAACGTATGCTCTATCTAATTTACAAAGGGATTTTTCGATATATTTCATTCAGAATTTATATGAATTTTTTTTGTAAGGGTCAGGGCAAAAGTTATACTTTTAGGGTAAAAAAGTCTACGGAAAGCTTTACAGAAAAAATTTTGAAAATCCCCTTGTAAATTAGATAGAGCACACATTTCACTTTCAAATTCAACAAACCGCATTGCTCTAGCTTTGTAAACATCGGAGTTATAATGACAAACGTCTTGAAAACTTACTTGTTTTATAAGACCTATTTTAAAGAAAAAAATGCTTCTCCTCCTACAGTTTTTGAGCTACAGTCATGATTTTAGTATCATTGGATGCAAAAAAACAAGGGCTTTACAATGTATTAGGAAGTTTTTCAAAATTCATTCCTGTTTCAAAGTTATGACGTCATAAATTTGAATTTTCTTGAATATTTTGATTTTTTTAATTTTTATATTGAAAGTTTGAGGAAAAGCATTCAAGTTTTTGGAATGTCCATGTTATTCTGCATCCAAATGATACCGAAATCATTACTGTAGCTCAAAAACTATCAGAGAAGAAGCATTTAGATCCCCCCCCCCAAAAAAAAATGTCGTTTTCTATGATTTCCCATTTTCTTTTCAAGAAAATCGCATTTTGTCATAAATGATAAATGATTCTAAATTGCATTTCCTATCAGTATACCAAATTTCATTGCTCTAAATTCAATAATAAAAAAAATTTTCGGAAGGGGGATGCTTAACTTGAGGAATATGAATGATGAAATATATAAAAATAAAATAAAATTGAAAATTTGAGAATTTTTTTTAAATGTCCACGTTATTCTGCATCCTATGATACCAAAATCATTACTGTAGCTCAAAAACTGTAGGAGAAGAAGCATTTAGAAAACCCCCCAAAAGTCGTTTTCTATGATTTCCCATTTTCTTTTCAAGAAAATCTCATTCTGTCATGAGTGATAAATGATTCTAAATCGCATTTCCTATCAGTATACCAAATTTCATTGCTCTAGGTTCAAAAATGAAAAAAAAGGTCCGTGAGGGGGATGCTCTCCCCCTCCCGGGGGGGACGCTAGCTCTGGGATACGTTCCTGATATTTTTACAGACATTCGGGGACATATCTCAAACTCATTTAAAGCAATAAAAAAAAATCGGGAGAATCGACTTTTGGACTGCAGATGCCCCCAAAATGGTTTCCTTCATGGACCGCAAGGCAGGTGTGTTGATGAGTTGCTCGAGTCGGTCTGCAATTGTTTCTCTTAAACTTGTGTGTTAGTTTTCAAGTACATTTACTCCCGGGCTTCGGGAGATTTATTCTTGTAATTTTCAATGATGATTTAACACTTTCATCGCAACAACCGCCACTTTGGCCACGGAGAGGATTTTCATAATGCTGCTACCGACCAGTAGTCCAAAACTCAAATTTCACAAATACTTAAAAATAAAGATGAATGAAAGCATGACTAAATAAATGTTGGCTATTTCCAAAATTGCTTACTACAATTGACTATAAATTTGACTTGAATATTGAACTTCAGTTTAACAAATTGCGTTCAAAGTGTTAAATGCTTGCTTCAGACGTGGCAGCATCTTTCATTTGTGGAGGCTGCTACAATGGCAACTCATTCCGTAGGCCCTGCGATTGCTGTCAACTATAAGAGATGCAGTCAATATTTTCCCGTGATTAGCTTTCTTTCTGTGCCGGCGCTACTAGAGTTTCTCAAAGATAACGCGAGAAGGAAGAGAATGAGTTACTCCGAGCAGGAAAGTTGCGGACTTGGAGAGGCGGATCGGCGACTGCAGCTGCGATAAGATGAGTGCATTGTGGCTCTTATCTCAGGACTTAGATAACACTAACTAGTTCTGCAAGTTTTGGCTTCATGACATCTGTCGTGTAGTGTTGCCATTATGATCCCATTAAAATGGGATCGTCATAGCATGAGATATGAAGAATTGGTTGTATGTTGTGTTGTCGGTCTGCTTTGCTTTTTGGTTGTTATCTGTGTGATAAATATGTATACTAGGATAAAAATTACTTCTTATTCTCTAACCTACTTCAGACTCTACGTTGCTTCTGGTAATTTCATGTTTCAACTACTGCTATTTCATGTTTCAACTAGTACTATTTCATGTTCATTCGTGCAATTTTCATGTTCAACTATAATTACAGTTGGTACGCTAACGTGTTCAGTTTAGTGATATCGATATGACAGCACCGACAAGCGTTGCTGTTGAACTTTGTAAAAGGAACAGCAAGAAACGTCAGCTGACTGACAATTTCCTTTCAATGTGGTCCAAGCACATTAGTCTAAGCCTCCGAACACGCATTTAGTCAGCCTCCGAACACGCTTTTAGTCTAAGCCTCCGAACACTGTTGTGAAGAAAACGAGCTAAGAAATCATTCAATTAGCTTTTTAACATGCGCAATTACGCTGAAACGTATAAGTCGTATTTCAAGGCTGGTGTAAAATTGGTCTAGAATTAGGGAAATGTTCGACAAAAAATTTTTTAATCAGGGAGCGCTAGTGTCGAATTAGTCTATTATTAGTGAGTTTCAGGGAATAATTTACATTCTCTTAATGAGTTCTATGATTATTGTTATTTAGAAATGTTGAATTCTACATCGTTATTTGTCTGAAAATAACGAAGTGTTGAATATAGTTGATGTAAAGTTGATTAAGGGTTACTGTTCGTTCAGAATAAGTGAATTCTGTAATGTAATAATGAAGTAGTTTTGTAGAGTTGAATTAGTGGGGAGACTGATGAGAGAAGAAGGATTGGATTGAGGCTACGACCAGACCGTGCGGAGCAGCAACAGTTCTCGGAAGCGTGACTTGTCTTCCAGTTGTTGTGGTGCTCTCGGCTTCTAGTTACTACGTGCCCCCGCCGCTTCAATTTCTGGGAAATGCGCGTAAACACAGAATTGTACGATCGCGGTTCTCCCTTCTTGAGCACTTTCATCCGTAATCGCTTACTGCGCGCCTCTAACCTCACTCTATATTTATAAGTCCCGCTTGTTATAATACTATTATTTTATTATTTATGTAATAATATTATTTGTTAAAATAATATTAATTTATCATATTAAACCTAAATTATTTATGTTAAATTTCCAAGTATAGTTTTCCATTACTCAATGCCGTAATATTTTCGTAAATACGTATGTGTCATATTGCCGACGCTCGGTTTTGCAGCTGAACATGCGCAACATTCCTGGACTCATCGAATTTTAAAAACGTGTTCGATATTGTTAGCAAGCAATGACTCATTTACGCATTTATTCCTTTTAATTTAAAAACATACAAGCTCTTATAGTGATTATCGTTAATAGCCTCCTTCCGTGTCCGCTGTAACGTACTGGGGATTATTTCACTCTGTATCCAGAGTATTCGGGGCTTTGTTATGCCATCATCATTTGACGCCACTCCAAGCCTTAGCTTTTCTCCGAGGGAGGTCGGTTGCGGCCCTCGGCATCATGGTGCGTGGGGACACGCTGGAAGTTCTGTTTTGCTGGTATGGTAAACCCTATTTTCCACTTGCATATTTTCTGTAGTGGGGTGATCGATTTATTGACTTACCTACACCGGTGTCTCTGTTTTTGTTTCTTGTCGTTTGAATTTACTCAGCAGGCTATTGAAACTTCTAATGGTCGTATTCGGTTTGGAAAACGGTGTCTCCAACTGCGGGTTTCTATGATTTCTGGAGTTCTTACTGAAGTTCACTTCACTTACTCTTTATATATCTATTGTATATGTTGCGATACAGAGAAGAGGGTGGGTTTAGGACCCCCTTTCCATACGCTGAGGGAATTCCAACCCCCACACATGTTATAGTATTGTCCTTTATGCTTGCGTACACCTGCATACCAGACTTGGAGAATAAAAGAGTTAGCAAGATTAACACGAATTTATTGGGAAACACGTGGATAAACACACAAGGCATGGGGACGAAATAATTTGAAATGGCACAACTGCGTCAATGAAAAATACGTAAGTTTCTACCGCCACAATATTTAAACACGACATCATACAAATGTGCTGCTTACCGAGCCTTCAAGTTACAAATACTCCCTCGTTGACAACGATTCACGCATCCACAGTAACAGAAATCATAATATTTGCGAGAGTAACACATCACGATTTAACCTGGAATTGTGACACGGTGTCGAATCATACAACGGGAAGTCGATCCTCGACTAAATAGACACAATAAATCGGTTGCCTATAAAATTAGATGATTCTTCTCGATACTTTGGAAAGCACTTATCTGTGTGCTGCTCTACATCTGAAATTGAACTTCAATCACCACCTAAAAGAGCTCTCACAACTATGAAACACTCGCACTTTTGATAATAAATGATTCACTGATGGACATTCACTGACGATGCTGTTGCTCACTGCTGATGTTCAGCGTCGTAGCTTTAGGTTTGCTGCAGGTGTAGGCTGATGTCTTGCCCGCGCTGCAGCGATGCCTCTGCCGCTCCCTCATCGTGCCGCCGGCATTCCAACTCGAGTTCACAGCCGCCGTGGTGCCTGGAGTGTCTTAAGAGTTTCAATGGCAAGCCACTTCACTGTAGATTTGCGTGTTGCTTTACGCATTGTGGGTGGACGAACTTAACTGTTTGCCATTTGCAATGTTGACGACTGCCGCTGAAGTTGACTGTCAGTTCGACCCCGATGCACAGATGTTGAATGCTCTTGGTTGAATCTCCGACGCGTTTATTCATGACGATCACCGATGCGAGGCTGGTTTACTTCGATTAGGCTTCCTTTGTAAGACGATGCTTCAATGACTTCCGACGTCCAACGTTATTTTATGTGCCTCGAATTATTAACTTTCAAGTTGCAGTTGGGTATAAGGCCAGCCGACGAGGCTGGCCTATTGTGTAGAACACCCTCAGACGTCTTGCGCAGTCTCTCACGTGTGTTCAAAAATTCCTCCTCATGCTTCCTTCTACGGGCCTTATATGTGTTTCGCTTTCCTCTTTCTCGATCGTTCTCGACGCTTCTATCCTACAGAGGCAGCATCTGCAACCTCATTGGCGGAATCCTTGCTTATTCTGACGTCTGGGACTCTCGTTGGTGCGTGTTGAGACACACCTTCTTGCGTCATAGCTTTGGCGAGCGGCGATTGGCTCCGGTTGTGCGGCCTGTGTTCAGACGTCACGTCCGCCTCCTTGCCCTACAAAGCCTCGGCTTGGGTGCGCTTGTATCGTGCGTGTGTTCGTGTGTGCGTCGTTCTCTATGCCTGCGCTCGCCGCACTTGAGGCCGCGAAATCTGACACGCCCGCCTCTAACCCAAACAATCGCCGCTTGTTTTTCCGACCGAACAGTGACGAATTGTCCTTACACACACGGATAAACTTTGGTCGACATTCTCACGCTCGAGAATAACAGTGATAACGGTTTTTTTTTTTTTTAGACATTTCTTAAAGCGAAGTATAATAACAGTGATAACGGTTTTTTAGACATTTCCTAAAGCGAAGTATTTTCCAAAAATTGCACGAGTGAAGTATTTCCCCACAATACCCGCATCGCCCCAGAAAAATTTGTGCCAACTTGCAAAGTTGGTGCAAATTTTTATCCGTTAATTTAAATTATAACCGTGACGTACCCTTTACGTTAAAAATTTAGAAAATATTCGCCCCCATTTTTCAATC
The DNA here is from genome assembly GCA_030386875.1 of Morinoia aosen. NCBI lineage: Eukaryota > Metazoa > Arthropoda > Malacostraca > Amphipoda > Talitridae > Morinoia > Morinoia aosen. The sequence goes on from CM059562.1 coordinate 73,568,636, forward strand.
CCTTCGCTTTTCCCGACATGAAAATATCCTTACATATCACCTCATCATTTACCTTCTTGTAACACGCCTATGTTGACGCTTTTATAACAAAAATTCATTAATGCCTGACACACACTAAATAATTGAAACGCATTTCTTACACACATTATTTTAGTACGCAAATAGCAAAGAACACAGTAAAGGTACCGCACATATCCGACAACTTACACGCATCAAATAAAACACACACGACATATTATTCTCGAATTGCTCTCGGCAATTCATCGACATAGATAAACATATCAATTAGAGAACGAAAAATCGGCGAATTTGTTACAAGCAGAGACATCCTTTCAGCTTTCTCGGTTGCAATCCACCTAAAAACACAATCTCCAATGGAGGTAATTTTCCGACCTCAAGTTTTCTTCCTCATAATTATCATTTCATCCTTTGATTCAAAGTAGACGTTTCCTTGCAACAAACTTGCTGTTGCTCCTCCTGCGCGCCTAGTTACAGCTTGTGGTTGTTGTTCCTGTGACTTGTTGCTCCTCGGCTTGCTACTGATCCTCGGCTTGCTACTGATTCTGGCTTGCTACTGATCCTGGCTTGCTACTGATCCTGGCTTGCTACTGATCCTGGCTTGCTACTGATACTGGAGAGGGCCCCCTGCTGAGAATCGAAGTTACTGAAGCTTTTCCATAAAAAATTCATCCTTGGCGTCACGTGAATTCGTGGAAAATTCCGTAGATCCTCGTTGCGTAAACTCGCGGACAAATCCTGTAGATTACGGCGTCAATACGCGTTGGACTCCCACGTCGGAGCTCATAAGCTCTTTCATTATAATTGTAGAAAATGAAGCACATTTATTTGCGAAGACCTTCAGGTTTTGTTCTCAGTCAGCTCGGCGCCTAGCATGACATCAACCCCTTAGGTTCGCGTTATAGTGCCAAGATCAACTTCCGTAAATACGCGTTTAATTGTCTAACATGGTTACTTGGTAATCGAGAGACAGCGCATTACATGGTCGCTCAACGTAAGAATGGTTCCTCGGTTTCCTTCAAATCTGCCTTGAGTGAGGCGGACGTGAGCTACGCGAAGAATTCCTCCATACACACATAAAATATTTAATTTCCGGTATCCTCAACCAACTCTAGACAAAGCCGAAATTCGTTCGACGGTGTTACTAATCGGTCAAATCACCTCACAAGACTATATGAACATTATTACACATGATGTACGAACTCGCAGGAGATTTACCTTGTAGGCCGAAATCCTGAATACGCACCAATAAAAAAAAACACATATGCATTGGGTATTGTCAAGGCGTCTAACTTTACATTATACTCTGCCGCGAAGGCTTTTCTAACGATCAGACATTATGACAACACCGACACACCAGAAAAATTACACATACATTGGGTACTATCAGGTCATCGGACTTTACGTTATACTCGGCCGCGAAGGCTTTTCTAGCGATCCGACATTCTAGCAATACCGACATACAAAGAAATGCAGAAATAAAATAGACATAACACAAATTTATCCGATTCTCAGCCCCAGATTCAGAGCAGCACATTTAAATGATTCCACGTTGCTCGACGACATCGTTCGTACATACGATTTGTATATATTCTTTCTGTTTCGAAGTTTCACCAACGTCGTTAAACAACGCATTAAGGGAATTATCACCCTAATGATTATCATGCCTACATGACAATGAACAAAAAATGAAATTAATGACGTATACCAATGATGTTTGAGAATGACCAGCGTCAGCGTCAACAACATTATGGGGAAAGAGTGATCAAGAAATTCCCACACCACGGCGCTGATACCTTCACCAGTTTGACTCAAATAACTCGTCATTTTGATACGACACATTTATAAATCAATGTTACTGATCATACTCTCTCAGACATTTCCTACTTTCAAATCCTACATTATAACCTCACGTAATACCACACCTAACTTCACGCACAAGAGAATTTTATAGCCTTGGCTCAGAACGGCCATAAATTACATAGCTTCGCTGCACCGCAGACTGTCACGCTGATTCTTATTGTCAAGATAAATTCCATGTATTCACTGCAATGCTTTTCATTTCAATTCTCACGCTGTATTAAATCCTTCTAACAGAAAATAAAGTCTCCATATGGAATATTGTACATTTCCGACAATGTGAAACGCTCATATTTCCGTGAAGCTAACTCGTTAACTTTGCCTAAGCAAGAACACACTCTCAGTGTTACACAATAATTCAGTTTGAATTACCGACGAGAATGGACAGCATCATTTAAGATTTTATAAAAATATTAAATGCATTACGCTTGCAACTTCAAAAACGAAATTTATACATCGAGTATTGTAGCTGACTTCATGAAATTCTCACTTTGATACAGCAAAAATCCTCCTTGATACAGCAAATCTCCTCTTTAATTTTCATTAACTCCTTAGGAACAAACTCCAATTGGGTGGTATATTCCAGTGTTAACAAAATTATTAAGAGTTTCAATTCATCATGGTGAGCATCAACTTGAAGGTTCCTATTCTGGGCAATCAACGATTTAAACAAAAATGCGAGCTCAAAATTCAATACGCGTTCAAACTGATACAGAAAATTTATTTTATCGGCGACATGTAACCGTTTAGACTACAAAAAAATTGCATTTAATCCACGTGTTTACCTTTTAAAATCTACAGACACTTAATATAATAAAATTCCTTCCTACCTGAAGGCAGCTAGGATTGAATAATCTTAAATTACTACGCTCTACTGTCGAATTCACATCAAAAGGAAATTTTCAAACATCATGAATTTATAAAAGTTAAGGAAGCAAAATTTTATGCTCAGTGAATTTGATATAAAGGTATGGATTAACTCATGTCAGGGTCGAAATGGATTGTATACTTGGCACATGTGAAAAATCACCCAAAATATTTAATGATTTTGGTGTATTATTATTGAAGCAATTATTTAAATTCTCACTCTGATGTACTGGAGCTTATCACAATGATCTTGTGATAAGAAGAGGATGACGAATTTACTTTACTTAACACACGAGCAGCGGCGTCATTTCTATCTAAGCAAATAAAATTAGACCACGAACTGAATGCGCAGCATCGTAGAAAATCATCACTTACTTTAACACACTACATTTAATTTTTATCCTAAGCACCGTCACTTAATTCATTCAACAATTTTGCAACAAGAATTTACCACCCCTTTGATAGCAAGGAAATTGATTCTCAAAATTCCCATTACTGCTTCTCAGCAGATGTCAATTTTATAATTGAAGCACTCAGATATCAACGAGTGAAAATATGAATTATGTTGCTGAAGCTGATTGGAGAAGCTTGACGCACACGAGGCCCAAAATTTTTGCAAATTATTTATAAGTGAGGTATCATTTAAAAGAAAATTCCAACTAGATTAATTACTGAATGTCTCAAAGCCCAGATAAATGTAAACTTGTTCCAAAGATTCTCTTAAGATGAGGCGGTGTTTGCTAAATTTACGGCGTTATTCTCCAGAGCCATCGCTGCACACCTAAATTCAGTTAAACCTAATAATTGTACACATGATATAAAATTCAACCAAAAAAAAATTTTTAGCACTCAAGAAAAATTTTATAGAACACAGCGTCAAGAAAATAGAGCAAGTATTCTCCTAGCAAACGCAGCAGAGCTTATCTACTGATGCACAATGATTATTTCTACTCATAACACATTCAACTGTAAATTTCCACTGAAGAATGAAGGACATTTAAATTTGATGACTCACTGCAGCATTTGACAGGATTTGATGGTTTTGGAAGTTCAAGAAAATTAGAAATGCTCAGGAAACCATGCTTCATTATTCTAAATAATTGGGGCTAGATTCGCTGTGGAAAGTTACATCAAGTCAACTCAGCATTATGACGAGCTTGAACACTTTGTGTAATACTGATGAAGTGAGTTTCTTATTTGATTTATAAAAAACTAATGTTAATGGATCACTCAGCTTCAAATGACTTAGTCTCGCTCGTTTAAATTAGCCACTTCAGGAGATGGTCTGGCTACGACCACAAGAATTTGGTTTATCGCCTTACGAGCAGTGTCCAGTGCCTGCCTGTCTCCTCAAACTCTGGGCCGTCAATTAGACGGCACTCAAAAATGCATCGAGAAAAATTTAACAGGCAGAAATTTCTATTTAACATTGAGCACTTATATGATTGAATTGACTGTTTGATCATTACACACACAAAAAAAATATTCGGACACCGCATAAATCATTTAAAAAAATTCACCCATGCTGAGAAATAGATATCACGAAGCACACAATCCAATTTGCATTTCATCCTGTTACGGAACGTGGCCAAATTATGCTGCCTCTCGGATGCACCAAAAAGAAAATGTGCCAAGAAGACAACGCTATCAATTGAACTTTGATTTAATATTTTCTCAAACAACATTAACTGAATTAACTCAGCGGCACGAGAAAACTGAGCAAAGATCTCGGAAAATATCAATTCCTCATAGCATTTCGAAATTAATGGCCATGGATAACACTTAGTCAAGTACACTTCAAATTAGGCGCTCAGATTTAGTCCGACTGCAGCTGCCAGAATCTCCATTTTATTACTCCGTCCTTCAACCGCGCGACCGGCGTTAGGCGTCGGTACAGCACGTCCACGGCACCGCTCTCTACGTTAGAAATTTTACTCCAAGTTGGAATGCCCACGAAATGACACGGATGAATTGTACTTGCAGAAAATTCTGCTTAATTATCGAGCGACTATTTGACTGAATTAAAAAAAAGAAGAAACAGATTTTTTAGACAACTGAAAATAATAAAAAAATCTCCATGTTGATATACAGACAGTACGCTTACATAGGACAATTAATATATATTTCTCCTGTTGCGATACAGAGAAGAGGGTGGGTTTAGGACCCCCTTTCCATACGCTGAGGGAATTCCAACCCCCACACATGTTATAGTATTGTCCTTTATGCTTGCGTACACCTGCATACCAGACTTGGAGAATAAAAGAGTTAGCAAGATTAACACGAATTTATTGGGAAACACGTGGATAAACACACAAGGCATGGGGACGAAATAATTTGAAATGGCACAACTGCGTCAATGAAAAATACGTAAGTTTCTACCGCCACAATATTTAAACACGACATCATACAAATGTGCTGCTTACCGAGCCTTCAAGTTACAAATACTCCCTCGTTGACAACGATTCACGCATCCACAGTAACAGAAATCATAATATTTGCGAGAGTAACACATCACGATTTAACCTGGAATTGTGACACGGTGTCGAATCATACAACGGGAAGTCGATCCTCGACTAAATAGACACAATAAATCGGTTGCCTATAAAATTAGATGATTCTTCTCGATACTTTGGAAAGCACTTATCTGTGTGCTGCTCTACATCTGAAATTGAACTTCAATCACCACCTAAAAGAGCTCTCACAACTATGAAACACTCGCACTTTTGATAATAAATGATTCACTGATGGACATTCACTGACGATGCTGTTGCTCACTGCTGATGTTCAGCGTCGTAGCTTTAGGTTTGCTGCAGGTGTAGGCTGATGTCTTGCCCGCGCTGCAGCGATGCCTCTGCCGCTCCCTCATCGTGCCGCCGGCATTCCAACTCGAGTTCACAGCCGCCGTGGTGCCTGGAGTGTCTTAAGAGTTTCAATGGCAAGCCACTTCACTGTAGATTTGCGTGTTGCTTTACGCATTGTGGGTGGACGAACTTAACTGTTTGCCATTTGCAATGTTGACGACTGCCGCTGAAGTTGACTGTCAGTTCGACCCCGATGCACAGATGTTGAATGCTCTTGGTTGAATCTCCGACGCGTTTATTCATGACGATCACCGATGCGAGGCTGGTTTACTTCGATTAGGCTTCCTTTGTAAGACGATGCTTCAATGACTTCCGACGTCCAACGTTATTTTATGTGCCTCGAATTATTAACTTTCAAGTTGCAGTTGGGTATAAGGCCAGCCGACGAGGCTGGCCTATTGTGTAGAACACCCTCAGACGTCTTGCGCAGTCTCTCACGTGTGTTCAAAAATTCCTCCTCATGCTTCCTTCTACGGGCCTTATATGTGTTTCGCTTTCCTCTTTCTCGATCGTTCTCGACGCTTCTATCCTACAGAGGCAGCATCTGCAACCTCATTGGCGGAATCCTTGCTTATTCTGACGTCTGGGACTCTCGTTGGTGCGTGTTGAGACACACCTTCTTGCGTCATAGCTTTGGCGAGCGGCGATTGGCTCCGGTTGTGCGGCCTGTGTTCAGACGTCACGTCCGCCTCCTTGCCCTACAAAGCCTCGGCTTGGGTGCGCTTGTATCGTGCGTGTGTTCGTGTGTGCGTCGTTCTCTATGCCTGCGCTCGCCGCACTTGAGGCCGCGAAATCTGACACGCCCGCCTCTAACCCAAACAATCGCCGCTTGTTTTTCCGACCGAACAGTGACGAATTGTCCTTACACACACGGATAAACTTTGGTCGACATTCTCACGCTCGAGAATAACAGTGATAACGGTTTTTTTTTTTTTTTAGACATTTCTTAAAGCGAAGTATAATAACAGTGATAACGGTTTTTTAGACATTTCCTAAAGCGAAGTATTTTCCAAAAATTGCACGAGTGAAGTATTTCCCCACATATACAAAGGAATGAAGTTACATATATGTATACTATTCGCGTAATAGATTTTCATAGGAAAAGTTTACCCATTCTCGAAAATTATTCTAGCAATGCATTCCAAAAAATGATAATTTTTCTAGCAATGCATTCAATGTCGTTAGCCATGGTCTCTTCCGTTCTACTCTAGGGTCGTTGTTTAAGTAATGAAGTCATGCTGGCAAAAGTAAAAGTGTTCCATGATAATTTTGCTGTTAACTTGAAAAAATTGAGGCAGCAGTGGTTAAACAAGGAATATAATAGTAATGAAAAAGTTTTCTCAACCTTGGAAATTCCGAAGCCTAAAATGAACATTCCTCAAATTTAAAATATGAAGTCCATGTTCAATGTTATCATAGCCAACACTTTTTTCCTACGCTCGTATTTTTCTCTGCTAGAAGCTCGATTACTTGGCGTGAGCGTTACGTCAGTTCAGCACTTGCGAAGCTCTCCTAGCAGGGAACGCGTGTGCTAGAATGCCCTTAAAATCTTATTCTTATCGCTATGTTGGCTATGATAACATTGAACATGGACTTCATATTTTAAATTTGAGGAATGTTCATTTTAGGCTTCGGAATTTCCAAGGTTGAGAAAACTTTTTCATTACTATTATATTCCTTGTTTAACCACTGCTGCCTCAATTTTTTCAAGTTAACAGCAAAATTATCATGGAACACTTTTACTTTTGCCAGCATGACTTCATTACTTAAACAACGACCCTAGAGTAGAACGGAAGAGACCATGGCTATGTTGAGTTAAATCTGCAATTGCATGTGACTCAGAGTTGGCTTGAATATCTATTGTTGTAGTAAGTCTCAAGTTGAATAAGATCCGAAGTTACGGAGACTCAACGTTGAATTACTTTAGAGTCAACATTGATTTAGACCCCGTCTCGCATCTGAATCAACAGTATCTGAAATTTGACGTTCAATTGTAAGCAATCCCCTCAGGGGGATACAACTATTGTATCTATGTGAATTGACGCTCCCAGGGGGACTATGTGAGGGCCTGAGCTAAAGGTTAGGTAGGCTTCTTTTTTGTTGTAATAAAATAGGTTTTTGTTTTGTTACGGACCATCTTTTTTCGGTTCACTGCTGTCCTGTTTTTCAGCACTTACTACTTTTTTCTTCAACTTTTTTCTTGTTTCATGAACTGCTTTCCTAGCTTACTGTTTCTGTGCACCATGTGCATATTTTCCGCGTTCCCTCAACTCCATACTAAATGGTGCCTTCCTCTTTCCTCTCTTGGAACATCTTTGTCGTGGTTAAGGGAGGCTAAAACTTTCTTATATAATAATAATAATGTTGTAAGCAATTTTGAAAATAGCAAACATTAACTGAAAAGTGCATTCATTTATCTTTAATCTAGTATTAATGAAAATTGAGTTTGTTTGTCTATTAGTACACCTCGTATGGTACGTTTGTTTAAGGAACGCTTTATATTGAGATTTTTTAAAAAACCCAACATGGTGTCATGCATCTCATGCATCAACTTTTTTGCAAATAAATGTTTTTTTTTCTTCATCTTCTTCTTCTTCTTTTTTCTTCCTACTGGTCAGTCAGTAGCATTATGAAAATCCCCTCCGTGGCCACCGATGGCTCACGTTGCGGTCAAAGTGATGAAAATATTACCCAATGAGATGACGATCTAGACCGAGGAAGCGTCGAGAGGAACATATCAAAAAAGCGTGTGTGAGCGTCAGCTGAGCTGGTGATAGGTAACCTGCTTGCTCCTCAGACCAGTGGCCATGTGACTCACGTCGCACGGTTGACTCATGCTCGGCCTCGATACCCCACACTCATGTGCGCTCAATACTCATGTACGCGTCTATATCATTTGCGCTCAATACTCATGTACACTGAACACTCATGTGCACGCCTATCTTCAGTGCGGCCGCCCATTCCAAAGTACTTTTTAGTCTCTGAATGCAGGTTGTGTGGATCTGCGTGTCGTTTGTTGGGCAGTGCGGACACGTGCTTGTAGAAATGTTCATTTGCTGCATTGGTTATAACGTGACGTAATCATGTGTGTTCTGCCATGACTGAGCAGATCGAAGGCAAAGAGTTCTCTTTGGAATATGTGTGCACCGTGCCATCCTGACTTTCGCACTTGGGGTGTAATGATAACGAAGTATCGGAAAATCTCGTGAGTTCACAGACTAGCGTAATTATTTTAATCGAATGTCTATTACTTTTTATCGATGTGCCAATCAATGATCAAATGACTACAGAATTTATGGCTCTGTGTAACTATTACATACCCCGTGCTTATGTATGGATGTGATTGTTATTATTTTATTGATTAAATACGTTCTTTTCAGAGACGTTCATGGTTAAGAGCTTCCTGGCTCACTATTTATTGTTCTGACATCCACCTGCGCTGTCTGAAAACCAGATTTTTCTGTTTGAGTTCCACACGCTTTGTAGATAGCGTCTATTGGTTATTAAAAGTGTAAAGAATGTATTTGATGTATTGGGTGCCGTGAAAGCTCGCGGTTTGAAAAACGCGGTAAATAGAATCAAAGTTTAAATTGAGGTACCCTCTAAGAAATACTGACAACTCGTCAAAATATAGGTGATAATTATTGCTGATGAAGGTATTGAATGTTCCTGATTGTTGGAGAATGTATGAGTGATATTGTTTGTTGCTGAATATGATAGTAGATGAGTGATAAGTAGCTAATGAATTCACGAATCGGGTTATCTTACACATGGATTTACAGATTGCCAGTGAATGTTAAGAGTGATACCGATTACAAATGAATGTTATAGATGGTCCTGACAAGTAAAGGAATAAATAGCCTTCGTTGTCGAGCGATTCTGAGTTTTCCAACGACTCGCAAGTACGCGGCCGATGATGAGCTTATGCAGGTGAGATGAGTCACTGGCCGTGCTGTGTCATGAGAGTTCTGGCTGTAATTTTCCTTGTATGCTCTAAATTTCTTGGTACAATATGTAGCATCTCTTTATTAACTTAAATTCGTTCAGCTCTTGAAAGCTCATTATGCAGTCGAACTTGCGAGGGCTGGTAATCTGTAGAGTAAACTTGAAAGAAATTCTGTTAAATATTCTCTGTTGTGGAAATTTTGTTGTGAATATTGTGTATCTCATTTATAAATAGCTCGCTAATCAGTTTAGAGCTTAATTACAATTTGTTTATTGTTTATATACTTCCGGCTACGGCTTGTGGGTTTTTAATCTTTTTTACAATGACTAAATGTTTTTTCATTTTCCTGTACACAGTCTGCCAGGTAACCATGCACAAAGGCATCGCAACGAATACCTTCAATTTACTTCAACATTGACTTATCAATAATTTCTCGTTCTAGCAAGTCAGGAGATTGTCTAGCGTCCTTAATGAAAATAAAATTTACGATGTTGCTTAATTGTTGCTCTCTGATCTAAGTCCAGTGTCGCTTGATATCAGTGCTATCTCAATCGAACTCGTGAGCTTATCTTATGGTTGTTACTCACATTTGCAGTACTCTTGCTACCATCGATTTTCTGATTGTGGTGTGAGAATGGCTTCCGTGTCCGTAGGTTAGGTTATTGGCCTTTAAATGTCCTTTGTTAGTGTAGGTCAATTCCTCTGCACGGGTGTTAATTCAAATTATTTTTTCATTTTTATAATGCCATTGTATTAAGATCCTGTGTTGATTGAGCTTGGTGTCTGTAACTGATATTTTTTCGTTACAGATGGTGTTTAGCCTCAGATTCACAACGCCTTCGTTGACAACGTGCAGACTTCTCAGCTGTCCTACCTGTCTGACATCTATACCCTATACCACGCACCCTGTAAAGGTGACCTACGACCATTATCTACGCAACCTTCTCCCTCCAACCAAGTTGTGTCTTCGATATTAGCACGCATTATTTCGCATATCCACCCAAAATTGAGATTAATTCCCTTACGGAACCTTCTCTCAACCAAGTTGTGTCTTCGGTGTAAGTACGCATTATTTCGCATATCCACCCAATATTGAGCTTGATTGCCTTACGCGGTCCTTTCCACCAACGCCAATGCTACCGCCAACCACTGCTCTTTGACACCCATTTCACCACAAACTACTGTTCACTTGGTGCATCGCTACGTCAACACCAGAAAGAGTGCTCGTCACGTGACGTTTCCCTGCGTGAGTATTACGAGTCATTGATGAGCCTAGGTAGGTTGTCTAGTGTACGGGTGCATTTGTGTCCGAGCGAACCTGTGATGGGTGGAAGCGCAGGTGCTGCTGAAAGTTTTTCTTCGCTTCTGATAGGTGCGTGGGCGCTCTGCTATTAAATGTCGTCATTGGTGTGGGGTTCTCGTAGTGTGTAGTGGTGTTTTTTAATTTTGTTGGTGTTGTTGTGCTGACTTGATCATAATAATATCAAATAAATTGCATGCGGGTTTGCTGTATTTGTGTGCCGTAGCGTGAAGTTTGATACTTTTGAAAAACACTCAAAGTAACTCCTTCGCGGAAAATTTTCAGAATGGAATTATTATTTTCAGGCGTTCACAAGTATACGTTGCAATGCCCCTTTGCCATGTTTGCATAAAAAACATTTTCCCAAGAGAGAAACTGCGAGATGTTACGGACGTCCTCTCGTGTGGCGATAAAATACTCACGTTTCGACTCTTCACAGTTCGTTAGGCACATTTGAATGACAATCGTCCAAGGAATTCTATTTTCTTGTGCTTACTTATAAACTTGAAATCCATCTGTTAATCTGGCCACGTGCGAATGAAGGAATGAATGAATGAATGAATGAATAAACCTATTTCAAAATAATTTCTTCACTTCCTTGACGAAATATTTCCTGTGAGTTGACTTGGTGTAGCCGTTTAAAATACAATAAAACACCAACCTGCATGATTTCTATCCGATTAGCAGCGATAAGGAAGTACGTCAGACGTTTCAGAACACGTCATGATATGAAACTCACTTTTAATCAAATGAAAAAGTAAACACTTGACTAGCTCCATGTCTGAGTGTCTGTGCGGCACCGCCTCGGCCAAAACACGAGAATTCGATCCTGATAAGGGTCCCGGAGCCTCACGCACGTCACGGACTTATGACTTGCCCAAGTGTGATGAACTTGACGCTCCTACTTGTATGTCCCTCTGTGGCACTGGTCACGGTAGAGGAAACATAGTTGAGTCATTTTTATGGGGGATAATACATCTTCTCTTGTTCGGCTACCCAATAAAACGGCTTCATTTCAAACAAACTTTATGACGTCACCATTGCGCCATGTCGTTAGGCCAATAGCGGTGCCAGATTTGGGGCTAGCGGTGTTGCCAGATGCAACATGAGCGCTGCTATTTGTCCGTTGTCATGACGTCAGCATTCCACATGGTTGACGAAAAAAAGACTGGTTTGACCCTACTTTGTTTCTTCACCATGGCGCTTGTGCTGCCGCGTTATATTTAGCAGCAAAGTGCCCGCCACTTTGCGGGCTGCCCGCTTGCATAATCCGTCGAGGTGGGCGCACTTATGTCAACTCCTAATAATAAATATTGCGCTCACCCGCGTCATTCTTAGGCTCTTCGCATGAATTGTCTTCCTCTTCCTCAGACTTTGTTGAACAATGTTCTTGACAACTACGGGATTCTTTTTGGGAGAAAGAGAAAGCTTATTCGTCATGCGGTGATGGACATCGTGTCTACTTTCGATTAGATTTTGGGACGTGAAGTCCTACGTAGAACAGTCTGTAGTTGTTGAACGTAAACGATTCTGAGGTTGTTGGTTTAGTTTTCGACTTGAATGATAGGAAATGGGGTTGTCATGTAGAGATAATGTTGGGTAGACATTGAGATCTGTCAGCAATTTTTTCTCTGCGTGTGTGCTCGCACATATATGAAAAATGTGCACGAATGTTATTACAGTAATCAAGTCAATGCGTTGACAAAAAAGTGTTGTTATAATCAATTTATAAAGTATCAATGTTACAAAGTAAAAATAGATTAATTTTTCATTATTAAATATTGTTTTTTTTTAAACAAAAACACCTGCTTTTGTGTCGTTCTGTAAGTACAAATGATATGAGTAGAAATATTTGTACACTTGTAAAGAAAAGACTAGATAATTGCTGAGATATCACTTAGCAATCACAGGCGTCATAGTATCTTCATGAGATCTTTACTATCTCAAGAATATTCCGGTTACCAGAGATGACCTAGCGTTTAGATACAGCATTGTAAGTAGTATCTAGGCCACGCAACTCCACTGAAGTACAAGACCATTCTGCTGAATTGCTGATTCCAAAAAGACTTCGCAGCTGTTGTTCTCAAACGTGATTATCAGTACAGTACACTTCTTTGCAGCAGGTTGGGCACCCTAATGCAAGCAGTCTAACGCTGGGCATAACTGCTTCGTACAGGTTACTAATAAGTTCAAAGTAGTTTGCACCAGGGGAGGTGCTATTAGGTTATATTAGCCGTAGAGAGACCTTCGGGACTGCTGGATTTCGTGACCACTTTGCTTTATTTAGTTTTTCATACCTTATTCGCTATCTCTTCCTTGTTTTTTTCTTGCCCTTTCTTCCTAATCTGCTGTTTCTGCTCGCAAGGTATCCTTTGTGAGAGCACACCTTATGTGTAAAGTACGTGTTGCTTCCTGGAGTTGCGCTGGGCAGTGTTTTTTATACATTAATTATAATTATCGCTTATCCAAGCCTCTCCCTGGAACTGCGCATTAGCTCATTAATGCACAATAATGGAGCTTCTCTATGAGAAGAAATTGCCTGCTTCTGTGGTGAAACAGCTTCATTTTTATTCATGGGCTTGCGGAATAATCGACAACAATTGCCATCAGCACCGTGCAGCATCTCTTATCGCAGCTGAATTCATTACTTACTTCGCACCGATGTGCCTTTGTATTCACCGTACAGACGTTACACCAACTATGTACCGTCAGTGCCCACTAGGTGTGCATTTATTGTACGTATTTTGTACCACTGTACAGACGTTACACCAACTATATACCGTCAGTGCCCGCTAGGTGTACATTCATTGTATATATTTTGTGCCGCTGTACAGACGTTACACCAACTACATCGTCACTGCCTATTAGGTGTACATTCATTGTATAAATTTTGTGCTGGCTACCCGCGGTTTACCATGGGAAGTACCCTTCAATAACGTCATATTTCAAAGTGCAATGCTCGCTCATGATGAAATCGTGGAATGTTCTGCTGTCTCAAACGTGGCATATTTCGTGCTTAGCCATTTGCTAGCATGTTTGTAAATTTTAAATGGCATTTGTGTACCTACATCGCCATTAATTGTTTTAAATTATGTCCGTGTTATGTTACATTTATTTTAAGTTGTCATTCTAAATTGATCATTTTGGGACAAATTTATTCAAAAAATTTTGACGATAGGCGTTCACGCGACACAAATACATTTATGGCCACTATACCTTACAGGTCGATAGGCAACAGTGCGAGAATGGGACAAGACAGTCCGTTATGTTCAGATTGCGACCCTGATAGTCCGTAGTCGTGCTGCGTGAGCTAGGACATGGTTTGCTCGCTTCCAATCAATATATAGCTCACCTTTGAGACCAGTGGCGCAGCCAGCCGAAAATTTGACACTCAGATATGAAGCTAGTCAAGTATTTGCTTTTTCATTTGCCAGGATCCCCAGCAAATAATTTCGGGGGGACCAGACATTAATTATTAGCAATCTTTTTGTTCTTTTCTTAAAACGACGACTAAAACTAGCGCCCAGCTCAACATTTCGGGGAGGACATGGTCCTCGAGGCCTTCCCTGTTTGCGTTATACTGCGTGAGACACTTCAGATCTTTTCACACCGTCGTAGCGTTTGGAAATGGACTAAAGTCCAAATTAATGTAAGTTACTGTGGTGTATATGGGTATAATCATGCTTGGATTACTGCAGTTGAATGAATTTGCTATTGAATGAATATTGCTACAAATGGATAATGCAAAATCCGAATAGCTGGGTCATGCCAGGGTCAGTATTGCACAGCTCCTATTAATGTATCTGATTGGTTGTCTGACATGAGGACTACCTCTGTTTAGGTTAGAGAACAGCGTTCAAAAAGCTATCACGGGTAGTGATGCTCATTTTGTATGAAAAAATTCTTTCCTGGTTTTGGCTGAAATAACTTTGTGTTCTTAGAAACAGTTCCTTGAGTTCTTAACGTCAAAAAACTTCGCACTGACCAGTGGGAGATTTTATTTGCGTGCACTCGAACTTAGAACATTCGAGGTTTGCATTAGCGGGGAATTATTTGAAGTTCTTCTGCAGGCATTCAATGTATCTAGAAAACAATCGTGATGATTTCAACGCTATTATCCGAGAATTAGTTGCGTGCTTCTCATCGATTTGGAGGATAATACGAATTACCAGTGTTCGCTATTTCTTTGAAAAGTTACGTCACTTCTACGAATGTACCGAAAAGCTACGGTTTTGAGGCCAGTACTGTATTCATATTATTTGATAATGGTTTGTTTATGTTGCGTGAGATCTAGCAAGTCTGCGTCCCAACAACCCAAGACTCGTCAAACATCGCGTCACACTTTCTTGAAGACATTCAGACGCTTCGTGGAAAATATATGCCGTGATAGAAAACCGTTTATAGAACTTATTACCCAATGGAATAATATTTGATATTATTTTTTAAAAATCGTATTTCATCCGGGATAATTCCATCTTTAGAGTGTTTCACTTCAAGAACAAAGTGTGTGTGATATTCGGCACAGTTTTTAGAGTGCGTGGCTGCAGTCAGTAATGAATGTCTGTCCCGTGCATAGATCGCAGGTTGGCCGCGTGCCACTCGCGGTCTCTCGTCCCTGTACTCGGGTGGCCAGCGTGTGTTGTGTTGCATCTGTGTGTTGGTGTCTGTGTTGTATGTGCGTTTTGCTGTGCGTGTTGCTGTTTGTGTTGTATGCGTGTTCCGGTCTGTGTTGTATCTGTGTGTTGCTGTCTGTGTTGTACCTGTGTGTTGCGGTCCGTGTTGTACCTGTGTGTTGCGGTCTGTGTTGTATCTGTGTGTTACTGGCTGTATTGTATGTGCGTTTCTTGGTGTGTTGCGTGTCTGTGATGTTCGCTGTAATGTGTGCGACCGCTACCTCTGACACAGAGTTGTTAATTTTCTCAACATTTGATGTTATTTTCATTGTAAATTTCTGCTACTCCTTTCTCCAGTAAGGTTTTCTTGCCATTCAGGTACATGCGTTCCTGCACTCACTGTCAAGTGAACGGTCTCTGTTTCTGAACTTATGAAAGGATCAATTCTATCGAACTTTTATTGCGCGAGTTATTCGAACTAGCAGGACCAGTGAAAATTCCATGGACAATGGCATTGTTAAGTTAGGTAGACGCATGGCAAAATTCCGTCAGCATTACCTATCCTAACCAATCCTAACCTATCACAACCTATCATATCCTAACCTAACCCAACTCAACCCATCCTAACCTTACTTTTCCTAACCTTTTAAAGTTACACTGAGGAATTCGGTAACCATGATAGTGCTAACTTCCCCCTGGGGGTACAACTATTGTATATCTACGGGAATTAGCGCTCCCAGGGGTAAAATGTGAGATCCTGAGCTGAGAGTTAGGTAGGCCATCTTTTTGTTGAAATAAAACATTTTTTTGTTAAGGACCATCTTTTTTCGGTTCACTGCTGTCCTGTTTTTCAGCACCTCTAACTTTCTTCTTCAACTTTTACCTTGTTATAAATCTTCCTTCTTATCTTAGTGTTTCTATACGCACATGATCCCTTGCGGGAACTCCCTTGTGCATAGATTCCACGTTCCCTTTAACTCCATACTTAATGGTGCCTTCATCCTTTCTCTCTTTGAACATTTTTGTTGTGGTAAAGGGAGACAAAAACTAATTTATTGTTAATAATCAATAGTGCAAACTCTAATTACTGAAACCGTCACTGACGGACTACGCAACTTAGGAACTAACTAAGGAAGGAACAAGCAGAACCATTATATGATGGTTGCAAGTTGTTCGGTGTGCTTCTATAGGCTGCCTGGTTTGTTTATTGCTACATAATGCATTCACGCTAGCGGGAGTTGCGGGCAACCACGTGATCTTCTGTTGATGAGGTTGCGTGCGACCACGTGACCTCACTCGTGTTGATGAGGTTGCGGGCGATCACGTGACCTCACTCGTGTTGATGAGGTCGCGGGCGACCACGTGACCTCACTCGTGTTGATGAGGTTGCGGGCGACCACGTGACCTCACTTGATGAGGTTGCGTGCGACCACGTGACCTCACTCGTCTTGATGAGGTTGCGGGCGACTACGTGACCTCACTTGATGAGGTTGCGGGCGACCACGTGACCTCACTTGATGAGGTTGCGGGCGACCACGTGACTTCACTTGATGAGGTTGCGGCCTTGCGGGCGACCACGTGACCTCACTTGATGAGGTTGCGGGCGACCACGTGACTTCACTTGATGAGGTTGCGGGCGACCACCTGACCTCTGCAATGCCCGTGTGGCCAGTGACGTCACGGCCCGCAATTCCTCCCTTCCAGCAAACCTCACACCTGCGCTGCTGGTGTGCGTATGTGCGCTTATAGTGTTCTGACGCCTGCCTGCTCTGGCTCATACACCTGCGCTGCTCTGGCTCATACACCTGCGCTGCTCTGGCTCATACACCTGCGCTGCTCTGGCTCATACACCTGCGCTGCTCTGGCTCATACGCCTGCGCTGCTCTGGCTCATACACCTGCGCTGCTCTGGCTCATACACCTGCGCAGCTCTGGCTCATACACCTGCGCTGCTCTGGCTCATACACCTGCGCTGCTCTGGCTCATACACCTGCGCTGCTCTGGCTCATACACCTGCGCTGCTCTGGCTCATACACCTGCGCTGCTCTGGCTCATACACCTGCACTGCTCTGGCTCATACACCTGCGCTGCTCTGGCTCATACGCCTGCACTGCTCTGGCTCATACACCTGCGCTGCTCTGGCTCATACACCTGCACTGCTCTGGCTCATACACCTGCGCTGTTCTGGCTCATACACCTGCGCTGCTCTGGCTCATACACCTGCGCTGCTCTGGCTCATACGCCTGCACTGCTCTGGCTCATACACCTGCACTGCTCTGGCTCATACACCTGCGCTGCTCTGGCTCATACACCTGATCTGCTCTGGCTCTGATGCCTAGAATACGTAAGTCCGTGCGTCGCATTTCGATGGTTACAAAAACCGCTGCTGTTTCTCTTCTTTTCTAGCGACTACGTTGAAAGCTGTTATTCGCTACAGGTATATTATTTTGGAAATTTCGTGTTGAGTACATTTGAGTACATTTGGTGATTGTGCGTGTCCGATGCTTATTTTTTCCTTGTAACGGTCCTGTCATTCTCAAGATATAGAGATTTGCTGGGTTTACTTGTGCGGAGCGCTTCATTTTTCTGATGTGTAGCATGAATTTTTGCCCCTGAATAGCTTATAACTTTTCTATTCAAATTAACGCTCCCAGGGAAATGATGTGAGGTTCTAAGCTAGGTATGCTTACCTTTTTTTAAATAGAGTAAGGTTTTGTTTTGTTACTGACCATCTTTTTCAATTTTCTGCTGTCCTTACGTCACTTATAACTTTCTTCTTCAACTTTATCTTGTTTCAAAAAAATTTTTCAATCATGTTTTTATTCACAGAGTGTGGAGGTGCACCTTGTAGATCGATTCCCCTTTCTTTTAATTTTGCTTACCTTTTCCTACTCTTGGAAACATCGCTGTTGTGGACAGGGAGGCTGAAACTATCTTATAATAAAATTGTCATGGAATTTTTAATCATTTGAATTATTATTGGTGGTGCAAAGAAAGCTGTTATTCAATGGCATGCTTTTTGCACGTGCATGCTATTTGTTGAACTGTAAAACTATTTTCCTTATGCCAATATTAAGTTTTTTGAGCACTGAAATATGTTCGTTGAAGCTCAACTAAAAACCCGTGGCAAGCTTTTTTAAGAATTCAATCACTCGCGTATCAGTCCCTGTAAACTTATGCATCTGATAACTAGATCTGCTGCTGTTCTATTTTAACATCTCTCCTCTATTGTGCAGATAAGACCGGAGCGCTGCGGCCACAGTTGTGCTCAGAACTGATGCCCTGCCGCGACGCGAGCGACAGCCTGGACGTCTCGCTTCACTTTCTCTTCCAAATACCCCAACCTGCTACTTCACGTTCTCAATTATTTCTCAATTTCTTCCGTTAATTTCATTTCTACGCCAGTTTTGTCGTGGGGCGTTTCCCTTGAGGATTTTTCCTCACTTAAAATTTGAAGTATCCAAATAATTTCAAAAGTTTGCACCTTGTGTGGAGGGTGGGAATGGAGTTGGTTGTCCCATGGGCGTAATCAGGGCTGAGATATCAATGAGCCAGCCTGCCAATGTCATTTACACTCACAAGAAGTTCAAGAGAACTTCTTCCCAGAGCTGGAAAGATGGGTCAGCAGAGTCAGCGGCGCTGCCATGCAGCGCTGCTGAGGGTCCCCAGCGCACCTCGGAGGCAGCGGCTTCAGACGAACGAAACTCGTGGGCAGCGCAGGAACGAGACGGAGCGGAAAGCCTTCTGTTCGCGGCGTCCCTCGTAGAGCAAAGGGACGCTGGAGAGAGGCTGCAAGGGCTCGTATCCTCGGAGACTTGTGTCATCAATGGCGCCAGGAGCGACGTCCTGCGCTGCTCGGACGGTGCTCCCGTCAGAGGAGTTTGGTCGTGCAGTTACTGCAAGTTCTCGGCCACCCGCGAAGACGAAGTTCGGCTTCACGAGGCGCAGCACTCGAGGCTTTGCGCCAGTTGTAGGGCCCCTGAAGTAGCCTGCTACTGCGACCAGCTCTCCGCCAGGCAGTCCAGACTGCCGCCCTCGTCCTCTCTTGGCGTTTTTCCCTCAACCAATTGTCAGTTTACCACGAGTACCCATAAACTGACGCAGCCTGGCAAGCACCCAGCAGGTTCGTCCGTCACTAGTACAAAACCGAGCAATAATATTTATCCGATCGATGGGTATTCTCGAAGAGAGTTTTATCCTTCTTCACATGCTGTTCCCGACAGCACCACTGCTGGCAAAACAATCTATAAGCCCAAGTTCCGTGCAAGCTACTCACTGGATGAGCCCTCCAGCTTAATTTCTTGTTCCTCTACTACCTCTACTTGCGACGATGTTTTTGAGGCGTCTGAAGCCAAACCCAATGTTCCTATGCCATATAACTTAGTATCGACCTCTGACTTCAAATCAACGACCTGTTTGCCAAGACATGAAACGTTACCCGCAGTGAGGGGCGATGAGCCAGGGACTGCCTTAAGACTGGGATCGATTGTGGGGACTGGGCTCTGGAAGGGCATTAAGTCGCCCAGCCCTGACCTTGGGGAACACATCGACAAACTCATTGACCAGAACAAACTGATCATGGATTCTGATAATCCGCTCCGTAACCGCAAATACCGAAGGCAGTCCAGCATTGGAGGCTCGTCGTCAAGTGAGAATGAGAACTCCAGTGGCATGCGGAGTCGTCGGACGAGCGCTACAGATTCTGCCAAATGCAAAGTGTCTGCGGTTACGACTTTGCCGAATAGAGTTCGCGTTCAAAATCTCATCGATATTCCTGTCGGTCAAGCTTCAGTTGCGGTTCCACCTGAGGCACACGTCTCTATCGCTTACAAACGCAGCGTGCCGGCGATAGGGCAGAGCAGTGGCCCCTCGATGCCCAACCTCAAATTTTCAGCTGCTGCTCAGATCGTATCGTCGAGCCACTTCACTCCTGCAGATCTCAAGCGCTTTTTATCTGTTGACAATAGTCTCTCAGCTCAAACAGCCGTGCCGTTAGTGCCTTCTTCATCTCTAGATCGTGAGGTCTACGTTCAACAAATTCTATCTAACCCAGATCATGACACTCAGAAAATTTTGGTCGCTAGAGGTGGCACTCACGGTCTTCAAGGAACTTCCATCATCCCTGTTGTAAATCCACCATTGCTGATCTTAGTTTGTCCTAATTGTTCTGCCAGTTTTAGGACCAGAGAGAGCTTAGAAGTCCATCTAAATCGACATTGCAGTGCAAAAGTAGATAACAACTTTTCTACCGAGAAAAATAATCCGTCAGTCAGTAGGACGTTCTTGGTGAACAGGAATGACCCTCTGCAGGAGTCAGCGATAGATTTGCAAAAACGGGGCGAAATTCGGGACTTCTTGCCTGCACAGATGAGGAGCTCATCCGTGGAAAATGAACCACGTGTCAAAAATTTGATCGAAGACACTTCTCAAGGCCGTGGGTCTTCTCTTGGAGCAGATGTTCGGCTGAACGTGGACCACATCATGCCGCCGTTTAGAAGCACTTCCCCTTACACTAGACAACAGTTGAGAGACACTAGCTTACATCCTAACAAGAAACGAAAGCTTTCATCAGAGACCCAACCCAGTTGTGACTTCTCTGTAACTTCTGTTCATCCAGTGTTGGTTCACAACGGAGTGGTTGTCCAGCGCGCACGGGTGTCTGTGAAAGCGGTCGATGACAGCAAACGGCAGTCAAACAAAAATCAACTTTGTGGTGGCGAAGTGAAGATCTGCGACGGGACAGAGTACAAAACGATGCGCATCGATACAAGTGACTGCAACCGTAACCTTGCGCTCGACATGTGCCTTACAAGCTCTGTTGGACTCGAGGTCAAAAACGAACGTGAGTCGCGCTCGCCGACGAGTCACAACATTGTGACGCTCTCCAAGTCAGGGTTGAATTGCGGAGGCACGATGGTCGAGAGCCGCGTCAGTTGTCCCTCCACGTCTAGTTCTGTGTCGCCTGCCACTAGAAGGGATTCCTCTTGTTCCGATACTAGTGATACACAGTCCAATTTTGCCGGTTCAAAAACTTCGCTGAAGTTTAACGGTAAAGATGTGGACTTGCCGAGTATTTCTCTCTCGAATTTACAGCAGTACGCACCGCAACTTCAGCTCCCAAACCTTTCTATCCCAGGTGTACCAATTCCTAACATTTCGGGTGTGATGTTATCAAAACTATCTTCGAGTCAACCTTCCATTATGAAACCCAAACGCAATCCTTCTTTCAATGATCACGCCAAAACGAACGTCAATTATGCGTGTTCATCAGCTAACTCTAATGGCAAAGCATGCTATAAAAATCCAAGTGATCCTACTTTAATTTCAGTGGGGAAAGAGAAGGTTCCATATGTACCTGGCATACCCGGTCCGTACAGCCAGTCGTCAACAAATTTAGCCATGAACACCTCCCTGACGTCGCCGAAATCCGGGCCTATTTTCAGCACACTTCCCCTGACTTCTTTTAAGCCTGAGCAGCCAACCGAAGAAAAGAGTCACCTTGATCTTTCGAGGGGGATCTTGAGTAATTTAAGTGCGCCCAAGAATTCTCTTATTGTTTCAACTAAGGCTGATCTTCCATTTGCATCTTCCTTTCTACACGCGTCTTCCGAGCAGTTAACAGCATCCGATAAACTTTCAATACCCGTGACTGCAGCAGACCAAAAGGAAATATTTCTGGCTCCTCGTAAAAGACCTGACACGCTGCCTCTGAAGCCCCACCAGTTCGTGAGCAAGTCAACAGCTCAGCTCATCGGCTCGACCATCATGAGCCCAGACACACCAAGACCCAAGAAGTCGTGCGCCCAGCTTCTGCTAGACGGTTCTGCCTATACCTACTTGGGCCTGAAAGTATCCACCAAAACTTACTACTGCTGTATTTATCGTCCGCAACCCATGTACGTGCCCCAGTCCCCAGACTCTAAAATATCCATGTACTCGAATTGGCAGATCAGAAAGCCTGCTGAAGACAATCCCTTCAATTTGAGTATATCAGAATCGATGGGGCTGTACTCGTCACGTAGATACACAGACACTGCCTATTCTGTGGCTAAGCCGTCAACAACTCTCATTTACACGTACAGCAATGATAAAATCATCGAAGCTTTTGCGCAGATTACAAAGCAAGAAAAATCTGCAGCAAATTTACTGTCGTTGGCAGGCAGCGACAAAAAACTGGGAACCGGAGGGAGTCCGTGCAAATCCTCTAGAGTTGTAGATGGCGTCGGAGACGTTAAAATTGAGGAACTGAGAACTCAGGTCACAGCATCAAATTCGTCACGAGAACCTTCAGACGACAGCCGCCTCAGCAGCACGTCGAGTCGCGTCAGGATTTGTGACGGAGGTTTCAAGAGCACTGAAGAATACACCTACGTCCGCGGCAGAGGTCGAGGCCGGTACGTGTGCGAGACTTGTGGCATCAGGTGCAAGAAGCCGTCCATGCTCAAGAAACACATCCGCACCCACACCAACTTCCGGCCCTATCCCTGCACTCTTTGTACCTCCAGGTCAGTTACTCCCACCTTCAGTTGTTCAAAGGCATACTGAACTAGGAATAGCACTCCATTGTGTTGAAATTCCTAGTTCCATTCCTCCATTGTGTTTTAAATGTCGAATAGTTATCCCTTAATGCACATAACTGTAACAACAATGTTTCGTGCTCGTCTTTCGTAGATATGGGCTCTCTTAAATCAGGTCACGTTGTGAAGGTTTTTGAGTTCAAAAATGAATGTGTATTTCATTTTACTAGCGTTTTCCCTACTTTCATATTCCTTCCAAGGGGCCAATTTATACCAATTAAATTATGAATTAGAGCTTTATGTTTTTTAATTTATTATATGAAGTCGCGGGTACTGTCTAAGACATGCTTCCAATAGGTCTCGAGAAATTGTATGTATTTGTTTTTTCTTGGAGTCAGGCTTAAAAGAAAATAATTCGAATATTATGCTGTCTTTATCTGACGAAGTTTCTGTAGGCTGTGCTGAATAACTTGATACATAGCTGCCCTGTACTACAGGAATTTACGTGTAGACCAACTTTTTGACCATACTGTATAGTTAAGTGTGAAACAACTGACAAATTTGAAAAGGTCCCGGGAAGTTCCATACTTTTTCCTTCAATTGTGCAATATTCTCGGGGATTCCTAAATCATGCACGCATGAACGTTTTTATAATGGAAGTTTATAAACCTTTCTGTAATAGAAGTTGATAGACGTTTGTGTAACAAAAGTTTCGTTCACACGGCAGGTTCAAAACAAAAGGCAACCTAACGAAGCACCTGAAGAGCAAGGCGCACTACAAGAAGTGCCTACAGCACGGACTGCCTCATGAACCCCCCACTGTAAGTCTACTGCACCTGCCGCGTTTATTTCATCTTCAAGGCTGGAAAATATAAGAATTTTAAACCATCATTCGATCGTGTGGGGCATAAATAGCAGTAACTTTTTAGATTGTTTATACCGAGTGAAGTACTTTCAAATTGCATCCTACTTGTGAGATTTCTCGTACAGTTTGCTTCCTGATGTCTACTGTGAGAGATGAAGTAAGGCCCAATACGGCTGCAAACTTGCCTTGATATTGTGATTTTTATGGAAATAATGAGTTGTAAATCATCAACAACTTTGCAGTGAGTGTTGCAATAGGGTGGCCAGTACTATAGGGTAGATTTTTTTTCACAGAATTTTCTCGACGGGACCCCCATAAAAGGTAAGGTTGATAGAAAAAATGATACTGGTAAAGTTTCAGACCAGTTGAACATCGTTAACCTGTGCCCCAACGGCTGCAAAGTTCTGAAAAATGGCGTTTTTCTCGATTTTTCAGAACTCTGAGGCCGTTGGGGCACGGGTTAACGATGTTCAAATGGTCTGAAACTTTACCAGTATAATTTTTTCTAGCAACCTTACTTTTTTAGGGGGTCCCGTCAAGAAAATTCGGTGAAAAAAAAATCTACCCTATGAGTACTGGCCACCCTAGTGTTGCAATATTATGCTACTGAATTAGGAGACACCGATGCGTTTGCATTTGTGACATGCTTTCCTACCTCTATTCAGCGATCAGTAACTTCAAATCGGACCTAGGTTTTAATTAATGTATACCTGTTATATTCTACTTGTGCGTTGTCTTATGATTGTGGACCATTAGATTATAATCAATTGTTACTCTCAGAGTGAACGTCATTTCCTTCATTTTTTGCCAAAGTTGTGTATTTAGACATCATTCATCAATTGCTCTACAAGTTGTGTAGAAATGTAAGAACCAGAACCAGAACAAGTTCAGAGGGAATATATGTATATTCATTGCTTTAAGAAAGTTGATGAAATAGGTCCATTTCTAAGAAATTTCACTTTTAGGAGAAAAAGGAAAACCGACGTAGCTAAGAAAATCGTGATGCCTTTAAGAAAGTTAATATATCAAGTGCTTTCAGAGTGGCGGTGACGACGCCTCGACGGAGATGGACTTCGATGATGATGAAGACGATGACGATGATGACGACGGCGACGAAGACGACGACGAGGAAGATGACGAGTGTGAAGATGACCCTAGGGAGAGCAGGGAGAACAGCTCCATGCGTGACAGCAGTCGAGAAAATAGCTACTTTCGAGACAGCAGTCGGGAGAATAGCTACGCCAATGAAAGCCGCGAAGGAAGCTGTTTCAGAGACAGCAGGGAAAATAGCTACATTAGAGAGAGTCGTGAAAACAGCTACCTTGGCGAAAGTAGAGAAAATAGCTATCTCCGAGATAGCAGAGAAAATAGCTACGTTAGAGACAGTCGTGAGAACAGCTACGTTGGAGAAAGCAGGGAAAATAGCTGTATTCCTGAGAGCAGGGAGAATAGCTGCATTAGAGACGGTAGCTTGGAAAAGAACTTCTTGCCTTCAAACGGTGACGGTTCCGAAAAATGCAAAGAAGGTTTTGATGATGCGTCATCTCTGTGCCTGTCCTCGGCGAGTGTTCCTGGACGTCCTCAAAAGTTCATTCAAGTCGAAGACACGGGCATGGATTTACGTGTCTCAAGTGTTGCTTGCAGGAGTGTTGCGCAGGTCGAGGTGAAGCATACAGCTGCCGCAGACGATGCTCCAATTGATCTCAGTATCAAAAAGTCACTTCACGATCCCTCACCGAAATCTGACCATGGATTATTTTCTTCTTTGTTGTCCCGCGGAGTGAGTTGCACCAAAAACATTTCTGCTTCGCGGCCCAATTTTCTTCCTGTGGGTCCCTCCAATAGTGGAGTGAGTTTAGTGTCACCATTAGCCGTCAAATCTCCAATAACTCCTATACGTGAGCAGCCTGCAGATATTCTGTCTCCAGTTACCGAATCCTCTATGTTACTCAAAAGCATTTACAACACTACAGAACGCGCCTCCCGAGCTTCTTCTGTCTTGTACAATCAAGCTTCGTTCTCAAGTTCTAATCCACAGTCTCAGGCTAGCGGGGTCATGATGAAAGCTTATCTCACCGAACGAGCAATTCAGGACACATTCATTAAACGACACCAGTACCAAGGTTTCGTGTCGTTTGCCGATACGGGTCGAGATACTGGTATTTCGACGATCCATTCAGAGCCTACGATCGTTCAGAAAATCGTTCCAAAAACTGAACAGATGAGGCTTCCAATTGGGAGTGACATTGCTCCTCGTAATGCAGTCCTAAACGTTTCTGGGGATTTGCAGCCTGCCCAAGCACCAAGTTTACTGAAGCCGAAAAATTATTATGGCGGCAAATTACAAGGAAGCAGACTACCCCTTTCTCCCGTATATTCAGCACAACCATCTGATGTCATACACGTGTCTTCAAAACCATTGGCAAATCAACACTTCCCGGTCTGTGATGCATCAGCTAGTAGCTCAGCTTCATCATTTGAGCTATCTAAATCTTCTTGCAGCACCACATTTGCTTCCTATCCTAGCCTTGATGGAGTTCTGGTTGATAACGCAACGTTTAAGGGTAAATTAAGAGCAGCTTTTGACTTGGTTGAAGCGAGTGACAAAAAAAGAGCTTCTTCCGTTGATGATCTGTGCGAACACAAGGATTTTGCGGACTCCAGTGGAAAATTCTTTAAGAATGTATCGGCTCGAGCCGTGAACGTGACTGTTGGGGTTTCTTGTGCCATACCGAAGAAAGCTCATATCATGGCAGCGTCACGAGTTACGATGCCATCGACAGCAACAACTCATGGAGCGAATCAGCACACTGTTGCTTCTCATATTCCGACCAGCCATGCTCAGATATCTCGTCTTTCTCCTCAAGACTCGCGTTTTGTTACAGAATCTGTTCCGAAATCGAGCTTCAGTTCCCACTCAGTAAACAGCTCTCGAGCTGATATTCCGTCAGATCCCATTCAACGAGTTCATGCAGTTAGTTCATCAACAAACCAACCAAAATACTTCAACTCTTCTTTGGATTCTCAACGTCCAATATCTTCTTCGACCAACGGTGTTTCAACCTCGCACAAAAACATAAACTCGCCAACCGCAGCTAGCACCCTCGCTTCAGTTGCTACAGTTCCTTCTTCAAGCGTTGTTGTTGCGAGAGGTACACATCCCACACAACCTCATGTTGCTGCTGCCAATCTAACTTCCTCTGAACTGTCTCCTCTCTCAACTTCACCTCCTTCCCAGCCCGTTGTCCTTCCTGAAACCTCAATTCGATCTTCACCCGTCATCTCTGTAGTATCTACTTCAATTCCCCTTTCAACGTCTAGCGTTTCGAATTCGCCCTCAGTTACCATTACCACGTCCACTTCAGT
This sequence comes from Morinoia aosen, assembly GCA_030386875.1. NCBI lineage: Eukaryota > Metazoa > Arthropoda > Malacostraca > Amphipoda > Talitridae > Morinoia > Morinoia aosen. Next base: position 73,595,848 of record CM059562.1, read on the forward strand.
TAGATCTGATATTCCTCGCCAAGAAACTGATACTGCATCACCGAGGCAGGCGTCTCCGCGCTCCGTAACTGCGCCTTTATCATCGTCCAGCCTAACAACAGCGTCGCGCACTCTGACCGTGTCTGTGCCGTCGTCATCCAGCGCCGTCGCACAGCGATCTGTGACCGTGCCTGCTCCATCGTCGTCCGGTGCTGGAGGTCCACGGTCGTTGACTGTCCCCGCTCCGTCGTCCGCCATGAACCTGACGGTGCTGAATAATAGCGATTCCAAAAGCGGTACTTCTTTCTTGTCGCCCAGTGGAGTCGTTCCGAATCCCGCTACTAAGTGAGCTTACATAATCAATTGTTTTTCTTTGTAACTAAAAGGTATTTGACGTGGGATTTTCAGAGGTTTTTGTTGGATATTAGGGGCTCGCAGTTGAGCTGGCATTTTACGTATCACTGAGTCATCGCTACTATTTAATTTCCTGTTAAATATGAAAAACAATCTTTTATTTTTACTTAGCCATGACATTTAGCTTTCTTATTGAAATGTGCTCACAAGTTTTCAATTCAACAATTGATATCTAAACCCATTCCGGATTCCATCATTGTGTGGAAAAATTATGTTGGGTTCTTGAGACTTGTATTGCATTTTAATGTATTTTTGAAATCAATTGAGGTCAACATGTTTCTGGAAGAGCAACCGTAGCAAAATAATGATTAACAACATTTTGAAATTAGTGATATGTAGATGTGCTAACGCTCAGACACTGTAGGCAAGGTGCTGCTATGGAGTGAGGTCTACCACACTATAGCATGAGCTAGTACTATGGCGTGATATTAGGTTGGATTACTAATGGATATTACTTATTTCCATACTTTTAATTTAACGATAAACAATTTGTACATCTCAAACAGCACCTGGTAGGCGATATATGTCGGTAGACCTCACGCGAAAGCAGCACCGAAAGCTGTTCCAGCAGTTGCTGTGTTGTGTAAGCTGAAACGATTCATTCTGTGGCCAGTCGAGCTGCGCCAGAAGACGGCCGCTGCCGCTGCTACATCTGCCAGAAGGAGTTTGCGCGGTCCTCACAGCTATCTCTCCACATGAACATTCACTACATGGAGCGGCCTTTCCGGTGCGACTCTTGCTCCGTCTCCTTCCGCACCAGCGGACACCTGCAGAAGCACAAGCGCTCTGCCAGCCATTTCAACAAAGTTAGCTACGTTCAATTTATATTCTCAGAGTGTTTCCTCAATGAGCTTGTTCTTTTAAGAGAATTTTTTGAAGAATTTGTATCTTACTCAGATATGTGTCGAATGTTTTTCGAAAAAATTGTTGTGTATGTGCAAGCAGAATTTATTTTCTTATACCCTCTTAGAAATTTACGTGAATCCCTGTAGCTATTAGTCAACAACTATATCTGAAATCAGAGAAGCAATCAAATTTCTATTCATAACTTCAGCGGCTTACATGCTTGAAGCTACTTCTAATGTAATTTTCGATAGATAGTATTTCCGTTGAGGTATGTGTTCTAATATGCTCTTGATATTTCTTTGTCATTTCACTTAATTTAGAGATAGAATAGTTTTAGGCCATCCATACTCTGTAGTTTTGGCGCTTAATTTCCGGTGACTATTTCGGTTTGACGTTATAAGTTTAGTCATCGTCTTCTTTGTAGAATTTCCACTTCTCCATATTACGAACCAATTGCATTGATATTCTCTTACTATTACCTAACTGACGTTCTCCATTTCTCAGGTGAACATGAACCTCACGTTCGGCGCGGCCAGCACTGACAACCCCCGGCCGTTCAAATGCGACGAATGCAAAATTGCGTTCCGCATTCACGGTCATCTCGCCAAGCACCTTCGCTCCAAGATGCACATCCTCAGACTGGAGTGCGTGGCTAAACTTCCGTTTGGCCTCTACGCTGAGATGGAGAGGACCGGCTACCCCCTCGCCAACATTGACACCACCGACTGCGAGCATTCGCTCCTTAGCCTCCAGGTGCGAGTTGGAAACTTGCTCAAAGAACAGACGGTTTTTATCAAGGCCTATAATACTGATCCACTGAGAATAGAAAATTATTATTGAAGCCTTTAGTACTGAACTACTGAGAATAGAGAATTATTATCAAAGCCTATAATACTAAAATACAGAATAGGAGGTTATCGCAGCCATCTTACTGAACCACTTATAACAGAAGGTTGTTATCACAGTCTATAGCACTGAACTGCTGAGAATAGAAGGTTTTCATCGAAGCCCATAATGCTAAAATACAGAGAATAGATTATCAAAGCCTATAATGCTGAACTACAAAGAATAGAAAGTAGTTATCAGAGTCAGTGATACTGAATCATGAGATGTTAGGTGTGGAGGACGGGATATCTTTATGGGCTTGTCAACATTCCCTAGTTGGGGGACAATGTGATGTCGTTTGAATTTTTGGACGACTCTTAGCTACATTCATGACGAAGTAACATTAGTTTTTCTTTCATAATTAAATCTAATTTTTCACAACTCGAATAAGGTAAAAAAAATGGACATAGAAATACGGGGTCTTGTTAGCCAGCAGTTTGCAAATAAAACAATCAGGGAGTTAGCAAATAAATTTTTTTTCGCGCCGCAGGGACTGGCGGACAAGTTGTTTGCCAAGGAGCCGGAGAAGCTCGTAGCCTGGCGGAAGGCAGCTGCTGCGATTGCGAAGGCCAAGAAGAATAAGAACAGACCGCGCTCTGTGTCGGGGTCGTCGTGCAACTCTGACGAGTATCCTCTTGCTGATGACCAGGACGATCCGTCCCCTCTACCTGACTCCGGTCAGTGATATCTTCTTTTTGTAATTTTTGCGCTCTATGTTTCTTTATCTATGATTCAGGCAAAGTTTTCAATGAATTAACTTCAAATGTGTTGGTGCTATTTTCAGCATGCGTTCAATGCTATATTTTCCTTGTAGAACTGAAATACTTATTTTAACACACTCGTATCTTCATAGCTCATACAAGCCTTTGTTTGTTCTTGGTTCTTTTAGCTTTATTAATATACTCATCGTATCTTTTTATTATTATTTTATCATTATTTCATCCTTTTTTTATTATTTTTTTGTTATCTTTATTATTGTGTTGTGATTTCGAGGTGCTTATTAAAGCATTTTTACAGGGGACGAGAATGACAGCTCTCCAAGTTCCAGAGGCGGAGGAGACTCTATGTCATCTCCGTCACGGTCTCCGCAGTCCCCAGCGCCTCTTTCTTTCACTGCACCTCCTAATTCTATTTTTACTTCGTGCGTCACTTCCTCGACTGCAGGATTAGTGGAAAAAATGCTCTTAAATTCTCCTGGGGATTCTTTGCAGCCTGTATCCACAACGCCTAACACTGCCGCTACAGCTGCCCTAGCAGTGACATCTGCTAAGTCTTCATCGGCGTCTCCTGAGATGCTCTCTTTTCCTTCAACCTATGGCTTGGGAGCTTCGTCGTCGCCAGTTTCGGCTGCTCAAGTCTCTGTTAAATCCCCTCATAGCGTCCACACCTCGTCCCCACCTGCAGCTAAATCCCGTACTTCCTCACTCTCACCTGCGTCAGTGCACTCAGCATCAGCCTGATTCTTCCTGCCTAGCCTGTGGTCCCTGGTTCTGCAAACCCAGTCTAACCTGCATGCAGGTGGCGAAAAAGACTGAAAGCGTACTGTGGGAAACTTGTGTTGCCAATGGTGGAGTTGTATTCATTTCACGACATTATGTATTATAGTGTTGGGGTTGTGGGACTCTTCTATTTGGCAGTGACCCCTTTAAAATAATTATTTCACCAACGTGTTCCTCTCCGCTGTGACTGTGACTTTCATGGAGGTTGTAATTCTTTCACTGCGAGCAAGTTTCTCGAGAAAATGAGCTTTATGCTAGTTCTATCCTGAATTGAAAATTTTTTGGGATTATAGTTGAGAATTTTTTATTGCACCAAACATTTGACGGTAGAATGTTTAATCTTAATTCTCAAAAATATTGAACTAACATCTTACTGGACACGAAAAATCGACAATGATCAGAGAAAAAGTTGCGGATCCTGGTACCAGGAGGCTCAATACCCTCATCTAATTCAAACTATGACCCCATATGCGATACGTGTTTCTGTCAGACTTGTTCTTCAACGCGCCTGTCAAAGCTGATTATTTTACAAACCCTTTTCACTCCTACTGGCGTTTGAAACAAATCACTGACCACCTAGACTTGGACTAACGAGGAGCAATTTTTTGGATCCGCCCATGAATATTTCACCCCTACAGGAACACAAGTTCTAAGATTCTTCTCTTCGTCTCTCGAGTCATCGAATGACTTTGACAGTTCCTTCCTACTTTGCCGTCGTCGGTAGACCGTCGCGTCTTCTGTTGGGTGCAAGTTGTACATAGGAGTTATTTGATATTGAGTGATTGTTTTAGTTTATCTCCTGAGTGGGGATTAACATGTGCATAATTTAAGTGAACATTGTGCTAATTGTACAAAGGATTTGTTATGTCTTTGATATTTTGTGTAAATTAGATGATGTGGCACCTCATGTGCCGACCAGTCATCGAATTGGTGGTGCTCTCGCCTTCGTTTCACAACAAAGGTGCGTTGTTTATAGAAGACCCTGCTTAGTTTGTACATCTGAAAGTCCACTGCGAAGGTCCAATTGGTTTTACTGGACTATTATAGTACAACATCCTCAACTTTTCAACGTGAAAGAAGTCTCCTGCTCTAAAGTCTCATGCTCTATTTCTGGCAACTTGAGGCGAAGGGTTGTGTTGCATCAGAACTAATGTGATCTACCCATCGTTGAGCTTAATCCATTTCTGGCTCACGTCCCTTCGTTTTTGAAATATTTGGAACAGATTAGTGTGTGAAACCAGACAGATGCTCGTCTGATTTACACAATTTGGTAGAACGAACTTATCTCCTGTATTTGGGAGCGGATTTCTGTGAAACTAGAGTTTTAAATTCTAAACGAATATATAACTACGAATTGACGTGTAACGCATGTGTTCTCCGCAGTCGGTTGCCACTTAATTGCGACTCGTACACGATCGTAATGAGGGACTTAACTGCCTATTTTTGAGATGTTCTTCTAAAACTAGTGTGAATATTAGCTGCCTCCGCACCTCGCTCTTTGAGACTTCAACCTGACCCTAAGAAAATATGGCTTGTCAATTTATTTTTCGCGTACACAAATATCGAAATATCAATCATGGTTTCAAGGTGACGTATATTCTCGATTTCATGCCTACTTGTTGCT